>LR738710.1:649298568-649352899 GCA_902687465.1 Secale cereale
TCACACCGATCTAGCTGTAACACGTCATATCACTTTGCGGCCTCACGCACGGTAACCCCACGGGTGCCACCTTACCTGGCCCGGGACCGTTTGCGCATTTTGGCACATGTATATGACAGTGTCGCTAGCATCCATATGACAGAGAACCCGGGCCGACATGGCTAGTTATAAACCAAAAGTGGCACTAAATTACAGAGACAGGCATCCATGACCCAGCAACGAACGTGTCGGTCATCAACGTATGAACCCAAGTCGTAGCAAGCTACATGGACTTAAAGGAACAACGCGTGACATTTCCCCTAAGGGACAGACACAGGAACGAAGAAGGACACATGCCGGCCAGCCTACGTGTTCCGAGCAGTAGCAAGCTACCAAGGCTCATTGGAGACACTAGGAGGCATTTCCCTGTAAGATAGGCTACCAAAGGAAAACAACTAGGTGTCGGATCCCACACATACCAAGCATTTCAATCATACACACAATAAGCTCAATATGTGCAAATACAACATTGCATCACAACAGAACTCTATGACTCAAAGTACTTTATTTAAAAGGCTCCAAGAGCCATGCATAACATATCCATACAGGTAGGGGTCACACGACCCAACACTCAAGTCATACAGTCATACAAACACAAGTGGAAGCTACATGTCTGGGTACAGACAACTTAGAAAATAAAACAGGCTTGGTGTAGCCTGACTATCTACAAGGCCCTTCACAAGCTCCAGATCTCCGTCTGGGTGTCAAGCTACTCGTCGACGTCAACGTCTATGCAGAACCCATCAGCAGGGGCAGGGTTCTCCTCTGCAACAGTTATTAAGCAAACATGAGTACAAAGGTACTCAGCAAGTCTTGAAGGAAATATGCCCTAGAGGCAATAATAAAGTTGTTATTTATATTTCCTTATATCATGATAAATGTCTTTTATTCATGCTAGAATTGTATTAACCGGAAACTTAGTACATGTGTGAATACATAGACAAAACAGAGTGTCCCTAGTATGCCTCTACTAGACTAGCTCATTGATCAAAGATGGTTATGTTTCCTAGCCATAGACATGAGTTGTCATTTGATCAACGGGGTCACATCATTAGGAGAATGATGTGATGGACAAGACCCATCCGTTAGCATAGCACTATGATCGTTTAGTTTAACTGCTATTGCTTTCTTCATGACTTATACATGTTCCTATGACTATGAGATTATGCAACTCCCGAATACCGTAGGAACACCTTGTGTGCTATCAAACGTCACAACGTAACTGGGTGATCATAAAGATGCTCTACAGGTGTCTCCGAAAGTATTCGTGGTGTTGGCATAGATCAAGAATAGGATTTGTCACTCCGAGTGTCGGAGAGGTATCTCTGGGCCCTCTCGGTAACACACATCACAATAAGCCTTGCAAGCAAAAGACTAATGAGTTAGTCATGAGATGATGTGTTGCGGAACGAGTAAAGAGACTTGCCGGTAACGAGATTGAACTAGGTATAGAGATATCGACGATCGAATCTCGGGCAAGTAACATACCGTTTGACAAAAGGAACAACGTATGTTGTTATGCGGTTCTGACCGATAAAAGATCTTCGTAGAATATGTAGGAGCCAATATGAACATCCAGGTTCCGCTATTGGTTATTGACCGGAGATGAGTCTCAGTCATGTCTACATAGTTCTCGAACCCGTAGGGTCCGCACGCTTAACGTTTGATGACGATCGGTATTATGAGTTTATGAGTATTGATGTACCGAAGGTAGTTCGGAGTCCCGGATGAGATCACGGACATGACGAGGAGTCTCGGAATGTCCGAGACATAAAGATTGATATATTGGACGGCTATATTCGGACACCGGAAGTATACCAGAAAAGTTTCGGATTTATCGGGAATGCCGGAGGGGGTTACCGGAACCCCCTACGAGAGGGGATGGTCCATAGTGGGCCTAAAGGGAAAGAGAGAGGCAGCCCATAGGGCTGGCCGGCGCCCCCACCTAGGGTTCCTAGTTGGACTAGGATTGGGGGGGGGGGGGGGCGCCACCTCTCCTATTCCTTTCCCCCTTCTTCCTTTCGGTGAATCCTACTAGGAATAGGATTGCAATCCTATTCCTAGTAGGAATCCTTACCTAGCCGCACCAGGAGAGGTTGGCCGGCCTCCCTCCCCTGCTCCTTTATATACGGGGGCAGGGGGGCACCCAAATACACATAAGTTGAATTGTTTTAGCCGTGTGCGGTGCCCCCCTCCACAGAATCACACCTCGGTCATACCGTCGCGGAGCTTAGGCGAAGCCCTGCGCCGGTGAACACACCATATCCGTCACCACGCCGTCGTGCTGACGAAACTCTCCCGTGAAGCTCAACTGGATCAAGATCTCGTGGGACGTCATCAAGCTGAACGTGTGCTGAACGCGGAGGTGCCGTACGTTCGGTGCTTGATCGGTTGGATCGCGAAGAAGTTCGACAACATCAACCGCGTCACTTGACGCTTCCGCTCCCGGTCTACGAGGGTACGTAGACACACTCTTCCCTCTCGTTGCTATGCATCTGGTAGATAGATCTTGCGTGATCGTAGGAAAATTTTAAAATACTACGTTCCCCAATAGTGGCATCATGAGCCAGGTCTATGCGTAGATGATATGCACGAGTAGAACACAATGAGATTGTGGACGATACTAGTCATACTGCTTACCAGCATGTCACACTTTGCTTCGGCGGTATTGTGAGATGAAGCGGCCCGGACCGACATTACGCGTACGCTTACGCGAGACTGGTTTCACCGTTACGAGCACTCGTTGCTTAAAGGTGACTGGCAGGTGTCTGTCTCTCTCACTTTAGCTGAATCAAGTGTGGCTACGCCCGGTCCTTGTGAAGGTTAAAACAGCACATACTTGACGAAACATCGTTGTGGTTTTGTATGCGTAGGTAAGAACGGTTCTTGCTAAAGCCCGTAGCAGCCACGTAAAACTTGCAACAAACAAAGTAGAGGACGTCTAACTTGTTTTTGCAGGGCATGTTGTGATGTGATATGGTCAAGACATGATGAGTTATACGGTTTTGTATGAGATGATCATGTTTTGTAAAGTTATCGGCAACTGGCAGGAGCCATATGGTTGTCGCTTTATTGTATGAAATGCAATCACCATGTAATTGCTTTACTTTGTCACTAAGCGGTAGCGATAGTCGTGGAAGCAATAGTTGGCGAGACGACAACGATGCTACGATGAAGATCAAGGTGTCGCGCCGGTGACGAAGGTGATCATGACGGTGCTTTGGAGATGGAGATCAAAAGCACAAGATGATAATGGCCATATCATGTCACATATTTTGATTGCATGTGATGTTTATCTTATTATGCTTCTTATTTTGCTTAGAACGACGGTAGCATTATAAGATGATCCCTTACTAAATTTCAAGGTATAAATGTTCTCCCTGAGTATGCACCGTTGCGAAAGTTCGTCGTGCCGAGACACCACGTGATGATCGGGTGTGATAAGCTCTACGTTCAAATACAACGGGTGTAAGCCAGTTTTGCACACGCAGAATACTCGGGTTAAACTTGACGAGCCTAGCATATACAGATATGGCCTCGGAACACTGGAGACTGAAAGGTCGAGCGTGAATCATATAGTAGATATGATCAACATAAGATGTTCACCATTGAAACTACTCCATCTCACGTGATGATCGGACATGGTTTAGTGGATTTGGATCACGTGATCATTTAGATGACCGGAGGGATGTCTATCTAAGTGGGAGTTCTTAAGTAATATGATTAAATTGAACTTCAATTTATCATGAAGTTAGTCCTGGTAGTATTAGCATATCTATGTTGTAGATCAATAGCTCGCGATGTTGCTCCCCGTTTATTTTTCATATGTTCCTAGAGAAAACCAAGATTGAAAGATGTTAGTAGCAATGATGCGGAATTGTTCCGTGATCTGAGGATTATTCTCATTGCTGCACAGAAGAATTATGTCCTTGATGCACCACTAGGTGACAGACCTATTGCAGGAGCAGATGTAGACGTTATGAACGTTTTGACAAAAGCTCGATATGATGACTACTTGATAGTTTAAGTGCACCATGCTTTACGGCTTAGAACCGGGACTTCAAAAACGTTTTGAACGCCATGGAGCATATAAGATGTTCCAAGAGTTGAAATTAGTATTTCATACTCATGCCCGTGTCGAGAGGTATAAGACCTCTGACAGTACTTTGCCTACAAGATGGAGGAGAATAGCTCAACCAGTGAGCATGTGCTCAGATTGTCTGGGTACTACAATTACTTTAATCAAGTGGGAGTTAATCTTCCAGATAAAATAGTAATTGACAAAGTTCTCTAGTCACTATCACCAAGTTAGTAGAACTTCGTGATAAACTATAATATGCAAGGAATGACGAAAGTAATTCCCGAGCTCTTCGCGATGCTGAAATCGGCAAAGGTAGAAATCAAGAAAGAGCATCAAGTGTTGATGGTTAAACAAGACCACTTGTTTCAAGTAAAGGGCAAAGGGATAGAAGGGAAACTTCAAGAAGAATGACAAGCAAGTTGTCACTCCCATGAAGAAACCCAAAGCTAAACTCAAGCCTGAAACTAAGTGCTTATACTGCAAAGGAAATAGTCACTAAAAGTGGAACTGCCCTAGATACTTGGCGGATAAGGAGGACGGCAAAGTGAACAAAGGTATATTTGATATACAGATTATTAATGTGTATTTTACTAGTGTTCATAGCAACCCCTCGGTATTTGATATTAGTTCAGTTGCTAAAGAGTAGTAACTCGAAGTGGGAGTTGCATAATGAACATAAACTAGTTAAAGGATGAAGTGACGATGTGTATTGGAAGCAGTTCCAAGATTGATATGATCATCATCGCACACTCCCTATACTTTCGGGATTAGTGTTGAACCTAAATAACTGTTATTTGGTGTTTGTGTTGAGCATGAATGTGATTTGATCATGTTTATTGCAATACGGTTATTCATGTAAGTTAGAGAATAATTGTTGTTCTGTTTACATGAATAAAACCTTCTATGGTCATACACCCAATGAAAATAGTTTGTTGGATCTCGATCGTGTGATACACATATTCATAATATTGAAGCCAAAAAGATGCAAGGTTAATAATGATAGTGCAACTTATTTGTGGCACTGCCGTTTAGGTCATATTGGTGTAAAACGCATGAAGAAACTCCATAATGATGGACTTTTGGAATCACTTGATTATGAATCACTTGGTGCTTGCGAACCATGCCTCATGGGCAAGATGACTAAAACTCCGTTCTCCGGAACTATGGAGCGAGCAACATATTTGTTGGAAATCATACATACTGATGTATGCGGACCAATGAGTGTTGAAGCTCGCGGCGGGTATCGTTATTTTCTGACCTTCACTGATGATTTGAGCAGATATGGGTAAATCTACTTAATAAAGCACAAGTCTGAAACATTTGAAAAGTTCAAAGAATTTCAGAGTGAAGTAGAGAATTATCGTAACAAGAAAATAAAGTTTCTACGATCTGATCGTGGAGGAGAATATTTGAGTTACGAGTTTGGTCTTCATTTGAAACAATGTGGAATAGTTTCACAGCTCACGCCACCCGGAACACCACAGCATAATGGTGTGTCCGAACGTCGTAACCGTACTTTATTAGATATGGTGCGATCTATGATGTCTCTTACCGATTTACCACTATCATTTTGGGTCATGCATTAGAGACAGCTGCATTCACGTTAAATAAGGGCCTCATCTGAATCCGTTGAGACAACGCCTTAAGAACTGTGGTTTGGCAAGAAACCAAAGTTGTTGTTTCTTAAAGTTTGGGACTGCGATGCTTATGTGAAAAAATTTCAACATGATAAGCTCGAACCCAAACCGGAGAAGTAAATCTTCATAGGATACCCAAAAGAAACTGTTGGGTACACCTTCTATCACAGATCCAAAGACAAGGTCTTTGTTGCTAAGAGTGGATCCTTTCTAGAGAAAGAGTTTCTCTCGAAAGAAGTAAGTGGGAGGAAAGTAGAACTTGATGAGGTAATTGTACCTTCTCCCGGATTGGAAAGTAGTACATCACAGGAAATTGTTCCAGTGATTCCTACACCAATTAGTGAGGAAGTTAATGATAATGATCATGAAACTTCGGATCAAGTTTCTGCTGAACGTCGTAGATCAACCAGAGTACGTTCCGCACCAGAGTGGTACGGCAACCCAGTTCTGGAAATCATGTTACTAGACCATGATGGACCTACGAACTATGAGGAAGCGATGATGAGCCCAGATTCCACAAAATGGCTTGAAGCCATGAAATCTGAGATGGGATCCATGTATGAGAACAAAGTGTGGACTTTGGTTGACTTGCCCGATGATCGGCAAGACATCAAAAATAAATGGATCTTCAAGAGGAAGACCGACGCAGACGGCAATATTACTGTTTACAAAGCTCGACTTGTTGCGAAAGGTTTTCGACAAGTTCAAGGAGTTGACTACGATGAGACTTTCTCACCTGTAGCGATGCTTAAGTCTGTCCGAATCATGTTAGCAATTGCCACATTTCATGAAATCTGGCAAATGGATAAAGAAATTGCGTTCTTTAATGGAATTATTAAAGAAGAGTTGTATATGATGCAACCAGAAGGTTTTTGTCGATCCAAAAAGGTGCTAACAAATTATGCAAGCTCCAGCGATCCATCTATGGACTGGTGCAAGCATCTCGGAGTTGGAATATACGCTTTGATGAGGTGATCAAAGCATATGGTTTTATACAGACTTTTGGAGAAGCCTGTATTTACAAGAAGTGAGTGGGAGCACTACAACCTTTCTGATAAGTATATGTGCATGACATATTGTCGATCAGAAATGATGTAGAATTTTCTGGAAAGCATAAAGGAGTGTTTGAAAGGAGTTTTTCAAAGAAAGACCTCAGTGAAGCTGCTTACATATTGAGCATCAAGAATCTATATAGATAGATCAAGACGCTTGATAATACTTTCGATGAGTACATACCTTGATAAGATTTTGAAGTAGTTCAAAATGGATCAGTCAAAGAAGAAGTTCTTGCCTGATTTGTAAGGTGTGAAGTTGAGTAAGACTCAAAGCCAGACCACGGCAGAAAAATATAGAGAGAATGAAAGTCATTCCCTATGCCTCAGCCATAGGTTCTATAAAGTATGCCATGTTGTGTACAAAACACGTTGTGTACCTTGCCAAGAGTTTGACAGGGAGGTACAATAGTGATCCAGGAGTAGATCACTGTACAGCGGTCAAAATTATCCTTAGTAATTGGATGACTAAGGAAATATTTCTCGATTATGGAGGTGATAAAGAGTTCGTCGTAAAGGGTTACGCCGATGCAAGCTTTGACACTAAATCCAGATGACTCTAAGTATCAATCTGGATGCATATTGAAAGTGGGAGCAATTAGCTAGAGTATCTCTATACAGAGCATTGTAGACATAGAAATTTGCGAAATACATACGGATCTGAATGTGACAGACCCGTTGACTAAACTTCTCTCACAAGCAAAACATGATCACACCTTATTACTCTTGGGTATTAATCACATAGCGATGTGAACTAGATTATTAACTCTAGTAAACCCTTTGGGTGTTGGTCACATGGCGATGTGAACTATGGGTGTTATTCACATAACGATGTGAACTATCGGTATTAAATCACATGGCAATGTGAGCTAGATTATTGACTCTAGTGCAAGTGGGAGACTGAAGGAAATATGCCCTAGAGGCAATAATAAAGTTGTTATTTATATTTCCTTATATCATGATAAATGTCTTTTATTCATGCTAGAATTGTATTAACCGGAAACTTAGTACATGTGTGAATACATAGACAAAACAGAGTGTCCCTAGTATGCCTCTACTAGACTAGCTCATTGATCAAAGATGGTTATGTTTCCTAGCCATAGACATGAGTTGTCATTTGATCAACGGGGTCACATCATTAGGAGAATGATGTGATGGACAAGACCCATCCGTTAGCATAGCACTATGATCGTTTAGTTTAACTGCTATTGCTTTCTTCATGACTTATACATGTTCCTATGACTATGAGATTATGCAACTCCCGAATACCGTAGGAACACCTTGTGTGCTATCAAACGTCACAACGTAACTGGGTGATCGTAAAGATGCTCTACAGGTGTCTCCGAAAGTATTCGTGGTGTTGGCATAGATCAAGAATAGGATTTGTCACTCCGAGTGTCGGAGAGGTATCTCTGGGCCCTCTCGGTAACACGCATCACAATAAGCCTTGCAAGCAAAAGACTAATGAGTTAGTCACGAGATGATGTGTTGCGGAACGAGTAAAGAGACTTGCCGGTAACGAGATTGAACTAGGTATAGAGATACCGACGATCGAATCTCGGGCAAGTAACATACCGTTTGACAAAAGGAACAACGTATGTTGTTATGCGGTTCTGACCGATAAAAGATCTTCGTAGAATATGTAGGAGCCAATATGAACATCCAGGTTCCGCTATTGGTTATTGACCGGAGATGAGTCTCAGTCATGTCTACATAGTTCTCGAACCCGTAGGGTCCGCACGCTTAACGTTTGATGACGATCGGTATTATGAGTTTATGAGTATTGATGTACCGAAGGTAGTTCGGAGTCCCGGATGAGATCACGGACATGACGAGGATTCTCGGAATGTCCGAGACATAAATATTGATATATTGGACGGCTATATTCGGACACCGGAAGTATACCGGAAAAGTTTCGGATTTATCGGGAATGCCGGAGGGGGTTACCGGAACCCCCTACGAGAGGGGATGGTCCATAGTGGGCCTAAAGGGAAAGGGAGAGGCAGCCCATAGGGCTGGCCGGCGCCCCCACCTAGGGTTCCTAGTTGGACTAGGATTGGGGGGGGGGGCACCTCTCCTATTCCTTTCCCCCTTCTTCCTTTCGGTGAATCCTACTAGGAATAGGATTGCAATCCTATTCCTAGTAGGAGTCCTCCCCTAGTCGCACCAGGAGAGGTTGGCCGGCCTCCCTCCCCTGCTCCTTTATATACGGGGGCAGGGGGGCACCCAAAGACACATAAGTTGAATTGTTTTAGCCGTGTGCGGTGCCCCCCTCCACAGAATCACACCTCGGTCATACCGTCGCGGAGCTTAGGCGAAGCCCTGCGCCGGTGAACACATCATATCCGTCACCACGCCGTCGTGCTGACGAAACTCTCCCGTGAAGCTCAACTGGATCAAGAGCTCGTGGGACGTCATCAAGCTGAACGTGTGCTGAACGCGGAGGTGCCGTACGTTCGGTGCTTGATCGGTTGGATCGCGAAGAAGTTCGACAACATCAACCGCGTCACTTGACGCTTCCGCTCCCGGTCTACGAGGGTACGTAGACACACTCTTCCCTCTCGTTGCTATGCATCTGGTAGATAGATCTTGCGTGATCGTAGGAAAATTTTAAAATACTACGTTCCCCAACAAGTCTTACCACAGAACCTATCATACATGCAACATTATCAAAGGGGGTAGTGGAATTCATAGCAGAAAGCCAGCTTTGACTCTTGGCTAACCTATACTACAACTCTCAACAGATTGCAAGATGTTATTACGAACACGAATCCTCTACTCACCACAACAATACACTACCGAGGATCCTCTTCCGTCATTCTCCGGAAGGGCCATCCACGGCACTCACACTTATCTTGAGGCTTTTAGTAGTATCCATCAACTTGTCTATGAACTGTAAGAGTAACCAACTAGTCCGTACCGCGAACAACGGCTATTCGAATAGATTGATAACCCTGCAGGGGTGTACCTCTTCACACACGCTCCCACCACTTATCGCCGTTTACTCGACATGTACTCGGCAACCTTCAAGCGGAAGCCCAGCGAGGGTGTCGGCCACGACCTGACTAACTACTCAAGTCTCTCGTCCAGGTTTATCGCCTATTTGGGTTCCATCCGTGGGGAGATCCGGCCGGGGTGTCGCTCACGGCCCCAAATGATGTGTACAGGGTTCCCGAGTCACCAAACGGGCAACCGGTACACCGTGCCACGTACCTGTCGCATCACAACCCACCCCGAGGGTCAGCGCTGTGCATGACCTCCAGTAAACTATAAACACCAGAAACTAGTTGCAACTCCTGGACATAGATCGAGGGTAATTAATAAGCCGAGAGGGTCAATTAAGGATCCCAATGTGTGGTAGTAGCTGTAACTTGAACCACACATACAGATCTCGGGTCCTATGGACGATTCCAATGAAACAACCCACCATGTACTCCTACATGGCCTTTCATCGATACCTTTACCAAGCGTATTCCACACTTCCTTCTCTTTATTGGTATGATCATTTCACTCTGATCCATCACCCAGATGAACCAGACCTGACGCAACTCTAAGCATAGCAGGCAACATAAGCAAATAGCATGGTGGATCACACATCACATGGCTCAATCAACTCCTACACATGCTAGTGGGTTTCAACTATTTACTGTGGCAATGACAGGTCATGCAAGGGAATAGGGTTCAACTACCGCAGCAAGTAGCAGTTCACACGTTGTTGCCTTAATGCAGTAAAAGAGAGCAGGAGCGGGAAGATTGGGTTTGTATCGGAATGATCAATGATTGCTTGCCTGACAAAGTGGTTGTCGGGTACTGCTCTTCAACTGGATACGCAGCAGTATCCTCGGGAGCAGGACCTAACACAGAGAATACCGGCGATACAATCATTAAACAAACAAATGCAATAATATGATGCATGCTCATGACATGGCAAGATGCATGTGATTTGGCTAATGCAACTAAAACCAGAGGGGTTTGAGCCTATTTGAATCAAAGATTCAAATTGGCACTTTAGCTATTATTTAAATAAGTGCATTATCATGTTTTAATGTATACAGCAAGGTTAACTTGCTCAAACATGCATGAAACAAGTGCCATTGGAAAGATTGGATTTTTCTGATCATTTTTCATATATAAATTATTTCCATCGGAGCTACGGTTCATTTTATATGATTTTTAGAAGTTTTGGGTATTTTCTGAATTATTTTTAAATCTATAAATCCCAGAAAAACCTTTACTCCGTCAGCATGACATCATGCTGACGTCAGTCAGTCAACAAGAGCTAGTCCAAGTCAAACATGACATGTGGGCCCGGCATGTCAGTGTCTCAGCTAATTAACTAAGTTAATTAGTGCTAAACTAAAGACTAATTAGCTGTTAGTGGGGTCTGGGCCCACTGGTCAGTGACTAAACTAATTAACTAATTAAATTAACATTTACTTAATTAAACTAGCTAATTAGGAAAAGGGTGGCCCACACGTCAGTGACCCAGGGGTGGTCAACCCCCGGTCAAACTAGTCAAACTCGCTGGCGAAGTGATGCCGGCGAGGCCAGACACGGCGGCGTGCTTCGGAAAACGTCCACAGGGCTCGGTTCGAGCCGCGGTTGGGCGCGTTGGAGAGCCCTCATCATTGCGCGTCGAACGGTGGTGGTCGCCGGACCTGTGGTGGCCGGAGACGACGGCAACGAGCTCGACGGCGGCGCCGGCGTTCGGGCATGTGTGGAGAAGCAGCTACGGTGGCCTAGGCGAGGCGTGCGTAGTACCTAGCTCGTCTATGTGCTGCGGCGAGCGAGATGGGCATGTGCCAGTGACCAAATGGTCACGGGAGCATCGCCAACGGCAAGCACGGCGGCGGTGGGTATCGGTGATCAACGGAGCGGCGGCTACACGGCGCAAACGAGGCAGAGGAAGGGGGGTTCGGCGTAGGAGCTCACAGCGGTGCTAGCGAGCTCGACAGAGGGGTCGGGGACGCGCTGCAGCTTCTTAATCGACGGCGAGGAGCTCCGGCGATCCGAGGTTGGGGACAACGGCGTGGAGGCATTGCAGGGCTCCCGGCGATCCGTGGCTCAGCGAGGAGGTAGAGGGCGTCGCGGCGAATCTTCTGAACACGGTCAGGGGTCGAGAGGGAGGGTCTAGGTGCGGCAACGGCGAGCGGCGGCGACGAGCGGCTCGGTGGTGAGAGGGAGAGAGCCAGGGGAAGGCGACGGGGACGAGGGGAAAGTGCGAGAGGGGTCGGGGTAGCTGCGTGGCGACGCCAGGAGACTTCCAGGGCGTCGGGGAGGCAGGCAAGCAGGGTGGAGGTGGCCGGGCGCGTGCCGGCGCGCGGCGGCCACGCGCGCTGCCTTCTGGCGCGAGGAGAAAGGCGACAGAAGAGGGCTGGTGGGCTGGGCCGGCCTGCAACAGTGCTGGGCTCAGGTAAGTCCTTTCTCCCTTTTTCTTTTTCCTATTTCTTTTCTGTTTCATTTCTTTTGCAACTTTGTTTAATTAATAAAAATGCCAAAACATTTTTATAACTCATAAAATTTGTCATGCCCACTGTATATAATATGAACAGTAGGGAACATTATAGTTTATGATTATTTGAGCATTTAAAATATTTTATAGCATTTAAATGCCCAAATTCAAATACCATATGATTTAATCCAGAGCCCTTGAGTGTCCTAGAAAATTGTGCACCATTTTTCGCAAAGGTTTGAGACCAAGGCAGAAATGATGAACATTTTTGAAGGGCATTTTGGGTACATTGGAAAATATTTTATCAAACCCTAGTTGTTAGAAGAGGGGTGCTGGGGTTTCTGTCATTCCCATTTCAAGTTTCTTTGATAAGTAAACATGATGCACACTCTAGCTAGTCCTAATGCAAGTGCTAACTAGGGATGTGACACGCCTGGACTGTCGGGGTGGTCGTTCCGGCTTCTTCGGGTTTCAGGCAATAAGGATTGAGCATTAAAAGCAGATTTAATGTTTGTCTCTGTATCTTCTGCTGACAAGGACGCAGAGAAGACATTCGACGGTTCCAACAGAATGCATATGATTTGGATAGATAGAGTTTGAGGTAGAAAGCATAGAGATGTCAAGGTCCGATCACATTCACTTAGTTCAAAAGATTCAAATAAGAAGACTTAGCTATATGTGAATGCTGTAGAGGACAGAACACAAGTCTATATATGTATATATCTGAGTAAGATCAATTTGACAAAGAGAAGACATATATGAAGATAAATCAAATGCGAAGATTTTGCAAATGTAACGCCAAGAGAAACACTTCAAGCAAGGATTTGGTGGTGGTGTTACCCACCGTATAGGAAGTATTAGACCCAGACACGACGCACAATTATCGTGGCGCTCCAAAGTCAAATTCCGCGTTAATGTATTCACACTCAGAATGTAAGTCTTCATTGATTGAAGATATACTTTACTTCGTGTGTTGCACATCTAAGTCATCAACATGCATAAGTGTTAGGATGTGTGCCTGATTACAGGACATTCGAGGATTCCAAGATATTTAGGTCACACCGCAACTTGCAAAACCTTTTCTCATCCAAGGGCTTTGTGAAGATATCTGCCAGCTGCTCTTCAGTGTTGACGTGTATGATATCAATATCTTCCTTCATGACATGATCTCTGAGAAAGTGATGACGAATTTCAATGTGCTTTGTCTTCGAGTGCTGAACTGGGTTGTTGGCAATCTTGATGGCGCTTTCATTGTCGCAATAGAGTGGCACATGCTTTAGATGGACACCATAGTCCTTGAGAGTTTGCTTCATCCAGAGAAGCTGAGCGCAGAAAGATCCAGCAGCAATGTATTCAGATTCAGCAGTGGAGAGTGATACACAGTTCTGCTTCTTTGAAGACCAACAGACAAGTGATCGTCCCAGAAAGTGACATGTGCCTGATGTAGACTTGCGATCAACTTTGTCACCAGCATAATCAGCATCTGAGAATCCAACTAGATCAAACTCTGAGCCCTTTGGATACCATAATCCTAGTGTTGGGGTGTAAGCCAAATATCGAAGAATTCGCTTCACAGCTAAGTGATGCGATTCCTTTGGTGCCGCTTGGAATCGAGCACACATGCAAACACTAAGCATAATATCTGGCCTAGATGCACATAAATAAAGTAAAGAACCAATCATGGAGCGGTATACCTTTTGATCGAAATCTTTACCATTGGCGTCGGGACTCAGATGACTTTTAGTTGGCATAGGCGTCGTGTATCCTCTGCAGTCTTGCATACCAAACTTCTTCAGGCAATCTTTGAGGTATTTCTCTTGAGATATGAAGATGTCGTTGCTTTGCTGACGAATTTGAAGACCAAGGAAGAACTTCAGCTCACCCATCATGGACATCTGATATTGCTCTTGCATCATGTGAGCGAACTCATCACTGTATCTTTTGTCAGTGCAGCCAAAGATAATGTCATCCACATAGATTTGGCAAACAATCATATGTCTTCGTGAAGAGTGTGGGATCCAGGGAACCAGGTTTGAAGCCGTTGCTCTTCAGGAAGTCTTTGAGAGTGTCATACCAAGCACGAGGGGCTTGTTTGAGGCCATACAGTGCCTTGTTGAGCTTGTATACCATATCATGATGTTTTGGATCTTCAAAGCCAGGTGGTTGTGAAACATACACTTCTTCTTCAATCTTTCCATTGAGAAAGGCACTCTTCACATCCATTTGATACAGAAGGATGTTGTGATGGTTTGCATAGGCTAGCAGTATGCGAATAGCTTCAAGCCTAGCCACAGGAGCAAATGTTTCATCAAAGTCAATCCCTACAATTTGAGTGTATCCTTGAGCAACGAGACGAGCTTTGTTTCTGACAACTTGACCATGCTCATCTTGTTGGTTGCGATATATCCATTTTGTGCCTATTATGTCGTGCTTGCGGGGGTCAGGACGCTTGACAAGTTCCCATACGTTGTTCAACTCAAACTGTTGAAGCTCTTCTTGCATAGCCTGAATCCATTCAGGTTCCATGAAGGCTTCATCAACTTTCTTGGGTTCAGATATCGAGACAAATGCAAAGTGCCCACAGAAATTTGCTAGTTGTGTTGCTCTTGAACGAGTGAGTGGACCAGGTGCATTGACGATGTCAATTATCTTCTCAACTTGTACTTCATTTGCAACACGAGGATGAACTGGACGAAGATTTTGCTCTTGCTGGTCATTTTCATCATTAGGAGGGTTGTCTTCAGGCTGAGCATTGTCTTCAGGTTGATTGGGAGCAGAAATGATGAGTTCCTCGTAAGGCTGTGCTTCAGAAGGCATAATTTCACCTGTTCCCATAAGCTTGATAGATTCACTAGGTGGAGCTTCATCCAGCACATTTGGCAGGAACTCTCTTTGTGAGCCATTCATTTCATCAAACCTCACATCCACAGTTTCAACCACTTTATAGAGAAAGAGGTTGAAGACTCTGTAGGAATGCGAGTCCTTTCCGTAGCCGAGCATGAAACCTTCATGTGCTTTTGGTGCAAATTTTGATTTGTGCTGTGGATCCTTGATCCAGCACCTAGCTCCAAATACCCTGAAGTTACTGACATTCGGCTTCTTGCCAGTAAGGAGTTCATATGAAGTTTTCTTCAGAAGCTTGTGAAGATAAACAAGGTTGATGACATGGCATGATGTATCAGTAGCTTCGGGCCAGGACCTTCTTGGTGTCTTGTATTCGTCGAGCATCGTTCGAGCCATCTCAATTAGGGTTCTGTTCTTGCGCTCCACGATGCCATTCTGCTGAGGTGTGTAAGGAGTTGAGAACTCATGAGTGATTCCCAGTGTATCCAGATAAAGATCAAGGCCGATATTCTTGAACTCAGTGCCATTGTCACTTCTGATATGCTTGATCTTGACGTCATATTTGTTCATGGCACGGTTGACGAAGCGTCTGAAGACATCCTGCACTTTAGTCTTGTAGAGAATTATGTGCACCCATGTGTATCTTGAATAATCATCAACAATGACGAAGCCATAGAGACAAGCTATAGTAGTGAACGTGGAGTAGTGAGTAGGGCCAAATAAGTCCATGTGAAGCAGCTCGAAGGGTTGGGATGTCGTCATGATTGTCTTCGAGGGATGCTTGGCCCTAGTCATCTTCCCAGCTTCGCAGGCACCGCACAGATGATCTTTCTTGAACTTGACGCCCTCGATGCCTACGACGTGCTTCTTCTTCGCGAGAGTGTGCAAGTTCCTCATGCCGGCATGCCCTAGCCTCCGATGCCAGAGCCAGCACTCTGAAGCTTTTGCTAGAAGACATACGGCCATCTGTGGTCCTGCTGAGAAATCTACCATATACAGATCATCTTTTCGATATCCTTCAAAGACTAGAGACTTGTCAGATTCTAGTACAAGGCAACAATATTTTCCAAATATCACAATCATGTTTAAGTCACAAAGCATTGAGACAGACATTAAATTGAAACCAAGGATTCAACAAGCATGACTTTATCCATGTGCTAATCCTTTGAGATTGCAACTCTACCTAGACCCAACACCTTGCTTTTACCAGTTTCAGCAAATGTGATGTGACTCTTGTCAGATGTACGTAAGGTTGAGTCCATAAGAAGACTTCGATCTCCAGTCATATGATTAGTGCATCCGGTGTCCATAATCCATTCTGAAGTCTTTGGTGTCATACCCTACAGTGCAGTTAGGGGGATAGGCTTCACTAAAAGTCATTGTGAAGCATAAACATTTGACGTGCAAGCGGATTATGAAAGCTTAGATCCAAGTTGGGACTGATAGGATGATTGGCAAGCAATTCAGGAACAAAATACATAGTAAGACCATTTGGGCATTTGATCTTGCGCCCTACAAGATGGTTTAGGTCCCCAGCAATAGCAGCAGACGCCTTTGATTTTCGGCTGGAGACCTTTCCCTGCAAGAGAAAGTTAATTCTTCTTAACCACCCACATCTTCAGGGGTGGCTTAGAAGCAATGAGTCTAAGTGCAACATCTGAGAATTTTTGGCTTTGGAGCCCTAGCAAATAGTCTTGCAGGAGGAGAATAATACTCATAAGAAAAAGCAGAAAAGTTCTTTGTTTTGTGAATATAGAGGTTTGAGGAAACACGCTCATATTCATGGGTCTGAGTACAATTTCCCTGCAAAACATTGGCGTTAGGGTAACTCAGGTGAGTCCTCTGTCTGTATGAAGCCTTAGGACCGTATGAAGCCTTTGGTCTGGGGTTTGTCTTCTTCTCAGGTAGTGTCATGATGACATTTACTGGAAGCTTCTCAAGACAACTTTTGGGAACCCAGATCTTCTTCATAGGTGGCCCGTTCCTGCAATTAGTACCAATATACCTGGCAAACACTTCACCATTCTAATTCTTAAACAGTTTATAGTTTGCATCAAAGGATTCATCAATGATAATAGGATTAGCACAAGTGAAGCCAGATAAGGTAGACGGATCCACTGAAGGTTCCTTTCCAACAACCCATGTGGTTTTGGGGTACTGCTCAGGCTTCCAGTATGAACCATCAACATTCATTTTCCTCTCGAACCCTACACCCTCTTTCCTAGGGTTTCGGTTCAGAATCTGCTTTTTGAGGACATCACATAACGTCTGATGCCCTTTGAAGCTTTTGTACATCCCTGTTTCAAGCAAAGTCTTCAACCTAGCATTTTCATCAGCAATAGTAGTGGTATCCTTAGCAGAGGGGTTACTTACCACATCAGCAGTTGAAGATATTGCAACAGTAGCAGCAGTAGAACATTCAGCAACAGATGTAGCGTTATCATGCTCAATGCATTTTAGGCATGGTGGTTCAAATCCTTCCTGAGCGGAGCTGATCTGTTGAGCGCGGAGTGACTCATTTTCTTTTTGAAGATCTTCATGAGCCGCTTTCAATTTCTCAAGTACTTGCTTCCTTTGAAGATAATCGTAGGAAAGCTTTTCATGAGTTTTTGAGAGCGATACATGATGACTTTCAAGTTCCTCGTACTTAGCATGAAGATTTTTTATGTTTTCAATTAAGGACTGAGAACGGGTCATTTCTGCTTCCAACAGGTCATCGCTTTTGTCTAACAGTTTTTGAATATGTTCCATAGCTTTCTGTTGTTCAGTGGCAATTTTAGCAAGTGTTTTGTAGCTAGGTTTGGATTCACAATCAGAGTCATCTTCACTTGATGTTTGAAATTAAGCATCGCGTGATTTTACCATGGCACCGCGTGCCATGAAGCAGTAGGTGGAAGCGGAGTCGTCGTTATCATCATCATAAGTGTTGGTGACGGAGCCATTGTCTTCAGTGTTGAAGATGGACTTGGCAACGTAGGCTGTGGCTAGAGCCAGACTTGCAACAACAGAATCGGACTCCTCCTCAGACTCCACCTCCGCTTCTTCTGAAGCAGACTCCTCCTCTGAATCCATCTCCTTGCCAACAAACGCACGAGCCTTGCCAGATGGATTCTTCTTGTGTGATGAATACTTCGACGAAGACTTGGAAGAAGACTTTGAGAATTTCTTCTTTTTCTTGTCACCAGAATCATATTCCTTGCTCTTCTTCTTCTGCTTCTTCTTCTCATTGTCCCATTGAGGACACTTAGAGATGTAGTGACCAGGTTTCTTGCACTTGTGGCATGTTCTCTTCTTATGGTCATGGGTAGAAGCTTCATCATTTCTTGAGCTGGATCGTGAAGACTTTCTAAAGCCTTTCTTCTTAGTGAATTTCTGGAACTTCTTCACAAGCATGGCAAGCACCTTTCCAATGTCTTCAGGATCACCAGAACTGCAGTCAGATTCCTCTTCAGATGAGGAATCCGCCTTTGCCTTAAAAGCGCGAGTTTGGCCATAGTTGGGACCATAGATGTCACGTTTCTCAGATAGCTGGAACTCATGTGTGTTGAGCCTCTCAAGTATGTCAGACGGATCGAGAGTCTTGAAGTCAGTGCGTTCTTGAATCATCAGGGCAAGGATGTTAAATGAGTTGTCAAGAGATCTCAGGAGTGTCTTGACGATTTCATGCTTGGTGATCTCAGTGGCGCCAAGTGCCTGAAGCTCATTTGTGATGTCAGTAAGGCGATCGAATGTGAGCTGGACATTCTCATTGTCGTGTCTCTTGAAGCGATTGAAGAGGTTGCAAAGGACACTGATCCTTTGATCTCTCTGAGTTGAGACGCCTTCGTTGACCTTGGAGAGCCAGTCCCAAACTTGCTTTGACGTTTCCAGAGCACTCACACGACCATACTGTCCTTTGGTCAGATGACCACAGATAATGTTCTTGGCAGTGGAATCCAGTTGAACAAGCTTCTTGACATCAGCAGGGGTGAGACCTTCACCAGTCTTGGGAATGCCGTTCTTGACGACATACCAGAGGTCCACATCAATGGCTTCAAGATGCATGCGCATCTTGTTCTTCCAGTAGGGGTATTCAGTGCCATCGAAGACGGGGCACGCAACGGAGACTTTGATTATCCCTGCAGTCGACATAGCTAAAACTCTAGGTGGTTAAACCGAATCACACAGAACAAGGAAGTACCTTGCTCTGATACCAATTGAAAGAGTTGTATATCGACTAGAAGGGGGGTGAATAGGCGATTTTTATGAAAGTCTTCAAAACATGGAAGTTTCGAAGACAAACGATAGAACCGATCATATTTATATGCAGCGGAAGGTAGACTACATTAGACAAGCCATAGTCAAGTATTCAATGAAGTGAAAGCATGAAGACTAATAGCAGTTAGGCAGTAAGGATCAGGATGGAAGATTGTATGAAGCCAGTCAGAACAAGTAGTCACACAGTGAAGTCAAACAGATAAGGTAAGCAGGCAATGACTTCACAAAGACATACAGTAAGTAAAGAGAGGGAAAGGATAGAACCAGTAGCTTGGGGAAGACAGTGATTTGTTAGACCAGTTCCAGTTGTTGTGACAACTGTACGTCTGGTTAGGGAGGCTGAGATTTAACTCAGAAGACCGCGTCTTCACCTTATTGCTCTTGAGCTAAGGACACCTAGTCCTCGCCCAATCACTCTGGTAAGTCTTCAAGGTAGACTTCCAAACCTTCACAGACTTCGTTCACCGGTGATCCACAATGACTCTTGGATGCTCAGAACGTGACGCCTAACCGGCTGGAGGAATCACAGTCCTCAAGTGTAACAAGTCTTCAGGTCAAGCAGACAGAAAGACTTCAGTGATGCCTAACACTCTTTGGCTCTGGGTGTTTGGGCTTTGTCCTCGCAAGGATTTCTCTCTCAAATGCTTCGGAGGTGGGTTGCTCTCAAACGACAAAATCTGTGTACTAACTCCGAGCAGCCACCAATTTATGGTGTACGGGGTGGGCTATTTATAGCCACTAGGCAACCCGACCTGATTTGTCCGAAGTGACCCTGGGTCACTAAGGAACTGACACGTGTTCCAACGGTCAGATTTCAAACACACGCGGCAACTTTACTTGGGCTACAAGTAAAGCTGACTCATCCAGCTCTGGATAAGATTTGCTCTCATTGTCTTCGCTCGAAGACATAGGGTTTGGTTGAGCATCACTTCAGTCACTCTGACTTTGTTAACTTGGACCCCACTTAACAGTACGGTGGTTCCTATGACTCAACAAAGAAGAAAAGGAAACAACGAAACATCTAAGTCTTCGTGCTCCATAGTCTTCACACAATGTCTTCTCTGGTCATAGTCTTCAATATGAATATCTTCATATACCACCATTGTCGTCAATGTCTTCATACATTTTTAGGGGTCATCTCCGGTAGGTAAACCGAATCAATGAGGGACTACTACCTGTGTTATCCTGCAATTCTCACAAACACATTAGTCCCTCAACCAGGTTTGTCGTCAATACTCCAAAACCAACTAGGGGTGGCACTAGATGCACTTACAATTTGCCACCGAAGAAGCCCCCTCTTGCGCCGTCGACCATTTTCTCGCGGTCCTCCGTCGGCTAAGCACATCATCCCTCGGCCTCTTTCACTCCTCGGTGTATGTGTTCGTCCTTGTCCACCACCAAAAAAGCCCCTCTGACACTGATGACTCGTATGTTGATGCCCTTCGACACCGACGCCTTGTGCTGACGGAAGTCCCACCAGTCCACAATGGAGTGAGACCATGTGTTCCACTCTTCCTCTGTTGGCTCATTTCCTATGTGTTGTCCCTCCTTCATTGGCTCCTTTCATTGTTCAATGCCGATGATAAATGAGGGTAAGTGCTCAAGTCTCCAACCTTCATTTTTTGTGTCAATTCTGGCATATAGGATCTAGACAGTAAGCAATTCATTTGGTATTTCATGTCCGGTAGTCATCTTAGGCCTCCTTTGGTTTGGAGGAATTTCATAGGAATTCTATAGGATATGATTCTTATAGGAATTTTTCCTTTATAGCCCTTTGGTTCATAGGAATGGATTCCTATTCCTACATAGGATTGGTTCCTATCCTTCATATTTCATAGGAAAATAAAAATGAGCCTAGACTCAATGGAAAAATTCCTTCGGTGTGAACCAAATGACATCTCTTTTCCTATTCCTACTCACAGGATTTGAGATACATGTCATCTCATTTCCTACAAATTTCCTATTCCTATGATAATATCATATCCTATGAACCAAAGGAGGCCTTATCTGTGATGAGTTGACAATGCACCATGATACTTTGTAATATTCATAGTCATTTTAGCAATTATAAACAAGTTCATTGGTATTGCTTGTGTTTTTCTTCATGATTCAAGAATTCCGACAACAATTTGCTTCTGTAATTGTGTCAGCGTCATATTGGCTTTATGTTTGTTTCCACCCGTATATGTATTTATAATTTTATATTCATTCTCGCTTCTGCAAAAGAATATGAAAAAAAATGTGGTAACACCCACTTCCTTTTGTTTCCACTTTGTTTTCACCCCTAATTGCAGAGAACCTTAGAACTCTTGCATGTCTGACTTGGGTCATCATTTTTTTGTGCATAGTTGTTCAACATGCCACACCATGATAACAAGTTTGCGGTATGATCTATGATCTTGATTGCTCGATAACATGTTACATTTTATCTAAGTCGTTTGTTCTTCAACACTGAAGGAGGGTGAGACCATGGATCACACCAGTAGTATAGCTATCCATGGGATTGAACAAAAGCAAACAACTATTGATCGACAATGTCACCACATGTACTATTAGTTTTTTTTTTTTCACATGTACTATTAGTTTCACTGGATAGAGATGGTGGACAAAAGGTGGAAAATAATCGAATTTCAAAAGAAGGATAATAGAGGGGCCAATATATTATTAGAGTCGAAAGATCAGTTATTTTTTTCTTTGCAGGGGAGAAAAAGTCATGTTCTGACGAGGGGCAAGATTTTTGAGGTCTTTTGGGTAGGAAAATTGTGTTCAGCACTTGAGCCAATCAAGTGAATGTTGACTTGCAGAAAAAGAACAAATTATATGCGTGAACGCTCAAGAAACTCTCGACTGTTTCTTGAACCAGAAGTAGTAGAAGCCGTTCAGCAGTAAACGTATTTTCACCCTGGATCAGATTTGGACGGATATCCCCTGACCCAGATAATCCCCACCGATCTGCCGGCCGGCCGCCCAGGCAGGTTCCGACTGCAACCTCCAGCTCTCAGACCCTCCTCCCCATCGCCCTCCGCTTTCCCAAGCCCACCATAAAACAGCATCAGTTCTCCCCGATCTCCGTCTCCCCCGCCCGTCATGGATCCGGCGCCGCAGTCCCACCCCATCCTCTCCTACGTGCTCTCCCGCCTCCCCACCCTCTCCAAGCCCAAGCCCGCCGATGGGGCCGACTTCGACATCGAGCAGCCGCCGGTCCACACGCCGTCCCCGCGCTCGCCCTCGGTGGGCGAGTTCGAGCTCGTCGAGCGGATGCCGGGCCTCCGCCACCCCTCCGTGCTCCACGCCATGACCCGCGCCGTCGCCGACGTCTCCGCCGCCCGCAACGCGCTCCGGGAGCTGGGCCCGCGCCCCGACCACGAGCTCGTCGACTCCTCCCGCGCCGTCGTCGCCGCCGCCGCCGCCGGCGACGTCGCCCCGCGGATCACCGAGGAGGACCTCGAGGCGTGCCGCGCCGTGGTGCGGCTCGAGGAGGCCCACGACACCTACGAGGTGCTGCTGCAGGAGGCCGAGGGGAGGCTCGAGAAGGTCTACCGGTCGGCGATGGAGGGCAGGGACCTGGAGGAGGCTGAGGGGAAGGATGAATCGGCGGGGGGCGATGAGGGCGTGGCGGTGCAGGAGGAAGTCGTCGCCGTGCTGAAGCAGGCCGAGGAGGGCAAGCCGGTGGAGAGCGTGCTCCTCGTGGATCGGCAGCTGCGCCACCTGCCCGAGGCGTTCGGAAGGATCCTGGGACTCCGCGTGCTTGACGTGTCACACAACCAGCTCCAGGTGAGAAACTTGGCATCTCATATCTTTAGATCTGTTTATTTAGAGCCCATGTAGCACTATATATATGAATATGATAGCATATTCATGGATGAGCCACACACACAAAACACTTTAGTTCTGGTGTGTTTGGCTAGGATTAGGCATTGTTGTGCCACTGTGTGCTCATATTTCCTGAGCGGATGATTCGAATTACGTGCTTAATAGTTTGGGTACTGATCTGTCAGTAAGGATGGTATACTAGTGTCAAAACGCTCTTATATTATGGGATGGAGGGAGTATTTGTCACTTGTCAATTAGGATCGGGTACAAGGGCCAGTCTGTATACTATTGTTTTGGCATATTTGTTACTGAGTTATCCCAACTCCTTATGTGCTAAGGTTGTATTGCTGAAGGTGTAGTTCGGATGGAGAAAATGCAAGGTTATGCAAGGATGCCGAGAAGTACAATTTATGTTAGAACAAAGAGAAGTACTATGTGTGTTTGTGTTGGTTGCAAGTTGCAACAATCAATATTGAAAGAAAGTAGGGTTTGGCATTAGCTTTGATTTAATTGTCGGTTTGGTTTAGGCTATGCAAACACTATTGTTGACTCATCATGGGTCACAGCCTCACAGGTAGTACTTTGTGGTCATACGTTTATTTTGAACTTCATGACCCATCATAACCATTTAACAGCAGACATGAGCTATGCTAGTTATAAAATGCTGATTTTCTTTCTTCGCCCTAAAAATTCAGATCTGTTTATGTTTATCAGGTTAATTCCTTGACAACTGCAAGGCTGCTGTATGCTTGTTAGATTTCTACATTTTACTGTTGCTCCCTAATTTTGGGATTTCACTGTGGTTGTAGGTTATTCCAGATGCTATAGGAGGGCTTGAACATCTTGAAGAGCTCCGTCTTGCTTCTAATGCCTTGGTTTCTCTTCCTGATACTGTTGGATTTCTGTCCAATCTGAAGATTCTGAATGTGTCGACTAACAAGCTGAGAACACTGCCAGACAGCATCTCAAAGTGCAGGTAGATACTACTCCTAAAGTTCCCCTTGAGTTTGTTAATTAACTGTATTCGCCATTCAAGAGACTGACAGTTCACGCTCCAGGTCACTAGTTGAGCTTGATGCAAGCTACAATGGGCTCACCTATCTGCCAACAAATATTGGCTATGAACTGATTAATCTGCGAAAGCTCTGGGTCCACATGAACAAGCTGCGATCTTTCCCATCATCTATCTGTGAGATGCAATCACTATACCTCCTGGATGCTCATTTCAATGAACTCTGCGGTCTGCCATCTGCCATAGGGAAACTTTCCAGCCTTGAAATCCTCAACCTGAGCAGCAACTTCAGTGACATGAAGGAGCTCCCTTTCTCATTCGGTGACCTGCTGAACCTGCGTGAGGTTGACCTCAGCAACAACCAGATCCATGCTCTTCCCGACAGTTTTGGCCGTCTTGACAAGCTAGAGAAGCTTAACCTGGAGCAGAACCCTCTGTCCATGCCACCAGCAGAGGTCGTGAAGGAAGGTGTAGAAGCTGTGAAAGAGTACATGTCAAAGAGGTGGCTTGATGCGTTGCTCGAGGAAGAACAGAGGAGCATGGCAGCAGCAGCAGCAGAGAGCCCGCAGGCGTCGACTCCCAAGGCTTGGCTGGCGCGCAGCGTCTCGTGGGTCTCGGACGTTGGGGGGAGCCTTGTGGGTTATGTCAGCGGTGGCCAGACCAAGTCGGAGAAAGACTCGATCCTCGACCAGCAGTTCTGAAACCACAGTTTCAGAGGTGATCGAGTATGGCCTATGTATATACCAAGTTTACGAAACTCTCGACCCGGGAATCACTTTGCGTTCCTGTTGACTCTGGAGAGATGCACAACCTTACAAGCCCCTGCCCTCGGCAGGCTTTGGCGTTTATTTTTCCCATTTTAACTCCATTTGAGGGTCGTTTCCATCGAAGGCCCCGGTTGTGTTACTGTCCAATAATAATAGGGCTGAAACTCGGTATACTTGCTTTATTAGACTGTTTGCAACGGAAATTATGCACTTTGTTTGCTGAAGCTACATGTGTTACTGCAAACTATCTGTCTTGCTAAGATGCCACAGAGCTTTAGACACTTGCCAGGTTTTATTTGTGAGAACAGGCTTCAACCCTGTCATTGCCGAATGACCTCAATCTGTGAAGTCATACAGTAGATTTTTCGCTGTTTCTAAATACTCCCTCCGTTCCTTTATATAAGATGTACGGAGTATTTGTTTTTTGGTAAAAATATAATGTAAGGTGCATTCCTTCTAACTCGTCGTAATTCCCTTTTTATCCCTCAAAAAAAGGAATGTATATCTCTTTGTACAGGAAAAAGGAAAGTATCTCTCTCTTGATTATGTGTCTCTCTTTCTTTCCTTGGCTAAATGATTTACTTGCCGATAATCAGCTAATTAGCCAAGTGTAATTTTGTCCAAGATTGTTTATATTTATATGCCTTGGTCACCGTGTCAAAAATAGTACACCTAACATAAAGGAATGGAAGGAGTATCTTGTAGGGATTCCAATATAGACTACATACGGAGGAAAATGAGTGAATCTACACTCTTGAACTAAATTTATATACATCTGTATGTAGTTTATATTGAAATATCTAGAAAGACTTATATTTAGGGACGAATGGAGTACATATAACTAAATATAAGGTGTTTTTCATATGTAACTGAATATAAGGTGTTTTTTTTATTTCAATGCAAAAACACCTTATGTTTAGTTACGGATGTAGTACTCACCTAGGATCTTACATATTGGACACAGCTGATAGCTCAAACATTTATGTAACTCATCTCTTCCTTTATTCCATCAAAATGATTGTATCACTCACAAGGAAGGAGATCAGCTCATCTGGTGGCGAATTCATCCAGACACTAGGACTAGAGTACTCAGCTACTCCGGAGCAGTCTGATTACAATCTCTATTACAATGCTCAAACAGGACATGGTTAAAATATTACAATGCTCAAACAAGACATGGTTAAAATCTAGCTTCATGAAGAAACGGTCATCGATAATGGCACTTGGTATTTGAGACACCTTCATTAAGATCATTTGGAAACCCTTCCATTGTCTGAGGCCACTTGAATCTTGCTACAACACACCATATGTGCCAGGTTCAGTCCGAACCTAACTGCTATTGATTCAGTTGTGAAAGCATCAGAATAAGAACTCAATCTTTCGTTTACAGTGGCAATAAATTTTCCAGTGTGATCGCGGATAATTCATTGACCGACCCATTTAAGTTGTCTTGATCAAATCCAGCGTCCGCGTTCAGTTTCATATATCATGGGCATGGTTTCATCCATGGCGTTGATAGCTTCTTCACCTTCGGACTACATGCGATAACATAGTTCGTTGTAAGGCTTTTCACCGTGAGAAGAATTTGGGCTGCCTTTTTCTTGTGAACAAGATAATAATTGCTTAGGAACAACTTCGGGGTACCTTACGACACAAAGCTAATAGTTCAAAGTACTAGACGTGCATCACACGAAGTCCGAACAGTTGTGCTAAACTGTAATACTTGTGGTTTTTAGTTGTTGGGCACTTTGGAATGAAGTGCCCAACAGAATAACATCTTCAAAGAATTATAGGCCTTCCTGTTGACTCCTACCAGACCATAGGGACTTTATTCTCGATCTAGAAAAATTTGTCATGGCTCTCAGGCTGCGTTGGCTGTGGTTCCAGTGGACTGATGCACATAGGGCGTGTGTTGGTTTTGACATCCATTGCGATGACAAAGACATGGATCCTTTCTACGCTGAGACAACAATTACTATGGGTGACGGAGGGTTGACAAGTTTCTGGTTTGCTCCTTGGTTACAAGGGCAAAAGTCGACACCTGTATTTGTTGAACAGTTGTGCTAAACTGTAATACTTGTGTTTTTTAGTCTGTTGGGCACTTTGGAATGAAGTGCCGAACAGACTAACATCTTCAAAGAATTATAGGCCTTCTTGCTGACTCCTACCAGACCATAGTGACTTTATTCTCGGTCTAGGCAAATTTGCTATGGCTCTCACGCTGCGTTGGTTGTGGTCCAGTGGATGGATCCACAGTGGATGTGGGTTGGTTTCGGCATCCCTTGCGATGACAAAGACATGGATCTTTTCTACGTTGAGATGGCAATTACTATGGGCGGCGGAGGGTTGACAAGTTTCTGGTTTGCTCCTTGGTTACAAGGGCAAAAGCTAAAGGACATTGCACCGGGCATCTTTGCCATCTCCAAACGCACTAAATCAAGTGCCTCCAACGCTTTGGCGAACAATGATTGGGTGGGTCGTATCGACATGCAAGAGGACATTCCCGTTGGCCTCATTCAACAAATTTTCAACTTATCGGCCAACGTTCAGGAGATGCACTTAGTGGTCGGAACTAAGGATATCATTCGCTGGAAATTCATTGCGGATGGGTGCTACTCTGCCGCCACGGCTTACAAAATGCAATTCGCGGGATTGATAAAGTCGAACATGCCAATGATGGTCTAGAAAATATGGGCTACGCTGAAAATTCAGTTTTTCTCATGGCTCATTCTGGAAGATCATGTGTGGACGACATATAGGTTATCTCGGAGGGGTTTGCCAAATTATGGTTTTTGTCATTTGTGCAAAAGAGAACCAGAAATAACTGCACATCTAATCTTACTCTGCTAGGATTAGAGATGCGATCAACGCATGGCTCCTGGATCACATGTTAGCTCCTGGATCACATGTTAGCTCCTGGTCCACGCTTCCGTCGATAGGAGTCAATAGGAAGGCCTATAATTCTTTGAAGATGTTAGTCTGTTCGGCACTTTGGAATGAGAGGAATGCGAGAGTGTTTCGCAACAAGGCCTCCTTGCCCACATACGTTGCGTCGATCAAGGCGGAGGCGAAATTCTTGGTACTTGCAGGGGCAAAGTTTCTGGGTAGCATTATATCGGGAGAGAGCCCTTCATGTATTTATTGATCTTTGTGGTCATGTAACAAACTGACTTTGTTCTTCTCTTTTTATTTAATATGATAAGACAAATCTTTTGCCTTCCTTTTAAAGAAATTGCATAATGTGAAATATACTCTCTCTGTAAACTAATATAAGAACGTTTAGATCATTATTTTAGTATTCTAAACGCTCTTATATTAGTTTACGGAGGAGGTATATATTTCTAGGGAACTATGCTAACATGAAACATCATGTGCATTGATCTATATTATTTTTAGTTGGCTAAATGTCACTTGCACACGTCCTTGTATGTAGCAGCTTTGCCAGTATATCCATTTCAGGCTGCAAGCTGTTGCAGCGAAAGCTCATGATTGTAAAACTATCGCATCCACGATTTTGCTATGGACCATGGATAAAGCCAGATCACTTGGCAAACAAAGATATATTTTCATTACTCTGATACCCTTATAGAAGAGACGTAGGAGTAGTAGATTGGAACATTGCTGCCATATGCACAACATTTGAGTGTGAACAGCTCCAACTGCTATCCGGGAAAGAAAAAAAAATCTATCCAACAATTCTGTAAAAGATCCATAACTTTTTTTTGAAACTTCGGTCACTTTATTGAATCATATAACTGTTACATCGTCCACCAAACCTTTTACAATGAAAGCCGACGGTTCCTCGACCCACAACGAAGGGGACAGAGTCGCCATCCTAGCTAAATCGTGAGATACAGAATTTGCCTCTCTAGGGCAATGGACAAACGTGGCCGAAGTGTATCCTATAATCAGGACCAAACAATCTGAATAAATCGCCGCTACGCCTGAAGCCGTGAAGCATCCATTATTCATAGTATTGATCACCTCGAGGCAGTCCGACTCGATACCAAGCTTGCTTATCCGCAGTTATTGCGCCAATAGTAAGCCATGTCGTAACGCGTATGCTTCCGCCGTCTCTGCATCTGCGACATGCTCCAGCTATTCATTCGACACCACAACGAACCCACCCTTGTGATCACGTAGGACAGCACCTACAGCTCCTTGGAGGGAGTGTGCTCTGAAGGATGCGTCTACATTTAACTTCACAAAACCTTCAAGCGGCTTTCTCCAACCATCTCGCCTTGGTTCGGCGCTTTTCTTCATGGCCTTCATATAATTAGCAGTTAACGCCGCAATCGACAGCGCTGACCGAGCCGGGGTTTGCACATCCTCGCCATGGACATGTTGCCGTCATTCCCACCACATATACCAAATTCCCACAAGGATGATAGCTTGGGCAGGGGCATCCGATATCAAACTTTCTCGTGACGGGGCACATAAAATATAGTCCAATGCCGCCGCTCCCGCCCTATCAGTCGAGCAAGCTTCTTCTATGAATTTATCCAGCTTCAGACACCTCCAAATTTCAGCTGCCCTCGGGCAAGTAAACAGTGAGTGCATGATGTCCTCACATCCACCAGCACACATAGGGCAACTATCTGCCGTGCCAATGTGCCTATTCACCGGGACCCCATATCAAGGAATGAATCCGTGTAAAACCTTCCATGCGTGGATCTTGATCTTCGCTGGAATTTGGAAACTCCAAAGATTTGCCCATACCGGGTGCCATTGAGATGGCTGTCCCTCTGCTCTTTCGTACCAGTTCCCATTCAACATAATAAGCTGATCTTACCGAAAAGATATGGTTCTTTGTAAATCTCCAGGCCACAAAGTCTTCCATCATTCCATTCGGTGCCAATGGGATTGACAAGATTCGGTGGGCATCCACCGGCCAGAACACATTATTTACCAGCTCGTGATCCCACAGCCCGGTGACGAAATCAATTAGTTCAGAAACTTTAGACAACAGAGTCGCACCTCGTGGTGTAATGGCACATCCATTAGCACTAGACTGAATCCACGGGTCAAACCAGATATTCACTTGTGAACCATCTCCTATGCGCCATATTGCGCCTCTCCTAAACGTGTTAATCCCAGCACAAATACTCTGCCACGTATACGAGCTCCCACTCTTCAATTTAGCATCTAATAATTTTCCATCCGGATAATATTTGGCCCTCAAAATCTGTGCACGAAGAGAGTCCGGGTTTTCCAGCAACCTCCATACTTGTTTGGCAAGTAGAGCAAGGTTGAAGCTATGTAAATCCCTGAACCCCAGTCCTCCTCTATCCGTAGCCAAACAAGTTGAAAGAACATGCGGTGCCCCCATGTTTGGTTTTGGTAATTGATGACAATCTCTATGGACTAATGGTTGCCTTGAGTTATATTTGAAGGGTTTGTCCATAGGCTTTTCTTGGAGTTCATTTGTTGGTTTCAAGGAGAGTTTGTGATGACCAAGGTGCTATTAAGGAATTATCCAAAGATTGGTCTTGTGGGTGTTGAGCTTATTGCAAGCATGTCTTGAAGAAGAAGAGTTTGTGATCATTCATGTTTACCTTCAAGACATCATCCAAATGAAGAGAGTTGGAAAGATTCAAGGTTGATCAAAACTAAGTCAAATAATGAATCAAGTTGATCAACACACAAAGTGTAGAAGATGTACCGAGAGGGATCAAGCAATCCTATGGTATGGTAAGCATTGTCAATCACGCTTTGTGTACTAACCCATGGTCTTCGTGAGAGTTCTTTGTGGGGTTAGGTTGCCGTGTGCAAGTTCAATTGGAGCATCACGAAGAGATCAAGTTCTTGAAGCTTGCCATCCATTGTGGTGACAATGGACTTGTGAAGATATGCCGAAGAGTGGCTCACCCATAGTGGAGTATGGGGGAGCAATCTACTAGTCTTCACCGAGACAACGCAATCAAGAAATGTGGTCCAACTTGAGGAAGTCAAGATCGTCTACATCTAGCTCAAGTGGACTTTGTGCAAAGCAAAGGTTTGCTCTTGATAGGTTTTCTGTTTTACCGGTCTCGTGGTGGTAGTTGGGAGACAGGGTTATAGGATCGTTTGTCGTACTATCAAGGGGGGCTCTCAAGTTGGTAGCTTGATCGTATCGTTAGTAGAGAGCTCAAACCATTGCATCCTTGCATCATGTTTCTTGGTTCTTGTTTGGTTCTCTTTGTGAGTCTTAGAGCTTATGGTCATCTTGATGACAAGCTTGAGTTCATCGAAAACGGAGTTCACATGTGTCTTCTATGATGTTTTCGGTGTTGGGTGTTTTACCGGTCTTATCCGAGGAAGGGTTCTCACCATTTTCTTTTGAGACTTTTCTAATTTGCTTCTTATTGATATTTCTATCAAGATTGTGTTAGCCCTTGTCGCTAGCTTTCCAACAAACTTGGTTTCATCGAATTCGGAGTCCGTATGCAAAAGTTGTGGTCGTTTTGGTGTTCTGAAAAGGCTGCAGCGGTACTACCGCGGGTAGGAGCGGAAGTAATTTTTTACTAACGCTTTCGGAAGCGGTACTACCGTTTTCGGGAGCGGTACTACCGCTTGGAGCAGTACTACCGCGGCTACTTCCGTGGCTACTTCCGCTCGGGACCAAAAACTCGTCACAAGTCCAGCGGTGGTAGGCACGGATGTAATTTTTTAGTACCGCTCGCAAGCAGTAGTACCGCTACCCTTAGCAGTACTACCGCTACCCCTAGCGGTAGTACCGTGAGGTCAAGCGGTACTACCGCTCCGACGGTTTTTCTGGCCTTTTTGCCTCCTCGCTGTTGTTTTCCAAAGGGGCACTATAGCCCTAGCGGTAGTACCGCTCCTGGAGCGGTAGTACCGCTCTGTACGGGCTGTGAGCATAACGGTTGGATTTTTCCCCACCTATAAAAGGGGGTCTTCTTCCCCAATGAACCTAATCCTTTGAGCTCGTGATCTTCCCCCATTATTGACCTTCTTCGAGCTTGCTATCTCTCAATCCCTCCATGGATTCTTGCTAGTTTTTGGGGGAAAAGAAAGAGGAGATCTAGATCCGCATTTCCACCAATCACTTTCTCCTCTAGGTGAGGGGAACCCCTTGGATCTTGATCTTGGAGTTCTTTGTGTTCTCCTTCTTGTTCTTCCTCTCATTTCCCTCCCTAGCATTAGTTGCTTTGGTGGGATTTGGGAGAGAAGGACTTGGGCACTCCGTGTGCCCTTGCCATTGCATTTAGTGCATCGGTTTGAGTTATCCATGGTGATACGTGGAAGTGAAGTTGAGAAGCTTATTACTCTTGGGTGCTTGGTACCCTTGAGCTTGTTCCTCTTGGGTGCTTGGGCGCCCTAGACGGTTGTGGTCACCTCGAAGCCATATTCCATTGTGGTGAAGCTTCGTGGTGTCGTTGGGGAGATAGCCCCAACCTTGGTGTTCAGAGCTCAATCATTATGGTGTAAAGCTTCGGGCAAGCGTCGGGGTCTCCAATTAGGTTGTGGAGATCGCCCCGAGCAATTTGACGGGTTTCGGTGACCGCCCCCAAGGGTTGCCAAAGTGTACGGGTTCGGTGACCGCCCCCAAGGGTTGCCATTTGTACGGGTTCGGTGACCGCCCTCAAGGGTCCCTTAGTGGAATCACGGCACCTTGCATTGTGCGAGGGCGTGAGGAGATTACGGTGGCCCTAGTGGCTTCTTGGGGAGCATTGTGCCTCCACACCGCTCCAAACGGAGATTAGCATCCGCAAGGGTGTGAACTTCGGGATACATCGTCGTCTCCGCGTGCCTCGGTTATCTCTTACCCGAGCCCTTTACTTATGCACTATACTTTGTGATAGATATATTGTTTCTTGTCATATATCTTGCTATCACCTAGTTGTTTATCTTGCTTAGCATAAGTTGTTGGTGCACATAGGTGAGCCTAGTTGTTGTAGGTTTTGTGCTTGACAAATTAACCATTAGGTTTATTCCGCATTTGTTCAAGTCTAACCCGTAATTATTTTAAAGCGCCTATTCACCCCCCTCCTCTAGGCGACATCCACGATCTTTCAATTGGTATCAGAGCCTCGTCTCTCTTCATAGGGCTTAACCGCCTAGAGAGTAAGGATGTCGACTAGGGGTTTAGGATTCTCTGACACTCTTAGTTTCAATGGCACAAATTTTGATGTTTGGGTAATTCACATGCTTAATCTCTTTAGGGTCATGGACCCAAATTTAGAGCGAATTGTAGATATGGGTTTTTCTCCTCCTAAGGATCCCCAAAGATTATCTTTAGAGGATGAGAACAACTCTTATCTCAATGCTCAAGCTTCTAATGTGCTTTTCGATGCTTTGAGCAATGTAGTTATATTTCAACTCATGCCGTTCCGGGATGCTCATGAGTTGTGGACAAAGCTTCAAGATAAATATGGTGTGTCCAAGAATTGTAGGAATGATTGTTCTCCCTCCACCTCCGGCCGTGTTGTCTTCTCAACTTCTTCTACTTCACCTACATGTGGTTTGCCATATGGTGAGTAGTGTTGGTCATTGCAATGATGATAGTATGCTTATTGTGGATGATCCTTCATCACTATCTTACTGTAATGCATCTTCTTTGGACTTTAACACTTCGAGCACCCTACATGTTTCACATGCTTGTGTTGATAGTCCTTGCATATCATGTAGAAATTGCTTGACTAAAACTCATGATGATATGCTTGCTATATCTTGTTGCCATGATAAAAATGCATCTATTTCCTCGAATTGTTATGCTAACAATGTAGAGGAAACCCGACACCCCAGGGAACAAGATGTAGTCTTGAATGGTTCTCTAAGGGATCCTACATCATCATCTATTGCATTTTGCCTTATGGCTAAGGCTTCAAAGGTATCTCCCACTTTGAATCCCAATATATCTTGTGATGATAATGATGATGTTGATAATGATGAAGATAATGATAATGTTGCCTCCTTAAAAATTAAGGGGGAAATGATTTTTAAAGCTCTTCATAAGAATAAAATTGCTCGTTCCAACTTCATGGAAATCATGTCTATTGCCATTGAGGGCAAGAAATATATTGATGAGTTGGAATCTCAACTATAGGAGCATGAGGTCACCATTGAGAAAATGGAAGGTCATGAGCGTTATTACGCTAATGAGATCGCGGACCTCTCTCAAGCTCTTGAACTTGAACAAACCACCAAGGAATCTCTTGAGGAGACTTTTGCTCTAGAATTGTCTAGAGTGAGGGAATCTCGTGATAGAGCTCTTGAGGCGGCAAATGATTTTGATACTAAAAATGAGAAGCTTGAAGTTGCACATGATAAACTCCTTGAGGATTTTGAGCACCTCGAAAATGGCTCAAGGGTCATTAAGAGTGAGCTCATCAAACTCACCGAGTCTCATGCTCAACTTAAAGCTTCATATTCAAAAGAGCTTGCTAAGTTGTCTTCTCCTCTTGTTGTTAATGATGATGCTTGTGCTACTAACTCTATTTCTAGTGAAGCATCCATTTTGAAGGAGAATGTTGAGCTAAGGGCTCAACTTGTGTTGCTATCTACCAATTATGGGAAATTGGAAGAAAGTCATGTAAATCTCACAAGCTCTCATGATGATCTTGTAATATCCCATAATGTGCTAAAGATAGCTCATGAGGCCATGAGTATCAAGGTAACATCTAGTGAGCCTCATGTGGATACTAGCACTACTTTAAGTCAAAATGCTATATTGCCATGTGCTAGTCCTCGTAATTCATCTATGCATAACATTGGTACATCTTGTGATGAATTGCTTTCCTTGTCTTGTTGCTCTAACAATGAAGCCTATACTTCCTCTAGTACTTGTGTTGATACTAACCATGTAGAGGAAATCAAAGAGCTCAAGGCCCAAGTCTCTTCCTTGAATAAAGACTTGAAAAAGTGTCATGAAGGGAAGTCCACACTCAACAATATCTTGAGTGTGCAAAAATCCCCCAATGACAAAGGTGGACTTGGATTCATCTCCAACAAGATGAAGAAGTCCAAAATTCATAAGAAGAAGAAGGGCCAAGAACAAGTCAAGAATTCGACCAAGATTATTTGCTTCAAGTGCAAAATTCAAGGGCACCATGTTAGATCATGCCCATTGAAGAAGAATCCCATTAGTGACAAGCAACAAGGGAAGTGGCCACAAGTTCATTCTCATGCTCAACCTCAAGTTGAAGAAAGGCCACTTCCCAAGAAGACTCAAGTTAATGCTTCTCATGTTGAGAAATCAAGTGAGAAGAAAGTGAAGAGTAGACGTTGCTACTTATGTTGTGAGAAAGGTCACGTCGCTTCTTCATGCACTAGTGGTAACTTATCCAACCCAATTATTATTGATGATGTCTATTCTCTTGGGAAGGATAAGGTTGGTAATGTGTTTGCCAAGTTTCTTGGGACTCAAAGTGGTGTCAAGAAAAGAACCATTTGGGTAGCCTAGCCTATTGTGACTAACCTCTTAGGACCCAACTTGTTTGGGGACCAACTAGCTCAAACTTTATCAATAGGTGATGTTGGAGGGCATTGGAGACTTGGCTACATTATGAAGAATTAAGGGGTCTTCATCATTCATATTGTCTCAATCCAAGTCTTTCGGATTATCAAGTTTCTATCTTATATCCAATGTTCCTCCTTGCGGTAACTCGTGCTTAAATTGTTTACATCGAAAGTTACTTGCCCCTTTGCATGTGTTTGTATATGTTGTGCGTCCAATTTGTGTATCTTGAGAAATCAAGTATGTGTATATTGGTTTGCACATCATGTATGTGTGTGTTGTGCGTTGAGCCTTTGTGCTTCTTGCTTTTATCTTAGTTGGCTCTTGTGAGAGATTAATGGAACATCCCATTTTGGGGGAGTGATGTGCCTTGTGCACCTCACAATCCTATAAATGTGTGTACATGAGGAATACCATCTAGTATTGATATTACAAGATTATCTAGTCTCTATGTGGTATGTCTTCTCATGAGAAAGTCAAATTCTAAATGTTCCATTAATTATCTCTTGTTGGTTCTCTTTTGCATCTTGGTAAGTTTTTCATTGGTATCACATCATGGGGGAGTAATATTCTATGTGCATATTACAATCCTAGAAAATGTGTAAATTTGAGATATTGTCACCTAGAGTCGATAGTATAAATTATGTTGTTCCTAGGTGGCATGTTAGCTCTACAAGTTGCATTTTGATTGTGTTTGGTGTGAAGATGATGTTGGATATCATTGCTATCTATCACCGGGAATTATTTCCAAATACCTCTTATCTTTGACAATTGGTAATCATTTATGTGGTGGAAATTATTGATCATCTTTACATTGTCTTTTGGTTTTATTTGTCTTATCTCTTGCCAAGCTTGTGACAACTCCCATTTCCTTCCATGCCACTTGTGGATCTCGTGTTTTATTATTTTTGTCGAGTGTTTTTAGTGAAAGTGGTGATCCCACCTTGTGCATTTTGTACTCGAATGCAAATTCTCTTTAAATGCATAATTCGTGGGGGAGCTATCCTATTTTTGATAGAACACTCATCTTGTGATCCATATCAAGTGTGTGTTGATGGAAGGCAAGCCGTTTCTTTTTGGTACTTTGTGCCATCATGAAACTTTGTAGATGGGTTGGTTTGTTTGGAACCATCCTCTCTTTTGGGAGTATGATATCTTTCCTTTTGCGTGTATCAATGGATATCTCATTCCTTGATGTATCTTCTAATAGATATCTTCCAAGTGATGATTTCTCCATTTGGTATCCTATTTTCACTTGGTATTTCTTTTTATTTTGTTTCGTTTCTTGAAAGTCTTGAGCATGCATATTTACTTCATGTATTTTCTTTGGCATGCTTTCTTTCTTTAACTCAATTTATAAGGGAAACTCCACCTAGCCTCAATTTGGATGAGATGTGCATGAAATTCATTTTCATATATAAATGCACATATGTTTGTGGAGTTTTTCCTATGTATTTGTGTTTCTAACTCTTTGGTCCCAATGAGTTTGGGTACCATTTTGTTTGTGTTGGTGTTCTAGGAACAATTGGAGATGCATTGGATGCTCGGCTCATTCAAAAGGAAGGTGGTGTTACCATGTGCTTATTGGAGTCAAGCTAGGATGATCAATGAACTACTATCTACCTTCAATTGGTATCTACTACATCATTCCAATGGTATCTCGGTAACAAGTATCACCATCTACTTCATGCACACATTTCTTGCATCAACCTTGTGTAGGTTGTATCATGGCATGTTAGTCATTCCTTCTTATGATACTTGTTTCCTTTCTCAAAGCATCCCAACAATGATCTCTTGTTGCTAGTTGTGATGTCTTTGATGCTCGTGTGGTTGGAACTCAGTTATATACAATAAGAACATACCTAGCCATGTGCTATGCCTTCAAGCAAATATCTTATTGGTATATTTATGACTTCCTTGGGGATATCTTATTCATTCCTTTTTGCAACAATTTTGTGTGTACATCCTTCTTTGTGGATTGATATCATCATGATCTTCATCTACCTAGCATCTTATACACTTGAGAAAAGTTGCATATCTATTTGATATCCCCTTCTTTCACGTCCACCTTTTTGTTCTTGTTTTATTTCTTTGGTGGCTCCGTGAAGGTGTGTGTCTTGAGTGCGGATCTTATATCGTTGCATCTTGATGCACTCTTTTGTGGTGAAGATCATTTTTTTCACTTGCTTGTCTTGACGAGGCTTTTTCCATTTCTATTGGTATCCCTTCTCATGACAAAGCTATCTTTTTATATCTTCACCACAGGTTGTCACAAGCATAGGTTATTTATATGATTAGTAGTGAGCTTGTGAACCCATTTGCTGTTGTGTGTGGGAATGATAGGCCTTGCACTATGTATCTCATTCATTCAAGAGTATATTGATGCTTAATGTTCATCCATACATTAATCTTCTCAAGTGCTTTGCCATGACTCACACACATCATTTTGGTTGAGCCTACTCTTAAGTTGACTCTTTTATATATTGCTCAACCAGTTGTTTGTTGCAAGTGCTAGGCTTTGTTTCCTTCATGCTCACTTGCACTTGGTGTGAGTGTCTATTGATCTTGGGGGAGTGATGATCCTATTTTGTGCACTTGGTATCCTAATGAAAATATTCTAAGGAGTGCATAAATTATGGGGAGCTTCACTAGTGTCTTTAGAACACTCCGTTGCTATGTCGTGAGGTTCTATTGATCTTGGGGGAGCGACGATCCTATTTTGTGCTCGTTGTATCCAAATACGAAACTAAATTGTGCACAAATCATGGGGAGCTTCTCTAGTTTCTCTAGAACACTCCTTTGCTCTTATCATAATATCTTTTATTGATTTGGCATGTCGGATCATTGGTCTAGTTGGGTCAATTGGTATCTTTTGATAGCTTGATTCAATTGGTATCCGTTGATTGCTTGATTGCGTGTTTTTCTCCCTTTGTTATGCCCTTGTGGCATATCATTCTTTTGCAATCTTTGGGCCTCAATATAGTTTGTCTTCCTCCAAGTATTTACAGCTGGATATATGTATTGCATTCCACTCTCTATTTTGAGGAATACGCAATTTATGGAGGAACACAATTTATATTGGCCTTCTAAGCTATTCGCCCATTTTGGCAATCGATGCCAATGGGGGAGAAGTTTCAGAGAGTTTAGTTTTGTGAGAAAGTTTAGATAGTTGTCTCTTCTCTCTTCTTGCTTTGGTTTTGTTCCTAAGCTTTTGCATCTCACGCGCATACATTATTGTTGCATGGTATGGTGATGCATAATTCCTTATATAAACTCTCTTGAAAGTGATTGTCATCAATTACCAAAATGGGGGAGATTGAAAGAACATGCGGTGCCCCCATGTTTGGTTTTGGTAATTGATGACAATCTCTATGGACTAATGGTTGCCTTGAGTTATATTTGAAGGGTTTGTCCATAGGCTTTTCTTGGAGTTCATTTGTTGGTTTCAAGGAGAGTTTGTGATGACCAAGGTGCTATTAAGGAATTATCAAAAGATTGGTCTTGTGGGTGTTAAGCTTATTGCAAGCATGTCTTGAAGAAGAAGAGTTTGTGATCATTCATGTTTACCCTCAAGACATCATCCAAATGAAGAGAGTTGGAAAGATTCAAGGTTGATCAAAACTAAGTCAAAGAATGAATCAAGTTGATCAACACACAAAGTGTAGAAGATGTACCGAGAGGGATCAAGCAATCCTATGGTATGGTAAGCATTGTCAATCACGCTTTGTGTACTAACCCATGGTCTTCGTGAGAGTTCTTTGTGGGGTTAGGTTGCCGTGTGCAAGTTCAAGTGGAGCATCACGAAGAGATCAAGTTCTTGAAGCTTGCCGTCCATTGTGGTGACAATGGACTTGTGAAGATATGCCGAAGAGTGGCTCACCCATAGTGGAGTATGGGGGAGAAATCTACTAGTCTTCACCGAGACAACGCAATCAAGAAAGGTGGTCCAACTTGAGGAAGTCAAGATCGTCTACATCTAGCTCAAGTGGACTTTGTGCAAAGCAAAGGTTTGCTCTTGATAGGTTTTCTATTTTACCGGTCTCGTGGTGGTAGTTGGGAGACCGGGTTATAGGATCGTTTGTCGTACTATCAAGGGGGGCTCTCAAGTTGGTAGCTTGATCGTATCGTTAGTAGAGAGCTCAAACCATTGCATCCTTGCATCATGTTTCTTGGTTCTTGTTTGGTTCTCTTTGTGAGTCTTAGAGCTTATGGTCATCTTGATGACAAGCTTGAGTTCATCAAAAATGGAGTTCACATGTGTCTTCTATGATGTTTTCGGTGTTGGGTGTTTTACCGGTCTTATCCGAGGAAGGGTTCTCACCATTTTATTTTGGGAATTTTCTAATTTGCTTCTTATTGATATTTCTATCAAGATTGTGTTAGCCCTTGTCGCTAGCTTTCCAACAAACTTGGTTTCATCGAATTCGGAGTCCGTATGCAAAAGTTGTGATCGTTTTGGTGTTCTGAAAAGGCTACAGCGGTCCTACCGCGGGTAGGAGCGAAAGTAATTTTTTATTACCACTTTCGGGAGCGGTACTACCGCTTGGAGCAGTACTACCGCGGCAACTTCCGCTCGGGACCAAAAACTCGTCACAAGTCCAGCAGTGGTAGGCACGGATGTAATTTTTTAGTACCGCTTGCAAGCAGTAGTACCGCTACCCTTAGCAGTACTACCGCTACCCCTAGCGGTAGTACCGTGAGGTCAAACGGTACTACCGCTCCGATGATTTTTCTGGCCTTTTTGCCTCCTCGCTGTTGTTTTCCAAAGGGGCACTATCGCCCTAGCGGTAGTACCGCTCCTGGAGCGGTAGTACCGCTCTGTGCGGGCTGTGAGCATAACGGTTGGATTTTTCCCCACCTATAAAAGGGGGTCTTCTTCCCCAATGAACCTAATCCTTTGAGCTCGTGTTCTTCCCCCATTATTGACCTTCTTCGAGCTTGCTATCTCTTAATCCCTCCATGGATTCTTGCTAGTTTTTGGGGGAAAAGAAAAAGGAGATCTAGATCCGCATTTCCACCAATCACTTTCTCCTCTAGGTGAGGGGAACCCCTTGGATCTTGATCTTGGAGTTCTTGGTGTTCTCCTTCTTGTTCTTCCTCTCATTTCCCTCCCTAGCATTAGTTGCTTTGGTGGGATTTGGGAGAGAAGGACTTGGGCACTCCGTGTGCCCTTGCCATTGCATTTGGTGCATCGGTTTGAGTTATCCACGGTGATACGTGGAAGTGAAGTTGAGAAGCTTATTACTCTTGGGTGCTTGGTACCCTTGAGCTTGTTCCTCTTGGGTGCTTGGGCGCCCTAGACGGTTGTGATCACCTCGAAGCCATATTCCATTGTGGTGAAGCTTCGTGGTGTCGTTGGGGAGATAGCCCCAACCTTGTTGTTCGGAGCTCAATCATTGTGGTGTAAAGCTTCGGGCAAGCGTCGGGGTCTCCAATTAGGTTGTGGAGATCGCCCCGAGCAATTTGACGGGTTCCGGTGACCGCCCCCAAGGGTTGCCAAAGTGTACAGGTTCGGTGACCGCCCCCAAGGGTTGCCATTTGTACGGGTTCGGTGACCGCCCTCAAGGGTCCCTTAGTGGAATCACGGCATCTTGCATTGTGCGAGGGCGTGAGGAGATTACGGTGGCCCTAGTGGCTTCTTGGGGAGCATTGTGCCTCCACACCGCTCCAAACGGAGATTAGCATCCGCAAGGGTGTGAACTTCGGGATACATTGTCGTCTCCGCATGCCTCGGTTATCTCTTACCCGAGCCCTTTACTTATGCACTATACTTTGTGATAGATATATTGTTTCTTGTCATATATCTTGCTATCACCTAGTTGTTTATCTTTCTTAGCATAAGTTGTTGGTGCACATAGGTGAGCCTAGTTGTTGTAGGTTTTGTGCTTGACAAATTAACCATTAGGTTTATTCCGCATTTGTTCAAGCCTAAACCGTAATTATTTTAAAGCGCCTATTCACCCCCCCTCCTCTAGGCGACATCCACGATCTTTCACAAGTTGACTCACATTCAGATAGAGCGTCTGTGAATGCTTGCATGGTTCTTTGTTCTCTAGCTGCTCCACCTTCCTTCTCATGCATGAATAAAATTTCATTAAAGTCACTGAATGCTATCCATGGTTCATCCCTCAGTTGGTGCAGTGTACGTAAATACTCCCATGATTTATGTTTATTCTCTTTCGCCGGTTCACCATAGAAGCCTGTACACCTCCATTTTCTTCCATCATCTATTGTTACGTCAATGAAATTTGTTGTTACCCCATGTTTTGTGACGGACACTCCTTTCCTCCAAATCATCAGTAAGACTCCCGCCCTACCATCACTCGGGTCAACCAGCCTCTCCTGGAACCCTAGCTTCGTCATCAACCGTTCGGCCCTTGCGTCAGACAGATGATTTTCCGATAGAAATAAGTCAATAACACATCTGGTTTGTAGCACTTCTGTACATCCAGGAGTGCTCTAACTGCCCGGGATTGAGGCATCTCGCGGCAGTTCCATCCTAGGAGAATCATTGGGCCTGGCGGTCCTCCCCCTGGGAGGCCGCCAATGTTGCCAAGTTCATATCCGTTGAGTCATCTGCTTTGCGACGTTTCTAGTCTTGTGATGTGCTATTGTGCTCTTCCTCCGCCTCTTCTATCTTGTTATCTCTTCCCGATGCTATTCCATCTTCACCTTTGCCCCGCGTTAAAGCCAACTGATTTCCCGAAAGTGCGTTATATCGACTAGAGGGGGGGTGAATAGGCGATTTTTATGAATTCTTCACTTAGGAATTTGCGGGTGAGGAAATTCCTTAGCGAAGAACTACTTGCAGCGGAATAAGTACTCAGAAGTAAACATAACAGAACACAAGCATGGTCATCATGATGAAATTAAGACAAGCACAGAGTATAGAAAGCATAAACACAGGATAACACAGAATGAAGACAAACAGACTGAAGAAATTGAACTGAGGAAATTGAGAAAGTCTTTAGTCAAAGTCTTCAAACAGATATGAAAAAGCACACAACACAGATATGAGGAAATGAAAGAGTTTGAAGAAATAGAACCAGTAAGCTTGGTGAAGACAATGATTTGTTAGACCAGTTCCAACTGTTGTCTGAGTTGTGCATCTGGTTAGGGTGGCTAGGTATTTAAACCCGAGGACACACAGTCCCGGACACCCAGTCCTGGACACACAGTCCAAGACACCAAGTCCTCACCGTATTCCCCTTGAGCTAAGGTCACACAGGCCTCGCCCAATCACTCGTGGTAAGTCTTCACAGGTGACTTCTGAACCTTCACAAACTCGGTCACTCGGCAATCCACAATTCCTCTTGGATGCTCTAGACCATGACGCCTAACCGTCTGGAAGAAGCACAGTCTTCAAAGGTAACAAGCGTCAGATCCACTAAGGATCAATCTCTTCAGTGATGCTCAATCACTTTTGGGTTTGTAAATATTTGGGTTTGGGTTTGGGTTTTTCCTCACTTGATGATTTTCGCTCAAAGTCCTCGGAGGATGGGTTGCTCTTATGACAAGTGTTAGTTTCTCTCGGAGCAGCCAACCAGCTAGTGGTTGTAGGGGGCGGCTATTTATAGCCTAGGGAGCATCCCAACATGATAAGACATAAATGCCCTTAATGATATGACCGTTAGGTAGATAGATATTTTGGGACAGCTGGCGCATAGCACATCAACGGTCGGAAATTTGAGTATCAAATTCCTCAGGGCTATCATGTTCCTCACTTGTAGGAAATCCGCACTAGCAAATTCCTAACTCCTCAGTCTTAATAAATTCCTCAGAGACCAGAAGAGCTTCGTCTCTGTCACTGAAGAATATGACTGAACTGTATGAGATTTCCAATGGCTTCACTCGAAGGGATTGGTAGGTGTAGGATTTTGAGTTGAGCATCAAATGGAAAATTTTCCTTAGTATTTCCTCGACCCCCTTTAATAGTACGGTGTTTCCTATGACTCAAGAAAGAGAAAATGAAACTACGAAAACAAAAGTCTTCACGCTTAATGTTCCTCAAATGAATACCAAGTCTTCAAGGTCACACCAATTTCTTCACTTTCAAAGTCTTCAGAAAGTCTTTAGAAATTCAAAGTCTTTAGTCGAACATATCCCGCTAAGAACACGGACATGAGAGGACAAGTACTAAGAGCATGAACTAGCTAAATCACTCCTGCTGCTCTCTCTCAGGTAAAATAGCATAGAACATGTATAGCTCTCCCGATTCATCATACTGGAGCATGCAGATAAACCTGTCTCCTAATCGTGGGCTGCGCTTCTCATTGCTGCCCCCTAGTACTTCTCTGGGATCGTTAACAATTTTGCTCCAATCTTTCACTATTAAGCATTCATCGCTTTTAGAAATCCCGAATGCACTCATGTGCAATGTAGGATATCTTGGCCGTAAGCTAACCATTGACATGTGACCTTTAGTCTCGATCCACTGAGGCACAACTATCATCGGGAGTCCCTGTTGAAGAACATCGTATATAGTAATTAATATACTTAGCAATGAAATTTAAGAAAAAAATAATGTATGCAAAAGATGCACTGAGGACAAATAGTAAAAATCTTACCATCACTCGTAAATAGATGTGACCGTAGTTCAATACGATCACTATTGGTCGCAGGTTTTGAGTACTAACATTTCTAAGTGCAGGAAGAAAATTTGTCTTGACAGTATGAAGATCCTCAAGCCATGAAACATAATGACTTATCTCCTCGCAGTTTAATTCAGCTTCGGGACAGCAGTAGGTCCTGTCTACCAAGCGCCGGACATGTTTGCTTGAACGGAAATAAGCTGTCAATACAAATTAGTTGTCAACTATTTTTGAATAAACAATATCAAAGACATAAATATGGTTGAGAAACTCACATAATGGTAGAACTGGAGGCGTCTGCACATCGACCCAAATTTCTCTATTACCTTCATTATTATCTTCCGGACGAATATCAAAGGTGATAACCATATCAGGCTCAAATGCATAAGCCTTGCATAGTGCTTGCCAAGTTTTGCATTCAAAATAGGTGTACGTGTCTGCATTGTATAATTTGACGTTGAAAGTATAACCATGCTCGATCTTCAGGTAAACTCTCTTTACCTCCATAGTTTTCATAGCACTGAAACCTATCTTATCCAAGACAATTTTTTTTGCATGGCAGGGGATGCGCTAGTAGAATAGTGAAAATTTAAAATTATAAGTTGAAGCAAATGAAGCATATATAAGTCATGCTTAATTATGAAAAAAGACTTGTCGTTGTGACTTACTGTATCCACTTCTAAGGTCTCATCCAGCTTGATGCTGAAGCGCCTATCATCAATAAGGAAATTTCTGTCGCACAGGCCGCGTTGGTCTTCACAGTATTCGCACTTAATGAAATCGTTTCCGTCGTCAGACGACATTTCCTATTAATTAGATCATCAAATCTCAGATATCTAAATTTTCTTACTAAAAAAAACTAGTTCTATTAATTCATCTAATTCAACTAAGAATTTACTAAAAATAAACTAGTTCTATTAATTTTCTTACTAAAATATATAAAGTAGCTATATATAGTAATATTTTAATTAGATCATCAAATCTCATATACCTAAAAACAAACTAGTTCTACTAATTCAACTAGTTCAACTCCGCATTTACTAAAAATAAACTAGTTAAATTAATTCAAATAGTTCAAATAATCTCATATACCTAAATTTTCATACTAAAAATAAACTTGTTCTATTAATTTTCATACTAAAAATAAACTAGTTATATTAATTCAACTAGTTCTATAACTAAAAAACAGAAAAAAATTATAACATTTCTATATATATAACTAACATTTGTATAACATTTCTAATATTTCTAGAACTAAAAAAAAGAAAAATTTCTAACTTTTTGATAACTATTTCTATAACTAAAAAACAGAAAAATTTCTAACAATTCTAACTTTTTTATAACTATTTCTATAACTAAAAAACAGAAAATTTTCTAATAATTCTAACATTTCTAACAATGCTATATAACTAACTATTTCTATAACTAAAAAAAGAAAAATTTCTAACATTTTTATAACTATTTCTATAACTAAAAAATAAAAAAATGTGTGTGTGTGTGTGTGTGTGCGCGCTCACCGGCGAGGCGAGAGGCGACGGGGGGCGGCGACAGGGACGGCGACGGGTGCGGCGACGACGACGGGGACGAGGCGGCGACGGGCGCGGCGACGATGGGGCGGCGACGGGGACGGGGCGATGACGGGGACGGGGCGACGACGAGGAGAAGAAGCAGATGAGAAACTAAAATTTTTGAAGTGTTTTCTTATATATGATGGACCTTTAGCACCGGTTGGAGCCACCAACCGGTAGTAAAGGCATGTTTTGGCCAGGCTAAGCGGCGGGAAGCGCACCCCCTTTAGTACCGGTTGGTGGCTCCAACTGGTACTAAAGACACCCCTTTAGTACCGGTTGGTGCCACGACCCGGTACTAAAGAGGGTGCGCTGGCGCAGGTGCGGTGCGGCAAGGTTAGTCCCACCTCGCTAGCCGAGGGGCGTCCGCACTGGTTTATAACCCCTCGTGAAATAGCTCTCTCGAGCTCCTCTCCAAAGCAGGCCTACTGGGCCTACATGTTCTGTGCTACCCTGTGGGCCTACTGGGCCTTTGCGGGCCTGCATCCTAGCCCAACAACAGGTTGGGTTTCTGGTCGTATGCAGGCCGCTCTGGCCTAGTAGGCGGGCTTTTATTTTTTATTTTTTTCTTTATTTATTTTTGAGTTGTTTTTTGTGTATTTAGAGTTTCTTTGTGAATATTTTTGCTTTAGGTACAAAAAAATACAAACTTTCTGTTAGTGCCCGTATTTTCAAATTTGAATCGTTTAAATTTTGAATTATATGAAATTAGTGTGAATCACTAGTTTGTGAATAACTTAACTTTAAAAATCAGTAAAGGCATGAAAGAATTTGTTTGCACATAAAATTTCTTCGCGTTTCAAATGCCAAAACACATAACTACCCTCTATTACAGAGATTCCCTTCTGGGTGTGAAACACAGAAGAAAGTGATGATAGTGAAGCCGATCACATTCCAGATCTTTGGGTGTGAAACTTTTTCTTTGTGTGTGTCCCTTTGGGCCGTAACCATGGAAAATCTTCATCATTTAACGGCATGCTCGGGTCAATATTCACTGTGAATGGAGCAATTTCATCAAACTTTTCATAATCTTCTGACTTGTCTATCTTGTCATCCACTCCCATGATGTTTCTGTCGGTGTACTAAAGTAGGGGTACCCTAGTATCCCGAACTTGTGCACGGGCAGTCGCAGCGCCCCGCGGCAAGGCTTGCCGGGTGGCCGCCAAGGCCCTCCGTGGTTCCTTTGGAGCCATTCAAGAACAAAGTACTCAAGCCAAGGAGATAAGACCCCGGCAAGAGGAGCTTGCCGGGAAGGCCAACCAGGGCATCTCAAGGAACTTGCCGCGACGCGCCACGCGTCCCGGCAAGGCCCGGTGAGCGGCAAGCTCCCGGACGCGACAAGACAACAACCGCGACAAGGCGCTTGCCGCGGCAAGCTACCACCCTGTACCAACGCTCCAGCGCATCCACCAACGTGTCGCTTTGGGACCCTCCTAGGCGTACGTGGCGGGAGGCTGTGCAGCCAGGGGTACGCGGTGGCAAGCGGCACTGACAAGATTGCCATCGTGGCGAACGGCGGCGCCCCTGACGGCCCCTTTTTGCACTGTTTGGGCGACGCCGATGGGCATTTAATGCCCTTGTCCCCTGCCGTCAGGGTTAGGTATGAAACACTGTACAGGTAGTTGTACCAACCGCAGCACCTTTTCCATTTTTACCCTCATCTGCGTTGCCACCTGTCGGTGACCCCTTGAGCATATAAAAGGAGGCCCATGCGCAACGTAGAGGGGGGTTGGACACTCAGAACACTCACGCTCGGTCTCGTTAGCTGCTTGAGTGTACTATAGCACTCAGCGCTCCCGAGCAAGAACTCAATACAAGCTAAAGCAGGAGTAGGGTTTTACGCATCCGTGCGGCCCGAACCTGGGTAAACTGCTCGTGTGCTTCGCCTCGATCTGCTCTTCGCGCGATCTCCGCCCCCGCCAAACCGAAAGGGACTCGGCCCGCCGGTCCCATAGGTGTTCGTGGATCAGTTTCCCCAACATCTTTGGCGCGCCAGGTAGGGGGTGCGCCCGAGGTTGTGTGAACCTGATCCGGCATCCACACGAGCTAGATCATCATGATCTTCATCAACATGCCGCCGAAGAAGAAGGCTTCGGAGGCAGCTGCTCCGTCCGCGTCGATCCCACCACCGCCGGAGCCAACGGCTGGTGGGGTAGACGCCGGCGGAAGAACGGGCGTCGACGAGGGAGCTCACGGTGCCGCCAAGTCCAAGGATAAAGCTGCGCTGCCCATCGGCGGCGTAGTCGACTCCCACAACGATCGGGCGCACTCCAAGACCTCGGCGTCAGTGCATGCACCGCGCCCATCTCAGGAGGCGCGGGACCGGCAGCGTCATGGTACCCACGGTACCATACGTTTGCTGGGCCAAGATCAAGCTGGTGGGTCCCGGAATGCTCAAGACCAGCATGCACGCCAACATGCCGGCACGAGCAAGGCACGGTCAGCTGGACGGGATACTGCTCCTTCTAACATAGTTAGAAGTCCGAGCATATCCCGCTCCTCACACCGTTTGCCACCGCTACCCACCACTCCAGCAGAAGTTTTGGCACGAGCTCAACTGCTCCTAGACTACCCTCCAACGGCGGACAAGGCCGACGACTGGAGGGCCACCATTCAGAGTCTCATCGCCTTTGCCAACGGCGACACTCCACGGCAGCCGAGTACATCACAGCCGCGGCAAGTCAGCCAGGCACGGGCCGATGGCGACAAGACCGGTGGGGGTGCAACCACCGTGCACTCTCCGCCCCGAAGGCCAAAATCGCCGACTCGCCGGATCCACCTCGACAGCGACTCCACCGCGTCGTCAGGTCCACGAGCTTGTCGCGATCAGCGCCAAGTTCTTCACGAACGACTGCAAGAAGACGCTCGTACTCGTATCGAGCGCCGAAGAGAAGCGCGGCGTCAATCAAACCAGCGCGCTGGGCCCGCTGTCGACATGCATGCGCCAGGGCAACCAGGCGACTTGCCATACGCGGTAGGTTGTCCTGCGTTTACTCGTGAGCTGCGGCAAGTCTAGTGGCCCAACATGAAGAATTTCAAACCAGACGTACCGGAGAAGTACGACGGCAAGACGCATCCGTCGGAGTTCCTCAGCATCTACACCATCGCGGTGCAAGCTGCCGGGGGGCGGGACGACAAGATCTTTGCCAACTACTTCCCGCTGGTACTCAAGCCCAACGTCAGGTCCTAGCTCATGCACTTGCCGGACAATTCCATATCCTCCTGGGCAGACCTATGCCATCAGTTTGTTGGCGCCTTTACAGGCGGCCACAAACCTCATGGCCAAGAGAGTGACCTTCATCTGCTCGCCCAGAAGGAAGGAGAACCCATGCGCAAGTATATCCAGAGATTCAGCCGTGTACAGCACAACATCCCAGATGTCCACCCTGCCGCTGTTATCAGCGCGTTCCATCAGAACGTGCGTAACCGCAGGATGAGGGAGGAGATGGCGATGTGCAAGATCAGGGACGTCAGCGAGCTGTACGCCCTGGCCGACAAGTGCGCACGTGCTGAGGAAGGGAGGAAACTCCCCGGAGAGGATACAGGAGCAGGAGGATCTGACAGTGAGGATGCTGCCCCGACAAAGAAAAACCGGCGGCGGAACAACAGGAAAAAGAAAAACAAAGATGTGCTAGTCGTTGAGCAGTCCGACAACGAAGGTGGCGCCAAGAAAGCCAAAGTTGGTAGCTCCGGCAAGGAGGTTGCCGCATGCACCAACTGCCAGGCTGTGGCGGCCGCCGACAAGCAGGACGGCACCGACAAACAGTACTGCAAGATCCACCGCACCAAGGGGCCATGACCTCCAGAACTGCAAGAGGGTCGAGCGGCTTGTTGAGCAGCAAAAGGCTGAATACGAGCGGCGCGACAAGGAGAAGACCCAAGGAGGTACTGGAGGATCCGGCCAGAAGCGACCCGGTTGGGGAGGACGCCGCGGCAAGGCCAAGCAGCGGCAAGGAGACAGACCTCCCCGCGGCCGAGACAAGGATGAAGATAACGACAACGATGAAGACATGGATGATGTCGAGACCAGTGAGCAGGAGTTCCAGAAAGCCACAGAGGTCTTGTGCGTTGACGGCGGTGCTTCTCTGCATACTTCACACCGCCAACTCAAGCAGTGGGTGCGGGAAGTTAATGCAGCAGAACCACCTGTCGAATCACGCAAGCTTCTGAAATGGTCCAACACGCCTATCATCTTTGATATTGAGGACCATCCTGATCGCACAACTGCGGTCGGGTGCTTGCCGATGTTGGTTTCACCAACTATCCGCAACCTCAAGGTCACTAAGATGCTAGTTGACGGCGGGGCCGGCTTGAACCTGATCTCCTCCGCTGTACTCCAGAAACTCCAGATCCCTGACAGCGAGCTCGAATAGACCGGCACATTCCAAGGAATCAATCCGGGAAAGAGCAAGCCGAAGGGGAAGATCACGTTGCCAGTGACATTTGGCGGCGAGCTGAACTTCAGGACTGAGAGGGTCACCTTTGACGTTGCCGATTTTCCATTGCCTTACAATGGGATACTCGGCCATCCAGCACTCGCCAAGTTCATGGCAGCCTCTCACTACGCATACAACATGTTGAAGATGCCAGGCCCGATAAGTGTCATATCTGTCCCTGGCGACAAGAAGGATGCTCTTATCTGCGCCGACAAGATCTACCGAGAAGCAGCAGCCGCAACAGATCGCAAGACACTTGCCGCTGAAGCTCCCGGGGGGAAGAAGAAGACCAAGTCCGACAGGAGTTCTGATGCCCACTCCGGCAAGCGCACCTCTTCGGAGTGCTGCGCTACCGTTGAGGACGCACCATCGAGCTCCACCGGCAAGTGTAAGAAGACGATGGCAGCTCCGCCAGAGACCAAGAAGGTGTCCGCCAAGGAGGACGACACTGGTGGTATCTTCACCATCAGTGCCACGCTTGACCCTAAATAGGAAAGCGCGCTCATTGCTTTCCTGCGGGCGAACGTCGACGTGTTCCCGTGGCAACCATCTGACATTCCTGGTGTTCCCAGGAAAGTAATTGAGCACCACCTTGCCGTCTGTCCTCATGCGCGGCCCGTCAAGCAGAAAGTCAGGAAGCAAGCAGTGGAGCGCCAAGAATTCATCGCAGAAGAGATCAAGAAGTTGGAAGCAGCAGGCCTTGTCAGAGGAGTGCTCCATCCTACGTGGTTGGCCAATCCTGTAGTCGTGCGCAAGGCAAACGGGAAATGGAGGCTTTGTATCGACTTCACCGATGTCAATAAAGCTTGTCCCAAAGACCCATTTCCCTTGCCGCACATTGACCAGATTGTTGACTCCACGGCTGGATGTGACTTGCTTTCATTTCTTGACGCATACTCAGGATACCATCAGATCTTCATGGCAGAAGAGGATGAGGAAAAGACCACATTCATCACTCCATGTGGCACGTACTGTTTCATACCAATGCCTTTCGGTTTGAAGAATGCTGGTTCAACATTTGCAAGGGTAGTCCATACCGCTTTTGAGCCACAAATACACAGGAATGTGGAAGCCTACATGGATGACATAGTGGTCAAGAGCAAAGACAGGGCAACTCTGATTCAAGATTTAGACGAGACCTTTGCAAATCTGCGCAAGATCAGCCTTAAGCTCAGCCCCGAGAAGTGTGTGTTTGGAGTCCCTTCCGGCAAGCTTCTCGGGTTCTTCGTGTCTCAGCGGGGAATTGAAGCCAATCCCGACAAGATCAAGGCCATTGAGCAGATCGAAGCACCAAAGCGCGTCAAGGATGTATGAAGACTTGCCGGTTGCGTGGCTGCTCTCAGCAGGTTTATCTCTAAGTCTGCTGAGCGCGCCCTGCCGTTTTTCAAAATATTGAAAAAGGCAGGTCCAATGAAATGGAATCCGGAAGCGGAGGCTGCGCTGCAAGACTTGAAGAGGTACCTGTCCTCCACTCCAATACTTGTCGCACCTAAGCCACAAGAGAAGTTGCTGCTGTATCTAGCGGCAACCAATCAAGTGGTTAGTGTTGCGTTAGTAGCGGAGAGGGAGGTAGATGATGAGCCAGCAACCGCGGCAGGAACATCCAGCGACAAGCAGGGGGCTTCCCCGACAAGCTCTGGTCCCGACAAAGATGGATCTGCGCAGGAGATACGGAAGAGAATGGTGCAGCGCCCAGTTTACTTTGTCAACTCCCTTCTGCAGGGGGCTAGGTCAAGGTACTCTGGTGTGCAGAAATTGCTTTTCGGCCTTCTCATGGCCTCGAGAAAGCTGCGCCATTACTTCCAAGCACATGAGATCACAGTTGTCACTCGCTTTCCGCTGAAGAGGATACTGCAGAATCCAGAAGCAACAGGCAGGATTGTTGAGTGGGCACTAGAACTGTCAAGCTTTGGCCTCAAGTTTGAAAGCACTTCAACTATCCAAAGCAGAGCATTGACAGAATTCATAGCAGAGTGGACGCCAACACCAGATGAAGAAATTCCAGAAACGAGCATCCCCATCAAGGAAGCAAGCAAAGAGTGGCTGATGTACTTTGATGGTGCTTTCTCGCTGCAAGGCGCCGGTGCTGGCGTGCTGCTTGTCGCACCCACCGAAGAGCACCTCAAGTACGTAGTCCAGATGCACTTTCCCAAGGAGCAAGCAACAAACAATACCGCAGAGTATGAAGGTTTGCTTGCCGGTCTCAGGATCGCGGCAGACCTTGGGATCAAGAAGCTCATTGTCAGGGGTGACTCGCAGCTTGTCGTCCGCCAAGTAAACAAGAATTATCAGAGTCCGTTGATGGAAGCCTACGTTGATGAAGTGAGAAAGCTTGAAGAGCACTTTGACGGCCTGCAGATGGAGCATGTTCCAAGAGCTCAGAACGACATCGCCGATGGCCTGTCAAAGTGCGCCGCACTTAAATTACCTGTGGAACCAGGGATCTTTGTGCTCAAGCTGACTCAACAGTCTGTAACACCATCAACTGGACAGAGCAAGAAGAGGAAGTTGATTTCTGGTGACTATTTTCTGGCAGAGCTTCCCGAAGCCGCCGCCAAGAAGGTCCCCAAGATCAACACCAAGAGTGCTGAGGAGCAGTCTGCTCCGGCAAGCCCTAGGGTTTGGTCCGTTGAAGCAAACGCTCCCGACAAGTTTTGCTCCGGCAAGCTTGCCGGGGAACATCAAGCTCCGGCTGAGCCGCAGGTTCTCGCCGTAGAAGCGGACGTTCCCGCAGCAGCAGATGTGCCTTTAGTCCTTGTTGTCGAGCCACAAGCTCCAGCATGGGCACAGCAGATTATCTGTTTCCTTCAGACAGGAGAACTTCCCGAAGAGCAAGAAGAAGCGGAAAGAGTAGCCCGGTAGTCAAGTATGTACCAGTTTGTTGACAACACACTGTACAGAAGAAGACTCAACGGTGTGAAATTGAAGTATATTCCCCGGGAAGACGGACAAAAGCTGTTGGCAGAGATACATGGAGGCATATGTGGTCACCACATTGGCGCAAGAGCACTTGCCGGCAAAGCATTCCGGCAAGGTTTCTTCTGGCCGACAGCCCTCCAGGATGCAACTGCACAAGTAACCAAGTGTGAAGCGTGCCAGTTCCATTCCAAGCAGATACACCATCCAGCTCAAGCTCTCCAGACGATCCCTTTATCCTGGCCATTTTCGGTCTGGGGGCTCGACATCCTCGGCCCCTTTCCCCACGCAGTCGGGGGCTTTGAGTACTTGTACGTTGCAATCGACAAGTTCACAAAGTGGTCGGAAGTGGAAGCAGTGAGGAAGGTGACAACACAGTCAGCAGTCAAGTTCTTCAGGTCGATTGTTTGCCGCTTCGGGATCCCTAACAGGATCATCACCGACAATGGTACCCAATTCATGAGCCGCACCTTCATGCAGTACGTCCAAGATCTTGGCGCCAAGGTCTGCTTCGCTTCTGTTGCTCACCCGAGAAGCAACGGTCAAGCGGAGAGGGCAAATGCTGAAGTGCTGCGTGGCCTCAAGACCAGAACTTTCGACAGGCTACACAAGTGCGGAAGAAACTGGATCGAGGAGCTGCCGGTGGTTCTTTGGTCGATCAGGACGACGCCAAATCGAGCCACTGGACAGACACCTTTCGCTCTAGTGTATGGAGCAGAGGCAGTTCTCCCCACGGAACTCGTATACGGGTCACCTCGAGTGCTCGCTTATGATGAGCTCAAGCAAGAGCAGCTGCGACAAGATGATGCGCTGCTCCTTGAGGAAGGTCGTCTTCAGGCTGCTGTACGAGCTGCTCGTTACCAGCAAGCTTTGCGCCGCTACCATAGCCTCAAAGTTAACGCCAGAAGTCTCGAGGAAGGCGACCTTGTTCTTCGGCGCGTTCAGTCCGCCAAGAATTCCAACAAGTTGACGCCGAAGTGGGAAGGCCCTTACCGGGTGAAACGAGTCACTAGGCCTGGTGCTGTCCGCCTTGAGACCGAAGATGGCTTTCCGGTGAGCAACTCCTGGAACATTGAACATCTTCGTAAGTTTTACCCGTAAGGCGCGGTTGCCGGAAACCGTTCCGGCAACCACCTTTTGTACAAGTCTTGCCGCTGTTGCATGTAATCCTTTGTACAAAGCCGGGCGCAGACCCCGTGCATAAGTAAAGCTCATGTGCTTCACACATCTTGTCAATTTCATGCTTTCTATTTTTTTTTTGCATGGGTTATCTGACACTTTGTGCAGCACCTACCCCCGGTAAGCAATAACGAGCCTTAAGGCTCCATATCTCTGTTTTCTCTTTTTTTCTTTTTCTCAAGGAAAGGAAGGTTCCCTCGCCCACAAGTTTCCCGGGGGGGGGGGGGGGGG
>LR738710.1:649352969-649466870 GCA_902687465.1 Secale cereale
GGGGAGGAGAAGATAGTGGTATGGACCAGGCGTCGTTCAAGAAAGTTTTGCCTTGCCGGGAAGCAAACAACAAAAAAGCTAAGTTGCCAAAGTTTGAGCAATCAGATTTTTAAATTTTTAAGTTATCTTCCTTGAACGACCGTGCTTCGTATGGAAAACCTGTGCGCGGAGGAACCAACTCGTAGCTAGTTGCGCCCTTAACTTTGTTTCGAGCCCGCTCAACAACTTTGTTTCGAGCCCGCTCAACAACTTTGTTTCGAGTCCGCTCAACAACTTAAGTGAGCTGCGACTAGTTGCGACAAGGTTTCTTGTCGGTAACGGCACCGCCAGCAGGCTGCTGACGTCCCGCACTAAGCGCTCGTGGCTAAGGTGCCTGCACCGGCAAGTTCCCTAAAAGCGTAGGGCAAAAACATACGAAGGAAGGAGTCAAGTAAAGGAAATAACGTTGCAATCACTACCCAAAATAGAGTTATATTACAAAGTAGCTTGTCGCAACTCAAACAGATTGTTCTCATAACATGACAAGCAGCGACAAGGAAAGAAGAAAACGGGCGGCCTAATCTACGCGATCGCCCTCAACCCTCTTGATCCCGCTCACCTTGTCCACAATGGGTGCGACAAGGGCCTTGAGCGCCTCCAGATCAGCATCCTGCGGCAGGGACTTGAGGACGTTGGTGAGGTTGAGGCCCGGGTTGCGGAAGGCCACCTTCACCAACACCTTTTGGAGATCTCCCGCGCAGAGCTTGCGCGACTCGTCGGCCAGTTGCTTTGGGATCCTCTCCCGGAGTCGCTGGAGGGCCGTCGCCACGCCTTTGAAGAATAGGGTGAGCTTGGCGCTGGGCTGGAGGCTCTCATCGGAGGGATACCCGAGATCCTCCATCCCCAGCTGCGTCAGCTCCTTGTCAATATCCACGGCAGCGTTCACGAGACCCTCCGTCCAGTGCTCGACGGTCTCCCTGAATGTGTTCTGGACGGCAGCAGCACTCGCCAGCAGCGCCTTCTCGGCCTTGATCTCCTCCTTAAAGGCCGCCTCCCGCTCCCTGGCGCCGTCCAGCGTCTTGGTCAAAGTGGTCAGCTTCAACTCAAGATTAGCGTTGGAGTCCTTGGTGGCGGCAAGCTCCTTGCCCTTCTCGGCGAGGCGGACCTGCAGCTCTGAGTGGCTGTGGGCGTCCTTCTCCCGCTCATGCTTGAGCGCGGCAAGCTCCTCGCCGCTCGCCTTGAGATCGGCCTCCAGCTGCGCCACCTTCGTCTCCAGCTCCTTCTTGGCGACCTCAGCAGCTGTGGCAGCGTCCTCTGCTTGCTTGAGGGCTCCGCAAAGTGATGGCTATCGAGGTTAATCTTCCGCTGCGCCAGCTCGCCCTCTTGCGCGGACAGCTTCTCAGCGGCAAGCCGCTGCTGCTCTTCGACTTCGGCCTTCTCGAGGAAGAAGGTCGTCTGCTCCTTGGCAAGTTGCTCCCGCTCCTCTGCCAAGGAACGGAGAGCTGCCTGGTGAAGACCCCGGAGCTCCTCTGCGCGCTTCTCGATGTCTGCTCCCGCCTTCGCGGCAAGCGCCTCGCGGGACTCCAGCTTGGCTTGCCGAGCGCGGTAGAGCGACAACAGCTTCCGCAGCAGCCGCTCCTCCTCACGCTCGCCGTTGCTGCTGCTTGGCGCGTCGACAAGCGTCAGCCCAGCGGAGGCGAGCACTTCTCCGTCAAAGCTCTCCCCTTTGACCGGCGCCCTGGACATGGACGCCCAGGGGAGGCTGATGAAGACGCCATCGCCGGCCTTCAGGTAGACGCCTGGCTAGGGCTCTTCGGAGCCTGGCGCTGCGGCAGCGGCGGAGGGATCGGCGGTCGGTGTAGCACCTGGCGCTCCTGCGGCCTCAGGGCCGTCAGTGCGATCGCCGGACCCCTCGCCAGCTGCTGCGGCGGCAGCCTTGGCGGCCTCATCGCCGACGGGATCGTCAGCACCGGCCGCCTCTTCGGTGGCAGCGGCGTCACCGGTGTTGCCGCGCGTATTCTCCTCGACAGCGACCTCCGTCTCCATCGGCTCCGCAGCGGATGGGTCTAACGGCCGGAAAGGGGAGAAAAACAGTCAAGCAAATATCCAAAAAGAAGAATCAAAAGAAGAAAAGCCCAAGGGAAGTTTGAAGCGAGAGGATTACCTGCGCGAGCCGGCTCCTCGGCAGGCTCCCTTGCCGGAGAGCTTTCCCTTGGCGGCGCAGTCGTGGTCTCCGCCGGCAGAGGGCCGCTAGCGACGTCCCTCGCCGGAGGACTCTCCCTTGCCGGAGAACTCCCCCTTGCCGGAGAGCTCCCCCTCGCCGGAGGACTCTCCCTTGCCGGAAAATTCTCCCTTGGCGGCGTAGTTGAAGCAGATGGCACGTCAGGGGCGGTCTCCGGGCGCTCCTGGTGTGGCTTCTCTGCTCCTACACAAATCAACAAACAAATGTCAGCAAAGAAAGAACACCCACGCGCGCCTAACAGCGGAAAGTGAACCATACACTTACGCTGGGGGCTGCGTTGGGGGCTGCTCTGAAGATTAGTTGCCGGGTCCGGCAATGTGGTCTCGGTGGGTTCGTCCTCGACGATGATCACCTCCTCTCTCCTTGCCGGGACCTTGGCTCTCTTCGCCGCTCTCTGGGCCAGAGTCCTGAAAAGGAAAAAGTTCAGAGTGAAGCAAATGAGATACAAGACAAAACAGCAAGAATTGAAGAAATGCAAGAACAACAAGAATCTTACTCTTCTTCTTCCTCGTCGGAGCTGAGCGCGGAGAAGTCGAAATCTGGCTCACGCCCGGCGCGAGGAGGCAGAGGAGTAGGCTCCCTTGGCCGCTTGGCGGGAGCAGTGGCGGTGGTCTGAGACGACCCCGCTCCGGCTGTCGCCGTGGCGTGGGGAGCGGCAGGAGCAGAAGCGGTGGTCCGGGAAGATCCCGCTCCAGTTGTCGCAGAAGCGCGAGGTGCTCCCGCGGCAACCGTGCTTGCCGCGGTGGAGCATGTCGCGCGGCGCATCGGCTGTTGACTCGTCTGCCGCTCCGCTACATCCCCGGCCTTACGGAGACGCCTTCTTGGTGGAGCTGGAGGCTCTGCTTGCGGCGAGCTGTCCGAAGATGAGGAGGAAGAGGAGTCGATCTCCAGCGAGCCGCTCGTATCCTCGGCGGGCTCGCTCGACTCGACGCCCTGCTCGGCGGGCTCGCTCGACTCGGCGTCATGCCCGGCAAGCCCTCCCTCGCCGACAAACTCATCTCGCTCGGCAAGGCTTGCCGTCTTTGCTGCCTCTGCCTTCTCCACAGTGAATCCGAACTCGCCCGCGGCTGCGGCGGCGGCCGCCTCTTCCAGCCTAGTGGCGATGCGCGCCAGCTCCGTATCGGTGGTGTCACGGGTGAGGCCCTTCTTCTCGTCGGAGCGAATCGACACTTCTTCCAAGCTGTCGAAGAACTCCTGCACGGCGTCCTCGGCAGGCTCTTGCCAAGTTGGGTCAATCCCGTGCGAGTCGCACAACGGCATCATCGCGCGAATACGGCTGAGCGCGGAGTTGTTGCACAGCGGAATGATGCCCCTCGGCAACCTGAATACTTTGGAATGATCGGGGTCATACTTGAACAGCCCCTGGAGCATCGCGTTGAGCTCCAGGACAGTGAAGTTGAAGTTGAGGCCCGGGCGCAGCCTCATGATGTCCGCCGCATTCTCGAACTCCCAGGCGGGTCTCTTCCTCTCCTGCAGGGGGGCGATGCGGCGGCGAAGGAAATCTGCGCCAACTGCGCCTACGGTGAGCCCGGCAAGCCTGAGGCGTTGGATCCGGGCGACGACAATCTTTAGCCTACCGTCTTCCGGGGCCAAGTTGCTCCAGTCGTTGCCGCGTACTACTGGGGCTTGGCGCCGGGCGGTAAATGGCTGCGGGTTCTCCTCGACAATCCATCACCAGTTAGCTCTCCATTCCTCCCATTTGCTGCGGAGCTCTCCCTCCAGATAAGCTTCCTTCTTGTGGGCTCTCGAGATCCAGGAGACTCCGCCGGATAAAGGCTCTCCTCTCTCAACTCGAGGCATAAAGAAGTGGCGGAAAAGGGCTACATTGGGATGGACTCCGACAAAGTTTTCGCAGAGATGTGCGAAAACTACCATGGTCAGAACAACATTGGAGGCGAAGTCAAGGAGGTGGAACCCGTAGGTGTCCATAATGTCACAGAAGAATTCAGAGAAAGGCGGGCAGAGTCCGCAGTAGAAGAACAAGGCGAAGAACGCGTATCCATTCGGAGCCATTTTACAAGCGGCGGCTGGAAGTACCTTCGTGCGCGGGTGCGCCCGCGTCTCCCCCGACCAGAAGAGGTAGTAGTTCTCCCTCAGCTCCCTCGCGGCAAGCTTGGGGGGAAGACAGCCCGCTCCTTTCGCAGTGCCGCGAGCCGCTGCGCATCGGCCGACTTCACGCCCTTCACCTTCTAGGCTTTTGGAGCCATGGCGGAAGTGGTGAGAGAGGTCGACGGCGTTGGTGGTGCTGGTGGCGATGGGGGGGCGGAGCGCTGCTCTCTTTCAACTTTGGGAAGAAGGGGAGCGGCGGAGGTTTTCGAGGTTGGAATAGCACTGGCGGATGGACGAACTGCCCCTGTTTCCCCTGCTTATAAGGAGAGAGGGGGCGGACGTTCCGCATTTCCCAATAAAGAAACCGCCCACGATCTCTCCCACGACGCCGCAATCAACGCGTGCCGCTCGGGGAGGGCGCGGTGGATACGGAGTAAGATATGGCGTAACCCAAGCCGCGCGTGCCTGTGCACTATTTTGGGTCTGGCCCAACAGCGCTCGGCACCGTGTATGGCCCAGGCCCGGGGGCTCCTGTTGTTGTACTAAAGTAGGGGTACCCTAGTATCCCGAACTTGTGCACGGGCAGTCGCAGCGCCCCGCTGCAAGGCTTGCCGGGTGGCCGCCAAGGCCCTCCGTGGTTCCTTTGGAGCCATTCAAGAACAAAGTACTCAAGCCAAGGAGATAAGACCCCGACAAGAGGAGCTTGCCGGGAAGGCCAACCAGGGCATCTCAAGGAACTTGCCGCGACGCGCCACGCGTCCCGGCAATGCCCGGTGAGCGGCAAGCTCCCGGACGCGACAAGACAATGACCGCGGCAAGGCGCTTGCCGCGGCAAGCTACCACCCTGTACCAACGCTCCAGCGCATCCACCAACGTGTCGCTCTGGGACCCTCCTAGGCGTACGTGACGGGAGGCTGTGCAGCCAGGGGTACGCGGTGGCAAGCGGTGCTGACAAGATTGCCATCGTGGCGAACGGCGGCGCCCCTGACGGCCCCTTTTTGCACTGTTTGGGTGACGCCGATGGGCATTTAATGCCCTTATCCCCTGTCGTCAGGGTTAGGTATGAAACACTGTACATGTAGCTGTACCAACCGCAGCACCTTTTCCATTTTTACCCTCATCTGCGTTGCCACCTGTCGGTGACCCCTTGAGCATATAAAATGAGGCCCATGCGCAACGTAGAGGGGGGTTGGACACTCAGAACACTCACGCTCGGTCTCGTTAGCTGCTTGAGTGTACTATAGCACTCAGCGCTCCCGAGCAAGAACTCAGTACAAACTAAAGCAGGAGTAGGGTTTTACGCATCCGTGCGGCCCGAACCTGGGTAAACTGCTCGTGTGCTTCGCCTCGATCTGCTCTTCGCGCGATCTCCGCCCCCGCCAAACCGAAAGGGACTCGCCCGCCGGTCCCATAGGTGTTCGTGGATCAGTTTCCCCGACAGTTTCTCTTCCCAGAAAGAACTATGTGCCGCTTTGGCTCATCGTACGATGCATTCGCTTCCTTATCTTTTTTTTTTCTTGGCTTGGTAGACATGTCCTTCACATAGAAAACCTGTGTCACATCATTGGCTAGGATGAATGGTTCGTCTGCATACGCAAGATTGTTGAGATCCACTGTTGTCATTCTGTACTGCGGGTCTTCCGTTACCCCGCCTCGTGTCATATTGACCCATTTGCACCGAAACAAAGGGACCTTCAAACCACATCGATAGTCAAGTTCCCATATGTCCTGTATATAACCATAATATGTTTCCTTTTCCGTCTTGGTTTCTGCATCAAAGCGGACACCACTGTTTTGGTTGGTGCTCTTCTTATCTTGGGCGATCGTGTAAAATGTATTACCATTTATCTCGTACCCTTTGAAAGTCATTATATTCAAAGATGGTAACTGGGACAACAAGTACAGGTCATCTTCAATAGAGGTGTCATGCATGGTACGTGTCTGCAACCAGCTGGCGAAACTCCTAGTTTCTTCACATGTAATCCAGTCATCAGACCGCTCCGGGTGTTTGTAGCGTAGCAAATTCTTGTGTTCATCCATATGCGGAGCCACCAAGGCGGAATTCTGTAGAACTGTGTAGTGTGCTTCAGTGAGAGAATGTCCGTCCATACATATTATTTGTTCCCCTCCTAGCGTGCCTTTTCCATCCAATCTGCCCTTATGCCGCGATTCAGGAACACCAATCGGCTTAAGGTCAGGAATAAAGTCAATACAAAACTCAATGACCTCCTCATTATGATGGCCCTTGGAGATGCTTCCTTCTAGCCTAGCACGGTTATGAACATATTTCTTTAAGACTCCCATGAACCTCTCAAAGGGGAACATATTGTGTAGAAATACAGGACCCAAAACGTTAATCTCTTCGCATAGGTGAACTAGGACGTGCGTCATGATGTTGAAGAAGGATGGTGGGAACACCAACTCGAAACTGACAAGACATTGCACCAAATCATTCTCTAACCTTGGTATGATTTCTGGATAGATTACCTTCTGAGAGATTGCATTGAGAAATGCACATAGCTTCACAATGGCTAATCGAACATTTTCCGGTAGAAGCCCCCTCAATGCAACCGGAAGCAGTTGCGTCATAATCAGGTGGCAGTCATGAGACTTTAGGTTCCGAAACTTTTTCTCTGTCATGTTTATTATTCCCTTTATATTCGACGAGAAGCCAGACGGTACCTTAATACTGAGTAGGCATTCAAAGAAGATTTCCTTCTCTTCTTTGGTAAGAGCGTAGCTTGCATGACCCTGATGTATGCCGTCTTTTCCGTGCATACGTTGCTGGTCCTCCTGTGCCTCAAGTGTATCTTTTGTCTTCCCATACACGCCCAAGAAGCCAAGCAGGGTCACACAAAGATTCTTCGTCACGTGCATCACGTCGATTGCGGAGCGGATCCATAGGTCTTTCCAATAGGGCAGGTCCCAAAATATAGATTTCTTCTTCCACATGGGTGTGCGTCCGTCAGCATCATTTGGAATAGGTTGTCCACCAGGACCCTTTCCAAAGACCACCTTCAAATCCTTGACCATATCATGTACATCAGCACCAGTAGGGTGGCGAGGCTTCGTCCGGTGATCCGCCTCACCTTTGAAATGCTTGCCTTTCTTCCTTACGGGATGCCTGCTCGAAAGAAATCGACGATGTCCCAGGTACACATTCTTCTTACAATTAGCCAAATATATACTGTCGGTATCGTCCAAACAGTGCGTGCATGCGCAGTATCCCTTGTTTGTCCGTCCTGAAAGGTTACTGAGAGCAGGCCAATCATTGATGGTCACGAACAGCAACGCCTTTAGGTCAAATTCTTCCCCCATGTGCTCATCCCACACACGTACACCTGTTCCATTCCACAGTTGTAAGAGTTCTTCAACTAATGGCCTTAGGTACACATCAATGTCGTTGCCGGGTTGCTTAGGGCCTTGGATAAGCACTGGCATCATAACGAACTTCCGCTTCATGCACAACCAAGGAGGAAGGTTATACAAACATAGAGTCACAGGCCAGGTGCTATGGTTGCTGCTCTGCTCCCCAAAAGGATTAATGCCATCTGCGCTTAGACCAAACCATACGCTCCTTGCATCATCTGCAAACTACTTCTCGTACTTTCTTTTGATTTTTCTCCACTGCGACCCGTCAGCGGGTACTCTCAACTTTCCGTCTTTCTTACGGTCTTCTCTGTGCCATCGCATCGCCTTGGCATGCTCTTTGTTTTGGAACAAACGTTTCAACCGTGGTATTATAGGAGCATACCACATCACCTTGGCAGGAATCTTCTTCCTGGGGCGCTCGCCCTCCACATCACCAGGGTCATCGCGGCTGATCTTCAAGCGCAATGCACCGCATACCGGGCAAGCGTTCAAATCCTCGTACTCACCATGGTAGAGGATGCAATCATTAGGGCATGCATGTATCTTCTGCACCTCTAACCCTAGAGGGCAGACAACCTTCTTTGCTTCGTACGTACTCTCGGGCAATTCGTTGTCCTTTGGAAGCATATCCTTTATCATTACCAGCAACTTTCCAAATCCCTTGCCAGATACACCATTCTCTGCCTTCCATTGCAGCAATTCCAGTGTGGTGCCCAGCTTTTTCTTGTCACCTACGCAATTCGGGTACAACAATTTTTTGTGATCCTCTAACATGCGCTGCAACTTCTTCTTCTCCAAATCACTTGCGCAGTTTCTCTTTGCATCGGCAATGGCCCGACCTAGATCATCAACGGGCTCATCTGATGCCTCTTCTTCAGCTTCTTCCCGCATTGCCGGCTCAGCTTCTTCCCGCATTACCGACTCAGCTTCTTCCCCCATTGTTGTATCATCGTATTCAGGGAACCCATGGCCAGGATAGCTGTCGTCGTCCTCTTCTTCTTCATTGTCTTCCATCATAACCCCTCTTTCCCCGTGCTTGGTCCAAACATTATAGTGGGGCACGAAACCGGAATAAACAGGTGGACGTGAATGGTTCTTGACTTAGAGTAATTTAGACCATTCTTACTGACAGCACATGGACAAGGCATAAAACCATCCGCCCGCTTGTTTGCCTCAGCCACAAGCAGAAAAGTTTGCACGCCATTAATGAACTCGGGAGAGCATCGGTCATCGTACATCCATTGTCGGCTCATCTTCAATACACAGCACCAAAAACACCAACTTAATACAAGTTCATACATAAAGTTCATACAACACTTAAATGCAACAAACAAATAACTCTCTAGCTAAAGCATTTAAATGCAACAACAAATGCGATCAAGATCGCAACTAAGGTAACAATTGATCCAACAGCATAATGATACCAAGCCTCACTATCGATGGCATATTTTCTAATCTTTCTAATCTTCAAGCGCATTTTCTCCATCTTGATCTTGTGATCATCGACGACATCGGCAACATGCAACTCCAATTCCATCTTCTCGTCCTCAATTCTTTTCAATTTTCTTTCAAGTACTCGTTTTCTCTTTCAACTAAATTTAACCTCTCCTACATATGCAAACTAAGTGTTATTTTGGACCTCAAATTGCATATAAATCAAATACTAGCACATATATTTCCTCCCAAATTACTAGAATCACAAATTAATCACTATATAAAGCATTGCAAGAGCTAATCTAGCAATGAGAGATGAAAGGACAAAGTTGCTAACCTTTGTGATCATTTGAATGGATGGGGGCCTTCAAATCTTGACAAATTTTGGGCAAAATGTGTGATGAGCTCGAGAGGAAGAGGGGAAGAACAGAGAGGAGAGGGGAAAGGGGAAGAACAGAGCGAGCTCGGATGGACGAAGGGTTTATGTACGACCACCTTTAGCACCGGTTCGTGCCAAGCACCGGTACCAAAGGTGCTGGAGGGACCCCAGACTGACAACATCCTGCCACCACTCTCATTAGTACCGGTTCGTGGCACGAACCGGTGCTAAAGGTTCGCCACAAACCGGTACTAATGAGAGCGGCCCGACTAGCCGTTGGAACCGGCACTAATGTACACATTAGTGCCGGCTCGAATTCAAACCGGCACTAATGTGCTTCACGTTTGACCCTTTTTCTACTAGTGCGTGAGGAATTTGCTTTTGAAGCAATGCACACTTGAAGAGTAGAATCATGGAGATCTCCCCCTATATCTTGTAATTCATACATGCATTTGACATATAATATGAAGAATTTGAAATGCATAATGAAATATGGTGACTGATGTAATTCAGCATGCGTGCATAAACATTAATGAGGAATAAGCATGCAGAAACACCACAACAAAAGTATCAGGTCAGCATAGAGTTTAAGTTTAAACTCGATCCAGCAAAGTCATCAGAAGAATGAGAGTTGTAACTTAGCAAAAAAACGCCCATATATATAGACCCGCTTGAAGACTAACTCAAATTTCTCCCCCTTTGTCATCGAATGACCAAAAGGATCAAAACTGGGGACTAACGCCCCTGAAGAATCTCAAGATGATGGAGGAGCGCCAGTGTTGTTGGGGTTGATGGTTGATGTAGGGCCTGCCGCAGTGTCGTCCAAGTCTTCATACTCGTCGGTTTCACGCGATGAAGAATAGGAGCTGGCCACCAAGGGAGGAACCTTGACCTTCTTGTATTTCTTCGGAGGAGGAGCAGACCAGTCAAAGTCATCCTTGAGACCCATTTTCTTCAGATCTTCTTCGCCATAAAGATGAGACAGAACAGCCCAGGTGCGGTTGAGGGTTTCATGGAGGTAGTAATGGTTTTTCTTCACTGCATTGTGTGTAGAAGTCATGTTGTGAAGAATTGAACCAAACTGACGCTTGACCCATTTGTGGTTGCGATCAACCTTCTGGTGAAGACTGAGGAGAAGCTCACGATCAGTCATCACCCTGGGAGCTGTGCCTTGAGGATTTTGCTTGGGAGCGTTGGCGGCAGAGTCATGGGTGGCAGAGTCGTCATTGGTGGAGTAGGATGCAGCTTTGCGAAATTGACCATCCAATGGACGAATACCTTCATCAATAACAGCAGAAGCCTTGCCCTTGTCGTCAGCTGAGGAATATCTCTGTTTGAGGACTTCAACCGGGGCAAGTAGCTGCAATGATTCAGTGTATCAGCTTTGTAGTTTACTGAAGACCTTGTCCTGATGAATCTCATAATCCACAGAGCATAAGGCTTCAGGTTGAAAGGGGACAATGCAACATTTGCCATAGTCCTCATGAAGAAATCATGAAAGTTGACGGGAACGCCATTGATGATATTGAATAGCAGATTCTTCATGATGCCAACGACTTCTTCATCATTCGAGTCGTGGCCCTTGATAGGACTCAATGTCTTCGTCAGAATGCGATAGACAGTCCGAGGCAAAAATATCAATTCCTTCACAAGGAATTTGGTCCTTGGGGCTTGACCTGGCTTCAAAGGCTTCATCAGCACTTGCATGTAGTGATCTGTAAGTTCAGTTTCTTCATACATGCAACGAGCTGCTTCAGTGGGAGGACTGAGAGGCAAAGCTTTAAGTAATTCAGAAGCTGGTGCCTTGTAGTGAGTGTTTTCGGTCATGCAGTCTAGCACCCATGAATTCACATCTTCAGAGTTTCCGGTGATGTGCAGTGTTGCATAGAATTGAAGAATGAGTTCTTCATTCCAATCACATATGTCAGTGCAGAAACCCAACAATCCAGCGTCGTGAAGAACACTGAGGACTGGCACGAAGCACGACCGAGATTCCATATCCACGTGAGGAATGTGCGCATGATCGAAGACTTTTTCTTTGTTGAACAGCACTAAGGAATAAAAATTTGCCTGGCTGGCAGTCCAGAAACGCATCTTCCTAATGCGAGCAGAGTCATAGGGGTTGAAGTTAGTGAAGAATACATGCTCGCCGAAGAAATCAGCCTTCTTGAATTTTTGCTTCCGTGAGAATGGATCCTTTGGCTGGGGTTGAGGAGTGTCAGTCAATTGCATCACAACATCAGGATTCACAATCTCAGGTTCTTCAGGCTGAGGAATTTCTGGTTCCTCTTCAGTGGCAGTTGGAGTCTTCATGGACTCAGCAGCAGCAGTTTCTTCAGCACTAGTGGCTGGAATGTCTTCATGAACAGATGGTGTGGGATGAATTTCTTCAGAGCCCAATGGAACAATGCGTGCTGGGACTGAGAAATTTGTTGCAGCGGTGTGAACAGAGGGGAGTTGGGATGCTGACTATCCCAAAATTCATCATTCATCAATGGAGTAGCACTCCCAATGTCCACGTCAGATTCTTGTCCACCCAATTCCTCAACGCCGGCCTCTTTAGTAGTGAACTAAGGCATAGGCGAGGAGATAATTGGGGTTGAAGGGATTGCATCCACTTCAATTTCTTCATCTGTCTGCTCTGAGGAAGCAGCAGAGGGAATGTCTTCTTATGATTCACTTGGAATCACATATTCTTCATCAAACGGAACAAGGTCCTTTGATGGCATGGTTGAAATAGGAATGGCATCAACCGGGTTGTCAACTGAGCTTGTCAATGGCTTCATCTTCTTCGGAGCTGAGGAATATGATGAAGTTAATGCCTTCCTTATCTTCACAGCTGCACGCTCTACAGCCTTGGTCTTCTTCACATCCGATGCAGATGGAAGGATCGGAGTTCGAGTAGGCGCAGGAGGAGCGGAGGAATTTGGTTGAATTTCTTCAGGCACAACTGATGCAGTTGCCCTGACTTCTTCACTTTCTTCAAGCACAGCCTTTGGAGCTTCAGCTGGCCTGACATTTTCTTCAGGCGCAACACTTGAGGTTGCCATGGCAATTTCTTCAGCAGCTGGAATGCAGTCATCAGCCCTGGTATTCTCATTTTCTTCAGCAGCCTGATGTTCTTCAGTGGTGCTGGCATGTTCTTCAGTAGACTGAACAGATGCTTCAGCCTGAGGAATTTCAGTGTGCGTTGGACGTGCAACAATTGAAGAAAATCCTTTTGCCAAATTTACAAATCTGACTTTGGCGCCCAATCAGTCTGCAAGGTATGCTTCAAATTCATCACTAAGGGCTTTGATTTCGCCCTCAGTCTTTACAAGTTCTTCAGTTGTCATATTGACAATGTTCTTCTTCAGAAAGCGCTCTTTCTTGTACTGCGCTTTCTTCGTCTGCCTGGCCTTCTCAAATTTCCACTTTTCTTCGCCGATGAAGGTGGTCAGCAAGTGACTTTGGCTAGGAGTCAGATTGAAGTCAGACATAGGAGTGTTGGGATCCTTGTGCTAGAGATCAATGAAGTCGAGGATCACTTTCGGATCCAAAAGCAGTGGCACTTCGCTTCCTTTGGCTCTAGCGGCCCTTTGTTGTCTGTCTTTGATGATTTGAACCAGTTCTTTATCATCAGCTTCGTCATCACCAGACCGCACTTGGAAAGCGACTTGCTTCTTGTGAGGACTTGGGCGAGAACCTCGTCCAGCAGTGGTCTTTTTCTTCAGCAGAGAGGGGCCAGCTGAGGAACTTAGAATAGCTGAGGAACTTGGAGCAGCTGAGGAACTTGCAAAGGCTCCTGAGGCAATAGATATGTCCACAGTCCTTTGACATGTGGCAAGATGCACAGGTGCAGATGATTTTTTCGGAGCATCTGAAGACTTTGGCGGAGGAGCTGAGGACTTTGGAGGAGCAGGAGCAGTTTGAGGAGTTGGCCGTGAGGGCTTTGAGGAATCTGGCCATGAGAGCATTGCTGAGGAACTGGGCTGTGAGGGCATTGAAAATGAAGCACTTGGCTTATGAGTAGGCTTATTTGCCATGGCCTTCTTCGGCTTGGAAGCAGAGGCCTCAGCAATGGCAGCAGCAGCAGCAGTAGCAGAGTCTTCATTGAATTTCCACACTGCTTCTTTTGCCTGTTTGGCCAACTTGGCCTGGCGCTTGGCCCATTCATCAGGATAATCCTCACCGCGCTTGAGGCTAGTGGGATCTACAACTTGGCCATGTGCCAATGGAGGTCTTGGGCATGGAGGATTGAGTGCGAATTTCTTCATGTACTTGGGAGTAACATATCTATACTCCCTCCACTCTCTTGCCCATCTCCTCTCTATTTGCTGAATGTGCACCTTGCGCTGATTTTTGTTCTCTTTTCCATACTTTGCCTCATCAGGAGTGCAATAGTCAGCATATACGTCTTTAGGGATTTCGAAAGCAGTGTTGACCTCAGGCCTCTTTCCTCCCTTTTGTGGCTTCTTTCCATCAGCCATTTTCTTCAGACGAGGGATTTGAACAATTGAATTCTCTGAAGAAGTATGCAACTTTTCTTCGAGGAACGCTGCAAATGAGTTAAGTTGATGAGAACCTAGTGATTCAGCAGCGGACATGAGTACCTGTGAACAGAGTATAGTTGCGAGGAATTTGGAGAGGTCATATGCGTTCTCAGAAGGCTTTAAGAAAAAAGAATAAGTTTGAGGAATTTGACCAGATGAGTCTTGAAGAATTTCACTAAGTGTTCTTTGTCTTAGGTTCCATAGTTGTATAGATTGAAAATCCACACAATTGAGGAATCTTGAAGACAAACATAGCTTAGAGAAATTGAATCAAGAACAGATGACATGTGAGGTGTTTAGTGTGTGAGGATTTGAAGAAAAACACCTTTGAGGATTTTTTAGAAAACATTTGAATCAAAGAGGGCAGTAAAAGTAAATTTTAGTTACCCTGGACGAAGAACACGACGAACTGTGAGATGGGGAAGTGAAGTTCATCAGTGTAGATCTTCCACGCCCTAACTTGGCACAGGAAGACGGCTACGGCGGCGGCGGAGTGAAGAAATCCGCGGCCGGCGCGAGTACGACGGCGACGAGTCGAGGCAGTGAAGCTCTTCCTCACCGGCGACGATGAAGTAGCGGCGGCGCTAGGGTTAGAGAAGCTCGAGCGGGAGAGAGAACGAGCGGAGTAAAAGTGAAATGAGGAAGGGGAGAGGGTATTTATAGCTGAGATGAATAACCGTTCGCCCGAAGAATTTGGACGAACGTGCCCCTGACCCTTCTCATTCGCTCGATATGTGTCACCCACGTACTGAGAAGTGGAGATCGTTGATACGTCCAAAACGTATCTATAATTTCTGCTTGCTCCATGCCTTTTTTGTGTGATATTGCTATGATATTTATGCACCTCCATACACTTTTGATCATATTTGGACTAACCTACTAATGGTTGCAAAAGTGCACAATGTTCTTGTTTTACACTTTATTGTGTAGGAATTACTTGGAAATTGACAAAAACGCAAAAGGAGTCGTATTGGAGTAGGACTCTGACTTTCCTGAAATCTGTCTGCGAATGTTTTTTAAAGATGGTCACGTTCCGGCCCGAAGACGACGTCCAACGGAAAGAGTCTAGTTGAGAAAATTGTGAGGAATTTCTAGGCGATGCTTTTGGATATAAAATTCGTCCAAATCGGAGTCCGGACGGCCGAGTAAAGCCCGTTTTACTGAGGCCCAAAATCTGATGACGGGAATCCGAGAGTCTATATAAAGAGAGAAAACCTAGGTCACCAAGGGCCACGAATTTTCCTCCTCCCGAGCCGCCGTCTTGGAGGGGAGGACCAGCACCATTGCAGCACCATCCACAAGGAAGAAGGGGGGCCAAGGAGCCGCTGCCCCTAGGGCCGCCGCCGCCCCGAGGGCTGCCGCCGCCCCCTAGGGCCGCCGCCGCCGCCTCCGTGGCTGCCGCCGGCCGTCTCCTCCTCGCGGGGCTGCACCTCTCCATCAACACCATCATCAACCTCCTCCTCACCATGTCCATGCGTGAGTAGTCTCCTCCGGGGCCGAGGGCTTGTACGTGTAGCTATGTGGTTATCTCTCTCTCCCATGATGTGATCTTCGTTGTGATTATAGGCTATGTTAATCTAGGGTGATCCCATGATATTTCCCCTTCCTCTATGTATTGGATTGATGTACTCACTTGTCTTTATCTAGTATAATCCCCGAGACCAAGGTGACAGCGGTCTATTGGACATGGATTAGAAAAATAATTTCATGAGTGATTTCCTCTCTTGTGTGTTGATTGAAGATTGAGAGTCTCTTGGTGCTTGTCTTTGAATATCCTTTAGATATGTTGTGGTGATTGTGGGACTCTCTTTGGATGGCCGCGGTGACATTGGGAAATCCTTAGATTGAGAACTACGAACTTTGAGGTGTGCTTTTGTAGCCCTACATAATTCTCGTCCTCTCTTGACCACGAAGGAATGACCTCCGGGTGTGTCTCCATTGCATGTTTTATGGGAAATATCATGTGATTCGATTATGTTAATGTTTTTGGGAGTTGCCACTAGTGAAAGTATGATCCCTAGGCCTTGTTTCCACCATTGCCATACCATTTGTGCTCACGTTTACCACTTGTTCGCTTGCTGCACTTTTTATTACAGATTTATATTACTTTGTTTTGCCATCCATATCACTTGCCATTTAACATCTCTTCGCAGAACTAGTGCACCTATACATCTAACAAGTGTATTAGGTGTGTTGGGGACACAAGAGACTTCTTGTATCTTAGTTGCAGGGTTGCTTGAGAGAGATCATCTTCAACCTCTACTTCCCTGAGTTCGATAAACCTTAGGTCATCAACTTGAGGGAAATTGCTGCTGTCCTACAAACCTCTGCGCTTGGAGGCCCAACATAGTCTACAAGAGTAGAAGCGTGTGTAGACATCAAGCTATTTCTGGCGCCGTTGCCGGCGAAGTGAGTGCTTGAAGGTATATCTTTAGATGTTGCAATTAAATCTTTTTGTTTCTTGTTTTTATTTCACTAGTTATGCTTATGGACAACCTTGCTATTGGATCGTTGCTTGCGGGAAGACGCCCCACACCTGTGGTGGTTGCTCCTCCCCTGTAACATCCCAAATTTTCAATTTGGATGTTTATAAATAGATCATTCATATGCATCCATGATTTATGCATTTTTGTATTATTTGCTTCTGATCCAAGGAACTTTGAGCAACTCAAGGACCAAAAGAGAGAGTTGGAAGTTTCCCTAAAACCCACTTTTGAAATTTCAAAATTTGGAAATTGGATCAAACTTGGTTCCATAAAAAAAGATCATTTCCATTATTCCAAAAATAAAGAGAGAAGATAAAATGACTTCTTCAAAATCAGAAGGAAAATATTGGAATTTGAATTTGGAACCAAAATATATTTGTTGGTTTTTATTTGCAATTTATTTTACTAGTTTAACAAAAATGTTTTTTTTAATTTGCATTATAGGCAGGATAAATGTTCACAAGGTCATATATAAGAGCGTATTATTATGTGAACATTTTTCTTCGGATCTAAATAATAATTCTGAGAGGAGCGAACATGACACTCCAAAAAGTCAGAAGAAAACAATGCCAAAAAATTTTGAATTTAAATTTGAGTTTCATTTGGATTTTTAGAAAAATGTTTTTTTATAAAGTTTTTATTTAGCCTCTCAAAAATAGTTCATCATGTAGGATTTATTTTTCTAAATTTTTTGATATATATATGTCCTATATTAAATTTTTTTTTTTTTAGGGAAAATATTTTTATTTTCTATCTATACATTTTTTTTCTCTGTGTCAAAAAAAAAACGAAGCCCAGCAGGCCCATGCCAGCGCTATCTCCTTCTTCCTCTCGTTCATCTACAGAGGAGCAACGAACGGAGAACTTCCATGGCGCCTCCACCTCTCTCTCCCCTCAACTCCCTTCCCCCGCACTCACTAACCCCCGGAATCGGTTCCCCTCGCCTTCCTCTACCCCTTCCCCTTCCTAGTGCGCCTTGGAGTCGCCTGTAATGGCCATTACGAGGCAGAGAAACAGTCACCATTAACACATCTCGCCCCACCCAACTCTAGACCTCCCCAAGCCCTATAAAAGGCACCCCGCGAGCCCCTCTCACCCCTCGTCCGAAGCCCTCTCCTTCTGGAGCTTTTCCCCCTCCCTAACCTCGCCAATTGCTCGCCGGAGTTCGTGAAGTCCGGCGACCTCTCACCGTGTGTACATGAAGCTATCTTCAACAAAAACTTGATCAAGAGGTTCACCACATCGTCCTTTACACCGTCCCGTACGCGTCCTTCGCCGAAACACACCGGAGCCACCTTCTTCCTCGTCTCCGGCGACAAGTCCGGTGAACACCCTGTTCAATTTTTTTTCTCTTTTATCAGTATATTTTCCAATTCAGATTCTTTACCGAATCTTGTTTCTAGTATATCTTTTAGTCTATAGATCCGATTTAGTTGATTCTTTTTCCTACGGTTTCATAAAAATATCCTCTATCCAGAGAACCAAACGAAATATACTTTTGAAAATTTTAAAATTTGAATTCAAACAGATCTGAATTCAAACTTCGTTAGGCCATAACTTGAGTTTCGTAACTCCGTTTTGGGTAATTCTCTTTGCAAATCGAAGCTTGTGACATGTACCTTCTGTTAAAACCAAAACCATTTATATTTTTTGCTGTGAAAATTATATTCTGTACAGAAACTTTATTTTGGTGTTTTTGCAGTTTTTCGAAGTCTTTTATTTGTTTCTTTTTTGGATTTTTGCTTGTATGCTTATGTATGTTATTGCTTGCTTACGCTAGATCATCCGGAGTGCGAAGCTTGCTACTACGAATCTTTAGAGTTCAACGAACGTCAGCAAGGCAAGTTCACACTTTGATCATAAATTTTCAATACCCAGTTTTTACTATGCATTAGTTTCACCCTCAAAGATTGCATGAGTAGGATTGGGAACATGTGGTTATGCTTTGTAGTTTATGTGGTAGGAATCTATGACCTTTTATCACCCCGGGAATATTCGTTATATCATATGTTGCTTAGCCACGCTCGTAGACGGGGATTGGTATGTGTGATACATGCAAGCTGCGAGAGATAATAATTTTGGGACAACATAAGGTGGCAACTTTAATACACATCTGGGTGGATTGTTTGGGGCACCTGGAGAAACCAGTTCTTGCCCAAGGGGAATCCCGGAGTACCCGTGTGATTACCCTAGGTCCGCCACCCAGGCTCAAAGGGATCATAAGATATTTCATGCCTAGAAACTTCCGTGTGCAGCCACAAGCCATTATGGGCTCTGGCATAGTTGAGTAAGTTGTGTGACCTCTTTCCGTGGTAGACTAGCTGATGTAGGGGAAAGTAGGTGTACCGGTCTACCCAGGGTTTGGAGGAAATACTTCAGAAAGACTATGTCTCGATCTTCCGATCATGGAGGTGGTCGAGTCTTGTGGGGAAAAGTGCGCAAACCTCTGCAGAGTGTACAAACTAATCATGATTAGCCGTGTCCCCGGTTATGGACAACTTGAGTATCTGGAAGTGAATTATTGGTTGATCTCATCACTCTAATGAAATTATTGGGTTACTAATAACTTGGGAATTTTGGGATTGAGTTGGAGGAACCTTCTCAATAATGGCATTTTTAACTTAGTAGTAAATAAAAATGTATTCCTTTGTTGTAGGGTAAAATTGGCTTTATGCAAAAATTAAACTTAGAGCCTCCACCAGCTAAATTTGCATATAGAGATAGTATTTTTCATTATTATTATTCTATGGTGTGACATTGCCAGCATATTCCATGTGCTGACCTACACGGCTGCAACGTCTCATGTTGCAGAGTTTTCCGACGAGGAGTAAAGGTGCGATAGGTCGTTGTTCTGCACTCAGTTTGCCGTGGAGTTGATGGACTCATTTTACTTTTGATGCTTCTGCAGTTATTTTATCCAGATGGCCTTTGGCCATATTATTGTAATAAATACTCTTTTGATGACCTCGATGTAATAAAGTGTGTGATTGAACTCTGTTATAATTCATCGAGTACTGTGTGTGTCAGCATACCGATCCAGGGATGACACTTAAGCACAGAGACTTCGATCCATTTGGGTCGGGTCGCTACAAGATGGTATCAGAGCACACGCTGACTGTAGGACGCGACCACTAGGAAATGGAAAACCATAGGAAGAAAACTCTATTTTACCACTTCCTTATATATCCGTTGGTCTGTACTCTTCTCTATTCATTTCTATCTCTTCTCTACTTCAATTCAATAGTTGTTGAACCCCATGACCAAGTTGCTCAGCTGATGAGACCAAGACCCATGAAGACATCATTGACGAAGAAGAAGAAGTAGAGTTGACTTTGATTTGAGAAGATTTAGTTCAGACCACCACAACCAAATGTAGTCCAACGAATGATTGCGGTAGTATGAAGAGATCATATCTCTTGTGGATATGACCTTACCTGTAGGTTTTGCTTGTGTGGTGTGATTTGTGTGAATTGCTTGATTTGAAGTTTTATTGCTATCATAAACATATGGGTAGTGATTTCTCTCATTAGGCCCTTATTCTATTCTAATTTCTCATCCACTCTAAACCTAACAGATGCCTCCGAGACGTGACCCGGAATTTCCGCCGGAACTTACCCAGTTGATCCAGAACCAGAATGCCCTCATGCAGCTACTCATCCAGAATCAGAACTTGAACAACAACAACAACAAAAACAACCCACCGTCACTACCCCAGAGGGGAAACAGATCAAGTATGTGTCGAGGCATACGCCAAGGAGGACTCAAGTGAATTCTCTTTCGGGAATTGTTCAGGAAGAAGTACCAGTTGTGAAGGATTATCCCGATGTATTCCTCGAAGAATTGCCCGGCATGCCACCGGATCGGGACATAGAGTTTTTGATTGAATTGTTACCAGGCACTGGACCAATATCCAAGAGACCGTACCATATGCCCGCAAATGACCTGGAGGAAATTAAGAAGCAGATTAAGGAATTATTGGAGAAAGGTTATATTCGACCGAGTTCATCACCTTGGGGAGCCCCAGTGCTTCTAGTTGAGAAGAAGGATGGATCCTTGAGAATGGTTGTGGATTACCGTGCGTTGAATGAGGTGACGATCAAGAACAAGTACCCTCTGCCGATGATCAATGATTTGTTTGACCAGCTACAAGGAGCAAAAGTTTTCTCAAAAATCGATCTTCGATCTGGATATCACCAGCTGAAGATTCGAGAACAGGATATACCCAAGACAGCCTTTACCACGAGATATGGGCTTTATGAGTATACAGTCATGTCTTTTGGTTTGACTAATGCCCCTGCCTATTTTATGAATATGATGAATAAGGTATTCATGGAGTTCTTGGATAAGTTTGTTGTGGTATTCATTGATGATATATTGATTTACTCAAAGAATGAAGAAGAACACAAGGAACATTTGCGCTTGGTTCTTGAGAAGCTCAGGGAACATCCGTTATATGCAAAATTCAGCAAGTGTGAATTCTGGTTGAAGGAAGTTGGATTTCTCGGACATGTTATATCAGGGGAAGGAATAGCAGTGGATCCTTTGAAAGTTGAAGCCGTCACCGAATGGAAGGCACCCACCTCAGTCGGAGAGATTCATAGTTTCCTTGGACTTGCAGGATATTACCGAAGATTTATTGAGAATTTCTCTAAGATCGCGAAGCCCATGACAGAGTTATTGAAGAAAGACACCAAGTTTAATTGGACCGAGGAATGTGAGGCCAGTTTTCAGGAGTTGAAGAAACGTTTGGTCACAGCCCCAGTACTAATTCTTCCGAATATACGCAAGTATTTTCAGGTATATTGCGACGCTTCTCGTCAGGGACTTGGAGGTGTTCTTATGCAAGAAGGAAGAGTTGTTTCATATGCCTCACGTCAACTTCGACCCCATGAGCGGAATTATGCCACGCATGATTTGGAGTTAGCAGCCGTAGTGCATGCGCTCAAGACCTGGAGGCATTTTCTTATTGGAAATCATTGTGATGTTTACACGGATCACAAGAGTTTGAAATACATCTTCACGCAAAAGGAGTTGAACCTCAGGCAGAGAAGATGGTTGGAGCTCATAAAAGATTATGACATGAAATTGCACTATCACCCGGGAAAGGCAAATGTTGTGGCAGATGCATTGAGCCGCAAGAGTTATGTCAATACCCTCACAGCAGGAGGATTACCTCAAGAGTTAATTGATGATCTCAGAGATCTCCGATTGGAGATAGTACCACGAGGTTTTGTTACCACAATGGAAATTCAATCCACCTTGTTGGGAAAGATTCGAGAAGCCCAGAAGTTAGACAAAGGTATTGCAGAAATAAAGGAAAGGATGGACCAAGGAAAGGCAGAAGGATTTCGTGAGGATGAACACGGAACCTTATGGTTTGAGCAGCGTATTTATGTGCCAAATGACACAGAGATCAGGAAGTTGATTCTTCAGGAGGCTCATGATTCGCCTTATTCGATACACCCAGGAAACACCAAGATGTATTTGGACTTGAAGGAAAGTTTCTGGTGGACAGGTATGAAGAAGGATATTGCCGAGTATGTAGCAGTATGCGACGTATGTCAGAGAGTTAAGGCAGAGCACCAGAAACCAGCAGGATTACTTCAACCTTTGCCAATACCGGATTGGAAGTGGGACAAGCTTGGCATGGACTTCATTACAGGATTACCCAGGACACGATCAGGCTATGATTCTATTTGGGTAGTAGTTGATCGCTTGACCAAGGTAGCTCACTTCATCCCCGTGAAAACCACATATACAAGTGCTAAGTTGGCCAAGATATATATGACCAGGATCGTATGTCTGCTTGGAGTTCCGAGGACCATCGTATCAGATAGAGGAACACAATTTACCTCAAAGTTTTGGCATCAGTTACACGAAACTTTGGGTACCAGGCTAGAGTTCAGTACAGCCTTTCATCCGCAGACAGATGGGCAGACCGAGAGAGTCAATCAGATTCTGGAGGACATGTTGAGAGCTTGTGCGCTAGATTATGGATCTAGTTGGGATGATAATTTGCCATACGCAGAATTCTCATATAACAACAGCTATCAAGCTAGTTTGAAGATGGCCCCTTTCGAAGCTTTGTACGGAAGGAGGTGCAGGACACCATTAATGTGGGATGGAGTTGGAGACCGTAAATTATTTGGTCCCGACCTTATCAGAGATTCGGAGGAGAAAGTCAAGTTGATCCGTGACAGACTTAAGATAGCCCAATCCAGACAGAAGAGTTATGCCGATACTAAACGCAAGGAAGTAACTTATGAAGTCGGAGATAGAGCATATCTTCGTGTGTCTCCACTTCGAGGAGTTAAAAGGTTTGGAGTTAAAGGCAAACTGGCACCACGATTTGTGGGGCCATACAGAATTTTGGAACGCATGGGTGAAGTTGCCTACAAGTTGGAATTACCCGAAGCCTTGTTAGGAGTTCATGATGTGTTTCACGTTTCCCAGTTGAAGAAGTGCCATGCAGAGATGGCTGATATTCCTTTGAGAGATACAGTGCCACTGGAGGCCATACAGTTGGATAGTGATCTGACCTATGATGAGAAGCCCGTCAAGATTCTCGAAACAACAAGCAGGGTTACCCGCAGCAAGGTCATCAAGTTTTGCAAGGTTCAATGGAGTCATCATACTGAGGAAGAAGCAACCTGGGAACGCGAAGAAGATCTTCGACAAGATCACCCACACCTTTTTGCTAGCCAACCCGAATCTCGAGGGCGAGATTCATCTTAAGGGGGGTAGGTTTGTAACATCCCAAATTTTCAATTTGGATGTTTATAAATAGATCATTCATATGCATCCATGATTTATGCATTTTTGTATTATTTGCTTCTGATCCAAGGAACTTTGAGCAACTCAAGGACCAAAAGAGAGAGTTGGAAGTTTCCCTAAAACCCACTTTTGAAATTTCAAAATTTGGAAATTGGATCAAACTTGGTTCCATAAAAAAGATCATTTCCATTATTCCAAAAATAAAGAGAGAAGATAAAATGACTTCTTCAAAATCAGAAGGAAAATATTGGAATTTGAATTTGGAACCAAAATATATTTGTTGGTTTTTATTTGCAATTTATTTTACTAGTTTAACAAAAATGTTTTTTTTAATTTGCATTATAGGCAGGATAAATGTTCACAAGGTCATATATAACACCGTATTATTATGTGAACATTTTTCTTCAGATCTAAATAATAATTCTGAGAGGAGCGAACATGACACTCCAAAAAGTCAGAAGAAAACAATGCCAAAAATTTTTGAATTTAAATTTGAGTTTCATTTGGATTTTTAGAAAAATGTTTTTTTATAAAGTTTTTATTTAGCCTCTGAAAAATAGTTCATCATGTAGGATTTATTTTTCTGAAATTTTTGATATATATATGTCCTATATTAAAATATATTTTTTTTAGGGAAAATATTTTTATTTTCTATCTATACATTTTTTTTCTCTGTGTCAAAAAAAAAAACGAAGCCCAGCAGGCCCATGCCAGCGCTATCTCCTTCTTCCTCTCGTTCATCTACAGAGGAGCAACGAACGGAGAACTTCCATGGCGCCTCCACCTCTCTCTCCCCTCAACTCCCTTCCCCCGCACTCACTAACCCCCGGAATCGGTTCCCCTCGCCTTCCTCTACCCCTTCCCCTTCCTAGTGCGCCTTGGAGTCGCCTGTAATGGCCATTACGAGGCAGAGAAACAGCCACCATTAACACATCTCGCCCCACCCAACTCTAGACCTCCCCAAGCCCTATAAAAGGCACCCCGCGAGCCCCTCTCACCCCTCGTCCGAAGCCCTCTCCTTCTGGAGCTTTTCCCCCTCCCTAACCTCGCCAATTGCTCGCCGGAGTTCGTGAAGTCCGGCGACCTCTCACCGTGTGTACATGAAGCTATCTTCAACAAAAACTTGATCAAGAGGTTCACCACATCGTCCTTTACACCGCCCCGTACGCGTCCTTCGCCGAAACACACCGGAGCCACCTTCTTCCTCGTCTCCGGCGACAAGTCCGGTGAACACCCTGTTCAATTTTTTTTCTCTTTTATCAGTATATTTTCCAATTCAGATTCTTTACCGAATCTTGTTTCTAGTATATCTTTTAGTCTATAGATCCGATTTAGTTGATTCTTTTTCCTACGGTTTCATAAAAATATCCTCTATCCAGAGAACCAAACGAAATATACTTTTGAAAATTTTAAAATTTGAATTCAAACAGATCTGAATTCAAACTTCGTTAGGCCATAACTTGAGTTTCGTAACTCCGTTTTGGGTGATTCTTTTTGCAAATCGAAGCTTGTGACATGTACCTTCTGTTAAAACCAAAACCATTTATATTTTTTGCTGTGAAAATTATATTCTGTACAGAAACTTTATTTTGGTGTTTTTGCAGTTTTTCGAAGTCTTTTATTTGTTTCTTTTTTGGATTTTTGCTTGTATGCTTATGTATGTTATTGCTTGCTTACGCTAGATCATCCGGAGTGCGAAGCTTGCTACTACGAATCTTTAGAGTTCAACGAACGTCAGCAAGGCAAGTTCACACTTTGATCATAAATTTTCAATACCCAGTTTTTACTATGCATTAGTTTCACCCTCAAAGATTGCATGAGTAGGATTGGGAACATGTGGTTATGCTTTGTAGTTTATGTGGTAGGAATCTATGACCTTTTATCACCCCGGGAATATTCGTTATATCATATGTTGCTTAGCCACGCTCGTAGACGGGGATTGGTATGTGTGATACATGCAAGCTGCGAGAGATAATAATTTTGGGACAACATAAGGTGGCAACTTTAATACACATATGGGTGGATTGTTTGGGGCACCTGGAGAAACCAGTTCTTGCCCAAGGGGAATCCCGGAGTACCCGTGTGATTACCCTAGGTCCTCCACCCAGGCTCAAAGGGATCATAAGATATTTCATGCCTAGAAACTTCCGTGTGCAGCCACAAGCCATTATGGGCTCTGGCATAGTTGAGTAAGTTGTGTGACCTCTTTCCGTGGTAGACTAGCTGATGTAGGGGAAAGTAGGTGTACCGGTCTACCCAGGGTTTGGAGGAAATACTTCAGAAAGACTATGTCTCGATCTTCCGATCATGGAGGTGGTCGAGTCTTGTGGGGAAAAGTGCGCAAACCTCTGCAGAGTGTACAAACTAATCATGATTAGCCGTGTCCCCGGTTATGGACAACTTGAGTATCTGGAAGTGAATTATTGGTTGATCTCATCACTCTAATGAAATTATTGGGTTACTAATAACTTGGGAATTTTGGGATTGAGTTGGAGGAACCTTCTCAATAATGGCATTTTTAACTTAGTAGTAAATAAAAATGTATTCCTTTGTTGTAGGGTAAAATTGGCTTTATGCAAAAATTAAACTTAGAGCCTCCACCAGCTAAATTTGCATATAGAGATAGTATTTTTCATTATTATTATTCTATGGTGTGACATTGCCAGCATATTCCATGTGCTGACCTACACGGCTGCAATGTCTCATGTTGCAGAGTTTTCCGACGAGGAGTAAAGGTGCGATAGGTCGTTGTTCTACACTCAGTTTGCCGTGGAGTTGATGGACTCATTTTACTTTTGATGCTTCCGCAGTTATTTTATCCAGATGGCCTTTGGCCATATTATTGTAATAAATACTCTTTTGATGACCTCGATGTAATAAAGTGTGTGATTGAACTCTGTTATAATTCATCGAGTACTGTGTGTGTCAGCATACCGATCCAGGGATGACACTTAAGCACAGAGACTTCGATCCATTTGGGTCGGGTCGCTACATCCCCCTACTGAAATTGTGCCCTATAAAATACCAGCTGCTATTATCGATTATGTTTTGGCTAATCGTTATGCAGGAGACAGACATCCCGGTGAACACTTGCTATATCTGTCACAATTATGTTCATTATCTAAGCTTGCAGGTGTATCAAGGGAGTTTGTCATGAGGAAATTGTTCGCCGTATCACTTATAGATAAAGCTTTAGATTGGTATAAGCTTCTCGATAACTCGCACTTGCTTGATTGGCAAGAGCTTATGTCTCTCTTTTATACTAAGTTTTATCCTCTGCATGAAATTCATCGAGACAGGAACTATATCTATAACTTTAGGTCTCGTGACGGAGAAAGCATTGCTCAAGCTTGGGGGAGACTGAAAACGTTAATGCTAAAAAGTTCTAACCATGGGCTCCCCAAAGATGCTTATGAGGAGAGTAAGAGTACCTTTTTGCATGTGGATCATGGTAACAATGCTTTATGTGATGCTTATATTGTTGAGTTTATTCGTGATCCCACTGAAAATTATTATGAGAAGGGAACATATGCTTATAGATATTTCAATAATAATAAGTTCCCTCTCTTTATGTTGAAGGTTTTGAAGCTGCACTTGTTTTGTCTTCCTATGCTTATTGCTTTGTGCTTCAATGAATTGTTCCATTGCAATATTCCTATGCATAGGAAGCATGTTAGGCTTAAAAATATTTGGTATTTGCTTCTTGATGCTCTCTTTTGTTCTTCAACTCTTATTCCTACGAGAGCATCATTAAAGTCTTAAGCCTATCTTTATGGCTATAAAGAAAGAGCTCTAGGGAGACAACCCTTGTTATCTTTACTTTCAGTTTGTTCTTTCAGTTTTTAGTGGTCTTGATGTTTGTTACTACTGTAGCAACATCATTGTATCTTTATTTTTCAGCTTTGTGCCAAGTGTAGCCTCTGATTGCAAGAAAGTTCAAAAGTTGTGACGTGCTGTCCAGGAAACAGATTCTGTCCTTGGATAGAAAAATTTGTATAAAATCACCAGATCATCTTTTTGGTCTGAATTTTTTCGACAGCGTGCTCTATACAATTGTCTTTTGGGCGTCAGTTCTGAGTTTTTTGATTAGAGTTGCAGAAGTGCCCCGAAAAAATCATTTACTACCTGCTGGTCTGTTTTTCACAGATTCTGTCCTGTTTTGTCTTTCCTTCATTTTGCAAACCTTGAGCTTGCTTTTTCTTTGCAAAAACCTTTTGGCAATCTTGAGAAACAGTAGACCTTCAAGAATATCCTTATTTCCAGCAAGGAACAATTATTTTATTAAGGGTACTAACCTCGCTAATCAGATTATAATGAGTTATGTATGAAGGGAGTTTTCAAGTGTGCGAGGAAAGATGATAAAAAGATTCAGGAGTGTCAAACGCTCAAGCTTGGGGATGCCCCATGCACCCCCAAGAAATATTCAAGAAGACTCAAGCGTCTAAGCTTGGGGATGCCCCCCGTGCATCCCCTTCTCCATCAACATTATCAGTTCGTCTTTCGTTCCACTATATTTTTATCACTTCATGTGTTATGTGCTATGCTTGGAGCGTCTTGCTTTTAGTTTCCTTTTTAGTTTTCTTTAGCTTTGGTTGCTGTTCATAACGAGTTGGAACTCAGCTTTCTTTGTGTGGGAGAGAAACACGCTCCACTTCAACCTAGAACATAACATAGAATTTTCATGTCTATCTTTGATGTGTGTGTTCTTTGTCTTTCAATAGCTACTATCATGTTTAGCTCTTAGTTTTCATTCTTGTCTTTTTAAAGAGCTTTTGTTTAGTTGGTCGCTGGAACTCTCTTTAGTTATCATGCTTATCTTATTAAGAGAGTTGGCTTCTGTTGCACTGGTCGATATGTCTATGATAAGAATGCTATGTGCATAATGATGCTTAGTAGTTCATGTTTTCTTATGGTTAGTCTCAAATAGCTGGGGGGTTCTCAATGTGTTATTGAGGTACCAACATGATTTGTTTGCCTATGATGTGGTATGGTTTAGTGATATCTTCCTTCAAGAATTTATTTTGATTGACTTGGCGTATGCTCACGCATATTTAAGACTGTAAAGTAAGTCTATCAAGCCTTGATGATCTTTAATTTCTGAGTAGCGATATAACTTTCATGCCTGATTCAATGTTGCTTTGTCGCTCTGCATGATTATGACCGTCATTGCTCTTTTAGTTGGTCGCTCCCAGTCTTTTGCTAACCTTCGCCTGTACTAAGCGGACTGACTGCTTGTGCATCCAAAATCCTTTAAACCAGTTATGCCATATGAGTCCACCATACCTTCCTATACATGGTATTTACCTGCCATTCCTAACGAAGACTTTCATGTACCATCTCGAAATTATTCAAAAAAGCATTTCTATTTTGTGCCTCTGTTTTAGCTCATAAGGAAGTAGTAGTTAATTCATGATCTTTTTAAGTTGGACAAGCTTCACCCCGGGATTGCATGTCTAATGTGCAAACCCATAATACGAGAAGGAACTGGCATAGAGTGCGCCCGGCTCATTAGAAAAATATACAACAAACAAACCCTCCTTCACGCTTTGTTCATGAGAAATCAGAAAACTTTGGCAGTGATAAACAAAGGAGATTAAGAGGATGTGATCATCCTCATGCGGGAGCCGTTCCTCGAAACTTGTCCAGCTCAAGAAGTAATTGAGTTATCTACTAGCATTCGTTGACAAAATATGCATCTCTAAAAAATAATTTTTACCTCTTTTTAAAACCAAGAGCTCTGGTACATGTTTAGTTTTTGTTTCCGACCACGGATTTTCAACCTTGCCAACAAAAGCCACGGTTCGAGAGTCTCCACCTTCTTTCTTTAAAGCACCAACTATTGAGAGCATGATTGTCATTCTGAGTGTAATGTGCATTGTCCCAAAGTACCATTGTCTTTTGCATAATTATAATATCGTTTATTCTGAAATCATTGTATCTAGTCGTCACTTAAACCTTGGAGGTGCCTCTGCATTTATGTTTTGCTTCACTAAAGGGGGCAAGCGAGGTATCACTTTGTCATGTTTGCACACCATGCTCACTACAAATCTATTGGGTGTTTCAGTATCATATTGTAAAACTTTCAGTTCTTTGTGATATTCTCATGAGGCAACTTAATTACTACAGATTCATTATCTCAGTAAGCATTTGTCATGTGACTGTGAAAAGTTCTTATATGGTTAATAGCATGACACCATAGAAATTATGCTTGTTATCATTTACCTACTCGAGGACGAGCAGGAATTAAGCTTGGGGATGTTGATACATCCAAAACGTATCTATAATTTCTGCTTGCTTCATGCCTTTTTTGTGTGATATTGCTATGATATTTATGCACTTCCATACACTTTTGATCATATTTGGACTAACCTACTAATGGTTTCAAAAGTGCACAATGTTCTTGTTTTACACTTTATTGTGTAGGAATTACTTGGAAATTGACAAAAACGCAAAAGGAGTCGTATTGGAGTAGGACTCTGACTTTCCTGAAATCTGTCTGAGAACGTTTTTTAAAGATGGTCACGTTCCGGCCCGAAGACGACGTCAAACGGAAATAGTCTAGTTGAGAAAGTTGTGGGGAATTTCGAGGCGATGCTTCTGGATATAAAATTCGTCCAAATCGGAGTCCGGACGGCCGAGTAAAGCTTGTTTTACTGAGGCCCAAAATCTGATGACGGGAATCCGAGAGTCTATATAAAGAGAGAAAACTTAGGTCACCAAGGGGCACGAATTTTCCTCCTCCCGAGCCGCCGTCTTGGAGGGGAGGATCAGCACCATTGCAGCACCATCCACAAGGAAGAAGGGGGGCCAAGGAGCCGCTGCCCCCTAGGGCCGCCGCCGCCGCCTCCGTGGCTGCCGCCGGCCGTCTCCTCCTCGCGGGGCTGCACCTCTCCATCAACACCATCATCAACCTCCTCCTCACCATGTCCATGCGTGAGTAGTCTCCTCCGGGGCCGAGGGCTTGTACGTGTAGCTATGTGGTTATCTCTCTCTCCCATGATGTGATCTTCGTTGTGATCATAGGCTATGTTAATCTAGGGTGATCCCATGATATTTCCCCTTCCTCTATGTATTGGATTGATGTACTCACTTGTCTTTATCTAGTATAATCCCCGAGACCAAGGTGACAGCGGTCTATTGGACATGGATTAGAAAAATAATTTCATGAGTGATTTTCTCTCTTGTGTGTTGATTGAAGATTGAGAGTCTCTTGGTGCTTGTCTTTGACTATCCTTTAGATATGTTGTGGTGATTGTGGGACTCTCTTTGGATGGCCGCGGTGACATTGGGAAATCCTTAGATTGAGAACTACGAACTTTGAGGTGTGCTTTTGTAGCCCTACATAATTCTCGTCCTCTCTTGACCACGAAGGAATGACCTCCGGGTGCGTCTCCATTGCATGTTTCATGGGAAATATCATGTGATTCGATTATGTTAATGCTTTTGGGAGTTGCCACTAGTGAAAGTATGATCCCTAGGCCTTGTTTCCACCATTGCAATACCATTTGTGCTCACGTTTACCACTTGTTTGCTTGCTGCACTTTTTATTATAGATTTATATTACTTTGTTTTGCCATCCATATCACTTGCCATTTAACATCTCTTCGCCAAACTAGTGCACCTATACGTGTATTAGGTGTGTTGGGGACACAAGAGACTTCTTGTATCTTAGTTGCAGGGTTGCTTGAGAGAGACCATCTTCAACCTCTACTTCCCTGAGTTCGATAAACCTTAGGTCATCCACTTGAGGGAAATTGCTGATGTCCTACAAACCTCTGCGCTTGGAGGCCCAACATAGTCTACAAGAGTAGAAGCGTGTGTAGACATCAATCGTGTGAGATCGTGGGTGAAAAGATAAGTGTTGTCGCGGGATGCGGAACGATTTGAGCGGCAAAACCAAAAAATTTGGATAGGATAAGTTTTAACGCTGCGTTCGTAAATTCTTCAACTGACAAGGACACAATGAAGATTTTGAACAAGTTTCAAATAGAACGCACATGAAGAATTTGTGAAAAGAGTGGGTTGAGTTTAGCATAGAGGGGGAAGGGTCCGATCACATTCACTTAGCAGGGGAAAAAACTTGAAGAATTAACAATAAGTGAATACTGTAGAGGACATAAACTCATATATATATATATATATATATATATATATATATATATATATATATATATATATCTCTACACCTACTAATAAACCAGCGTGTGCTTCTGGTCGTCCGTCATTGGCTTTTTTCAAAGAAGTCCCTGTTGTTTCAGCTATTCAACCCGCAGTCCCTTTTAAGTGTATTCTGAGAAAAAAGTGTATTCCGAGAAAACGTTTCGGCAGATTCATGGCAGTCGCGACTCCTGGGCATGAAGGAAGGGATGTGAGGGAGAGAAGGGAGAAAAGAGGAGTGATGTGGCGACCGAGGCAGGAGCTCGTCGGAGCTGGGTGACGACGAACGGGCGCGAGAGTGCGAGGGCGCTGGTCTCGCGCGCTGAGGAGCGCCTCTCCTCGGGCGGATCGGGAGGGAGCGAGGGAAACTCGAGATCGAGCTCCCGCTTGGGCGGCTGCGCTTGTTGGTTCGCCGCACAAACGCCCACCTTGGCCGTCTCCGATGGCTCATCGCTGCCGCGGATGTCATGAACTCTGACCAAGGGGAGCTCACACGCCGTGCAGCGGCTGAAACTGGTTGATGGTCATCCTGCATCCTCGACTTCATCCTTTCCCGTGCCCTCCTCCATCCATGACGGCTGGTACACTACTGCTCCTCCCTTTCTTCCCAATCCACCCCGCAATTCCTCTGTTCGCAGTCTCGGGGATCCTGAATTTGGCTGCTTCCCCGTGTTAGCAACTGGGCCTTATGCCACTCCCAGCTCGAGCTCCACAAGCACGTCGCACACTACCTCTGCACCTGTCGATGGCCTGGACCAGCTGTCCCAATGGCCTTCTTGCCTCCCTTCCTCACAGTTTCCTTCCACGATGTAATAGATATAGCATTTTTTGACTTGTTGAGAGATAAATGTGCTGCAATATAAATAGGCTATGCTAGGAGTTCAGTTGCCCAGGGAACGAGTATTTGTCCATGATACTCTGACTTAACCTGTTTTCAGCATCACCACTAATGTTTTCAGATGTTGCCTTCTGAAGTTGCTTTATTATTGACGACTTAATGTTTTATGCAACCCTGCCATCTACAATTTGCAGTCAGAAGGTGACCTGAAGCTTAATCTTCAATTTGGCAGTCAGAAGGTGACCTGAAGCTTTAAATAGAGAAAATGGCCATGGGCTCAGCCAAGTAAGAGGTTTTCTATCTCAAGATACCTAAGGTATAGACCAATTTTCCCCTTTCTGTTGTCTACGTCCTTGCTCATTGGTTAATGCGGACCAACAATTTTCCGGCATGATCAATCTATAATACTTTTCTGAGTTCAGATTCTTGCCCCTTAGAAAGTTTGGAATCGATGTGTCAGAATGGTTTCTTTGTTGTTTTAGGTGGATATGGATTCTGGTCATATTTTTACGCATTAAGGACTTTGAGTGCGGGATATGTATTAACTAAAACCTAATGTGTACATGAAAGTTACAGTGTGTACATGTAGCTAATGTATTTGATTCTGGAATAAAATATATTTTCCTTGGATTGTGTTCTTCAGATTGTATACATGCATACGCCATGTTTCTGTTTAGGTACCAATAAAAAATTCTTTTTTCGGAGAAAGATCGAGCAGTAATTCTCATCTAGAGGCAACGAGCATTCCCCTTGCGTCGGTGTGCTGGATGACTACAGCATGGCACTCTTCTTAACCTACGACAGGCTCTCTGTTATTGGGCATAAGGGTCTGATTACATAACATCAAGGTTTGACCAATCTACCCATTTGATCTGATATTAGGTTCTAAGGGTTATCATATTGTCGGAGATTCAAGCCCAACGATAAGAAGCATTTGGAGCTTCAAATGTGACATTTACTTCTTGAAATACCTACATGTTGTATTATGACCGGGTGTCCTTTTTGCAGGGCTCAAGACTAATTCTAATGGATGTTAAGCTTGGTATATAGGTATGGCAAACAGAGGTTGCTGGATGTTAACTGGTAATCACAATGTATCGGTATTGATCACATGCTATTATTTTTCTGGATTTGAAGTAGTACATTTTTGGGTAGAAAGACAATACGACCTTTGTCTCCAATGTAACCAATTTGCATTCAGTGAAGTTGTGTTCCATCCGGCAAGCTGCCTGCACGTGCAATAATTTGATTAAGGATATAACTGTGTTTGATGCATTCTTCAGGTTGAGAGTCTGTTAATGGACGTAATAGCTACTGAAGAGGAGATTAATAGATGGAAGATGTAAGGAAGAGATGGTACTGCAGGCAAACTATTTGGCAAAATTATGAAAAAATAATCTGTAAAGAAGTTTTTGATAATTGTTTTCAAATTACAGAAGAATGTACCAGCAGCCGACATAATAGATTTCCTTCACATGTTACAACTAACAAAGCTGAAGGAGTCATTTGAGTTGGTCATCTTCATAAATCATGTGTTTTAGCAACATAAAAAACATATCAAAAACTTATGGACTCACGATTCTTGAGTTGTTTTATACTATGGCGCGGTTTAAATATATTTTTCTGCTCTTCTACGTCGTTCTTTAGTTATGCGGACCATGTTTATCTGACATTGTTTGTAAAACCTGGATCTGAATAGTATCTTTATATTTGTTTCTAGAAACATTAATCATTGTATATGCTTTACTTTTTTCTCCAGAATAAATTAGCATATGTCATATTCCAAATTTGAAAAGGAACTATTGTAGGAAATATGGCTGCAGATGTCTAAGCAAAACATGTAGTTTCTTAGTGAGGTAATTGTTCTGTTATTTGGTATACGATTAGGTGATTTCTGATTAGTACTGCAATGAAAATGGTGTTGCAGGTGCGCATCTGATAACATTTTGTTTGCTTTGTCAATATTCACTGGCAAATGAAAATGGTGCTGTAGGTGCTGGTAGTCCTGTAAATACAGAAAGCGGGGATAACTAATGCCTGAATGAATAAGATGGAAAATACGATACCTGCTGCCAAATGAGTCATGTTCCCCCGAGCAGGGTTTTTGGCGGCAAAGATCATTTTCATGATTAAGGCTGAATGACATCTAAGCAATATGCTCATATGTGCCTTTGCTCTCCAATCTGCCCAGGTACTTCCTCTTTTCTGCCACTTAATAGTCAAATTTGCATGCCTAAGAATCCTCAAATTGCTACATTTGTTTGTTACGTGGAAGATAGGAGTGGGATTTTCATCTTAAATTGTATATTTTGATTCTATTCAACCATACCGCGAAAAGAAGATATTCCCCTTTTATTTGGCATGAAAGGAAACTTATGCGACTCTTTATCAAACTGTGACTGTAACCTTGTGAGTTGAAATTCAAGGTGTGTGTATTAACTTCAGTTAGATGTTAGTCATGTTTTTTTTCGATAAAAGGGACCACCCGGGCCCCATTTTGATTACGAAAATGGAGTATGGGATACATCAACACCATCAATTACACTACTCAGCAAAGATGCATCAGTGCATCAGGAGAAGCAGAATCCTACATCCCTAGACATCTGACCATATCAAAGTATGCCAACATGCTACCTACAGGAATGAGATGTGAGTCTTGTCGGCGAAGTACTGTTGTAGACCTCCTTCAAATTCGTGATGACCCCTAATTAGTACATGTGCAGGCATCGTTTATTGCTCATGGCTTTTCTGTTCAAACTGAACTTTGAAATCCACTTCATACAATTGCTCATGACTTGACAGAAATCATTCTTATGAGCACATCGTTAGGTCAGTCAACTTCAACTTCCATGTGGAAGTGGAACTATTGTTGTCCGTCAGTTAATACAGTTGGGAACTTGGTGTATCATTATTGGCTGTTGTATTAGGATACTAGCGAGCACTTACATGCAGATATGCTTGTGATTCTAAAAATTGTACACTAAGAGATTGATGTGTGGGTCGCTCAAGTCCTGTGGGGTGCTGGGTTGAAGGTGTTCCATATACATGAACCATAAATTAGAATTGAAATTATTCTCTGCACGCACAAGTAAAACCTATGCAAAGTGAACGATCTCATAGTTGAAGTTTATATTCAATACTTCTTCATTACAACTGTCGGTTTCGACACATTTTCTTTCTCTAATTCTGCAACTCTATAAACTATAACTCAGCTTTGCTAAGGATTGCTTTGCTCCTCATAGAACTAATTTTCTACTAACTGGATTCTTTATTTCCATTATAGTATATCCTTTACCATAGTCAAGGAATTATTAGCCTTTTTTATGACTTAGTCAACTTACCCTTGCAGTAATCTGTCATAAAAGATACTCCCTCCATCCCAAAATAAGTGACTCAACTTTGTACTAAGTAGATTATGGAAATAAATAGTAGATTGTAAACAAAGGTTCTACTTTAGCAGTTTAGATCAAGATGGTACTCCACTCTATAAATGGTGGGCTCGATGATCAGCCAACATGGTTGCACACTACCTAGCTAAGGTACTGTAATAACTCTTGTTGCTTAGTTACCTCTGCTACTAGCTAGCCAAACTACAACGGATACATGTATACGTAATTAGCATCTGCTGCATCCCATTAAATATCTCAAGAGATTTGAACTTGTTTTTTCATGCACAATATTAAATGGTGTTTTCATGTACTTGGAAAAGGAATCGTCAATTTTTATTTCGGAGTTGAGAAAACTTGTCTTGCTATCCTGGGTGCAAGCTCAATGTAAGCACCTAGCACTAGATTGAAATTTATTTTCTTATGTGAACATTGGAGCCTTGTGTTTATGTGCTCATATAAGATGTTCTTTGTCCGATGCTTGGTTATGCTAAATTAGCATCATAGTGCTATTATTTGCCAAGCCACCACTAGCTTTAAAATTACAATTTTAAATTATGTTTTAGTAATTTTACAAGCTTTATAGTGGTGGTAGTAAGAGCTGATTGTGATATGCTGACTGTTTGAATCTTTACTTTTACATACTTCATTTGTAATTTTATTGTTTGACCAATAGTACGTCTGTTGGAACAAGTGCAAAGGCAACATCATCTTCTAGCAGAAGATTTCCCACACATTGACCGCTTCAGAGATGCACTAGGCGGGTACAACATCAACAGTTTCGAGAAGGCCAAGCCATATGTACCACTATTATGTTGTATTAACAAATCTAGCATCCGTTCGGATGATATAAGGACAGTAAACAGAGATGTTGATGAGCTTAATTAATAATAATAAAATGTTCTTGATTTTTGTTTCTAGATGATACAACATAAATGGGAGAAGGTCAAGCCATATGTACTACTATTATGTTGTATTAACGAATCTGGCATCAGTTCGGGTGCTATAAGGTAAGTAAACAAAGATGCTGATGAGCTTAATTAATTAGAAAAAATGTTCTTGATTTTTATTTGTAGATGAAATATTTGATGCATTGTTGTGGATTTTCTAGGACAGAGCGGATTCTGGTGGGTCACTATTCTTTATCATATGTATTGTAGATTGTAGTGGTAATGTACCATCTGTTTTTTTTTAAATTTTAGTAGTGATGATATGTTATATAACAATCTGGTTGTCGTGACCTTGCTATTCCCTGTAGAGCCAGCAAAAAATTAGAATAAAAGGTTCATTAGAGAAACAATGAATTAGCGATTGAATATCAAATGGCTGTGATTTTATATGTACGTATGTGGGAGCTTGACGTAAGATTGCGTGATTATTTATTTAGATGAGCTATTTCCAGAGTTTTTTTAACAGAGGGAGGGATACTGAAGCTTTATTATCATTATAATTACACATGATACATCGCGTATTACATACAAGCCCTAAAGAAACAAGAAAAATAAATAAGAAGTCCCTAGGCTTTTGTAGAAAGAACTAAGAGACAAAAATGTGATCAGGTCCGTGTAGGTTTCACATCCCCGTCGCCGCGGAAGGCTGTCCTTCAACCTGAAGAGTCACCGAAGCGATGAAGAAAGACCAGGTTCAGCGAGCGGCGGCATAGCTTCATAACAAATTCCGGTGAGAATAGGCTCACATCTGATCATATATTGTAATTTTCGCTGATGTTAACACCAAAGCTTCTACTGTAAGAAACAATTAGAGCCAGTTCGGAAGTGGTAATTCTCATGAAGGCATCTTGACCTTAAATATTGGGTTTACAATAAGACATTCTTTTTTCACAATAATGGATGAGCGAGATTTAAAAAAAACAATGTTCCATTTTGTTATCCATGTAATGTAATCATATGTTCGATTCATTTTCCGTGGCAACGCACGGGCATTTTACTAGTATATATATATATATATATATATATATATATATATATATAGCCGTTCTATTTTCATAACATTATGAGAATAATATTCTCATAACACTTCCGCACTGCACGCACAACACGAGGGCACTGCAACACAACGAAAGATGAACTTTCGTTTCAAAAAAAATATATGTGTTGTTTTTTCGGTACCTTTTTTGCTCTAGTTTTTTAACTGTTTATCGGAATTATGTGTGTAATATACCGTTGAAAAGCTATGGAGTAGACGCAACTTCGCCATGTTGAACACTTTTCAAAATTCATCATAGTTTAAGAGCAGTTTCGAAAATCGTGCGGCTCATAACGAATGACAGCGAGCGGTTTTTTGCGTTTTCTTCTAAACCGTTCGTCGGAATGAAGCAAGTGATACACCGTTGGAAAGCTATCGTCGGCGCGCATCTTTTTCATATCTATTATTTTTTCTAATTCGCTACGGTTTAAGAGCAGTTTTGAATTTAACAAATCGCGGAATTATGTTTTTTCGATTTTTTTTTCAATTTTCGGTACTGTTTTAGCTTCAGTTTTTAACCGTTTGTCGAAACGAGCCGTGTGATACGCCGTTGGAAAGCTACGAACGAGGCGCAACTTTCATATGTTGAAATGTTTCTGAGATTCCTTACGTTTTTTAGTTAATTTTGAAAATCGTGCGGTTGACTACGAAGGGCAGCGGCCGTTTTTCGTGAAATTTTTACAAACCGCTGGTCGAAATGATTCAATATATACGCCGTTGGAAAGATATCATCGAGACACAACTTTTTCATGTAGAACGCTCCCTCTAATTCCTTACGGTGGAAGAGCAGTTTTAAAATTACGAAAATGTGGACACTTTGTTTTTCGCGACACCCAAATCGTCGTGTATACTGCATCATATAGAAAACCGCACTGCTTCGAACTGAAAACCGCACTGCATCAAACAGTCAAGTGAACTTCATAATCTCTTTTGTTGGGCGTAAATTTTCTCAGGTGAGATTTTGTTGTCTTTTTCTTTACTTTTTTATGAACGAGCGTGGACCGCAGAGACGAGGGCAAGTGAACCACAACATCGAAAATGAACCACATCCGAGGACCAAACGCCATGCGGTGGTTGTATTGATACAGTGAAACACGGAGGAGTTTTATAGCGGCCTGCATGAGAGAACAAAGCGAGCTTCGAAACATTCGAAACATAAACATCCAATCAATTTTGCACACAACCACAGTCACATCAGTGTACTTCATTCGCTGTTCTTGGTTTTTTTCTCTCATAATTACCAAAAAAAGAAACATAATTTGTCGCTAAACTGTGAGAACAGTTTTTTTTACTGAAGTGGACCGCTAGCCCTTCGAAATGGACTGCATTAGGCATTATTTTCTCCATTTTTGATGTTCTTCTTTTCACCCGAAAAAGTAGTTAAATGAAACTACATTGCAGTGCACTTTGATTTTTTTTTAAAGAAGACAAATGGTAAACTGCAACTTGTTTTTCTAATTTGATTTAGTTTAGTGCGAGGTAGTTGAGCGCCTGCAGTGAGAGAGAGAGCAAGTGAACTGCACTGTTCACACACAAAACATGAACAGATCGGGGGAAGAGTGGACTGAAAAGGGTCGCGCAGGCGAGCGGGCCGGCGAGCTGGCTGAGGCGGCTATCCGCGTGACTGGAGGCACGCAGCTGGGCCAGGGCACTGCTGCGGCCCATGGAGAGCTCGCATGCGAGCTTGGAGACGACGAGGCAGGTGGTGCGCTCGAAGAGCAGGGCGCCGTCAACGATGACCCGCCTCGGATCTCGCCGGATCCATGCGAGGGGGCTCGTGTGGGGGCAGATCGAGGCACGAGGAGGCGAGGTAGGCCTCTCGTTGCGGTGATTTTGGTGAAGGAGTTGGATCGACGGGCAGAGGCTGCAGGGGCCAGCCTGATCTTCTCCTCGGGACTGCTCGGATCGAGGTCGCCCCCAGTAAAAATCCGTCCTGGGATGAAGATGCGGAGGCTTCGGCGGCGGGGGGTGGGGCATAGTAGCCTGGCACCACCGGACGACCGGCACTGCCTGGATCCTGCAGCAGTGCGTTCGGGACGGGGGGGAGAGGGTCACCACGGTCTGGATCTGACGCCAGCTCATGCAGGGAGGCTGGCGGAGGCGGGGGCTGTAGGTGGTTGTTCGTGGCTGCTCGCCGCCGGGTGAGGAAGGTGGTAGGTGCGGTGGTGCACGGCTGGGTAGGAGAAAGGAAGGGCGGCCGGGGGAGAGGTTGGAGGTCGTTTTGCGCGTGCTGGGGGGCGGGCGGCGAGGGATCTGATCGGGTCGGGGGGGTCAGCTCTGCCCACGGTCGGCCGCAGGGGCGCTGCCGCGCAAGGTTGCGGGGAGGGGAGGGGTGTTATGAGAATAAGAGGTTGGTGTTATGAGAATAAGGTCTTAAGGGGTGTTATGAAAATAGACCCACCCTATATATATAGCCAATGAAGAAAAACGACGGAAAAGGTGAAGACAATGCAAAGTTGAAGAACATGAACAACTGGAGAATTTCAACTTTGGTAGTGGCGTGACCCACCGTATAAGAATGATGATTGCAGACACCGCGTACAATTGTCGTAGGGTTCTGAGAATCAGATTCTTCGTTAATTTCTTCACACTTAGAGTGTTATTCTTCATTGATTGAATAAAAACATTTCTTCATGTGTTGCACATCTAAGTCATCAATTTTGCATAAGTGTTAGGATGCGTGTCCTATTCAAAGAACATTCGAAGATTCTAAGATATTTAGCTCACATCGCAACTTGCTAAATCTCTTCTCATCCAAGGGCTTTGTGAAGATATCAGCTAGCTGTTCTTCAGTCTTCACATGCTCAATAGAAATGTCGCCCTTCAACACATGATCACGAAGAAAATGATGACGAATCTGAATGTGCTTTGTCTTCGAGTGCTGAACAGGATTGTGAGCAATCTTGATGGCACTCTCATTGTCACAGAAGAGAGGCACATTCTTCACGTTGACGCCATAGTCCTTGAGAGTTTGCTTCATCCACAGCAATTGAGCACAGCAAGAACCAGCAGCAATATACCCAGCTTCAGCAGTAGACAGTGATACGCAGTTCTGTTTCTTCGAGGACCAACAGACCAAAGATCTTCCGAGGAAATGACATGTACCAGATGTTGACTTGCGGTCCACACGATCACCAGCATAGTCAGAGTCTGAATATCCAATGAGATCAAAAGCCGAGCCCTTGGGGTACCATAATCCAAGTGTTGGTGTGTGAGCTAGATATCGAAGAATATGTTTCACAGCCTTATGGTGTGATTCCTTCGGTGTAGCTTGAAATCGGGCATACATGCAAACACTAAGCATTATATCCGGCCTAGATGCACATAAGTACAATAAAGAAGCAATCATGGAGCGGTATACCTTATGATCGAAGTCAATACCATTTTCATCAGTGCACAGATGGCCATTTGTGGGCATAGGAATTTTGACGCCTTTGCAATCATGCATGCCGAATTTCCTCAATACATCCTTGAGGTATTTCTCCTGAGATATGAATATGCCATTGCGTTGTTGACGAATTTTAAAACCTAAGAAGAATTCCAATTCTCCCATCATGGACATTTGATATTCTTCACTCATCATATAGGCAAATTCATCACTATAACGTTGGTCAGTACAACCAAAGATAATATCATCAACATATATTTGGCACACAAATAATTCACCATCATAAGAATTAGTGAAAAGAGTAGGATCAAGTGAACCGGGTTTGAAGCCTTTCTTCATGAGTAATTCCTTCAAAGTATCATACCACGCCCGAGGGGCCTGCTTGAGGCCATAGAGGGCCTTATTGAGTCTGAAGACTATGTCAGGATTCTTTGGATCTTCAAAACCTTGGGGTTGAGCAACATATACTTCTTCCTCAAGCTTACCGTTGAGGAATGCACTTTTCACATCCATTTGATATAGAATGATATCATGATGGTTAGCATAAGCAAGTAATATGCGAATAGCCTCAAGTCTAGCAACAGGTGTAAAAGTTTCATCGAAATCAATTCCTTCCACCTGTGTGTAGCCTTGAGCTACAAGCCGTGCCTTATTCCTTACCACAAGGCCATTTTCATCTTGCTTATTGCGGTAGATCCACTTTGTGCCAATGATATTATGCTTGCGAGGATCTGGACATTTGACCAGTTCCTAGATGTTGTTGAGCTCGAACTGATGTAATTCTTCTTGCATAGCTTGAATCCACTCAGGCTCCATAAATGCTTCATCTACCTTAGTGGGCCCTGTGATAGAGACAAAAGCAAAGTGCCCACAAAAGTTAGATAAATGTGAAGCTCTTGAGCGTGTGAGAGGACCTGGTATTTTGATGTCGCTGATGATTTTCTCAATCTGCACTTCTTTTGCAACGCGAGGATGAGCTGGTTGTCGTTGAGGAATTTGATTAGCATTTTCTTCAGCACCATTTTCTTCAGCATTTTCTTTAGGTGCATTTGCTTGACGTTCTTCAGGTTCTGGAATGAATTCTTCAGCAGATTCTTCGGTAGGAATGACATCCTCAGTAGCCTTGAACTTGATAGTTTCCTCAGGTGCTGGTTCATCTATCACAGAAAGTAGGTGCTCTCTTTGCGAGCCATTAGTTTCATCGAACCGCACATCTACAGTTTCAACAACCTTGTGTATAGCGTTATTGAAGACTCTGTAGGTGTGCGAGTCCTTTCCGTAACCAAGCATAAACCCTTCATGTGCTTTCGATGCAAATTTTGAGTTATGATGAGGATCTCTAATCCAACATTTAGCACCGAAGACTTTGAAATAACTCACATTGGGTTTCTTGTCAGTGAGGAGCTCATAGGCAGTTTTCTTGAAGAATTTGTGAAGATATACTCTATTGATGATGTGGCATGCAATATCAATTGCATCAATCCAGAAACGACGAGGCGTTTTGTATTCATCAAGCATAGTGCGAGCCATCTCAACAAGAGTCCTGTTCTTGCGCTCCACGACGCCATTTTGCTGAGGAGTATAAGGAGCAGATAACTCATGAGTAATACCAAGTTCATTAAGATAGTCATCGAGACCAGAATTCTTGAACTCAGTTCCATTGTCACTTCTGATGTGCTTGACCTTCACACCAAAGTTGGTTGAAGCCCTCGAGGAAAATCCTTTGAAGACTTCCCGCACTTCATGTTTGTAAGTAACAATGTGTACCCATGTGTATCGAGAGTAATCATCAACAATAACAAAGCCATATTCAGAAGCATCATTTGAAACTGCAGAATAATGATTAGGACCGAAGAGATCCATGTGAAGCAATTCAAATGGTCGAGTAGTAGTCATGATAGTCTTCGATGGATGCTTGGCCTTGGTCATCTTTCCAGCTTCACAGCCTCCGCATAAGTGATCCTTGAGGATTTTGACATTCTCAATGCCAATGACGTGCTTCTTCTTCGCAAGCGTGTGCAAATTCCTCATGCCTGCATGACCAAGTCGTCGATGCCATAGCCATCCTTCTGAAGCTTTTGCAAGTATACACACAGCTGGTTGAGGTCCTGTAGAGAAATCAACAATATACAAGTCTCCTCTCCTAAAGCATTCGAAGACTTTGGAATTGTCAGATTCCATGATCACAACACAACGATACTTGCCGAAGACTACAACCATATCAAGATCGCAAAGCATTGAGACAGACATGAGGTTGTATCCTAAGGACTCGAAAAGCATGACTTTGTCCATGTGTCGATCCTTTGAGATCGCAACCTGATACGTCTCCAACGTATCTATAATTTTTTATTGTTCCATGCTATTATTTATGATGTTTTGGATGTTTAATGGGCTTTGTCATACACTTTTATATCATTTTTGGGACTAACCTACTAACCCAAAGGCCCAGTCCAGATTGCTGTTTTTTGCCTGTTTCAGGGTTTTGCAGAAAAGGAATATCAAACGGGGTCCAAACGGAATGAAACGTTCGGGAGAGATATTTTTGGAGAAAATCACGCATGGGAGACTTGAGAACCACGGAGTAGGGGCCACGAGGGTGGGGGGGGCCTGCCTCGTGGGTCCCTCATGAGGCCCCCGGTGTCCTTCTTCCTCCTATATAAGCCTACGTACCCCGAAACCATCAACAACAAAGAGAAAACCCTAGTTCCACCGCCGTAACCTTCTGTTCCCGTGAGATCCCATCTTGGAGCCTGTTTCGGAGCTCCGCCGGAGGGGGGATCCATCACGGAGTACTTCTACATCATCATCATCGCCCTCACCATGAGTTGTGAGTAGTTTACCACAGACCTTCGGGTCCATAGCTAGTATCTAGATGGCTTCTTCTCTCTCTTTGGATCTCAATACAAAGTTCTCCTCGGTCTTCGAGGAGATCTATTCGATGTAATCTCTTTTTGCTGTGTGTTTGTCGAGATCCGATGAATTGTGGGTTTATGATCAAGATTATCTATGATAAATATTTGGTTCTTTTCTGAACTCTTTATGTGTGCTCATAATATCCTTGCAAGTCTCTTCGAATTATTGGTTTGGTTTGGCCTACTAGATCTATAGTTCTTGCAATGGGAGAAGTGCTTGGCTTTGGGTTCAATCTTGCGGTATCCTTTCCCAGTGCAGTAAGGGCACCAAGGCACGTATTGTATTGTTGCCATCGAGAATAAAAAGATGGGGTTTATATCATATTGCTTGAGTTTATCCCTCTACATCATGTCATCTTACGTAAGGTGTTACTCTGTTCTTATGAACTCAATACACTAGATGCATGCTGGATAGCGGTTGATGTGTGGAGTAATAGTAGTAGATGCAGGCAGGAGTCGGTCTACTTGTCTCGGATGTGATGCCTATATACAATGATCATGCCTAGATAGTCTCATAATTATTCGCTTTTCTATCAATTGCTCGATAGTAATTTGTTTACCCGCCGTAGAATATCGCTATCATGAGAGAAGCCACTAGAGAACACTATGGCCCCCGGGTCTATTCTCAACATATCAATCTACATCTACTTTACTTTTTCCGCTTTTACTTTCCGTTCTTATAAACAAAATTACCAAAAATATAAACTATCATCTCTATCAGATCTCACTTTCGTAAGTGACCGTAAAGGGATTGACAACCCCTTATCGCGTTGGCTGCGAAGTTCTTATTTGTTTGTGTAGGTGCGAGGGACTCGCACGTGGTCTCCTACTGGATTGATACCTTGGTTCTCAAAAACTGAGGGAAATACTTACGCTACTGTGTTGCATCTCCCTTTCCTCTTCGAGGGAATATAACGCAAGCTCGAGAAGTAGCAAGAAAAATTTCTGGCACCGCTGCTGGGGAGGCTTACGCAAAAGCCATATACCAAGTACCTATCACAAACCCTTATCCTTCGCATTACGTTTTTTGCCTCTTGTTTTCCTCTCCCCCACTTCACCCTTGCCGTTTTATTTGCCCTTCTTCTGCCGTGTGTTTATCGTTCGCTTGCCTCTCGTTTGCTTGTGTGCTATGTGCCTTCTATGTGCTTGCATCTTTGCTTGCTAAAAATCTATTGTTATGGATCACCTTAAAGTGTTCTACTTGGATCATCTTCGATCCTTATGGGCTCGTGCTGATACCCCAACTAGCCTAGTTGATGGGAAATCTTTAGATGGGCATGCTCATTTTGTGCGTCACCGTTTGTCTGAAAAGGGGATACTCTTATGGGATTAGATAAACAGATTGATGTGTTATGCTGGGAATCTTTGTGAAATTTGTGATTTTACTTGTTGCTCTAAGAACCCTGAAAAACACTTCCCCTACCTATGTGAGTTTAATGATAATGAAATCTTATCTTCTTATGCAAAGGGTGTTTATAGTTACTATGATATCGAACAAATTGAAGAATTCGTTGCTTTTAAGGGTGCTTATGAAGTTTCTTCTTTGATTGAAAAGTATGATATTACTCTCTATGAATCTGAAATTTTTGACATACTTAAATATTGCTATGAAAACTATGCTCATAATGCAAATGTCAAAGAATTTATTGAAGGAATGACCGGTGCTTGGAAGGAAAATAATGATATGCATGAATCTATAGATAATTATGATTCCGATGATTTGATTGAAATATCCCTTGATGAACATGATGCTTGCTATTCTTGTGGACATGATGCCAATATTTATGAAGAAGAATTTGCTATAGTTCCCTATGTTAAACATGAGATTGTTGCTATTGCACCCATACTTGATAGTTCCTTCAATGAAAAGCATGATTGCAATGATGTTATCATAAATTTTATTAATGTCAATTGTGTTAATGATACGCAAAACCCTAAGCTTCGGGATGCTAGTATTGCTATGTCCACTACTTGTTGCAATGATCATGATTGGGGTGATGCTTCTTACGATCTTAAAAATTTATTTAATCCCCATGATGAATATAAGATTGATAATAATGTTTGCATTAACATTGAAAGTGGGTTTGTAAGAGTGTCAACTTCAGATCCCACATACTTGGAGAATGTTCAATCTTATGAAACTTTTGATAAAAGTGGGTTTGGAGAGGTCATGACTTTAGTTAATGTCAATCCCACTATTTTGGAAAAGTGTCAACTTTGCATGCATGTGGATCGTGTTGAGAATACGTTATGTGATAGCTATTTTGTTGAATTTGATCATGATCCTACATGCAATTATTATGAGAGAGGGAAATATGGTTGTAGAAATTTTCGTGTTACTAAATTACCTCTCGTTATGTTGAGATTGCTATTGTTTCTTTCTCCTTCCTTGCATATGCTAGATCTTGCTTGTCTTGGTAATTAGTTTTCCTATAAGATTCCTATGCATAGGAAGTATGTTAGACTTAGATGTGTTTGTCACATGTCTTATGATGCTCTCCTTGTGCTTCAATCCTTGTCCTTTATGTGAGCATCATTGAATTATCGTGCCTAGCTAAGGGCGTAAAACGATAGCGCTTGTTGGGAGGCAACCCAATTTTACATTTTTTTTTGTTTTTGCTTCTGTTTAGGAATAAATATTGCATCTAGCTTCTGTTTAGATGTGGTTTCATGTTTTGTTTAGTGCTTGTGCCAAGTAGAACCTTTGGGAAGACTTGTGTGAAGTTTATATGATCTTGCTGTGAAAAACAGAGTCGTTAGCGCTCGCTAGAATGGTCATCAAATTTTACTAGAGCGTGCTATTTAGTTGATTCTTTTTCCATATTATTAATAGACAAATTCCTCATGTTCACAAATTTAGTTTGATTTTTTTGGAGTTACAGAAGTATGCAAAACCTGCAGATTACTACAGACTGTTCTGTTTTAGAAGATTCTGTTTTTTCGTGTGTTGTTTGCTTATTTCAATGCATCTATGAGTAATATTGGGAGGTATGAACCATAGAGAAGTTGGAATACAGTAGGTTTAACACCAATATAAACAAAGAATGAATTCATTGCATTACCTTTGAGTAGTGGTTTGCTTTCTTATACTAACGGAGCTCACGAGATTTTTGTCTAAGTTTTGTGTTGTAAAATTTTCAAGTTTTGAGTATTGCTTTGATGGACTATGGAACAAAGAGTAGCAAGGGCCTAAGCTTGGGGATGCCCAAGGCACCCCAAGTAAAATTCAAGGACAATCAAAAGCCTAAGCTTGGGGATGCCCCGGGAAGGCATCCCCTCTTTCGTCTTCATCCATCGGTAACTATACTTGGAGCTATATTTTTATTCACCACATGATATGTGTTTTGCTTGGAGCGTCTTGTATAATTTGAGTCTTTGCTTGTTAGTTTGCCACAATCATCCTTGCTGGACACACCTATTTGAGAGAGTTAAATATGGCCTGGAAATTGATAGAACACTCTATGTGTTTCACTTATATCTTTTGAGTTGAATAGTTTTTGCTCTAGTGCTTCACTTATATCTTTTAGAGCACGGTGGTGATAATATTTTGAAGAAATTTTTTAACTCTCATGCTTCACTTATATCCTTTTGAGAGTCTATTAAAACAGCATGGTAATGTGTTTAGTCCATAAAACTAGCCTTCTCATGATAGACATCCAATATCAATGTACTCCCTCCGTTCACTTTTGTAAGTCATTTCAGACAACTTAAAATGAGTTGTTTTGTACATTGTCTGAAATGTCTTCAAGGTCTTATAAAAATGAACAGAGGGAGTAGTAAAAACTTTCACACTAGGTGCATTGAATATGATGAGAAGTTGGATGCTTGATAATTATTTTGAGTTATGAGGATAGTGATATTAGAATCATGCTAGTGGAGTTATTATGAAATTGAGAAATACTTGTGTTAAGGTTAGTGATTCCCGTAGCATGCACGTATGGTGAACCGCTATGTGACAAAGTTAGAGCATGAGGTATTTGTAAAGTGCCAACCTTTGTGTGAAGTTTGGGGAGCGCGATGGTTAACTCCTACCAACCTCCCCCCTAGGAGTATGCGTTGATTGCTTTGTTTTGATGACTCGTAGATTTTTGCAATAAGTATATGAGTTCTTATGACTAATGTTGAGACCATGGATTATACTCACTCTCACCCTTCCACCATTTCTAGCCTCTCTTATACTGCGCAACTTTCGCCGGTACCATACACCCACTATATATCCTTCCTCAAAACAACCACCATATTATTCCTCAAGACAACCACCATACCTACCTATCATGACATTTCCATAGCCATTCCGAGATATATTGCCATGCAACTTTCCACCGTTCCGTTTATATGACACGCTTCGTATTGTCATATTTCCATGCATGATCATGTAGTTGACATCGTATTTGTGGCAAAGCCACCATGCATAATTTTTCATACATGTCACTCTTGTGTCATTGCACATCCCGGTACACCGCCGGAGGCATTCATATAGAGTCATACTTTGTGCTAGTATCGAGTTGTAATGAAAGTGTGATGATCATCATTATTAGAGCATTGTCGCATGGGAGGAAAGGCTAAATCAATAAAGCCCCTCCACAAAAAGGAAAAAGAAAAAGAAAGGCCAACGAAAAAGAAAGGTCCAAAAAAAAGAAAAAAAAAGAAAAAGGGACAACTGCTACTATCTTTTTTCCACACTTATGCTTCAAAGTAGCACCATGTTCTTCATTGTAGAGAGTCTCATGCTTAGTCACTTTTATATACTAGTGGGAATTTTCATTATAGAACTTGACTTGCATATTCCAATGATGGGCTTCCTCAATTGCCCTAGGTCTTCGTGAGCAAGCAAGTTGGATGCACACCCACTAGTTTCTTTTGTTGAGCTTTCATACATTTTTAGCTCTAGTGCATCCGTTGCATGGCAATCCCTACTCACTCACATTGATATCTATTGATGGGCATCTCCATAGCCCGTTGATACGCCTAGGTGATGTGAGACTATCTCCCTCCTTTTTGTCTTCTCCACAACCACCTCTCTATTCCACCCATAGTGATATGTCCATGGCTCACGCTCATGTATTGCGTGAAAGTTCAAAGGTTTGAAAGAATAGAGTATGAAAAAAAGTGCTTGGCTGAAATCGGGGTTGTGCATGATATGAATATTTTGTGTGATGAAGAGGGAGCATAGCCAGACTATATGATTTTGTAGGGATAACTTTCTTTAGCCATAGTATTTTGAGAAGACATGATTACTTTGTTAGTATGCTTGAAGTATTATTATTTCTTATGTCAATATAGACTTTTGTCTTGAATCTTTCAGATCTGAACATTCATGCCACAATTAAGAGAATTACATTGAAAAACTATGTTGGTTAGCATTCCACATCAAAAATTCTGTTTTTATCATTTACCTACTCGAGGACGAGCAGGAATTAAGCTTGGGGATGCTTGATCCGTCTCCAACGTATCTATAATTTTTTATTGTTCCATGCTATTATTTATGATGCTTTGGATGTTTAATGGGCTATTGCAGATTGCTGTTTTTTGTCTGTTTCGGGGTTTTGCAGAAAATGAATATCAAACGGAGTCCAAACGGAATGAAACCTTCGGGAGAGATATTTTTGGAGAAAATCATGCACGCGAGAGTTGATAACCACGGAGTAGGGGCCACGAGGTGCCCGCGAGGGTGGGGGCGCTCCCCTGCCTCGTGGGTCCCTCGTGAGGTCCCTGGTGTCCTCCTTTCTCCTATATAAGCCTACGTACCCCGAAACCATCAGCAGCAGAGAGAAAACCCTAGTTCCACCGCCGTAACCTTCTGTTCCCATGAGATCCCATCTTGGAGCCTGTTCCGGAGCTCCGCCGGAGAGGGATCCATCACGGAGTGCTTCTACATCATCATCATCGCCCTCACCATGAGTTGTGAGTAGTTTACCACATACCTTCGGGTCCATAGCTAGTATCTAGATGGCTTCTTCTCTCTCTTTGGATCTCAATACAAAGTTCACCTCGGTCTTTGAGGAGATCTATTCGATGTAATCTCTTTTTGCGGTGTGTTTGTCGAGATCCGATGAATTGTGGGTTTATGATCAAGATTATCTATGAGAAATATTTGGTTCTTTTCTGAACTCTTTATGTGTGCTCATAATATCCTTGCAAGTCTCTTCGAATTATTGGTTTGGTTTGGCCTACTAGATCTATAGTTCTTGCAATGGGAGAAGTGCTTGGCTTTGGGTTCAATCTTGCGGTGTCCTTTCCCATTGACAGTAGGGGCAGCAAGGCACGTATTGTATTGTTGCCATCGAGGATAAAAAGATGGGGTTTGTAAGTGCATCTAGTGCCACCCCTAGTTGGTTTTGGAGTATTGACGACAAACCTGGTTGAGGGACTAATGTGTTTGTGAGAATTGCAGGATAACACAGGTAGTAGTCCCTCATTGATTCGGTTTACCTACCGGAGATGACCCCGAAAAATGTATGAAGACATTGACGACAATGGTGGTACATGAAGATAATCATATTGAAGTCTATGACGAGAGAAAACATTGTGTGAAGACTATGGAGCGCGAAGACTTAGATGTTTCGTTGTTTCCTTTTCTTCTTTGTTGAGTCATAGGAACCACCGTACTGTTAAGTGGGGTCCAAGTGAACAAAGTCAGAGTGACTGAAGTGATGCTCAACCAAATCCTATGTCTTCGAGTGAAGACAATGAGAGAAAATCTTATCCAGAGCTGGATGAGTCAGCCTTGCTTGTAGCCCAAGTAAAGTTGTCGTGTGTGTTTGAAATCTGACCGTTGGAACACATGTCAGTTCCTTAGTGACCCAGGGTCACTTCGGACAAATCAGGTCGGGTTGCCCAGTGGCTATAAATAGCCCAACCCCTACACCATAAATTGGTGGCTGCTCAGAGTTATTACACGGCTTTTGTCGTTTGATAGCAACCCACCTCCTAAGCATTTGAGAGAGAGAGATCCTTGCGAGGACAAAGCCCAAACACCCATAGCCAAAGAGTGTTAGGCATCACTGAAGTCTTTTTGTCTGTGTGACCTGAAGACTTGTTACACTTGTGGACTGTGTTTCCTCCAGCCGGTTAGGTGTCGCGTTTTGAGCATCCAAGAGTCATTGTGGATTGCCGGTGAACGAAGTCTGTGAAGGTTTGGAAGTCTACCTTGAAGACTTACCAGAGTGATTGGGCGAGGACTGGGTGTCCTTAGCTCAAGGGCAATAAGGTGAAGACGCGGTCTTCTGAGTTAAATCTCAGCCTCCCTAACCAGACGTACAGTTGTCACAGCAACTAGAACTGGTCTAACAAATCACTATCTTCCCTGAGCTACTGGTTCTATCCTTTCCTTCTCTTTACTTACTGTCTTTCGTTGTGAAGTCATTGCCTACTTGCCTTATCCGTTTGACTTCACTGTGTGACTACTTGTTCTGTTTGGCTTCATACAATCTTCCATCCTGATCCATACTGCCTAGCTGCTATTAGTCTTCATGCTTTCACTTCATTGAATACTTGACTATGGCTTGTCTAGTGTAGTCTACCTTCCGCTGCATATAAATAGGATTGGTTTTATCGTTTGTCTTTGAAACTTCCATGTTTTGAAGACTTTCCTAAAAATCGCCTATTCACCCCCCCCCCCTCTAGTCGATATACAACACTTTCAATTGGTATCAGAGCAAGGTACTCCCTTGTTCTGTGTGATTCGGTTTAACCACCTGGAGTTTTAGCTATGTCGACTGCAAGGATAATCAAAGTCTCCGTTGTGTGCCTCGTCTTCGATGGCACTGAATACCCCTACTGGAAGAACAAGATGCGCATGCATCTTGAAGCCATTGACGTGGACCTCTGGTTTGTCGTCAGGAATGGCGTTCCCAAGACTGGTGAAGGTCTCACCCCTGCTGATGTCAAGAAGCTTGTCCAACTGGATTCCACTGCCAAGAATATCATCTGTGGTCATCTGACCAAAGGACAGTATGGCCGTGTGAGTGCTCTGGAAACGTCGAAGGAAGTCTGGGACTGGCTCTCTAAGGTCAACGAAGGCGTCTCCACCCAGAGAGATCAAAGAATCAGTGTCCTTCGCAACCTCTTCAATCGCTTCAAGAGACATGACAATGAGAATGTCTAGCATACATTTGATCGCCTCACTGACATCACAAATGAGCTTCATGCACTTGGAGCCACTGAGATCACCAAGCATGAAATCGTCAAGACACTACTGAGATCACTTGACAGATCATTTGACATCCTTGCGCTGATGATTCAAGAACGCCCTGACTTCAAGACTCTCGATCCGTCTGACATACTTGAGAGGCTCAACACACATGAGTTCCAGCTATCTGAGAAACGTGACATCTATGGTCCCAACTATGGCTGAACTCGCGCTTTGAAGGCAAAGGCTGCTTCCTCATCTGAAGAAGAATCTGACTGCAGTTCTGATGATCCTGAAGACATTGGAAAGGAGCTTGCCATGCTTGTGAAGAAGTTCCAGAAATTCACCGGGTAGAAAGGCTTCAAAAAGTCTTCACGATCCAGCTCAAGAAATGATGAAGCTTCTACCCATGACTACAAGAAGAGAACATGTCATAAATGCAAGAAACCTGGTCACTACATCTCTGAGTGTCCTCAATGGGACAATGAGAAGAAGAAAAAGAAGAGCAAGGAATATGATTCTGATGACAAGAAGAAGAAGAAATCCTCAAGGTTTTCTTCCAAGTCTTCATCAAAGTCTTCATCACACAAGAAAAAATCATCTGGCAAGGCTCGTGCATTTGTTGGCAAAGAGATGGATTCAGAGGAGGAGTCTGCTTCAAAAGAAGCGGAGGTGGAGTCTGAGGAAGAGTCCGATTCTGGTGCTGCAAGTCTGGCTCTAGCCACAGCCTACGTTGCCAAGTCCATCTTCAACACTGAAGACAATGGCCCCGTCACCAACACTGATGATGAGGATGACGACTCTGCTCCCACCTACTGCTTCATGGCACGCGGTGCCAAGGTAAAATCACGCGATGCTTACTTTCTAACATCCAGTGAAGATGACTCTAATTGTGAATCAAAACCTAGCTACAAAACACTTGCTAAAATTGCCACTGAACAGCAGAAAGCTATGGAACATATTCAAAAATTGTTAGACAAAAGCGATGACCTGTTGGACGCGGAAATGACCCGTTCTCAGTCCTTAATTGAAGACATAAAAAATCTTCATGTTAAGTACGAGGAACTTGAAAGTCTTTATGAATCGCTCTCAAAAACTCATGAAAAGCTTTCCCACGATTACCTTCAAAGGAAGCGAGAACTTAAGAAATTGAAAGCGGCTCATGAAGATCTTCAAAAATAAAATGAGTCACTCCACGCACAACTGATCAGCTCCGCTCAGGAAGGATTTGAACCACCATGTCTAAAATGCATTGAGCGTGATAACGCTACATCTGTTGCTGAATGTTCTACTGCTGCCACTATTGCAATATATTCAACTGTTGATGTGGTAACTAACCCCTCTGCTGAGGATACCACTACTATTGCTGATGAAAATGCTAGGTTGAAGACTTTGCTTGAAACAGGGATGTACAAATGCCTCAAAGGGCATCAGACTTTATGTGATGTCCTCAAAAAGCATATACTGAACCGAAACCCTAGGAAAGAGGGTGTAGGGTTCGAGAGGAAAATGAATGTTGATGGTTCATACTGGAAGCCTGAGCAGTACCCCAAAACCACATGGGTTGCTGCAAAGGAACCTTCAGTGGATCTGTCTACCTTATCTGGCTTCACTTGTGCTAAACCTATTATCATTGATGAATCCTTTGATGCAAACTATAAACTGTTTAAGAATCAGAATGGTGAAGTGTTTGCCAGGTATATTGGTACTAACTGCAGGAACGGGCCACCTATGAAGAAGATCTGGGTTCCCAAAGGTTGTCTTGAGAATCTTCTAGTAAATCTCATCATGACACCACCTGGGAAGAAGACAAACCCCAGACCAAAGGCTTCATATGGTCCTAAGGCCTCATACAGACAGAGGACTCACCTGAGTCACCCTAACGCCAATGTTTTGCAGGGAAATTATACTCAGACCCAGGAATATGAGCGTGTTTTCTCAAACCGCTATGTTCATAAAACAAATAACTTCTCTGCTTATTCTTATGAGTATTATTCTCCTACTGCAGGACTATTTGCTAGGGCTCCAAAGCCAAAATTCTCAGATGCTGCTCTTAGACTCATTGCCTCTAAGCCACCCTTGAAGATGTGGGTGGTTAAGAAGAACTAACTTTCTCTTGCAGGGCACAAGATCAAATGCCCAAATGATCTTACTATCTATTTTGTTCCTGAATCGCTTGCTAATCATCTTATCAGTCCTAACTTGCATCTAAGCTTTCATAATCCACTTGTACGTCAAATGTTTATGCTTCACATTGACTATTGGTGAAGCCTATCCCCCTAACTGCATTGTAGGGAGTGACACCAAAGACTTCAGAATGGATTATGGACAGCGGATGCACAAATCATATGACTGGAGATCGAAGTATTCTTATGGACTCAACCTTACGTCCATCTAACAAGAGTCACATCACATTTGCTGATACTGGTAAAAGCAAAGTATTGGGTCTGGGTAGAGCTGCAATCTCAAGGGATCAGCACATGGATAAAGTCATGCTTGTTGAATCCCTTGGTTTCAACTTAATGTCGGTCTCAATGCTTTGTGACTTAAACATGATTGTGATATTTGGAAAATATCGTTGCCTTGTACTAATGGAATCTGATAAGTCTCTAGTCTTTGAAGGATACAGAAAAGGTGATCTGTATATGGTAGATTTCTCAGCTGGACCGCAAATGGCTGTATGTCTTCTAGCAAAAGCTTCAGAGTGCTGGCTCTGGCATCAGATTCTAGGACATGCCGGCATGAGGAACTTGCACACTCTCGCGAAGAAGAAGCACGTCGTAGGCATCGAGGGTGTCAAGTTCAAGAAAGATCATCTGTGTGGTGCATGTGAAGCTGGGAAGATGACTAGGGCCAAGCATCCCTCGAAGACAATCATGACGACATCCAAAACCTTCGAGCTGCTTCACATGGACTTATTTGGCCCTACTCACTACTCCACGTTCACTATCACAGCTTGTCTCTATGGCTTCGTCATTGTTGATGATTATTCAAGATACACATGGGTGCATATAATTCTCTACAAGACTGAAGTGCAAGATGTCTTCAGACACTTCGCCAACCGTGCCATGAACAACTATGGCGTCAAGATCAAGCATATCAGAAGTGACAATGGAACTGAGTTCAAAAATACAGGCCTTGATCTTTATATGGATACAATGGGAATCACTCATGAGTTCTCAGCTCCGTACACACCTCAGCAGAATGGCATCGTAGAGCGCAAGAATAGAACCCTAATTGAGATGGCTCGAACGATGCTCGATGAATACAAGACACCAAGAAAGTTCTAGCCTGAAGCTATTGATACTGCATGCCATATCTTCAACCATGTTTATCTTCACAAGCTTCTGAAGAAAATGTCATATGAACTCCTTACTGGCAAGAAGCCAAATGTCAGTTACTTCAAGGTATTTGGAGCTAGGTGCTGGATCAAGGATCCACATCACAAGTCAAAATTTGCACCAAAAGCACATGAAGGTTTCATGCTCGGCTATGGAAAGGACTCACACTCCTACAGAGTCTTCAACATCTTTCTCTATAAAGTGGTTGAAACTATGGATGTGCGGTTTGATGAAACGAATGGTTCACAAAGAGAGTTCCTGTCAAATGTGCTGGATGAAGCTTCACCTAGTGAATCTATCAAGCTAATGGGACAGGTGAAATCATGCCTTCTGAAGCACAGCCTGACGAGGAACTCATCATTTCTGCTCCAAATCAACCTGAAGACAATGCTCAGCCTGAAGACAATCCTCTTGATGATGACAATGAACAGCAAGAGCAAAATCTTCGTCCAGCTCATCCTCGTGTTGCAAATGAAGTACAAGTTGAGAAGATAATTGACAACATAAATGCACCTGGTCCACTCACTCGTTCAAGAGCAACACAGCTAGCAAATTTCTGTGGGCACTTTGCATTTGTCTCAATATCTGAACCCAAGAAAGTTGCTGAAGCCTTTATGGAACCTGAATGGATTCAAGCAATGCAAGAAGAGCTTCAATAGTTTGAGCTGAACAACGTATGGGAACTTGTCAAGCGTCCTGGCCATCGCAAGCACAACATAATAGGCACAAAATGGATATATCGCAACAAGCAAGATGCGCATGGTCAAGTTGTCAGAAACAAAGCTTGTCTCGTTGCTCAAGGATAGACTCAAGTTGAAGGGACTGACTTCGATGAAACATTTGCTCATGTGGCTAGGCTTGAAGCTATTCGCATACTGCTAGCCTATGCAAATCATCACAACATACTTATGTATCAAATGGATGTGAAGAGTGCCTTTCTCAATGGAAGGATTGCAGAAGAAGTGTATGTTGCATAACCACCTGGCTTTGAAGATCCAAAACATCCTGATATGGTATACAAGCTCAACAAGGCACTGTATGGCCTCAAACAAGCCCCTCGTGCTTGGTATGACACACTCAAAGACTTCCTGAAGAGCAAAGGCTTCAAACCTGCTTCCCTGGATCCCACACTCTTCACGAAGACATATGATGATGAACTGTTTGTCTACCAAATCTATGTGGACGACATTATCTTCGGCTACACTGACAAAAGATACAGTGATGAGTTTGGTCGAATGATGCAAGAGCAATATCAGATGTCCATGATGGGTGAGCTGAAGTTCTTCCTTGGTCTTCAAATTCGTCAGCAAAGCAACGACATCTTCATATCTCAAGAGAAATACCTCAAAGATTGCCTGAAGAAGTTTGGTATGCAAGACTGCAAATGATACACGACGCCTATGCCAACTAAAAGTCATCCGAGTCCCGACGCAAATGGTAAAGATTTCGATCAAAAGGTATACCGCTCCATGATTGGCTCTTTACTTTACTTATGTGCATCTAGGCCAGATATTATGCTAAGTGTTTGCATGTGTGCTCGATTCCAAGCGGCACCAAAGGAATCGCATCACTTAGCTATGAAGCGAATTCTTCGATATTTGGCTTACACCCCAACACTAGGATTATGGTATCCAAAGGGCTCAGAGTTTGATCTAGTTGGATTCTTAGGTGTTGATTATGCTGGTGAAAAAGTTGATTGCAAGTCTACATCAGGCACTTGTCACTTTCTGGGACGATCACTTGTCTGTTGGTCTTCAAAGAAGCAGAACTGTGTATCACTCTCCACTGCTGAATCTGAATACATTACTGTTGGATCTTGCTGCGCTCAGCTTCTCTGGATGAAGCAAACGCTCAGGACTATGGTGTCCATCTGAAGCATGTGCCACTCTACTGCGACAATGAAAGCGCCATCAAGATTGCCAACAACCCAGTTCAGCACTCAAAGACAAAGCACATTGAAATTCATCATCACTTTCTCAGAGATCATGTCATGAAGGAAGATATTGATATCATACACGTCAACACTGAAGAGCAGCTGGCTGATATCTTCACAAAGCCCTTGGATGATAAAAGGTTTTGCAAGTTGCGGTGTGAGCTAAATATCTTAGAATCCTCGAATGTCCTGTGATCAGGCACACATCCTAACACTTATGCATATTGATGACTTAGATGTGCAACACACGAAGTAAAGTATATCTTCAATCAATGAAGACTTACAGTCTGAGTCTGAATACATTAACGTGGAATTTGACTTCGGAGCGCCACGATAATTGTGCGCCGTGTCTAGGTCTAATACTTCCTATACGGTGGGTAACGCCACCACCAAATCCTTGTTTGAAGTGTTTCTATTGGCATTACTTTTGTAAAGTATTCGCATTTGGTTTATCTTCATATAGGACATATATAGACTTGTGTTCTGTCCTCTACAGCATTCACTTATAGCTATGTCTTCTTATTTGAATCTTTTGAACTAAGTGAATGTGATCGGACCCTAACCACTCTATGCTTTCTCACCTCAAACTCTATCTATCCAAATCATATGCATTCTGTTGGAACAGTTGAATGTCTTTTCTGCGTCCTTGTCAGCAGAAGATCCAGAGACAAACTTTAAATCTATTTTTAATGCTCAATCCTTTATGCCTGAAACCCGGAGAAGCCGGAACGACCACCCCGACAGTCCAGGCGTGTGTGGGATCGTGGGACAACTCCCAATGTGTTACATGTCTGCCACGTGTCCCTCAAATGTGAACCGCGAGGGGCACCTGCGTAATTGCGTTGTGTCGTCTCCCATGCTTATAAATGCACATCCCATCACGGTCAAAAAACTCTTCTGTCACCTCTCCACCTCGACCAACCCTAGCGCCTCCGCTAGCTCTCGACGACGCCGACGATGAAGCGCTTCGCTGTCGCGACCTCGTCGATGCCGTCTTCACGCCGGCCGCGGACATCGTCTTCTCCGCCGCCGCCGTAGGTGTCCTCCGTCGCCAAGTTAGGGCACGGAAGATCGAACTGCTCGGCATCCACTTCTTCTCCGTCTAGCAGTTCATCGTGTGATAAATTAAAACTCTCTTTTTTACCATCTTCTTGATCCAATAGATTCATCACTTTTTACCATAAGAAGTTTCTGCCTCCACATATTTGGATCTATCCTGTCTGCATCTCATACTTTGCCTAGAATATTCACTTATGCTTCACATGTAGTTAGATTCCTCACTTGTACCTATTCATGGATTCGTACAAATCTGGAACCAACTCTCAACATATAAGTGAATGTCTTCGCGCTATGAGGTCAAAGTCTTCTAAACTGATTTATCTTCAAAATCTTCTGAGAATGCATATGACCTCTTCCCCTTCCCTCGCATCTCTAGTGCTGTCACAGGTACATGTCCGTGGGAGAATCCCTTGGTTCTCATAGTCTGCATTCATTTGCAGAATTCTTGCAGCGTCATATTCACTCTCCCGAAGCCAGTTCTTGTCTGACCAGCAGACGGAAGCCTTTGACTGCATTGAAGCCTTTCAGTTTGAACCCAATGGCAACTGAATAATCTGTTAGGAAGGGTGGCAGACAGCGCCGTGGCAACACCTCTAAAGATTTGCCTCCTGGCCTCATTGAAATGTACAAGACTGATCTAGAGGAGGACTATAATCAGAGGAAGACTATAATCAGAGTAAGACTCGAATCCAATGGATTCGAAGATATTGGGCAGAGCAGTGGTTCAAGTACAAGTTTGTAACCCAAGAGTATGCTGAGAAGAATGCCATCAAGTGACCATGGGGGGACATTCTGTACAAGAATCTTCCACCCAGGACTCAAGCTGAAGCCATTGCTCAAGGGTTCTATCCTTGCATGGTCTGTGGCCCACAACCAGCAGATGCCGACCCATCTTCACTGCTATGGTGTCGCGACGACAATCTGTTCAATCGCAATCTTCAGTATGCCTAGAACTCAGCCAAAGAAAACAAGAAGAATTAGGGATTAGACTTCAATCATGGCCCCTCTGCGCCTCATGTCGATGGCACGCGCGAAGCTGAACCCAATCTGGTTGGGCCCTTTTACAACTTAGAAGGTCTCATCAGTCATATAAGGGTTCAAGGGACGGATGTGGATCAACCTGCAGACGATGCTGATTCTGATGAAGCGCATGCATCTCCGAAGCCGAAGAAGAAGAAGAAATCAAAGGCTTCGAAGACCACTCCACCAACTACTTCAAGAGTGAAGCCTTTGGCCACTGCTCCACCTGCACCAAGTGTGCAATCTGAAGAGCACTCTCACATATCCAAGAGCAAGCAGCTAAGGAAGAAGCCCATGCACAACCCCAGTCCAGCTCTGACTCCTGATGCTATTCTGAAGAACACCAATGAAGCCATTGATCTATCAAGCGATGAAGATCTAGTTGATGACGCTCTTGAGCAATTGATCAAGAGCAAGCAAGATGCAGAAATCTTCAATGATCTGCCCCTCTTTGACGTGGAAGTGTTGAACAACTTCATTGATGAGTGGTTTGACACCCCCAACCTCAGCCTTGACGATCTGCAACTTCTCGTTGGCCTAAGCGTCTCCTTCAATGGCGCCATTGCTTCTGAGCTAGGTCTTGCTCAGAGAATTGTTGAGTTGAAGCAAAAGATTGACTATGAAAAGGCTCAGTTCAAGAAGCATGTGGCCAAGCTCAGCGTCCAAGAAGTCCAGAATTTCAAAGTCATGATGCATGAGCTCAAGGAAGCCTTTCACAAGAGGCGTGAAGAAGCCAAAGGTTCTCGTGAGCGCATCAAGGCCTTGGCTACCAAGTGCGTCCAAGCTTACAATGAAGCTGAGAAGCGCAAGGCCCTTGGGCTTCCTGGCATCGACCCTAGAATGGCTGCCAAGAAGAAGAAGCAAATTGTGGCCCAAGCTGAAGGATCAAGGCAGGAAGAACCTCTCATTGTCTTCCCTGCTAGCATGATAGGCACGAAGCCTAAGGTCACCCCAGTTGCTTCAGAGCTTAAGAAGACAAAGGTGGCTGAAGCTGAGGCGCGCAAGCGCAAAACCAAGAACACCACTGATGAAGCCAATGCTCCACCCACCAAGAAGCGCAAAATCAAGAAGGTCCGGGCTGCTCCCACAGAGTCCCTTGTCATCGAGCCCATTTCTGTTGCTCGTCCTGCGTCTGCACACCAAGAACGTCGTCTGACTGTTCATGAGCCTGCTCCCACAGAGGCTAGTGAAGACATTCCAGCTGTTGACCCCACCGCAGCTGAAGACATTGGTCATCAAGACAATGTTGAAGATGATGAAGTCCTTCCTCAGATCGAGTATAATGTGGAATCATCGCCTGTTCTCACGAACAGCGAGCGCATCAGCATTGGTCGTCCATTGACGTCAATTGCACAGGATGACTCATGGGCTGACCACCCACAAGAATCCCCACGTGTTGAAGACACACCAGTAACTTCCCCAACTCAAGTCACCAGTTCGGTGCTTGAAGATGAAGACTTTGAGGCCCAACCAACTCCATCTTCAAAAGCTTCGCCAGCATTCCGCAGGCTTTGCAAAGGACCAAGGCCTCAAGTCGATGAACCCAGTGTTCCAGAAGGAGATGAGCACCAATCTATTCCTGAAGCCTCTCCTACTGTGAACGTCCCAGAGTCTGAAGCCAAAGCGGTTGAAGATATTCCGGCTGCATCAGCCGATGAAGAACAACCAAGAGAAGATGAAGCACGTGTTGTCACACCCCCTGTTCTCGAGGAGAACGTGTCCGACCCTCCAGCTCCTGAAGTGGAGGTAACAAATTCTGAGGCTGCCACCACCACCACTGAAGCCAATGACGTTGTCATGGCTGAAGCTAATGTGGCACCTGAAGTCAATGTGGTGCCTGAAGTGATGGCGCCTGAAGCCAGTGCTGCACCTGACGCCACTCAGCAGCCCGAAGCCAATGTCGTTGCTCCGGTTCCACCTCCAAGGCCCCATACAATCGAGCAAGCATACGACAAAGATGACCAGCTCATCTTTGTCAGATGGCCTATACTGGTTCCTCCGCATGCCGCTGGACCGCCTGCTACTGGTCCTCAATTTGACTACCATGTCGAGCACATGCCTCAGGTTCAGAAGCCTAAGCCAAGACTGTCAAGGTTCCCAGGTACTGCCACTTCACCAGGGTCCTTCAATGCCAATGGCTTCACTGTGCACAACATTTTCTTTGACAGCGCCAAGAACCCCTATTCCAAGTCAAGGATATCATCAGATAGGTTCTGGAGCCATCAACAGCGCATTTATTACTCATGAGTTCTCTATGATCAAGGGCGCATTTTCCCTCATATGCGTCTTGATACTGAAGCCATTACTGGATTGCCCTGTCTTGAGGAAGCTCTTGACTGCTTTCGGGATGCTAGACTGCTACACTTTGTGACTGACAAAGAGCATTGGAATGAAGAGTTGCTTCTGCAATTCTATGCAACCCTCCACATTCGCGGCTACAGCAGGGATCCGAAGACATGGGTCCTTGAGTGGATGACAGGCAATGTCCATCATGAAGCCAAAGCCTTTGACCTCATTGAGCTTACTGACCTGCCCACTCCCGGGGAACTATATGAACCTGGCTATCAACTACACAGCGAAGCTTTGGAAAGTATCTTTCAGAAGCCCAAGCCGAACATGAGCCAAATGCTGAGCATGATGAAGCCTTTGCCACTTGATGCTGAATACCCAAAGGAGTTCTTTGTTGAAGACCTTGAGTATCTGCCACGCACCATATATCATATCATCAGGCGAACTCTATGGCCTGTCAAAGGACACTCTTCATCAGCCAAGCTTGAAGGCACAATGAAGACATTGGTCTTCTATATCTTCAATGGCATCAACTTCAACGCTCAAGACTTCTTTATTAGGCAGTTGGCTGTTTCAGGCTCTGATCTATTTGGCCTCAAGTTCTACGCTCCATGGATTATGCGCCTCATCAAGCTCCATTCTGCTATCAACTATCAGCCTTCTGCTCGCAACCATCACATATTCTTGCCAGAGGTTGATATGTCAGCTGAAGCCATATACCAAGAGCCTGCCAAAGAGCCTGTTAGTCTTCACAATGCTGATCACCAAAGCTTCACTCAACCCATTGAAGGAGTTCCAGCAGTCACTCGTGTTTATCCTCTGGCTGGCCATACTCGTTTACCTCGCCATGACTGAAGCCACTGAGAGCACCATTGCCCAAAGGCCTCGGAAGCGATCTCGTGTTCTTAATGATCGAGATCTTCTCGTTGCCTTACATCAGAAACAAGATAAGCATCACTACTGGGTGAAGCGTCAGATGCAAAGCCTCTTGGTGGACGTCAATCGCATTCGCAACCTTGCCACCAAGAATGCCTTTGTTGCTCATGAAACCTGTCGGAGGTCATGGAAGAGTTTGACTTTGCTGAGTGCTGAAGCAGATCTTCAATACGATGGCTTCACTGAGAGATTCAAGTTTGACCACACTCCTCCAAGGAATGCTATTTTGCGTCGAACTCCATCTCTTGAAGACTCTGACTATTCCTCCTCCACTGCAACTGTGGATGCCAGGGTGATAGATGATCAAGATGATGCGACCTCACCACCTCCTTCTTCAGTGCGTGTCAACACTGCACCAACGTCTTCTGCACCACCAAACACCAACGCCGACCCTGCATCTTCTCTTGCTCCAACTGGGAACGAGTAGAGGCTCTATGTCTTCAAACATTTTTGGTCCTTACTGACAAAAGGGGGGGAAGCATATGAGTTGATAGTCTTCAAGCGGGTCCATATGGCGGGAGCTTTATATTTTGCCTAGTGTTTACAACTCTCGTTTTTGCTACATTTGGTTCTTTGAGTTGTAACACTTAAACTTGATGGTCGTTTGCTACGTTTTCTGGTACTCTGTAATGCGATGATAAATTTCGCATGTGCTACGATATATTCCGCACTTAGTCATTTTGCAGACGTCCATTTCTCATTATGCATATCATTATATTCGACATATCAATTGTGCATGATGAATTGTCTTCATAAGTTGAAGAGGATCTCCACAAGTACAACCTGCCATGTGCATTTGCATTCAAAAGCAAATCAACTATATGCACATCTTCACGGGGAGCCTTTTGCTACTTATGACGACAATACCTTTATCCTTTACAATTTCACATACTTTTATCACCGTTGAAAACTTCAACCAGTTTGTCATCAATCACCAAAAAGGGGGAGATTGTAAGTGCATCTAGTGCCACCCCTAGTTGGTTTTGGAGTATTGACGACAAACCTGGTTGAGGGACTAATGTGTTTGTGAGAATTTCAGGATAACACAGGCAGTAGTCCCTCATTGATTCGGTTTACCTACCGGAGATGACCCCTAAAAATGTATGAAGACATTGACGACAATGGTGGTACATGAAGATAATCATATTGAAGTCTATGACGAGAGAAGACATTGTGTGAAGACTATGGAGCGCGAAGACTTACATGTTTTGTTGTTTCCTTTTCTTCTTTGTTGAGTCATAGGAACCACCGTACTGTTAAGTGGGGTCCAAGTGAACAAAGTCAGAGTGACTGACGTGATGCTCAACCAAATCCTATGTCTTCGAGCGAAGACAATGAGAGCAAATCTTATCCAGAGCTGGATGAGTCAGCCTTGCTTGTAGCCCAAGTAAAGTTGTCGTGTGTGTTTGAAATCTGACCGTTGGAACACATGTCAGTTCCTTAGTGACCCAGGGTCACTTCGGAAAAATCAGGTCGGGTTGCCCAGTGGCTATAAATAGCCCACCCCCTACACCATAAATTGGTGGCTGCTCAGAGTTATTACACGACTTTTGTCGCTTGAGAGCAACCCACCTCCGAAGCATTTGAGAGAGAGATCCTTGCGAGGACAAAGCCCAAACACCCAGAGCCAAAGAGTGTTAGGCATCACTGAAGTCTTTCTGTTTGTGTGACCTGAAGACTTGTTACACTTGAGGACTGTGTTTCCTCCAGCCGGTTAGGTGTCGCGTTTTGAGCATCCAAGAGTCATTGTGGATTGCCGGTGAACAAAGTCTATGAAGGTTTGGAAGTCTACCTTGAAGACTTACCAGAGTGATTGGGCGAGGACTAGGTGTCCTTAGCTCAAGGGGAATAAGGTGAAGACGCGGTCTTCTGAGTTATATCTCAGCCTCCCTAACCAGACATACAGTTGTCACAGCAACTGGAACTGGTCTAACAAATCACTCTCTTCCCCGAGCTACTGGTTCTATCCTTTCCTTCTCTTTACCTACTGTCTTTCGTTGTGAAGTCATTGTCTGCTTGCCTTATCCGTTTGACTTCACTGTGTGACTACTTGTTCTGTTTGGCTTCATACAATCTTCCATCCTGATCCATACTGCCTAGCTGCTATTAGTCTTCATGCTTTCACTTCATTGAATACTTGACCATGGCTTGTCTAGTGTAGTCTACCTTCCGCTGCATATAAATAGGATTGGTTTTATCGTTTGTCTTCGAAACTTCCATGTTTTGAAGACTTTCCTAAAAATCGCCTATTCACCCCCTCTAGTCGATATACATCACTTTCAGGGTTTATATCATATTGCTTGAGTTTATCCCTCTACATCATGTCATCTTGCTTAAGGCGTTACTCTGTTCTTATGAACTCAATACACTATATGCATGCTGGATAGCGGTCGATGTGGAGAGTAATAGTAGTAGATGCAGGCAGGATTCGGTCTACTTGTCTCGGACGTGATGCCTATATACAATGATCATGCCTAGATAGTCTCATAATTATTCGCTTTTCTATCAATTGCTCGACAGTAATTTGTTTACCCGCCGTAGAATATCGCTATCATGAGAGAAGCCACTAGAGAACACTATGGCCCCGGGTCTATTCTCAACATATCAATCTACATCTACTTTACTTTTTCTGCTTTTACTTTTTGTTCTTATAAACAAAAATACCAAATATATAAACTATCATCTCTATCAGATCTCAGTTTCGTAAGTGACCGTATAGGGATTGACAACCCCTTATCGCGTTGGCTGCGAAGTTCTTATTTGTTTGTGCAGGTGCGAGGGACTTGCGCGTGGTCTCCTACTGGATTGATACCTTGGTTCTCAAAAACTGAGGGAAATACTTATGCTACTGTGCTGCATCTCCCTTTCCTCTTCGAGGGAATACAACGCAAGCTCGAGAAGTAGCACAACCTTACCTAGACCCAATACCTGACTTTTGCCTTTGTCAGCGAAGATGATATGCTTCAGATGAGATGGAGATAAGGGAGCATTCATCAATAGATTCTTGTCACCAGTCATGTGATTTGTACATCCACTATCGAGGAGCCACTCAGAGGCGTTGGGTTGATCATCATGCAGATGAATTAGTGCAGCTTACAAACTCATATACTTCATTAGTGAAGAATATGACATCAATTCATCAGATCAATTTCATCAAGCAATGCAACAGATAAAGCAGTATGAGGACATGAGAAATGGGAGTTCATTTCTTCATGGTTAGCATGCGTCCTTTCAGGCACTTTTCAGGTCTCCGGCAAATTCTTCAGACGTTTGAGCACGTCTGAAGACCTGACCCTGCAGAAGAGATTAGTTCATTTTCTTCATCACCCACATCTGAAGGGGTGGCAAAAAAGTTCATCACTCTGCGAGCTCCATACGGGAACGGTGGCATAAAAGCCAGCCCATTTCGTTTCACATACGAGGAGTTAGGATAAGCATATGAATAAGCAGAGTAATTCTTCGAGGACTTATGAACATAATGGTTAGAAGAATAATGCTCATATTCATAGCCCTTAGTTCTTCCCTGCGAAACAGAGTTGTTAGCACGATGATATTCATATGAGGACTTTGATCCTTTTGAGGAAGTTGATCCACGTGAGGAATTTGGTCCGTATGAGGATTTGAATCCATCTGAAGATTTTGATCCATATGAAGAATTGGATCTGGGGTTCCTATTCTTCACATGAGGTGTCATGAGGACATTCACTTGAAGACTTTCAAGGTGCCTCTTAGGGACCCAGATTTTCTTCATAGGGGGACCATTCCTGCAGTTAGTCCCAACGTATCTAGCAAATACTTCACCATTCTGATTTTTGAACAGTTTATAGTTCGAGTCAAATGACTCATCAGAAGAATGAGGAGATTCACATGTAAAGCCAGATAAATTGGATGGATCAACTGGTGGTCCCTTTGCAGCAACCCATGAGGTTTTGGGGTACTGCTCAGGCTTCCAATATGAACCATCAGCATTAAGTTTCCTCTCAAAGGCAATACCCTCTTTCCTAGGGTTCCTGTTGAGGATCTGCTTTTTAAGCACATCACAAAGAGTCTGATGCCCTTTGAGGCTTTTGTACATGCCTGTCATGTACAATTCCTTCAGCCATGCATTATCAGTGATACTAGCAATATCCTTAGATGAGGAATTAGTGATAGCAGAGACAGTTGAAGAATTTGTAGTATTAGAAGCATTAGAACATTCAGGTGAAGAATTTGCAGTTTCACGTTCAATGCATTTCAAGCATGGAGGAATGAATTCTTCCTGAGAGGCGTTGATTTGTTGAGCAAGTAATGAATCGCGCTCCTTTTGAAGATCTTCATAACTCACTCTTATCTTTTCAAGATCTTGCTTTCTTTGAAGAAATTCATAAGAAAGCTTCTCATGATCAGACAAGAGAGTGTTATGATGACCTTGAAGATTGTCAAACCTAGACTAAAGTCTCTGAAGATTTTCAGTCAAGGTTTTGGTGCGATCCATTTCTTCACCCAACATATCATCACTTTTATCTAGCATGTTTTGAACCTTATCAAGAGCCTTTTGTTATTGCACAACAATCTTAGCAAGTTTAGAATAGTTGGACTTAAGATTTTCATCAGATTCATTCTCACTAGATTCAGAGGAGGCATATTTGAGTACCTTGGCACCCTTTGCCATGAAGAAATAGGTGGGAGTATAGTCATCATTGCCTTCATCGGCCTTGTTGGTGAAACCATTTTCTTTAGGGTTGAAGATAGACTTGCTGACGAATGCAGTAGTGAGGGCTAGACTCGCCACACCAGACTTGGACTCCTCAGATTCCTCCTCTTCCTCATGATCCTCAGATTCAGCCTCGGACTCCATTTCCTTGCCAATGAATGCCTGGGCTTTCTTGGAGCAGCTCTTCTTGTGAGATAAAGACTTTGAGGATTTTGATGATAAAGATTTTGACGATTTCTTCTTCTTCTTCTTCGCATCATCAGAACTGTAATCCTTGTATTTTTTTTCTTCTTATATTCCTTTTGCCACTGAGGACAATCTTGAATGTAGTGACCAGGCTACTTGCATTTGTGACATAGTCTCTTATTGTAGTCACTGGATGAGGAATCATTTCTCCTTGAGAATTTTCCAAAGCGACCATGTCTTGAGAACCTTTGAAATTTCTTCACGAGCAGTGCTAGCTCCTGGCTTAATTCTTCAGAATCACCAATGCTGCTACCAGAATCTTCACCTTCAGATTCAGAGACGACCTTGGCCTTCAGGGCACGTGATCTGCCTAGCTTGGACCATAGAGATCTCTCTTTTCAGCAAGCTGGAACTCATGAGTATTTAGTTTTTCGAGGATATCAGCGGGATCAAGTGACTTGTAATCACCACACTCTTGTATCATCAATGCCAGAGTATCAAATGAGGAATTAAGCGATCTCAGCAATTTCTTCACCACTTCATGGTGAGTGATGTCAGTGGCACCAAGTTCTTGAAGCTCATTTGAGATGTTAGTGAGGCGATCGAAGGTTTGCTGAACATTTTCATTGTCAAGTCTTTTGAAGTGGTTGAAGAGATTGCGAAGAACATCAACTCGAGAGTCACGCTGTGTTGAGACTCCTTCATTGACTTTGGACAGCCTATCTCAGATAAGTTTAGCAGTTTCCAAAGCACTCACTCTTCCATATTGTCCTTTGCTCAGATGGCCACAAATGATATTCTCCGCTTGAGAATCGAGTTTCTTGAATCTCTTCACATCAGCAGCATTCATAGAAGGTGAGACAGAGGGAACACCATTTTCCACAACATACCAGAGATCGTTATCAATTGCCTCAAGATGCATTCACATCTTATTCTTCCAGTAGGGGTAGTCCGTCCCATCAAAGGTAGGACACCCAGCAGAGACCTTGATCATACTTGCGGTCGACATAACTAAAACTCCAGACGGTTAAACCAAAATCACACAGAACAAGGGAGTACCTTGCTCTGATACCAATTGAAAGTGCGTTATATCGACTAGAGGGGGTGAATAGACGATTTTTATGAATTCTTCACTGAGGAATTTGCGGGTGAGGAAATTCATTAGCGAAGAACTACTTGCAGCGGAATAAGTACTCAGAAGTAAACATAACAGAACACAAGCATGGTTATCATGATGAAATGAAGACAAGCACATAGTACAGAAAGCGTAAACATGGGATAACACAGAATGAAGACAAACACACTAAAGAAATTGAAGTGATGAAATTGAGAAAGTCTTCAGTCAAAGTATTCAAACATATATGAATAAGCACACAACACGGATATGAGGAAATGAAAGAGTTTGAGGAAATAGAACCAGTAAGCTTGGTGAAGACACTGATTTTCTAGACCAATTCCAACTGCTGTCTTAGTTGTACATCTGGTTAGGGCGGCTAGGTATTTAAACCTGAGGACACACAGTCCCGGACACCAAGTCCTGGACACATAGTCCAAGACACCAAGTCCTCGCCGTATTCCCCTTGAGCTAAGGTCGCACAGACCTCGCCCAATCACTCGTGGTAAGTCTTCACAGCTGACTTCCGAACCTTTACAAACTCGGTCACTCGGCAATCCATAATTCATCTTGGATGCTCTAGACCATGATGCCTAACCGTCTGGAAGAAGCACAGTCTTCAAAGGTAACAAGCGTCGGATCCACTCAGGATCAATCTCTTCAGTGATGCTCAATCACTTTTGGGTTTGTAGGTATTTGGGTTTGGTTTTGGGTTTTTCCTCACTTGATGATTTTCGCTCAAAGTCCTCTGAGGATGGGTTGCTCTTATGACAAGTGTCAGTTTCTCTCGGAGCAGCCAACCAGCTAGTGGATGTAGGGGGCGGCTATTTATAGCCTAGGGAGCATCCCGACATGATAAGACATAAATGCCCTTAATGATATGACCGTTAGGTAGATAGATATTTTGGGACAGCTGGCGCATAGCACAGCAACGGTCGAAAATTTGAGTATCAAATTCCTCAGGGCTATCATGTTCCTCACTTGTAGGAAATCCGCACTAGCGAATTCCTAACTCCTCAGTCAGAACAAATTCCTCAGAGACCAGAATAACTTTGTCTCTGTCACTGAAGAATATGACTGAACTGTATGAGATTTCCAATGGCTTCACTCGAAGGGATTGGTAGGTGTAGGATTTTGAGTTGAGCATCAAATGTAAATTTTTCCTTAGTATTTCCTCGACCCCCTTTAACAGTACGGTGTTTTCTATGACTCAAGAAAGAGAAAATGAAACTACGAAAACAAAAGTCTTCACGCTTCATGTTCCTCAAATGAATACTAAGTCTTCAAGGTCACACCAATTTCTTCACTTTCAAAGTCTTCAGAAAGTCTTTAGAAATTCAAAGTCTTCAGTCGAAGAACTTCATTTTTAGGGGTCGACTTTCTCTGTAAATATCAAACTCCTCATAGACTTGTAGACCTGTGTACACTCATAAACACATTAGTCCCGTAACCTATAAGTCTTCAATACACCAAAATCACTAAGGGGCACTAGATGCACTTACATTTCCCTCCCCCTTCTCCGCGAATTCGAGTCTTCTCTTAAGAGCACTCGAAGTTGCCGAGCTGCTCAGTTCATCATTCTCCTTCCTTACTCCTCTAGGTTCTGTACCTGCCGCAAAACCTCCTCTACTTCCTCCTCCCGTTCTACCTCCTCCTCTGCCATTTGAGCCAGTCTGCCAGCTTTGATCCTCCCTTCTGAACTCACGCGCAATCAAGGTTATGGGGTAAATAATTGCAGACTCCTCGTGAATCCCATTACCATGCTCTTTTGCCACGTGACCCACAAAGCCACAAACTCCACAAAACCACTGATTCTTTTCATATTCAAAATCAAAGTGCACTTTCTTCATCCTCAGTGCTAGGCTGGCGCATCTTGTGAGGGGTTTGCGTACATCCAAAGTAACGCGTACTCTGATGCCCCCACCTTGGCCCTTAATGGATCGTTCATCCACTCTTTCCACAATATCGGCCTTCTTTGCCAACTGGCGAGCTATGTTTGCACTCCTCATCTCCTCCTTCAACCCCATCACCCTCACCCACACCTGGTAGGTATTCAATTCCACCTCGCTTGGTTCTGACCATCCATCATATGGAGCAAGCAAAACTGGGCAGTTTCGGAATATCCACGGTCTGTCCTGCATGACTATTTCCCAATCCGCCAAGCAAGCAATCTGTACAGAGAACAAGTTATCTTCTATGGCTCTGAATTCTTCTTCTATGACTCTGAATTCTACTTCCTGCGCGAGATTCCATGCTGATCTCATCGTTCCATAGAAGGTTTCATGGCTGAATTTCCTCGTGGTGTGCATCCGGGCTAGCGCCATGAACTCTGCATCCTTCTCTAATTCCTCCTGCTTTGATCTGCTCCCTCCCGCTGCCTCGGCCGCCCCCGTCCCCGCTGCCATCTCCGCTCCCCTGCTATCTTTTCCCCGCCGCCGTCTCCGCTCCCCCTGCTATCTTTTCCCCGCCGTCGTCACCTCTCGAGGTAGATGAGTTTGCCCTCGTCATCGCACCTTGCCTCCCCAGGGTTTGGTTCATCCCCTAGGTAATCTCCTACTATATTGCCAATCACCTCTCCTGGAAGCGGGATCGACTAGGGAGAGGAACGTGATCTCCTCGGACGCCGCCGCGGAGAAGAAACCCTGGAAGGGTACTTTGAAAGAGTGCAAGGCTAAGATCCATAACTTTAGGAGAGGCCCTTTTTTCCCTCAGGTTTACAGGAAAAGTGATCAAAAACCCCGCCTGAAACTTCACCACGCGACCGGAACCTCGCCGCCACCGAAACGCCTCACGGCACCGGCGGGTCAGGAAGTTTTTCAAGTGAGGTGTTGGAGGTGCTCTTACTCCCATGTGAACTTTCGTGAGGGAACAACATTCAATGTTCTCGGGGCAGAAGAAGCCACAATCAGTACACTTCTTTTCCTGTTTGTAGTCGCTCTTTCTTCATACAAGCAACCATAGTTGGAATACCTGGGACCAAGACGAAAATAAGATCTAACCAACAAGCAGTTTATGAGAACCACATCACTGATAGAATAACACAGCAACTATCTGACTGAGAAGCACATGAGCAATCGACAGATATAAACATACCAGCATACTTATAAACCATACTAGCAGTTCGCCTGATAAGGTACCCTGCTTACACGAAAGGCAAGCCACGGTGCACAAGCGACCACACACCAGTTCACCGCGGTCCTGCTACTACTACAGCGGCTGCAGCGCACTGCATTATGCAGCATCACTTCAGTTCGTCTGGTTATTCCTGCATTGCATTATACTACTACTACTTTTATCTATATCTAGGTTACTACTAGGCAGCAGCGCTCCAGCAGATGAGCGCAGGAGGCCATCACCGCTCCTTATCTCTGGAAAGGAAGACCGAGATCCATCGCCACACGCTTCATGGAACTTCATGGTTCTTGCTCGAGCACTTCTATATCTGTGTCAATCATCAAAACCCTGACGCGAATAAGAGTTGTGAATTAAGATGGATCCTAAATTAAGATATTCTCGAGCTACACAGGATGAGTTAGTGGTGCATACCAGTTCCTTCAGCTCCGCAAGGAGTGGGTCCCACTCATGGAAGCCGCACAGGTCATCCACCGACTTCTGGAGATCATACTCGTTCTGCCGAAGCACCTCCTTGTTCAGGTCAACCTGCCTGAAGCCCATGTCCGCCAGTTCCCTCAGAAGCTTCTCCTCCATGTTGTTGTTGATGGTTTCATCAGGCAAAGGCATGCTGAGAGGAGCGACAGGTGAATTGACAAGAGTAGGTGCCGGTAGAGGTTCCGGCACACTGATGGGTTCCGGCAGTGGTGCAGCTTCAGGTGCGGCCACACCAGCAGGCATCCCTGGAGCTTCAGCAGGTGAGGCGTGGGGATAAGCGACGGGTACTTGAACTTGTTCATCTGCTGCCTGGGTATAAGCGATGGGTACTTGAACTGGTTCACCTGCTGCCTGGGGATAAGCAATGGGTACTTGAACTGGTTCATCTGCTGCTGGTGCAGAGGGCACAACACTTCCAACCGCTTTGGATCCCTTTCGTCTCAGTGTGGCAAGCACATCACGCAGAGGTATGCCATCATCGTCAGAGTCAGATGCAGAATCTGAGGTCCAGGTTGCGGTGCTGCCTTCTGCAGGCAAGCTGAAGAAGTTCACTGCAGGACTTCCCTTATTGCCACTGATCTGGACAGGCTGTTGCACCTGCACACGAATTTAGCAGACAAATGATCAGATATGTAAACAAACCATATGGCCACTTGCGGAAGAGAATTCTACGGTCTAATGAGGCTATACAATGGATGGCCTCGATGTTGCAGGGTTGCTCTCTGCAGGCAAGTTCAAGTCTATTACAGCAGTTTGATTGTCACCACTGGCTTGAACAGGCTCTTCCACCTGCACACAATATCAGCATGCAGAAGGTCATGAGGGGAGGAACATCAAGGCTGACAAGGAGAGGAGCAAGTGATGGCGGAGTAAAAACCTCAATAAGAACCCAAACTTGCTGACCAAATTTCTGTAGGTCCGGCGATGTTAGTCTCCAATACGATATGTACCTACCAGGTTTCGCAGGTGAAACAAAGTCAACACAAACATCGATTTCTCCACCCAAGGGGAAACCAGCCTCTGGAATCTGAGAAGTTCAAAGGGAAGTAATATTATTGTCTGAGATGCATCCATGTAATCTCACATTCACAACATATTAGCCAATAAATTATGTGGTTAGTAAGTACCGCTAGTTTCACTAAGCTTTGGCGAGCAAATTGATCTCCACCAACCCAGGCAAGATGGGTTCCGTAAGGCCATACGATATTTCCATTGTTAAGCATGCACCAAATCTTACGAAATGGAGTTGATGGCGCCATTCGTGTTCCATCAGGGACAGTGAGATCCTTGACGAAACGGCAGTCAAGTTGGAGGAACCTCTTATCCTGAGAATGGTCAAAAATGGAAGAAGTGTAAATATTATGTTACTATCTCACGTGAAGTATATAATCATGAGTATGAACAGACTGATCTGGTCACCTTATTCTGGTTTCTCAATCTTTCAGTTACTGATAGTGGCTTGTCTATTCTGGCATATTCAGCCTCATTGCCCAAGCGATAGAAACAAGCACTGCATAGATCATAGTTATGCTTGCTGCCAGCAAAGAGAAAAATGTCAAGAGAACAATTGTTTTCAAAATCCAATGAAAAATAAGATATGAATGAAGGACAGAATTATTTAATTGTAACTAAGAAATACTTACACAGTGGACTTGTAGCGAGACCCAACAATCGGTGTCACCCCGCAGCCATCACATTCTACCCATTTATGAACCGACTGCAGTGGGATACCATACCCACTGTATGAACCAAATGAGTAGGGATCTTGATAAGTTCCATATGGATTAACTAATGAAGGCCTACTGAACCTAAACTGATTGTAGTCGTAGGCAGGTGGAGGAGGGAATGCCTTCTGCAAACCATGGGTTGCAACTGAAGAGTATGGGTTAAGTATTGGATTAGTTTGAAAGGTCGGAATTGAACTTGACGGAGGGCCTCTGGGGGGAGGGAAGGCTGAGCTTGAATCGCCATAGATCTCTCTAACAGACCCAAAGGGCATATACCCATTCGCAGAACCAAGAGTAGAGCCACCAGGAGCAAATGAAGGAACAGGTGGCACCGAAGAAGACACAGCAGATTTCCCCATACTTTGGGCATGTGATTTCCCCTTATTCAGGGCATCAGTTCTTTTCTTATGATACAAGAGTTTTCCACCAGAACCAACTAAAACCGATGGAACCCCAATTGACGTACAGCCTGGTGCCTGAACTTGAGCATTGGTTTTCTCAACTAGCACACTCTTAAGACCAAGTGCTCTGGATGATTTAGCATGTTGCGAATGTGAAGCTGAAACTGTTGCAGATTCAGATGCATGATTATTTTTCATGTCTGTCAATGTTTGTGAATTACCGCTAGAGGAGCCAGACGAACTGTCAGAGAGACCACTGGTAGGTTGCATGCCGCTCTTGGGTGCCATCAGTTTAGCAATACGATCCAACAACTCACGCACTGGTGGTGCCGATGATGCAGCTTTAGAGCGCAGCTCATGCGATAGTTTAGCAAGGACAGCAGGAACTTGCTCTGGTACAAACTTCAACGCTTCATCAATAGCTGATTTCACCTGAGCTAGTTGATCTTCCATAGCTGCGGACATCTTAGACCTGGAATTTGATGCCTGCTGGTTAGGCTGACGTGCCCCAGCAGTGCTGCTTTTCAACTGAACATCAATCCTAAGAGGGTTCAGCTCCTGACTAACAGCAGCATCACGTAAATCATCATCATCATCCAACATGACAACATCTCCATCCTCGTCAGTATATGTGAGAATAAATTGCTCCTCAGGGCTCAACTTAAAAGCATTTGCAATCTTTGACCGAAGGACAGCAAGATTATGATCCAAGTTTGAACCATTCACAGAAGCACTGAACCGCTTGAGAGTGCCACAATAGTTGACCTGAAACATCAACCAATCGTTAGACTCGGATATTAACAAGAATGATGTATGACTGGAACTACAGACTAAAGCAGAAAGATTTAACAGGTGGCACAAAGAAAACATATCCCTACAAGAAGTGTGTGTTATTCCTATGTTTTGTTCTGTTATTAGCCAGTTAAGACAACAACAACAACAACATATAAGAACACTTGAGTATGAAGTTCGATGACACAGACAGAAATATATCACTTTCATGCTACTAAATTCCATACACAATAGCTCATGAGAGATCAGAATCGACAGTTGCCACCAGTGCTCTGAAACATACTCCATCCGTTCCTAAATACTTGTCTTTCTAGACATTTCAATGAACTACAACATACGGATGTATGTAGACATATTTTAGAGTGTAGATTCATTCATTTTGCTTCATATGTAGTCACTTGTTAAAATCTCTAGAAAGACAAATATTTAGGAACGGAGGGACTAGATTAAAGTAAACATCAAACACGAACACAAAGCATCTTGGATTCTTTACTAGCAGCAGCAATCGCACTAACGGTAATCTGAACTTTGCACCAATCAAAGTAAGACCGTCAGTTAACGGGTGAAATTATCTCCACGGTTTTACAATGGCGAACAAGATCAGAGCAATCTGACCTCGGATACACCCATAGAGAAGAAAAGGGAAAAAAAATCCATTCTTCAACAATCAGATGGAACACAAAATCCCATCCCATCATCTGCAGCAGGCCACGCCCCCATCTCCAACGAAGGGGAAAAGACCCCCGATGCCAGTGTCGAACACCATCGCGACTAACAAAGGACCTAGGCCACAAGCAGCGCCCGGATCGCTCTAAACTCCAGCAGGAGCAGAACCCCTCCTCGACTCCCGACGACGAAACGCCAAACCCTACGCGGAAAGAACAAAAAAAAAACGGCACTCCCCTCATCCTCCCCGATCGAACACCAAAAAGCCGTCACCACACTGTCAGGACACGGGAAAACTACCTTGATGACGAGATCCCGGGTGCGGCCGAGCGGCACGAGGCCGCGGAACGCCGGCGGCGTGCCCTGTTGAGGCATCATGGCGCGAGTCCGCGGCGGCGGGGGCCTCTGCGCAGCCCCTGCAAGCCTCGGCGAAGCGACCGGAGACCCTGCACGGTGGAGTTGGGCGGAGGAGGCAGTGCGTCGGCGGTGGGGGTGGGGATGGGGTTGTGTGGCGTGGTGGGGAAGAAGAAGAACGGAACAGGGCCAAGCTCCCTCTTTTATCGAGCCCGTCCGTTACCTTCGAGGGGAAGGCTGGGAGTGGAAACTGTTGCGCCTTTCGCGGTAATTTTTGCGGCCCGGTCCCTCGTGCGACGGCGGGCCCAGAGGTCGGTGAGAGATGCGGATTGCTCGCGTGGGCTGCATGCGGGACAGATCACGGCTTGTTTGCGGTGGGGTCTGGCGTGTGTGATTTTGGCGTTGCAAAGGGGTGTGACTGCAAATTGCCAAGGTTGTGCATATCCCCATCGCCGGGGCCCGTTGGGCAGTTGGGCCTCGATATATTATTGTTCCTCAAGTCGGTAAGTACAGTGCTGCCGGTGTATATAATAATTATAGTTCATGTCAAAGAAAAGAGGCATATATATAATAATAGTTGGTGTGTTAAAAAATTATAGTTCGTGTCGTTGTGTCTGCATTCTGGGAGAAAGCAACAATACTGGTCCGTGGAAAGGATCACGACTACGACCTTTGCTTCTTGGAAGGGATCAGCCGTCGGTCTCTGGTCCGTGGGCCAGGCTCTGTGGTCTTTGTTTTGCGCTGTTCTTGAACTTTATTAAAAAGAAACCGAGGTGCTGCTGCCATAATATCTTGGTTGGAGATGCAGGTATATCGATTCTATCTTCGTGTCGTGCAAGTCGGAACTTGGGTTCCTGTTTCTTATCGCCGAGGAACGGGTCACGTTGTGCCTGCCTGCTCGTGGCTGGAGCCGTCTCGCGGGTCGAGCAACGGCACCGCCGGAACGCACGGTGAGACCACATTTCACGCACTTCCATGCACGAAATTTTAAATAATTATTAGCAAGTTGCCCCTGCGTTGCAACGGAATAAATATTGTGATCTTCAGTGATGACGACAGTAGAGATTGAGCGTAGTAGAATATTTAAGAATGATAAAAATACGTCAAGTGCTACGCGTCGGTCGCCGAATCTTTGAAAAAGATCTGCCGCCTCGGTAGCTATTAGATATGGCATCATCCTGCGATCCATCGTGTTCTCATCATTGCAAAGGGTAGTGTTGCACAAACTTTTGCAACACAGATTGTGTTGCGGAATTATTATTTTCATAGGCTCAGGGACTTCCGCAACATATGACATGTTTCGGAAACATCCCAACACAGCGTCGTCGTTGTGCGTTGTTGTTCAAGCATGAGGGGTGTTGTTGAAGCAACTATATTTCTGCAACACCGTCTATGTTTCCGGAACACCAGTGATGTTGCAATCCTAGTGCGCTCAGAGAGAGCTCCGCGTTTGGGTGGAGATGTAGACGAAGGAGAGGAGAAAAGGTAGGAGACATAGTGCTAAGAGCATCTCCAGCCGCCCCCGCCCCCCCAACAGCCCCCCATGCGATTTTTCGACGCCGGCGCCGAAAAACGTCCTAGTCGTGCCCCAAGACGCCGAAATCTGCCAGCGCGACCCGTTTTGGGGCCCGGTGGTCGCAAGCCGAACCCGACACACTGGGGGCGGTTGGGGGCTCCGGCGCAAGAGAAAAACACGCCTCGCCACACTGTCAGGCGAAAAAGCAAGCCACTCGTCCAGATTCGCCCCCACCCCCCGCGCGCTCGGCCGTCAACCTGCCGATCCGGGCGCCGCCCACCGCCGCACACCGCTAGATAGGTCGGCCCCCCTCCCCGGAAAAGAGAAGAGATTTTAGCGGCGGCAGGCACTCCACCACCGTCCGGGCGATTTTTCCGGCGTTCCGACCGTGTAGGGGCAGTGCACTAGCGGGTGTGCGTCCAGCACAAGGTGTTCGGCGGTTTGCCTGCTCGGCAATGGACTCGGACGACGAGAAGGCGCTCGCCGCGCTGCTGGAGGAGGAGGCCGATGCCGATGTCCAGGAAGAGGAACATCTCATGGTCCTAGCCGCCCTCGCCGGCCTGCTCGCGAGCAATGAAAAGCCGCGGCGAGGTGGCTCGGCGCTGGGGCGGATGAAAGCAAAGAACCGGCATCGTCTGGAAGGCTACTGCATGCTCTACTCCGACTACTTAGCCGATGCTCCACTGCACGGCGACAAAGTATTTCGGCGTCGTTATCGGATGAGCTGAAAGCTTTTCCTCGGGATTGTGAATTCCATCTAGGAGTTCGACAGCTACTTCGAGTGCAAGAAGGATTGCACCGCCAAACTTGGATTCACCTCAATCCAGAAGTGCACGACAGCGATGAGGAAATTTACATATGGAGCTCCCGGTGATTCACTCAACGACTATGGGCGCATGGCCGAGTCCACCACCATTGAGTGTTTCTACAAGTTCTGCAGGGTAGTGGTGGCAGTGTTTGGACCGCAATACTTGCGAACACCCAATGCGGAAGACACTGCTCGGATGCTTGGAAGCATCGACTGCATGCATTGGAAATGGAAGAATTGTCCATTTGCTTAGCAGGTGATGTACAAAGACGCCAAAGGCGGTTGCAGTGTGGTACTAGAGGTAGTGGCCACACGGGACCTCTGGATTTGGCACTCCTTCTTTGGTATGCCAGGAACTCACAATGACATCAACGTGCTGCAGTGCTCCTCTGTCTTTGCCAAGCTTGTCAAAGGTCATTCTCCTCCGGTGAACTTCGAGGTCAATGGGCGGTAGTACAACAAGGGGTACTACCTAGCTGGTGGCATCTATCCAAGATGGTCGACAAAGACTATCTCAAATGTTGTGCCAGGAGGCAAGAAGTCCCACTTTGCCAAGGTTCAGGAGTCTTGCAGGAAGGATGTCGAGCGGGCATTTGGTGTGCTCCAGTCTCGATATGCTGTTGTCCGGTACCCTGCTCAGACATGGTCGAAAGATCAAATGTGGGAGATCATGACTTGTTGTGTCATCTTGCACAACATGATCACTAAGAGCGAGCAGGAAGAGCCAATGTTTGACACTGAACCATACTACAGGCAGGGCCCTCTTGCCCAAGTCGATCACCAGCTACCGGCAACCTGGACTGCCTACCTCAATATGCGTCAGGAGATCCGAGACTCACAGGTGCATCAACAACTGCAGCAGGATCTGGTGGACCACCTATGGAGGATCTAAGGCGACGCCTAGCTCGACGTGTGATGAAATATGAGTTTTATTTGTTGAACTATATAATTTGTGTTGAACTATTTGTTGTTGAACTATATAATTTCTATTGAGTTTCTATGATGAACAATGAGATAAAAAAAGTTATTTATGTTGATAATTCACGCCGAACCACGCCCAACCTCACCGAATATGGGCCGATTCGCGTCGATATCGGGCCATTTTTCGCCGAAAATGGGCCGAAAAATGGGTCGGCATCGGCGCCTGGGGGAGACGGCTGGGTGCCAAACCGCCCAGAGCCGATTATACCGCCGGCTCACCCCCAGGCGGCGGTTTTTATGCCTCCTCGGGGGGTGATACGTCTCCAATGTATCTATAATTTTTGATTGTTCCATGCTATTATATTATCCTTCTAGGATGTTTAATGGGCTTTGTCATACACTTTTATATGATTTTTGGGACTAACCTATTGACCTAGAGCCCAGTGCCAGTTTCCGTTTTTTCCTTGTTTTTGAGTTTTACAGAAAAGGAATATCAAACGGAGTCCAATTGACGTGCCAATTTTTGATGATTTTTTCTGGACCAAAAGAAGCCCCCGAAGTAAAAGAGTTGGGCCAGGAGAGCCACGGGCTGCCCACGAGGGTGGGGGCGCGCCCTGGGTAGGTGGTGGCGCTCCCCTATCTCGTGGACAGGCCAGAAGCCCCCTGACTTGTGCCCTACGCCAAAAAATCCTATAAATATTGAAACCTTCGGAAATTAACCTAGATCGGGAGTTCTGTCGCCGAAAGCCTTTGTAGCCACCGAAAACCAATCTATACACCGTTCCGGCACCCTGCCGGAGGGGGGAACCCTCACCAGTGGCCATCTTCATCATCCCGGCGCTCTCCATGACGAGGAGGGAGTAGTCCACCCTCGGGGCTGAGGGTATGTACTAGTAGCTATGTGTTTGATCTCTCTCTCTCTCTCTCTCTCTCTCTCTCTCTCGTGTTCTTGAGATGGCACAATCTTGATGTATCACGAGCTTTGCTATTTGTAATGCCCAGGATGGGACTATACCTCCTACGTGTCGAGGCACGACTTAAAGGTATAAGCCCATCCTAGAATGATCTCAAGTTTGTGCAATTTTATTAAAAGGTTGACATAAGAGATATGAAGCATTGTCACCGTGGTGAAAGGAAAAGGGTGCCACGGCAACGAACCGAAAATGATGCAACGCAACATCTCGGTTCCGGTAACTCGTTGAGAGTCCGGGCAAAAGAAAGATGGTGTGAGCGAGTCAAACGAGATGAAAGGTGGGGCGATCCCGTTACCGGGTTCCCACGAGTCGGTGACGAGGCAACCGAGGAACATGACAACGGACGAAACGGACACGATGCACACACGGGAAACATTTCATACAACACATGCAAGCATCCACGGGTCACGTCTCGGGGTTATACCTTCGAAACACCCGTTTCGGGACGGTTCGAGATCGTAGAGGAAGGAGTCGTTCTCACGAGTCGTAGAGGAAGTAGCCGTTCCGTAGAGGGAAGTAGTTGTTCACGTCGGTAGCGGCAGTAGTGGTTCCGTTCGTAGTCGTTCTGGTCGTCGTGGTACTCGTTCGGGTCATGAAGAGGTACTTGCCGCAACACCGGGCGTAGTCGTACACGGTCTTGCCGGTCTCGGACTCGGTCGTAGTTGTACACGGTCGTAGACGTTCGGGCGACGGTAGACGTTCTCGTAGATGTACATGTCGACGGTAGTGGTACTTGTCGGGATCGTCGTCGACGTAGGGGTACACGTTCCGTAGTTGTACTTGAGGGTCTTCGGCGACGTAGTCGTTCACGGTTCGTAGACGTACATGCATCGGAGGGGTACTTGCTGCTCCATGTTATTTGCTGGACAAAACAAAACGCAAAACCGAACGAAAAAGAAGCACAGCAGCAGCAAGGCTAGGCGCTCGCGAGCAGCAGTACAAACAAAACACGGCGGGAGACGGGGCTTGCAGGGGCGCTGCAGAAGACGGGCGCGGTCGAGCTGAAGATGGAGGAGGGGCGCGCCGGGCTGCGGTAAGGAGGCGAGGACGGATGGGGCCGCCGGCGGGTAACGCGGGCGCCAAGGCGCTCCTGGCCGACGAGGTCTTGGCCAGAGGGCCGTGCTGCGGGAAGATGAGGCCTTCGCGGGGGAGGCCGCAGCCTCGGTCGACAGGAGGCCGGAGGGAGCGGGGCGCCGGGCCTGGCTGGCTCCTGGCCGGGGCGCTCGGGGCTCGAAGGCAGGAGGCAGGGCATCGGTGCCTGAGCTCCTGGCCGGCGCTAGAGGCGCGGAGGAGGGAACTCGGGCGCGCAGGAGAAGGGAGGCAGGGGCGCGCCGAGCTTCGGCCTGGCTGGAGATCAAGATCGAAGGGGAAACGAGGGGGAGCGGCGGTCGGGGAGAAAAGGAGATCGGGCGAGGCCAGAGGGGCTCGAGGGAAGGGGGTTGCGGGCGTGAGGGACGAGGAACTGGCGGCGGGGAGGGAGTTAGCGAGGGAGTGGCTCAGTTAGCGCTAGGGTTCGGTGGGGAGTTGTCTGGAGTCGGGCCTGGGAAGTCTTGGGCCGCAGGGAGGAGGAGATGGGCCGGCTGGGCTCCTTCTTCTGTTGTTTTTTTTTTTCAAAATAGAAAAGACAAAGAAGAAAAAGGAGGCGAAAGGAAGGTTAGGGGAAAAAATAGCACATGGGACTATTTTCCTCGGGCAACATAAAAAGAGCACGGTCCGAGAAAAATAGAAAAGGCGTGATCGGAAAAAATAATTCAAACATATTTGAATTTAATTCAAATGGGTTTGAACTAAGACTTGATTATTGAAGTGTCCAAAAATGTTCGAATTTTCGGAGGAACCTCGAAACAACGGAAAAGAATTATAGGGAGGGTTTTGAAGGTGTAACTCGAAGTGAAAAAGACATGGGGAAATATTGCAAGTGTGTTGCGGGTAATTACAAACAATGGAATATTATTATATAGCTCCCTAACTATTGAGAGGCTTTTATATGTTTTAAAGAGAAGACATTCTTCCCTCGATTTAAATGGACCGAAGGTCCACACAATTTATTGGTTGAGATGCAAAATAAAAAATGACATGAAGGCATGATGACATGATGCAATGCAAAAAAATAACACAAGCACAAAGAACACACGGGAGACCCCGGAACATCTGGAGTCTTCTGGAATCTTCTGGTATCTTCTGGGACGTCGGTCTCGGGCGTCACACTATTATAGTTGGATCTTATGATGCTTCTCCCCATCCACTCTCTTGTAATGGATTGAGTTTTCCCTTTGAAGTTATCTTATCGGATTGAGTCTTTAAGGATTTGAGAACACTTGATGTATGTCTTGCACGTGCTTATCTGTGGTGACAATGGGATATCATGTGATCTACTTGATGTATGTTTTGGTGATCAACTTGCGGGTTCCGTGACCTTGGGAATCTATGCATAGGGGTTGGCACACGTTTTCATCTTGAAGTTCTATGTGTTGGTTGAATAGATGTTTCTGAGATTGTGTGATGCATATCATATAATCATGCCCACGGATACTTGAGGTGACAATGGAGTATCTAGGTGACATTAGGGTTTTGGTTGATTTGTATCTTAAGGTGTTATTCTAGTACGAACTCTATGATAGATTGAACGTTACTACGGACTCTTGAATAGATCGATCAGAAAGAATAACTTTGAGGTGGTTTCGTACCCTACCATAATCTCTTCGTTTGTTCTCCGTTATTAGTTACTTTGGAGTGACTCTTTGTTGCATGTTGAGGGCTAGTAATATGATCCAATTATGTTATCCTTGTTGAGATAACTTGCACTAGTGAAAGTATGAACCCTAGGCCTTGTTTCCTATCATTGCAACATCATTTATGCTCACTTTTACCACTTGCTACCTTGCTGTTTTTATATTTTCTTATTACAAAAACCTATATCTACCATCCATATTGCACTTGTATCATCATCTCTTCGCCGAACTAGTGCACCTATACAATTTACCATTGTATTGGGTGTGTTGGGGACACAAGAGACTCTTTGTTATTTGGTTGCAGGGTTGTTTGAGAGAGACCATCTTCATCCTACGCCTCCCACGGATTGATAAACCTTAGGTCATCCACTTGAGGGAAATTTGCTACTGTCCTACAAACCTCTGCACTTGGAGGCCCAACAACGTCTACAAGAAGAAGGTTGTGTAGTCGACCTCAAGCTCTTTTCTGGCGCCGTTGCCGGGGAGGTTAGTGCTTGAAGGTATATCTTTATATCTTGCAACCGAATATTTTAGTTTATTGTTTTATCACTAGTTTAGTTTATAAAAGAAAACTACCAAAAAAATGGAATTAAGGTTACCTCATATGCTTCATCTTTTTAATATCTTTCGTGAAAATGATGGGAAGGAAAATTGTGCTCAAGTACTAGAAGAAGAATTACATAGAATGTTTGGCATAAAATATGTGAATGATGAGCATGATTGCAATGTTGTTAGTGTGAATCCCTTGAATATCCATGATGCTAATGATATGCAAAGCCATAAGCTTGGGGAAACTATGTTTGATGAAGATGATATTTTTAGTCCCCCAATTTTTATGAGCAAATTTATTATGATGAAAGCATGCCTCCTATTTATGATGATTATATTGATGAAAGTGGATTTGGAGAGGTCATGACTTTATTTAGTGACGAATCCACTATTTCGGAAGAGGTTCCAATTGATTAAGAACAAAGTTGCTATCCATGATGATTATTGTGATGACTTGTATGCTATTAAGAATAACGATAACCATGAAACTTGTCATCATGATTTTAGTTCTCAATTGGATTATGCTTCACATGATAGTTATTTTGTTGAGTTTGCTCCCACTACTATTGATGAGAATAAATTTGCTTATGTGGAGAGTAGTAAAATTTCTATGCAAGTAGATCATGAAAAGAATGCTTTATGTGCTGGTTATATGGTTGAATTATTCATGATGCTACTGAAAATTATTATGAGAGAGGATCACATGCTTGTAGGAATTGCAATAATATCAAGTTTCCTCTCTATGTGCTTAGAATTTCGAAGCTATGCTTGTTTTGCTTTCCTATGCTAGTTGATTATTGTTCCCATAAGTTGTTTGCTCACAAAATCCCTATGCATAGGAAGTGTGTTAGACTTAAATGTGCTAGTCATATTCTTCATGATGCTCTCTTTATGTTTTAATTCTTATCTTTTATGCGAGCATCATTAGAATCAGCATGTCTAGCTAGGGGCGTTAAACGATAGCGCTTGTTGGGAGGCAACCCAACTTTATTTTATTTTCTTTGTTTTTGCTTCTGTTTAGGAATACATATTGCATCTAGCTTCTGTTTAGATGTGGTTTTGTATTTTTAATTAGTGTTTGTGCCAAGTAGAACCTTTGGGAAGACTTGTGTGAAGTTTATATGATCTTGCTGTGAAAAAACAAAATCGTTAGCGCTCGCTAGAATGGTCACCAGATTTTACTGGAGCGTGCTATTTAGTTGATTATTTTTGCAGATGATTAATAGACAAATTCCTCAGGTTTACCAATTTAGTTTGAATTTTTTGGAGTTACAGAAGTATGCGAAACCTGCAGATTACTACAGACTGCTCTGTTTTTGACAGATTCTGTTTTTCGTGTGTTGTTTGCTTATTTCAATGCATCTATGAGTAGTATTGGGAAGTATGAACCATAGAGAAGTTGGAATAGAATATGTTTAACACCAATATAAACAAATAATGAATTCATTGCAGTACCTTTGAGTAGTGGTTTGCTTTCTTATACTAACGGAGCTCACAAGATTTTTGTCTAAGTTTTGTGTTGTGAAGTTTTCAAGTTTTGAGTGTTGCTTTGATGGACTATGGAACAAAGAGTGGCAAGAGCCTAAGCTTGGGGATGCCCTTGGCACCCCAAGGTAAAATTCAAGGACAACCAAAAGCCTAAGCTTGGGGATGCCCCGGGAAGGCATCCCCTCTTTCGTCTTCATCAATCGGTAACTATACTCGGAGCTATATTTTTATTCACCACATGATATGTGTTTTACTTGCAGCGTCTTGTATAATTTGAGTCTTTGCTTGTTAGTTTGCCATAATTATCCTTACTGGACACACCTATTTGAGAGAGTTAAATATGGCCTAGGAATTGATAGAACACTCTATGTGCTTCACTTATATCTTTTGAGTTGAATAGTTTTGCTCTAGTGATTCACTTATATCTTTTAGAGCACAGTGGTGATTATATATTGTAGAAATTGTTGAACTCTCATGCTTCACTTATATAAATTTGAGAGTCTATTAAAACAGCATGGTAATGTGCTTAGGCTATAAAACTAGTCTTCACATGATAGACATCCAATATCAATGTAGTAAAAACTTTCATACTAAGTGCATTGAATATGATGAGAAGTTGGATGCTTGATAATTATTTTGAGATATGAGGATAGTGATATTAGAGTCATGCTAGTGGAGTTATTATGAAATTGAGAAATACTTGTGTTAAGGTTAGTGATTCCCGTAGCATGCACGTATGGTGAACCGCTATGTGACGAAGTTAGAGCATGAGGTATTTGTAAAGTGTCAACCTTTGTGTGGAGGTCGGGGGCGCGCGACGGTTAACTCCTACCAACCTCCCCCCTAGGAGCATGCATTGACTGCTTTGTTTTGATGACTCGTAGATTTTTGCAATAAGTATATGAGTTATTATGACTAATGTTGAGGCCATGGATTATACACACTCTCACCCTTCCACCATTGCTAGCCTCTCTTGTACCGCGCAACTTTGGCCGGTACCATACACCCACTATATATCCTTCCTCAAAACAGCCACCGTATATCTTCCTCAAAACAGCCACCATACCTACCTATCATGGCATTTCCATAGCCATTCCAAGATATATTGCCATGCAACTTTCCACCATTCTATTCATATGACACACTTTATATTGTCATATTGCCATGCATGATCATGTAGTTGACATCGTATTTGTGGCAAAGCCACCATGCATAATTTTTCATACATGTCATTCTTGATTCATTGCATATCTTGGTACACCGCCGGAGGCATTCATATAGAGTCATACTTTGTTCTAGTATGGAGTTGTAATATCGAGTTGTAATTCAATGAAAGTGTGATGATCATCATTATAGAGCATTGTCCCATGTGAGGAAAGGCTAAATCAAGAAAGCCCCTCCAAAAGAAAAAAAAAGGAAAAAAAAGAAAAAAAGGCCAAAGAAAAAAGAAAGGCCCAAAAAAAGAACAAAAGGGGGGGGGCAATTGCTACTATCTTTTTCCACACTTGTGCTTCAAAGTAGCACCATGTTCTTCATGATAGAGAGTCTTATGTTTAGTCACTTTCATATACTAGTGGGAATTTTCATTATAGAACTTGGCTTGTATATTCCAACGATGGGCTTCCTCAAATGCCCTAGGTCTTCGTGAGCAAGCAAGTTGGAGGCACACCCACTAGTTTCTTTTGTTGAGCTTTCATACATATTTAGCACTAGTGCATCCGTTGCATGGCAATCCCTACTCACCCACATTGATATCTATTGATGGGCATCTCCATAGCCCATTGATACGCCGAGTTGATGTGAGGCTATCTCCCTCCTTTTTGTCTTCTCCACAGCCACCTCTCTATTCCACCCATAGTGCTATGTCCATGGCTCATGCTCATGTATTGCGTGAAAGTTGAAAGGTTTGAAACAATAGAGTATGAAAACAATTGCTTGGGTGAAACCGGGGTTGTGCATGATATGAATATATTGTGTGATGAAGAGGGAGCGTAGCCAGACTATATGATTTTGTAGGGATAACTTTCTTTAGCCATAGTATTTTGAGAACACATGATTGCTTTGTTAGTATGCTTGAAGTATTATTATTTTTTATGTCAATATAGACTTTTGTCTTGAATCTTTCAGATCTGAACATTCATGCCACAATTAAGAGTATTACATTGAAAAAAAACTATGTTGGTGTAACGGCCTGGCTTATTAGGGATGATAGACTACTCATATCAATAAGGAATTCCTTCTTTTCCGGGAGCCCATTCGGATAGAACTCCAAAGTAAAGCGTGCTCAGCTTGGAGTAGTTTCAGGATGGGTGACCGACCGGGAAGTTGCTCCCGGGTGCGCACGAGTGAGGACAAAGTGCGCAGCAAAGACTAGTATTGATATGTGAGGCCAGTCTAGATCCCGCCAGGAGTAACGACCACCGGCGGGTGTGTCCGGGGCGTTACAAGTTGGTATCAGAGCCGACCCTCGCGGTTACACGGATGTTTGCGGACAGTTTGCAGTCATGTTGTGCATGACGTTTGTGACCCGTCGTGGCACACGGCATGGCACATGTGCTGTCCTGGAAGCACAAACGGTTGTGCCAAGAGGGAACGTTCCTGTGGCCCGACGAGGACGTCGGTTCCTCTGAGTGAGGGTGTATGTGATGGTCTGGCTTATTAGGGATGATAGACTACTCATATCAATAAGGAATTCCTTCTTTTCCGGGAGCCCATTCGGATAGAACTCCAAAGTTAAGCGTGCTCAGCTTGGAGTAGTTTCAGGACGGGTGACCGACCGGGAAGTTGCTCCTGGGTGTGCACGAGTGAGGACAAAGTGCGCAGCAAAGACTAGTATTGATATGTGAGGCCAGTCTAGATCCCGCCAGGAGTAACGACCACCGGCGGGTGTGTCCGGGGCGTTACAGTTGGTTAGCATTCCACATCAAAAATTCTATTTTTATCATTTACCTACTCGAGGACGAGCAGGAATTAAGCTTGGGGATGCTTGATACGTCTCCAACGTATCTATAATTTTTTATTGTTCCATGCTATTATATTATCCTTCTAGGATGTTTAATGGGCTTTGTCATACACTTTTATATGATTTTTGGGACTAACCTATTAACTTAGAGCCTAGTGCCAGTTTATGTTTTTCCTTGTTTTTGAGTTTTATAGAAAAGGAATATCAAACAGAGTCCAATTGACGTGCAAATTTTTGATGATTTTTTCTGGACCAAAAGAAGCCCCTGAAGTAAAAGAGTTGGGTCAGGAGAGGCACGGGCTGCCCACGAGGGTGGGGGGCGCGCCCTGGGCAGGTGCTGGCGCCCCCTATCTCGTGGACAGCCCAGAAGCCCCCCTGACTTGTGCCCTACGCCAAAAATCCTATAAATACCAAAACCTTCGGAAATTAACCTAGATCGGGAGTTCTGCCGCTGAAAGCCTCTGTATCCACTGAAAACCAATCTAGACCTCGTTTCGGCACCCTGCCGGAGGGGGGAACCCTCACCGGTGGCCATCTTTATCATCCCGGCGCTCTCCATGACAAGGAGGGATTAGTCCACTCTCGGGGCTGAGGGTATGTACCAGTAGCTATGTGTTTGATCTCTCTCTCTCTCTCTCGTGTTCTTGAGAAGGCACGATCTTGATGTATCGCGAGCTTTGCTGTTATAGTTGGATCTTATGATGCTTCTCCCCCTCTACTCTCTTGTAATGGATTGAGTTTTCCCTTTGAAGTTATCTTATCGGATTGAGTCTTTAAGGATTTGAGAACACTTGATGTATGTCTTGCACGTGCTTATCTGTGGTGACAATGGGATATCATGCGATCTACTTGATGTATGTTTTGGTGATCAACTTGCGGGTTCCGTGACCTTGGGAATCTATGCATAGGGGTTGGCACACGTTTTCGTCTTGACTCTCCGATAGAAACTTTGGGGCGCTCTCTGAAGTTCTATGTGTTGTTTGAATAGATGTTTCTGCGATTGTGTGATGCATATCGTATAATCATGCCCACAGATACTTGAGGTGACAATGGAGTATCTAGGTGACATTAGGGTTTTGGTTGATTTGTATCTTAAGGTGTTATTCTAGTACGAACTCTATGATAGATTGAACATTACTACGGACTCTTGAATAGATCGATCAGAAAGAATAACTTTGAGGTGGTTTCGTACCCTACCACAATCTCTTCGTTTGTTCTCCTCTATTAGTTACTTTGGAGTGACTCTTTGTTGCATGTTGAGGGCTAGTAATATGATTCAATTATGTTATCCTTGTTGAGAGAACTTGCACTGGTGAAAGTATGAACCCTAGGCCTTGTTTCCTATCATTGCAACACCATTTATGCTCACTTTTACCACTTGCTACCTTGCTGTTTTTATATTTTCTTATTAAAAACCTATATCTACCATCCATATTGCACTTGTATCACCATCTCTTCGTCGAACTAGTGCACCTATACAATTTACCATTGTATTGGGTGTGTTGGGGGCACAAGAGACTCTTTGTTATTTTGTTGAGGGTTGTTTGAGAGAGACCATCTTCATCCTACGCCTCCCACGGATTGATAAACCTTAGGTCATCCACTTGAGGGAAATTTGATACTGTCCTACAAACCTCTACACTTGGAGGCCCAACAACGTCTACAAGAAGAAGGTTGTGTAGTAGACATCAGGGGGCCAACGGCTGGAGATGCTCTAATAAGAGGTTGGAGACGAGCGGCTCTGGAACTGTGCATGGTCCTCACCAGGACGCGTGGCCCCAGTCGAGCCGGCTGATTTCTTCAGCTGGCGGAAGCCAAGCGTTTGAGTGGACATTTAAACTTGGTTCATACATAAGATGTGTTACATAAAGTAAAATTAAAACCTACAAATCTGTTAATGTCTTCCTCTCAATGTATAACACAACTTCTGTGAGAGCATATCTGTAACACAATATCCTGCAATTTCCCTTTATATTTTTTGTGCTAGATCGACAAAGAGGCTTGTTGCGTGACAAACACCCTTATCCATTTATCAACGAAAAGTGAAATAACAAAAATATATGATCTTTCATGTTTAAAAAATTATCAGTTACAAAAGATAGGATGATAAGTCAAGTGACAATCAGATAATACTTGGAGCATGTTGAGTCCGTGCAACATAATTACTAACCGGCATTAGCTTCATCACCAAGTTTTGAGTGATTGTTTCAATAATTATGTTTCACGGCAAAGAGAACGCCCCGCGTCGCTCCCGCTCGGGTGACTCTGGCGGCGCCCAAACCCTAGCCGCCGGGGCCACGATATCCCTCTTCCTCTCCCTTCGCCATCGCCGAAGGACGCCGCCAGGCTAAGCCCGAAGGCCGACAGCGGTGGCGGGGTCTCCTGTCGGTGTCAAAACTGGCAGATCTCGGGTAGGGGTGCCCAAGTTGTGCGTCTAAGGATCGATGGTAACAGGAGACTGGGGACACGATGTTTACCCAGGTTCGGGCCCTCTCGATCGAGTTAATACCCTACTTCCTACTTGATTGATCTTGATGAATATAGGGTTACAAGAGTTGATCTACCTCAAGATCGTAGTGGCTACAACCCTAGGAGTCTAGCCTATGCAATTGTGATTCTGCTACCCTCTACAGACTAGACCCTCCGGTTTACATATCCGCCGGAGGAGACCTAGGGTTACAAAGATTACTTGGGAAGAAAGGAATCATTACATACAAACATCTATTCTACCTTTCTACATACACGGGAGTCCTAACCGGACATGGGGGATGTCAGTTTATCTTCATCCTCACAGCCCATCTATCCGGCCCAGCTTAGGTAGAGCGGATCCTCTTGGATTACTACTTCTCGAGCTTGCGTTGTATTCCCTCGAAGAGGAAAGGGTGATGCAGCACAATAGCGTAAGTATTTCCCTTAGTTTTTGAGAACCAAGGTATCAATCCAGTAGGAGACCACGCGCGAGTCCCTCGCACCTGCACAAACAAATAAGAACTTCGCAGCCAACACGATAAGGGGTTGTCAATCCCTTTACGGTCACTTACGAAAGTGAGATATGATAGATAGGATAGTTTGATATTTTTGGTATTTTTGGATATAAGAACAAAAAGTAAAAAAACAGCAAAGTAAAGTAGATTGTAGGTTAATATGTTGAGAATAGACCCGGGGGCCATAGGTTTCACTAGTGGCTTCTCTCATGATAGCAGAATTCTACAGTGGGTGAACAAATTACTGTCGATCAATTGATAGAAAAGTGAATAATTATGAGAATATCTAGGCATGATCATTATATATAGGCATCACGTCCGTGACAAGTAGACCGAAACGATTCTACATCTACTACTATTACTCCACACATCGACCGCTATCCAGCATGCATCTAGAGTATTAAGTTCATAAGAACAGAGTAATGCTTTAAGCAAGATGACATGATGTAGAGGGATAAACTCAAGCAATATGATATAAACCCCATCTTTTTATCCTCGATGGCAACAATACAATACGTGCCTTGTTGTCCCTGCTGTCACTAGGAAAGGACACCGCAAGATTGAACCCAAAGCCAAGCACTTCTCCCATTGCAAGAACTATAGATCTAGCAGGCCAAACCAAACTGATAATTCGAAGAGACTTGCAAGGATACTATAATCATACATAAAAGAATTCAGAAAAGAACCAAATATTTCTCATAGATAATCTTGATCATAAACCCACAATTCATCGGATCTCGACAAACACACCGCAAAAAGATTACATCGAATAGATCTCCTCGAAGACCGAGGAGAACTTGGTATTGAGATCCAAAAAGAGAGAAGAAGCCATCTAGCTAATAACTATGGACTCGAAGGTGTGTGGTAAACTACTCACAACTCATGGTGAGGCAATGGTGTTGATGTAGAAGCACTCCATGGAAGATACCCCCTCCGGCAGAGCTCTGGAACAGGCCCCAAGATGGGATCTCACGGGAACAGAAGGTTGTGGCGGTGGAATTACGGTTTTCTCTGTTGCCTCGATGTTTTCAGGGTATATGGGTATATATAGGAGGAAGGAGGGCATCGGGGGAGCCAGAGGGGGCCCACGAGGGTGGGGGCACGCCCTGTAGGAGGGGCCGTGCCCTGGACCGTCGTGGCCGCCTCCTTCGTTCCCTCACGTGTACTCCAAGTCTTCTGTGTTGATATCGTTCCAGAAATAACTCTCGCGAAGGTTTCATTCCATTTGGACTCCGTTTGATATTCCTTTTCTGCGAAACCCTGAAATAGGCAAAAAAACAGCAATCTGCACTGGGCCTTTGGGTTAATAGGTTAGTCCCAAAAATAATATGAAAGTGTATGATAAAGCCCATTAAACATCCAAAACATCATATATAATAGCATGGAACAATACAAAATTATAGATACGTTGGAGACGTATCATGGACCCCTCTAAATCCAGGACTCCCTCAGTAGCCCTCGAACTTTCCTTCAATAACGAGGTTGTATCCGGCTTCATGTCTTCGGACTTGCAAGTCAGGTTCTTCTTCGGAATAAATGATAGTTCTGATCCATATTTAATATTATATATTGTTGATTCCTTGCTGCCGTCGCCTCGGTTTCCACGTGTCAGATGAATGCGTCCGTCTGGGTATTTTTACAAATAACCCCTTGACTATGTAAGGAAGGCGCTTATTTAAGGAGACTAAATCTCAGATGCCATTCCACTCCAAGCGGAAAATCCTTAGAGCTTGCCATGGAAAATTTCCAAACATGGTCGGCGTTCCAAGTTCTTCCTCACGCCCTCTGGCCCTCAAGCAGCCGATTGGGAAAGTTGCTCAGTATCCCACATACATCTGAGTAAACTTCACACGCAGGGTATCTCCCTCCCACGGATCTAGTCCTCGTCCGAGCTGGATTAACTTCTATTAACGGAGAAGTCTGGGTGGAAATTTTCCCCAATGCTACCAAGGAGGAGCGGGTGTGCTTCGTCTCCTTCCTCTTGAGAGGTGTAGGATTTCCTATTCATCCTTTCCTCAGGGGGTTTCTGGAGTTCTATGGTCTCCAGTTGCACGATCTTACGCCAGACTCTATGTAATGCCCAGGATGGGACTATACCTCCTACGTGTCGAGGCACGACTTAAAGGTATAAGCCCATCCTAGAATGATCTCAAGTTTGGTATCTTTGCACGACTCATGTAAAAGAGGGATTAAATTGCAAAAGGAGATAGTTGGCTTACACTCGCCACTTCACACAATACATTACATAAGCAAGACATGATTCAAAACATCACAACCCGACTACGGGTGAAGATCAAAAGAAAGATACCAAGACAACATAAAGCCACAGGTCAGGATCGAATCCTAGTAGAAACCACTACTGATCGTCGAAACGTAACAAGCATACGGCCACTCTCTTCATCGAGCTCCCAGTGAAGAACTTGAGCCAGCTCCTGCATCAAACTCGGCTGAACCTGCATCTGGTGTTGTAGTAACTGTGAGCCACGAGGACTCAGCAATCCCGTTCCCGGGTAACAAGACTATTTAAGCCTTGGGAGAGGATAAGGCTGAAGAAAAGAGTAGTGTCTGCAGCAGCAACTAGCAACTAGCTTACGTGATAGAGAGCGAGAAGAGAAAGCCTCGATCGAGAGATGATCACGAAGTGATCCTAGCTACAACACGTCAAACATAACCCCTCCGTGTTCAACTCCCGAATCCCTATTCGGAAATTGACAGTCACGGTACACACGCTGGTAGTGTATTAGAACATTGTGTCAAGTTTTCTACAACTGGATATTAACAAGCTCCCATCTGCCACATAACCTCGGGCACGGCTTTCGAAAGTTCAAACCCTGCAGGGGTGTTCCAACTTGACCCATTACAAGCCCACGATCCGCGGAGTCGCAACTCCAAGGCGGGAAGACCCGAGTATTCTCGGAATCCCGTGCTCAAGTTAAACCGAACTAAGGTAAGGCTAATCCAGCAAATCCTCCCGGCGTGTCGACACCCTGATAGTAGCCGCGCGTATCTAAGTCTCAGGACACGACCGGATGGGCGATTCTACAGGTTATACCAGATACCTCAGGTTTCCCCAAGGCGGCCCCGCAGAACCCCCGTTTGGGACCAACACCATCAGCACTGGCCCCCCTTGTCGGTGTACTAAGGTAGGGGTACCCCAGTACCCCAACTTGTGCACGGGCAGTTGCAGCTTCCCGCGGCAAGGTTCACCGCGTGCTCGCCGGAGACCTTCCTGCTTCTTATCAAACCATTCAAAAACAAAGTATACAAGACAGAAGATCGAGACCCCGGCAAGAGGAGCTTGCCGGGAAGGCCGTACCAGGCTCAAGGCTGTTCCACTAACACAAGACCCTGGCAAGAGGAGCTTGCCAGGAAGACTAGAAGATATCGCCTCGGCGCTATGCGCGCCCCGGCAAGGGGCCCGGGGAGCGGCAAGTTCCCGGGCCCGGCAAGATCAAGGCCCCGGCAAGGTACTTGCCGGGAAGGCTGCGCTGTGTGCCCGCGCTCCAGCTCATCGGCCCACGCGTCGCCCTGGGGCCTATCCAGGGACGCGTGGCGGATGGCTGTGCAGCCTGGGGGACACGGTGGCACTCCACGGCGATGAATCCGTCGCCGTGGCGGACGGAGACGCTAAGGCGGGAGCTTTTGGGGTCGACGGCGACGGGCATTCAATGCCCTTGTCCCCCACTGTTAAAGTAGGTATAGACCACTGTTCTGTACTGTAGCTCCACTGTTCCCGCACTGTTACAACTACCACCTCTTTTACATTTTTACCCCTTTCTCCTACGTTGACACCTGTCGGTGACCCCTTTGCATTATAAAAGGAGGCCCATGCACAACGTGGGGGGGGGTTCGAAACCTAGATTACTCTCACGCACGGTGTAGCTGCTTCTTCAAGCTCCCGAGCGCTCAACTCAATACACAAACAAGCAGGAGTAGGGTTTTACGCATCCGTGCGGCCCGAACCTGGGTAAAACTGCCCGCGCGTCTGCTTCGATCTGCTCTTTGTGCTCCCTCCGCCCTCGTACCGCACAGACAAGGGGCTCCGGTCCCATAGGTGTTCGTGGCGGACAGTTTCCCCCCGACATCTTTGGCGCGCCAGGTAGGGGGCGTCGAGGTTGTGCGAACCTGATCCGGCGTTCGCGCGGGCGCATTCTTCATCAACCTCTCCAGTTTCATCAGCAACTTCATCAGCGACAACTCCATGGCCCCGAAGAAGAAGCCTTCGGAGGTCGGAGGCCCGTCTGCGTCTCACCCGCCGCCGCCAGAGCCAACGGTGGGCGGGGGAGACGCCGTCGGAAGGGTGGTCGCCGGCGAGGACACTCACGGTGCCACCAGATCCAAGAACAAGACGGACGACCGGACCTCGGTCTCCGTGGACGCGCCGCGTCCATCACAGCACACGACGACCCCGCAGCACCATACCACGGGAGGTGGTATCCGCTTGCTGGGACAAGGCCAAACTGGAGGTTCGCGGGACGCCCCGGACCCCCGTCCGGGCACAAGCAAAGCGAAGGCGCCTGCGCGGGACCCCGCTCCTTCTAACGTCGTTAGAAGTCCGAGCGTATCCCGCTCCTCGCACCGCTCGCCCGCGTTCCCCACTACTCCGACAGAAGCGCTCGCAAGGGCGCAGCTGCTTCTTGATTTTCCTCCGGCGGCCGACAAGGCCGAAGAATGGAGGGCCACTATCCGGAGCCTGATAGACTTCGCCAACAACGACTCTCCGCAGCAGCCGTCGGCCTCACGGCCGCGGCAGGCTGAGAAGGCGAAGGCTATCGGCGACAAGACTGCCGGGGGTGCGACAAGCGTGCACTCCCCGCCGCAGAAGCAGAAGACGCCGCCCCGCCGGAACAACCCCGACGACGGCTCCACAGCCTCGTCGGACCCGCGGGCCCGTCGGGACCAGCGCCAGGTCCTCGACGACCGGCGAGATGAAGACGCTCGAACCACGATCGAGCGCCGCCGAGAAGCTCGGCGACAATCCGACAAGAGAGCTGGGAACACTGTCGACGCACCCGCGCCCGGTGAACCAGGCGACTTGCCGTACGCGGCAGGCTGCCCTGCGTTCACCCGCGAGCTGCGGCGCGTCCAGTGGCCCAGCATGAAGAACTTTAAGCCCGACGTACCGGAGAAGTACGACGGCAAGACGCACCCCTCGGAGTTTCTCAGCGTCTACACTATCGCGGTGCAAGCTGCCGGGGGGCGCGACGAAAAGATCCTAGCCAACTACTTCCCGCTCGTGCTGAAACCGAACGTCCGTTCGTGGCTCATGCACTTGCCGGAAGGCTCTATCTCTTCATGGGCCGACCTCTGCCATCAGTTTGTTGGCGCCTTCACCGGCGGCCACAAACCCCATGGCCAGGAGAGCGATCTCCACATTTTGGCCCAGAAGGAAGGCGAACCCCTGCGCAAGTATATCCAACGCTTCAGCCGGGTGCAACACAACATCCCAGACGTTCACCCTGCCGCGGTTATCAGCGCGTTCCATCAGAACGTGCGTAACCGCCGCATGCGTGAGGAGATGGCGATGACCAAGATCAGGGACGTCAGCGAGCTTTACGCTCTCGCTGACAAGTGCGCCCGTGCGGAAGAGGGGAGGAAACTCCCCGGGGAGGATGCTGGCGCAGGGGGAAGCGACAGCGATGACGCCGCCCCGGCAAAGAAGAGCCGGCGGCGGAACAACAGGAAGAAGGGCAAGAAGGAAGTGCTTGCCGTCGAGAAGTCCGGCAAGGAGGCCCCCGCCAAGCAAGCGCAGGCTGGCGGCTCCGGCAAGGAGCCTGCCCCTGCGGCGGCGGCTGACAAGCCGGGTAGCTCCGACAAGCAATACTGTAAGATTCACCGCACCAAGGGTCACGATCTTTCCAACTGCAAGCGCGTCGAGTACCTCGTCGAGCAGCAAAAAGCTGAGTACGAGAGGCGAGACAAGGAGAAGGCCCAAGGTGGCGGGGAAGAGCCCAGCAAAAAGCGGCCGTTCAATGGCCGGGGAGGACGCCGCGGCAAGGCCAAGCAGCGGCAAGGAGATCGACCTCCCCGGGGCCGCGACAACGACGAAGACGACGACGAAGACATGGAGGACGACGAGAACAGCGAGCAGGAGTTCCAGAAGGCCACGGAGGTCCTGTGCGTCGACGGTGGCGCCTCCCTGCACACCTCCCACCGCCAGCTGAAACAGTGGGTGCGTGAGGTGAATGCAGCGGAGCCGCCCGTGGAGTCGCGCAGGCTCCTCAAATGGTCCAGCACGCCCATCGTTTTTGACCTTGAGGATCACCCTGACCGCACCACGGCGGTCGGGTGCTTGCCGATGCTGGTTTCTCCCACCATCCGCAACCTCAAGGTCACCAAAATGTTGGTTGACGGCGGGGCCGGGCTGAACTTGATCTCCTCTACTGTGATCAAGAAGCTCCAGATTCAAGACGGCGAGCTCGAAGAGACCGGTTCATTCCAAGGAATCAACCCGGGAAGGAGCAAGCCCAAGGGGAAGATTACTCTGCCGGTGACCTTTGGCGGGGAGCTCAACTTCAGGACTGAGCGCATCACTTTTGACGTTGCCGATATTCCATTGCCCTACAATGGGATACTCGGCCGTCCCGCCCTCGCCAAGTTCATGGCAGCTTCCCACTATGCCTACAACGTGCTGAAGATGCCGGGGCCGATAAGCGTCATCACTGTCCACAGTGACAAGAAGGATGCGCTTATCTGCGCCGACAAGATTTACCGGGATGCGGCAGCTGCGGCCGAGAAGGATACTCTTGCCGCTGAAGCTCCCGGGGGGAAGAAGACGAAGACCAAGTACGGCAAGTGCTCTGGGACCCACTCCGGCAACCGCACCTCTTCGGAGTGCTGCGCTGCCGTCGAGGACGTTCCATCGAGCTCCACCGGCAAGAGCAAGAAAGGAATGGCTGCTCCTCCGGCAACCAAGAAAGTGTCCGCAAAGGAGGATGGCACTGGTGGTACCTTCACCATCAGTGCCACCCTTGACAGCAAATAGGAAAGCGCGCTCGTCGCCTTCCTGCGGGCGAATGTCGATGTGTTTGCTTGGCAACCATCTGACATCCCCGGCGTTCCCAGGAAGGTGATTGAGCACAAGCTTGCTGTCTGTCCTCACGCGCGGCCCATCAAGCAGAAAGTGAGGAAGCAAGCCGTGGAGCGCCAAGAGTTCATCAATGAGGAGATCAAGAAACTAGAGGCAGCAGGCCTAGTTAGAGGTGTGATCCATCCGACGTGGCTGGCAAACCCAGTCGTCGTGCGCAAGGCCAACGGGAAGTGGAGACTGTGTATAGACTTCACCGATGTCAATAAAGCATGTCCCAAGGATCCTTTCCCTTTGCCGCGCATTGACCAGATCGTTGACTCCACTGCCGGATGTGAGCTACTTTGTTTTCTTGATGCATACTCAGGCTATCACCAGATTTTCATGGCCAAGGAAGATGAAGAAAAGACTGCATTTATCACTCCATGTGGCACCTATTGCTTTATCCGCATGCCATTTGGATTGAAGAATGCAGGCTCAACTTTTGCAAGGGTAGTGTACACTGCTTTTGAGCCACAGATCCACAGGAATGTAGAAGCCTACATGGATGACATCGTGGTGAAGAGCAAGAGCAAAGAAACCCTGATTCAAGACTTGGAAGAAACGTTTCAGAACCTGCGCAGGATACAGCTCAAGCTGAACCCCGAGAAGTGCGTCTTTGGAGTTCCCTCCGGCAAACTTCTCGGGTTCTTTGTATCACAGAGGGGGATTGAAGCCAACCCCGACAAGATCAAAGCCATCGAGCAGATAGAAGCCCCGAAGCGCGTCAAGGATGTCAGAAGGCTTGCAGGTTGCGTTGCTGCCCTCAGTAGGTTCATTTCAAAGTCCGCAGAACGCGCCCTACCTTTCTTCAAAATCTTGAAGAAGGCAGGTCCCATGAAGTGGACTCCGGAAGCGGAGGCGGCGTTGCAGGATTTGAAACGGTACCTGTCCTCCACTCCTATACTTGTCGCACCTAAACCACAGGAAAAGTTGTTGCTATACTTAGCGGCAACCAACCAGGTGGTTAGTGCTGCGTTAGTAGCGGAGAGGGAGTCCGACGAGGAGTCAGCATCACCGGCAAGCGAATCTAGCGACAAGCAGGGGACTGTCCCGACAAGCTCTGGCCCCGACAAGGAAGACTCTGCGCAGGAACAAGGAGAGGTGCGGAAGAAGATGGTGCAGCGCCCAGTGTATTTTGTAAGTTCCCTTCTCCAGGGAGCTAGATCAAGGTACTCTGGCGTGCAAAAATTGCTTTTCGGCCTCCTCATGGCCTCGAGGAAGCTGCGCCACTACTTTCAAGCCCATGAGATAACAGTGGTCACTCGCTTTCCGTTGAAGAGGATATTGCACAATCCAGAAGCAACAGGCAGGATCGTCGAGTGGGCACTGGAGCTGTCGAGCTTTGGACTCAAGTTTGAAAGTACTTCAACCATACAGAGCCGAGCCTTGGCAGAATTCATCGCTGAGTGGACCCCAACGCCAGAAGAAGAAGTTCAAGAAACGAGTGTACCCGTGCAAGAAGCGACAAGTGAATGGGTAATGTATTTTGACGGTGCCTTCTCGCTGCAAGGCGCCGGTGCCGGCGTGGTACTCATCGCGCCCACCGGAGAGCACCTCAAATATGTTATCCAGATGCACTTTCCCAGGGAGCAAGCGACAAACAACACTGCAGAATATGAAGGCTTGCTTGCCGGCCTCAGGATTGCGGCCGAACTTGGGATCAGAAAGCTGATTGTGCGGGGCGATTCTCAGTTGGTGGTCCGGCAAGTTAACAAGAGCTACCAGAGCCCTTTGATGGAAGCATATGTCGATGAAGTGAGGAAGCTTGAAGAGCACTTTGAAGGTCTGCAGATGGAGCACGTCCCAAGAGCTCAAAATGAGATTGCAGATGGCCTTTCAAAGTGCGCCGCGATGAAGTTACCTGTGGAACCAGGGACCTTTTTGCTCAAGCTGACTCAGCCATCAGTTACACCGTCAATTGGGCAGCCAAAGAAGAGAAAGTTGGTCTCCGGCGACTACTTGCCGGCGGATCTTCCTGAACCCGCCGCCAAAGTTCCCAAGATCAACAACAACGCTGAGGAACAGTTTGCTCCTGCAAGCCCTCGGGCTTGTGCAGTTGAAGCAAGTGTTCCCGACAAGCCTCGTTCCGGCGAGCTTGCCGGGGGACCGTCAGCTCCGACAGGACCTGAGGTCTTTGCCGTAGAAGCTGGGGTTCCCGCAGCGGCCCTCGAGCCTTTAGTCCTTGCCGTCGAGCCTCGAGCTCCAGCATGGGCGCAGCAGATCGTCCGTTTTCTGCAAACTGGAGAACTTCCCGACGACCCTCAAGAGATAGAGAAGATAACCAGGCAGTCAAGTATGTATCAGTTTGTGGATAACGAGCTGTACAGAAGAAGACTCAACGGTGTCAGGTTGAAATGCATCTCCAGAGAAGATGGACAGAAGCTGTTGGCAGAAATACATGGAGGCATATGCGGCCACCACATTGGCGCAAGGGCACTTGCCGGGAAAGCTTTCCGGCAAGGGTTCTTTTGGCAAGAAGCCCTCCAAGATGCAACTGCACTAGTAACCAAGTGTGAAGCGTGCCAGTTCCATGCAAAGCAAATCCATCAGCCAGCTCAAGCTCTCCAAACAATCCCTTTGTCATGGCCCTTCTCGGTCTGGGGGCTCGATATCCTCGGCCCTTTCCCTCGTGCTGTCGGAGGCTTTGAGTACTTGTACGTTGCAATCGACAAGTTCACAAAGTGGCCAGAAGTGGAGCCAGTGAGAAAGGTGACAGCACAGTCAGCAGTCAGGTTCTTCAGGTCGATTGTTTGCCGTTTCGGGATCCCTAACAGGATCATCACCGACAACGGTACGCAATTCACTAGTCGCACCTTCATGCAATACGTCCAAGACCTTGGCGCCAAGGTCTGTTTCGCTTCTGTTGCTCACCCGAGGAGCAACGGCCAAGCGGAGAGGGCAAATGCTGAAGTGCTGCGCGGGCTCAAGACAAGGACCTTTGACAGGCTGCGCAAGTGCGGAAGGAATTGGATAGAGGAGCTCCCGGCGGCTCTTTGGTCAATCAGAACGACACCAAGTCGAGCCACCGGACAGACACCTTTTGCTCTAGTCTATGGAGCAGAGGCAGTTCTCCCCACGGAACTCGTATACGGATCTCCTCGAGTACTCGCTTATGATGAGCTCGAGCAAGAGCAACTGCGCCAAGATGACGCATTGCTCCTTGAGGAGGGACGTCTCCAGGCTGCTGTACGAGCTGCTCGATACCAGCAAGCTTTGCGCCGCTACCATAGCCGCAAAGTCAAGGCCAGGAGTCTCGAGGAAGGCGACCTTGTTCTTCGGCGTGTTCAGTCCGCCAAGAATTCCAACAAGTTGACGCCGAAGTGGGAAGGCCCTTATCGGGTGAGACGAGTTACGAGGCCCGGCGCCGTCCGCCTCGAGACCGAAGAAGGCTTACCGGTGAGCAACTCCTGGAACATAGAGCATCTTCGCAAGTTTCACCCCTAAGGCGCGGTTGCCGTGATCCGCTCCGGCAACCACCTTTTGTACAAGCCTTGCCGCTGTTGCATGTAACCCTTTGTACAAAGCCGGGCGCAGACCCCGTGCATCAGTAAAGTTTTCGTGTTTTCGCATCGATTTGCCTTTTGCATGCTTCTCTTTGTTGTTTGCATGTTCTGTTTGGCATTTGATACAACACTCAGACATACGGTAAGCACTATTACGCCGAAAGGCAATATGCTTGTTTCCCTCTCCCTTTCTTTTTCTTTTAAGCAGAAGGAATGTTCCTCGCGCACAAGTTTGCCGGGGGGGAAGGAGATGAAGGAGGAACTAAGTGCTGTTCAAGTAAGAAGAGCCTTACCGGAAAGCAAGCAACATGAACAAGCAGCGTATGAGAGATAAGTTGTTAGAATTTGACCAGTTCAAATTTTAAATTTTGGTTGTCTTCCGTGAACGATCACACTTTGTATGGAAAACCTGTGCGCGGAGGAACCTACCCGTAGCTTGCCGCACCCTTATCTTGTTTTCGAGTCCACTCAACGATTTAAGTGAGCTGCGACAAGTGTCGCGCCCTTGCCTCGTTTCCGAGTACGCTCAGCAAGCTAAGTGCGTTGCGACCAGCTGCGGCAAGGTTGCTTACCGGCGAGGACCTTGGCCAGCAGGCTGCTCAGAGTCCAGCACTCAGCGCTCGCGGCAAGGGCCCCTTGCCGGCAAGCTCCCCGGGAGCGTAGGGTGAAAAACATACAAAGTCAAAGATTGGGACAAGGAAGATAACATTGCACTGATTGATTGAAATGAAGCGAATATTTTACAAGGATAACTTGTCGCAATGGACTAATGAGTTCATAACATAATATGCAGCAACAAAAAGATAAAGATACATGGAGCCCTAGTCTACGCGGTCGCCTTCCTTCCTGCCAAGCTTTGCCACCTTGGCGATGATGTGGCCGACCTGCTCCTTCAGGGCCTCCGTGTCTGCATCTGCCGGCAGGGTGCGAAGAACGTTCGTGAGATTGATCCCCGGGTTGCGGTACACGATCTTCGTCAAGACCCGCTCCAGAGTTCCCGCGCAGAGCCGGCGTGACTCCTCGGCCAGCTGCGCGGGGATGCGGTTCCGGAGACCTGCAAGAGCCGGAGCGACGCCTCTGAAGAAGAGGCTGAGCTTCGCGCTGTGCGGGAGATCTGGATCCGGCGAGTAGATAAGATGTTCGACCTTCAGCGCCAGCAACTCCTGGTCAATATTGGACGCAGAAGAAACCAGCTCTTCGGTCCACACCTCGATAGTCTGCCGGAAGAGCTCGGAGGCTTTGTTGACGCTCTCCATCAAGGTTCGCTCCTTGCGGAGCTCATCCTTCAACTTGGTCTCCTGGGCCCGGGCAGCATCAAGCGATTCCTTCAGGGTGGTGACCTTCAGCTCCAAATCTTCAATGGAATCCTTGGCGGCCTTCAGCTCGTCACCCCTCTTGGATAAACTCACCTGGAGCTCTGAGTTTGTGTGAGCATCCTTCTCGCGCTCCAGGATGAGCGCGGCAACCTTCTCGGCGCTCACCTTCATCGCCTTCTCCAGTTGTTCGACCTTGGCGGCGAGCTCCTTCTTGGCGTCCTCCGCGGCAACCGCGGCGGCCTTCGCCTCCTTCAGCTCCCCGCCAAGGGCAGCCTCGCGAGCGGCAAGGTCTTCTTCATGAGAATCCAGCTCAACCTTCCGCTGCGCGAGCTCTCCCTCTCGCCGGGACATCTCCACCCCGGCGAGGCGCTGCTGCTCATCGGCTTCGGCCCTCTCGAGTACCCACTCTTGGTACTCGCCGGCGAGACGCTCACGCTCCTCCGCCACCTGGCGGAGAGCAGCCTGATTGGCGGCGCTGAGCTCCGCCGCACGCTTCTCCATCTCTGCCGCGGCCTTGGCGGCAAGAGCCTCCCGGGAAGCGAGCTTTGCTTGCCTGGCCCGATAAAGGGCCAGGAGCTGATGAAGCAATCGCTCCTCCTCGGGCCCCTCACCTCCACCGGGCGCCTGGACGATCTTCAGGCCTGCGGAGGCGAGGACCTCTCCGTCGAACGCCTCGCCCTCCGCAGGAGCTCGCGACGAAGACCCCCACGGCATCTGGATGAAGACGCCATTGGGGGCCTCGAGATAGAACCTTTGCTCTTCGCCGGCGGAGGGACCGGTGGCCGGTGCAGCATCTGATGCTCCCGCCACCTCCGGGTCGGCGGTGCGGCCACCGTCCCCCTCCCCGGCCGCTGCGTCCGCAGCCGGAGCAGTCTCTTGCGCGGCCGGCTCGGCGGCCTCGCCCACCTCCTCGACGACTGGAGCGTCGCCGCCGCCGCCCTGCGCGTCCTCCTCCTCGAGGATAATTACCTCCGTCTCCATAGGCACAGGAGGAGGAAGTTCTAGAAAGAAGAAGAAGACAAAGAAATTCAAGACTCAAGCAAATATCCAAAAAAAGAGACAAGCCAAGAAGACAAGTTACAAAGGTTACCTTGGCGGACGTCCTCAGCGGCGGGCTCCCTCGCCGGGGAGCTCGGCCTCGTCGGAGTAGTCACCCTCGCCGGGGAACTTGGCCTTGGCGGGGTGGCCGCCCTTGCCGGGCTGCTCGTCCTTGGCGGGGTACTCTGCCTTGGCGGAGTACCCGCCCTTGACGGGGCACTCTCCCTTGCCGGAGAGTTCTGCCTTGGCGGGGATGGCGGTGCCTGCGGCTCCTCGGCGGTGGTCTCCGGGCGCTCTTCCCGCTGCGGCTCCTCCTCTGCACGAAACAAGACAAGAGATGTCAAGATATGAAGATAAAATCAAAAGCCTCAGACGTACCCCGACAAGCGAAAAGAAAGAACCCCAGACTTACGCTGGGGGCTGCGCTGCGGGCTGCGCTGGGGGCTGCTCATCGGAGCAGTGCCAGAGTCCGGCAGGCTCGGCTCCGGCGCGCCCTCTGTTGCCGCCACTGCCGAGTCCTTCGCGACCTCGGCCTCGGGCGCCTTGGCCTTCTTCGCTACGCGATGGGCCAGGGTCCTGAAATCAGAACAGAAGACAGAGTTAGCATCAACAGAAGCTCGAGACGAAAATTAAGAAGATGAAGAATCTCGGATCCTTACTCCTGGTCCTCCTCGTCGTCCTCGCTCAGGGCGGAGAAGTCGTACTCCACCGTGGGCGCGTCGACGCGAGGAGCGGGAGGCGAAGACTCCCTCGCGCGCTTGGTACTCACCGGGGCTGGGGGCTGCGAAGACCCAGCCCCTGTGGCTGCCGGCGCCCGGGGGGCGGGCAGAGCCGCTGCTCCGCTCCGAGAAGACCCCTGCCGGCTCGCTGCCGGCCTGCGGGGCGCCTCCGTCGTGGTCCGCGCACGGGCCGCCTCTGCTGCGGCTGGTGCGCCGGACGGCCTTGGCGCGGCTTGACTCCCCCGGGGAGCCGCCCGCCGAGGTGGCTGTTGCCGGGGCGCCTGTGCCCTTTCCCCCGTCGCCGCTTTGCGGAGACGCTTTGCCGGAGACTCCTTCGGGCTTGCCGGGGGCGGGGAGCTCTCCGGCGAGGAGAGGTCGTCGGCGTATAACTCCGTAGATCCACCGGAGTCTTCGGCCTCCTCCTCCTCCTCCTCCTCTGCCCCGGCCGGCTCGCTAGGCCCAGCATCCAGCGCTGCGGCCCTCTTCCCCTTGGCGCCTCCGCCCCTCGCGGCGCCTCTGCTTCCTCCGGCGGTGCCCTCCCTTGCCGCGGCCTCCGTCGCGATCCCATGGATCCCGGAGTGCCTCAACGAGGGAACCCCGGCGAGCGCGTCGGGTGGGAGGTTCAGCAATCGGCGGATCTCCGCCTCTTCCGCCTGGGTGGACGCCTCTTCGGCCTCCGCCTCCTCCGGCGAAAACCCGAAGACTCCTGCCGCCGCGGCTGCGGCGGCCTCCTCAGCCCGAGAAGCTATGTAGGCGATTTCCTGTTCGGTGGTGTCCCGCGTATGCAGCTTGAGGTCCTCCTTGTTACTCGCCACCTCGACGAGGTTGTCGTAGAAGTTGAGGACGTCGATGGGCTTCGGGGCGATCCACGAGCGGTCCAAGCCATGCGAGTCGCACATCGGCATCATGGCAAGGATCCGATCCCTCGCGGCGTTGTTGCAGAGCGGCACCACTTCCCGGGGAGTCCTGAACCACTCGGGGTGCGTCGGGTCGTACTTGAAGAGCTCTCGTACCATCCCGCGCAGCTCCAGAGTGGTGAAGTTGAAGTTAAGCCCGGGGCGCAGCCTCATGATGTCTGCCGGGCCGCCGTACTCCCAGGCCGGCCTCTTCCGGTCTTGGAGAGGGGCGATGCGCCGGCGGAGGAAATCTGCGCCCACCTCGGCAACTGACAGCCGGGCCAGCCGAAGACGGAGGATCCGGACGAGGGCGATGTCGAGCTTGACGTCGTCGGAGTCTAGATCGCTCCAATCTCTGCCGCGCGCGATAGGCGTTGTGCGCGGCGCAGTGAAGGCTTGCGGCTGGTCCTCTACGATCCAGCACCACTCCGCTCGCCATTCCTCCCACTTGCCGCGGAGCTCCCCCGGCAAGTACGACCCCTTCTTCCCGAGACGGAAGACCCAAGAAATACATCCGGAGAGAGGGGCATCGGCCTCGGCTCTAGGGGTGAAAAAGTGTCTAAAGAGGGCTACGTTGGGGTGGACTCCTATGAAGTTTTCGCACATATGTGCGAAAACGGCCATGGTGAGAATGGCGTTGGGGGTGAAATCAAGCAGATGGAAGCCATACGTATTCATGATATCACAGAAGAAGTTCGAAAAAGGAGGACAGAGACCACAGTGGAAAAAGGCAGCAAAGAAGTGATACCCGCCGGGGTAGTTGTCCTTGGCGACGGCCGGGTATGCTCGGGTGCGGGGATGCGCGTCGGTGCCCTTGGACCAGAACAAGTAGTACTTGTTCCAGAGTTCTTGCACGCCGAGCTTCGGTGGGAAGACGACGTGCCGCTTCCGGTAAGCGATGAGCTTGGCTGCTTGCTCGGATTTCTCCTTCTTGGATTTCTCCGCTTTCGCCTTGTCGGCCTTTGGAGCCATGGCGGGCGCGGCGGAAGGAAGGGGACGAAGAGCTCGGCGGCGGCGGAGCTGTGGAGGCGGAGCGCAAGAAGGAATCTTTTGCAGGAGGAAGACGACGTAATGAGAGCACAGGGAGGGGAACCGCGCCCGCTGCCTCTGCTTTTATGGGGGAGTGGGGGGCGTTTCGCCCTTTCCATTAAGAGATCATGGGCACGTCCCATCCCACGGCGCCGCAATCGACGCGTGCCGTTACCGTGGGGTGCGGCGGATATGGAAGTGGATTCGGCGCGCCGCGGACCGCGGGTGCCCGTGCACTGTTTTGGGCCTGGCCCAACAGCGCTCGGCACCGTGTGTGGCCCAGGCCCGGGGGCTCCTGTCGGTGTACTAAGGTAGGGGTACCCCAGTACCCCAACTTGTGCACGGGCAGTTGCAGCTTCCCGCGGCAAGGTTCACCGCGTGCTCGCCGGAGACCTTCCTGCTTCTTATCAAACCATTCAAAAACAAAGTATACAAGACAGAAGATCGAGACCCCGGCAAGAGGAGCTTGCCGGGAAGGCCGTACCAGGCTCAAGGCTGTTCCACTAACACAAGACCCTGGCAAGAGGAGCTTGCCAGGAAGACTAGAAGATATCGCCTCGGCGCTATGCGCGCCCCGGCAAGGGGCCCGGGGAGCGGCAAGTTCCCGGGCCCGGCAAGATCAAGGCCCCGGCAAGGTACTTGCCGGGAAGGCTGCGCTGTGTGCCCGCGCTCCAGCTCATCGGCCCACGCGTCGCCCTGGGGCCTATCCAGGGACGCGTGGCGGATGGCTGTGCAGCCTGGGGGACACGGTGGCACTCCACGGCGATGAATCCGTCGCCGTGGCGGACGGAGACGCTAAGGCGGGAGCTTTTGGGGTCGACGGCGACGGGCATTCAATGCCCTTGTCCCCCACTGTTAAAGTAGGTATAGACCACTGTTCTGTACTGTAGCTCCACTGTTCCCGCACTGTTACAACTACCACCTCTTTTACATTTTTACCCCTTTCTCCTACGTTGACACCTGTCGGTGACCCCTTGCACTATAAAAGGAGGCCCATGCACAACGTGGAGGGGGTTCGAAACCTAGATTACTCTCACGCACGGTGTAGCTGCTTCTTCAAGCTCCCGAGCGCTCAACTCAATACACAACCAAGCAGGAGTAGGGTTTTACGCATCCGTGCGGCCCGAACCTGGGTAAAAACTGCCCGCGCGTCTGCCTCGATCTGCTCTTCGTGCTCCCTCCGCCCTCGTACCGCACAGACAAGGGGCTCCGGTCCCATAGGTGTTCGTGGCGGACAGTTTCCCCCGACAGACCTGAACACCAAAGTGATATGCCGGCTCATCAAAATTTGAGCTGTAATTGCGATAACTTTCATTTTTCCCATCCTGCAGGCCATTTTTGAGGGCCAAGACGACCCTTTTTGGTCTCAAAATTTTCCGCGCACGTGATCCTGTGTGTGCACGTATGTAAAATCCTCCAAATCATAAAAACTAGAAGTCCTATCACCTCAATTCCCCAATAGCTTTCCAACGCCTATGAAAACGACGAAATCGGTGCTTGTTCTCACTTGCTTTGAGAGTCTCGATCAATTCGGACTCTAGGTTGATTTTTGTATTTTCTTTGATCACCGTTTCTTCGCGAGAGTTGGCCTAACACCCTATTGTATCCATACATGGGTGGGGCGCCAAGGACCTGAACACCAAAGTGATATGCCGGCTCATCAAAATTTGAGCGGTAATTGCGATAACTTTCATTTTTTCCAATCCTGCAGGCCATTTTTGAGGGCCAAGACGACCCTTTTTGGTCTCAAAATTTTCCGTGCACGTGATCCTGTGTGTGCACGTATGTAAAATCCTCCAGATCGTAAAAACTAGAAGTCCTATCACCTCAATTCCCCAATAGCTTTCCAACGCCTATGAAAATGACGAAATCGGAGCTTGTTCTCACTTGCTTTGAGAGTCTCGATCAATTCGGACTCTAGGTTGATTTTTGTATTTTCTTTGATCACCGTTTCTTCGCGAGAGTTGGCCTAACACCCTATTGTATCCATACATGGGTGGGGCGCCCAGGACCTGAACACCAAAGTGATATGCCGGCTCATCAAAATTTGAGCTGTAATTCCGATAACTTTCATTTTTTCCAATCCTGCAGGCCATTTTTGAGGGCCAAGACGACCCTTTTTGGGCTCAGAATTTTCCACGCACGTGATCCTGTGTGTGCACGTATGTAAAATCCTCCAAATCATAAAAACTAGAAGTCCTATCACTAGTAGAAAACAGGGCATTGGTCCAGCCCATTAGCCCCGGTTCAATCTAGAACCGGGACCAATAGGGGTACTGGACCCGGTTCGTTAGCCCAGGGGGCCGGCCGGGCCACGTGGGCCATTGGTCCCGGTTCGTCTGGACCTATTGGTCCCGGTTGGAGCTAAAAACCGGGACCAATGGCTCTTGCTCCTGGCCCACCACTATTAGTCCCGGTTTGTTTTATGAACCGGGACCAAAGGCACCCCTTTAGCCCCGGTTTGTAGCACCAACCGGGACCAGTGAGTTGCCTATATATACCCCCTCACTCAAGAGCAGAGCTCACTGCTCTGTTTTTGTTCTGGCCGAGGGGGAGAGGGGTTAGTGGTGCTCTAGCTCACCTCCTATGCACACAACATGTTCGGTGGAATGCCCGAGCCACACTAGTTAAGCTTTTCTCCTCTCGAAGCTCTATTTTCTTCGAGATTTGTCTAGGTTTAGCGGTCCGTCACGTCCCGTCCCCGTCTTCGCCGCCGTCGATCGCCCCCGCCGATCTCGTCACCGGCACCACCGTGGTGAGCCTCTTGTTATGTCCATGCTTTTCTTACTTTTATTATTGCTTTAGATAGATATTTGTCTAATTTTCTTACGTTTATTATTGCTTGTTATTATATAGTGCGATGGTTTTGATATCCGCCCACGTGGGCCCTCGTCCGGTCTACGATTCGGATGTGGTATATTATCTTTAATTTATAACTATTTGTTTTAGTGCTTATGATAGTTATGCCGACCAACCTGACATGCATAGATGTTTTATTATGTCTAGGAGGTAGTTGAACCGGAAATTCCAACCGACCCTCTTGTGGAAAGGTTAAATTTAGTTGAAGAGGAAAACATTTCGTTAAAGAAAAAATTGGAAAAAATGGAGGAGGAGAAGATGGAATTGGAGTTGCATGTTGCGGAAGTTATCGATGATCACAAGATCAAGATGGACCCTATTGTCGAGAGGTTAAATTTAGTTGAAGAAGAAAACAAATTCTTGAAGGAAAAAATAAAAAATTGTGGACGAGAAGATGATATTGGAGTTGCATGTTGCGGATGTCGTCGATGATCACAAGATCAAGATGGATGCAATGCGGTTGAAGATTAAAAAGATTAGAAAATATGCCATTAATACCGAGGCTTGGTATCATTATGCCGTTGGATCAATTGTTACCTTGGTTGCGATTATGATAGCATTTGTTTTCGCGTTGAAATGTTTTACATAGTTTCGATGTGTATGGAGAGCTATATGTTGTTAGATGAGAACTATATATGTATGTACTTTGGTTTTAATGTGATGATGAACTTTTATCCATTTGGTCACTTAATTATCTATTTATGATGTTCTGTAATGGTTTTTGACACACTTAATTATATATAAATGCACGCAGATGAACCGCCAATGGATGTACGATGACAGACACACCTCCGGGTACATTAAGGGCGTGCGTGAGTTTCTAAATGCGGCAGAGGCAAACAAGCAGAATGGTTTTATGTGTTGTCCATGCACTAAATGTGTGATTACGATGTCTTACTCTAACCGAAAAATCCTTCACTCCCACCTGCTTTACAAGGGTTTCATGCCACACTATAATGTTTGGACGAGGCACGGAGAAATAGGGGTTATGATGGAAGACGGCGAAGAAGAAGAGTACGATGACAACTATGTGCCCCCTGAATACGGTGATGCTGCAATGGGGGGAGCTGGTGAAGATCAAGAGGAACCAGACGATGTGCCCAATGATGCTGCAACGGGTGAAGCTGCTGAAGATCAAGAGGAACCAAATGATGATCTTCGCCGGGTCATTGTCGATGCAAGGACACAATGCGAAAGTCAAAAGGAGAAGCTGAAGTTCGATCGCATGTTAGAGGATCACAAAAAAGGGTTGTACCCCAATTGCGAAGATGGCAACACAAAGCTCGGTACCGTACTAGAATTGCTGCAGTGGAAGGCAGAGAATGCTGTGGCTGACAAAGGATTTGAGAAGCTACTAAAAATATTGAAGAAGAAGCTTCCGAAGGATAACGAATTGCCCGACAGTACATACGCAGCAAAGAAGGTCGTATGCCCTCTAGGATTGGAGGTGCGGAAGATACATGCTGAAGGAAATATGCCCTAGAGGCAATAATAAAGTTATTATTTATTTCCTTATATCATGATAAATGTTTATTATTCATGCTAGAATTGTATTAACCGGAAACTTAATACATGTGTGAATACATAGACAAAACAGTATGTCCCTAGTATGCCTCTACTAGACTAGCTCATTGATCAAAGATGGTTATGTTTCCTAGCCATAGACATGAGTTGTCATTTGATCAACGGGATCACATCATTAGGAGAATGATGTGATGGACAAGACCCATCCGTTAGCATAGCACTATGATCGTTTAGTTTAACTGCTATTGCTTTCTTCATGACTTATACATGTTCCTATGACTATGAGATTATGCAACTCCCGAATACCGTAGGAACACCTTGTGTGCTATCAAACGTCACAACGTAACTGGGTGATCATAAAGATGCTCTACAGGTGTCTCCGAAAGTATTCGTGGTGTTGGCATAGATCAAGATTAGGATGTGTCACTCCGAGTGTCGGAGAGGTATCTCTGGGCCCTCTCGGTAACACACATCACAATAAGCCTTGCAAGCAAAAGACTAATGAGTTAGTCACGAGATGATGTGTTACGGAACGAGTAAAGAGACTTGCCGGTAACGAGATTGAACTAGGTATAGAGATACCGACGATCGAATCTCGGGCAAGTAACATACCGTTTGACAAAAGGAACAACATATGTTGTTATGCGGTTCTGACCGATAAAAGATCTTCGTAGAATATGTAGGAGCCAATATGAACATCCAGGTTCCGCTATTGGTTATTGACCAGAGATGAGTCTCGGTCATGTCTACATAGTTCTCGAACCCGTAGGGTCCGCACGCTTAACGTTTGATGACGATCGGTATTATGAGTTTTTGAGTATTGATGTACCGAAGGTAGTTCGGAGTCCCGGATGAGATCACGGACATGACGATGAGTCTCGGAATGTCCGAGACATAAAGATTGATATATTGGACGGCTATATTCGGACACCGGAAGTATACCGGAAAAGTTTCGGATTTATCGGGAATGCCGGAGGGGGTTACCGGAACCCCCTACGAGAGGGGATGGTCCATAGTGGGCCTAAAAGGTGAGAGAGAGGCAGCCCATAGGGCTAGCCGGCGCCCCCACCTAGGAATCCTAGTTGGACTAGGATTGGGGGGGCGCCACCTCTCCTAATCCTTTCCCCCTTCTTCCTTCCGGTGAATCCTACTAGGAATAGGATTGCAATCCTATTCCTAGTAGGAGTCCCCTCCCTAGCCGCACCATAGGAGGTGGCCGGCCCCTCCTCCCTTGCTCCTTTATATACGGGGGCAGGGGGGCACCCAAAGACACACAAGTTGAATTGTTTTAGCCGTGTGCGGTGCCCCCCTCCACAGAATCACACCTCGGTCGTACCGTCGCGGAGCTTAGGAGAAGCCCTGCGCCGGTGATCACATCATATCCGTCACCACGCCGTTGTGCTGACGAAACTCTCCCGTGAAGCTCAACTAGATCAAGAGCTCGTGGGACGTCATCAAGCTGAACGTGTGCTGAACGCGGAGGTGCTGTACGTTCGGTGCTTGATCGGTTGGATCGTGAAGAAGTTCGACAACATCAACCGCGTCACTTGACGCTTCCGCTCCCGGTCTACGAGGGTACGTAGACACACTCTCCCCTCTCGTTGCTATGCATCTGGTAGATAGATCTTGCGTGATCGTAGGAAAATTTTAAAATACTACGTTCCCCAACAGTGGCATCATGAGCCAGGTCTATGCGTAGATGATATGCACGAGTAGAACACAATGAGATTCTGGACGATACTAGTCATACTGCTTACCAGCATGTCATACTTTGCTTCGGCGGTATTGTGAGATGAAGTGGCCCGGACCGACATTACGCGTACGCTTACGCGAGACTGGTTTCACCGTTATGAGCACTCGTTGCTTAAAGGTGACTGGCGGGTGTCTGTCTCTCTCACTTTAGCTGAATCAAGTGTGGCTACGCCCGGTCCTTGTGAAGGTTAAAACAGCACATACTTGACGAAACATCGTTGTGGTTATGTATGCGTAGGTAAGAACGGTTCTTGCTAAGCCCGTAGCAGCCACGTAAAACTTGCAACAAACAAAGTAGAGGACGTCTAACTTGTTTTTGCAGGGCATGTTGTGATGTGATATGGTCAAGACATGATGAGTTATACGGTTTTTGTATGAGATGATCATGTTTTGTAAAGTTATCGGCAACTGGCAGGAGCCATATGGTTGTCGCTTTATTGTATGAAATGCAATCGCCATGTAATTGCTTTAGTTTATCACCAAGCGGTAGCGATAGTCGAAGAAGCAATAGTTGGCGAGACGACAACGATGCTACGATGGAGATCAAGGTGTCAAGCCGGTGACGAAGGTGATCATGACGGTGCTTTGGAGATGGAGATCAAAAGCACAAGATGATGATGGCCATAGCATGTCACATATTTTGATTGCATGTGATGTTTATCTTATTATGCTTCTTATTTTGCTTAGAACGATGGTAGCATTATAAGATGATCCCTTACTAAATTTCAAGGTATAAGTGTTCTCCCTGAGTATGCACCGTTGCGAAAGTTCGTCGTGCCGAGACACCACGTGATGATCGGGTGTGATAAGCTCTACGTTCAAATACAACGGGTGTAAGCCAGTTTTGCACACGCAGAATACTCGGGTTAAACTTGACGAGCCTAGCATATACAGATATGGCCTCGGAACACTGGAGACCGAAAGGTCGAGCGTGAATCATATAGTAGATATGATCAACATAAGATGTTCACCATTGAAAACTACTCCATCTCACGTGATGATCGGACATGGTTTAGTTGATTTGGATCACGTGATCATTTAGATGACCAGAGGGATGTCTATCTAAGTGGGAGTTCTTTAAATTAATATGATTAAAT
>LR738710.1:649466880-649532519 GCA_902687465.1 Secale cereale
GTTCCACTAACACAAGACCCTGGCAAGAGGAGCTTGCCAGGAAGACTAGAAGATATCGCCTCGGCGCTATGCGCGCCCCGGCAAGGGGCCCGGGGAGCGGCAAGTTCCCGGGCCCGGCAAGATCAAGGCCCCGGCAAGGTACTTGCCGGGAAGGCTGCGCTGTGTGCCCGCGCTCCAGCTCATCGGCCCACGCGTCGCCCTGGGGCCTATCCAGGGACGCGTGGCGGATGGCTGTGCAGCCTGGGGGACACGGTGGCACTCCACGGCGATGAATCCGTCGCCGTGGCGGACGGAGACGCTAAGGCGGGAGCTTTTGGGGTCGACGGCGACGGGCATTCAATGCCCTTGTCCCCCACTGTTAAAGTAGGTATAGACCACTGTTCTGTACTGTAGCTCCACTGTTCCCGCACTGTTACAACTACCACCTCTTTTACATTTTTACCCCTTTCTCCTACGTTGACACCTGTCGGTGACCCCTTTGCATTATAAAAGGAGGCCCATGCACAACGTGGGGGGGGGTTCGAAACCTAGATTACTCTCACGCACGGTGTAGCTGCTTCTTCAAGCTCCCGAGCGCTCAACTCAATACACAAACAAGCAGGAGTAGGGTTTTACGCATCCGTGCGGCCCGAACCTGGGTAAAACTGCCCGCGCGTCTGCTTCGATCTGCTCTTTGTGCTCCCTCCGCCCTCGTACCGCACAGACAAGGGGCTCCGGTCCCATAGGTGTTCGTGGCGGACAGTTTCCCCCCGACACCCCTGCTATGTAGAATTAAGAATCCTCGAGGGAGCGACCCCCTATGCAAATTTAATTAATTAATTAAGTTGTTATTATGAGGCAAATAGTACCAATGTTGGGACTTGCTGGAAAAGACTTAGCACTTAGCGGTTTATCAAGGGGGTCCCATACACCCCAACCGTGTTAGGAACGCATAATCAAGGAACATAACACCGGTTTATACGGTTCCTAACGGCATGAGTGGAGCAAAACACCAAGCAAAAGGCTTAGCCTTCCACCCTTGCCAATATATGAAGGAAATATGCCCTAGAGGCAATAATAAAGATGTTATTTGTATTTCCTTATATCATGATAAATGTCTTTTATTCATGCTAGAATTGTATTAACCGGAAACTTAGTACATGTGTGGATACATAGACAAAACAGTATGTCCCTAGTATGCCTCTACTAGACTAGCTCATTGATCAAAGATGGTTATGTTTCCTAGCCATAGACATGAGTTGTCATTTGATCAACGGGGTCACATCATTAGGAGAATGATGTGATGGACAAGACCCATCCGTTAGCATAGCACTATGATCGTTTAGTTTAACTGCTATTGCTTTCTTCATGACTTATACATGTTCCTATGACTATGAGATTATGCAACTCCCGAATACTGTAGGAACACCTTGTGTGCTATCAAACGTCACAACGTAACTGGGTGATCATAAAGATGCTCTATAGGTGTCTCCGAAAGTATTCGTGGTGTTGGCATAGATCAAGATTGGGATTTGTCACTCCGAGTGTCGGAGAGGTATCTCTGGGCCCTCTTGGTAACACACATCATAATAAGCCTTGCAAGCAAAAGACTAATGAGTTAGTCACGAGATGATGTGTTACGGAACGAGTAAAGAGACTTGCCGGTAACGAGATTGAACTAGGTATAAAGATACCGACGATCGAATCTCGGGCAAGTAACATACCGTTTGACAAAAGGAACAACATATGTTGTTATGCGGTTCTGACCGATAAAAGATCTTCGTAGAATATGTAGGAGCCAATATGAACATCCAGGTTCCGCTATTGGTTATTGACCAGAGATGAGTCTCGGTCATGTCTACATAGTTCTCGAACCCGTAGGGTCCGCACGCTTAACGTTTGATGACGATCGGTATTATGAGTTTTTGAGTATTGATGTACCGAAGGTAGTTCGGAGTCCCGGATGAGATCACGGACATGACGATGAGTCTCGGAATGTCCGAGACATAAAGATTGATATATTGGACGGCTATATTCGGACACCGGAAGTATACCGGAAAAGTTTCGGATTTATCGGGAATGCCGGAGGGGGTTACCGGAACCCCCTACGAGAGGGGATGGTCCATAGTGGGCCTAAAAGGTGAGAGAGAGGCAGCCCATAGGGCTAGCCGGCGCCCCCACCTAGGAATCCTAGTTGGACTAGGATTGGGGGGGCGCCACCTCTCCTAATCCTTTCCCCCTTCTTCCTTCCGGTGAATCCTACTAGGAATAGGATTGCAATCCTATTCCTAGTAGGAGTCCCCTCCCTAGCCGCACCATAGGAGGTGGCCGGCCCCTCCTCCCTTGCTCCTTTATATACGGGGGCAGGGGGGCACCCAAAGACACACAAGTTGAATTGTTTTAGCCGTGTGCGGTGCCCCCCTCCACAGAATCACACCTCGGTCGTACCGTCGCGAAGCTTGGGAGAAGCCCTGCGCCGGTGATCACATCATATCCGTCACCACGCTGTCGTGCTAACGAAACTCTCCCGTGAAGCTCAACTGGATCAAGAGCTCGTGGGACGTCATCAAGCTGAACGTGTGCTGAACGCGGAGGTGCCGTACGTTCGGTGCTTGATCGGTTGGATCGCGAAGAAGTTCGACAACATCAACCGCGTCACTTGACGCTTCCGCTCCCGGTCTACGAGGGTACGTAGACACACTCTCCCCTCTCGTTGCTATGCATCTGGTAGATAGATCTTGCGTGATCGTAGGAAAATTTTAAAATACTACGTTCCCCAACAGTGGCATCATGAGCTAGGTCTATGCGTAGATGATATGCACGAGTAGAACACAATGAGTTGTGGGCGATACTAGTCATACTGCTTACCAGCATGTCATACTTTGCTTCGGCGGTATTGTGAGATGAAGCGGCCCGGACCGACATTACGCGTACGCTTACGCGAGACTGGTTTCACCGTTACGAGCACTCGTTGCTTAAAGGTGACTGGCGGGTGTCTGTCTCTCTCACTTTAGCTGAATCAAGTGTGGCTACGCCCGGTCCTTGTGAAGGTTAAAACAGCACATACTTGACGAAACATCGTTGTGGTTTTATATGCGTAGGTAAGAACGGTTCTTGCTAAGCCCGTAGCAGCCACGTAAAACTTGCAACAACAAAGTAGAGGACGTCTAACTTGTTTTTGCAGGGCATGTTGTGATGTGATATGGTCAAGACATGATGAGTTATACGGTTTTGTATGAGATGATCATGTTTTGCGAGGGTGATCATGACGGTGCTTTGGAGATGGAGATCAAAAGCACAAGATGATGATGGCCATATCATGTCACATATTTTGATTGCATGTGATGTTTATCTTATTATGCTTCTTATTTTGCTTAGAACGACGGTAGCATTATAAGATGATCCCTTACTAAATTTCAAGGTATAAGTGTTCTCCCTGAGTATGCACCGTTGCGAAAGTTCGTCGTGCCGAGACACCACGTGATGATCGGGTGTGATAAGCTCTACGTTCAAATACAACGGGTGTAAGCCAGTTTTGCACACGCAGAATACTCGGGTTAAACTTGACGAGCCTAGCATATACAGATATGGCCTCGGAACACTGGAGACCGAAAGGTCGAGCGTGAATCATATAGTAGATATGATCAACATAAGATGTTCACCATTGAAAACTACTCCTTCTCACGTGATGATCGGACATGGTTTAGTTGATTTGGATCACGTGATCATTTAGATGACCAGAGGGATGTCTATCTAAGTGGGAGTTCTTTAAATTAATATGATTAAATTGAACTTTAATTTATCATGAACTTAGTCCTGATAGTTTTGCATATCTATGTCGTTGTAGATCAATGGCCCGTGCTACCGTTCCTTTGAATTTTAATGCATTCCTAGAGAAAGCTAAGTTGAAAGATGATGGTAGCAATTACACGGACTGGGTCCGTAACCTGAGGATTATCCTCATTGCTGCACAGAAGAATTATGTCCTTGAAGCACCGCTAGGTGACAAACCCCCTTCCGCTAATGCAGACGCTTTGAACGTCTGGCAGTCGCGGTCTGATGACTACACGATAGTTCAGTGTGCCATGCTTTACGGCTTAGAACCGGGACTTCAACGACGTTTTGAACGTCATGGACCATATGAGATGTTCCAGGAGTTGAAGTTAATATTTCAAGCAAATGCCCGAATTGAGAAATATGAGATTTCCAATAAGTTCTACAGCTGCAAAATGGAGGAGAATAGTTCTATCAGTGAACACTTGCTCAGAATGTCTGGGTACTACAATCATATGACTCAACTTGGTTGCAAAGTTGACGAGGATAGTGTTATTGATAGAGTTCTTCAATCACTGCCAACAAGCTATAAAGGCTTCGTGATGAACTATAACATGCAAGGGATGCAAAAGACAATTCCCGAGCTCTTCGCTATGCTCAAAGCTGCGGAGGTAGAAATCAAAAAGGAGCATCAAGTGTTGATGGTTAACAAGACCACTAGTTTCAAGAAAAAGGGCAAGGGAAAGAAAGGGAACTTCAAAAAGAATAGCAAGTCAGTTGCTACTTCAACGAAGAAACCCAAATCTGGAGCCAAGCCTGAAACTGAGTGCTTCTACTGCAAGGGGACTGGACACTGGAAGCGGAACTGCCCCAAGTATTTGGCGGATAAGAAGGATGGCAAGATGAACAAAGGTATATGTGATATACATGTTATTAATGTGTACCTTACTAATGCTCGTAGTAGTACCTGGGTATTTGATACCGGTTCGGTTGCTAATATTTGTAACTCGAAACAGGGACTACGGATTAAACGAAGATTACCTAAGGACGAGGTGACGATGCGCGTGGGAAACGGTTCCAAAGTCGATGTGATCGCCGTCGGCACGCTACCTCTACATCTACCTTCGGGATTAGTTTTAGACCTAAATAATTGTTATTTGGTGCCAGCGTTGAGCATGAACATTATATCTGGATCTTGTTTATTGTGAGACGGTTATTCATTTAAATCAGAGAATAATGGTTGTTCCATTTTGATGAATAATATCTTTTATGGTCATGCACCCTTAAAGAGTGGTCTATTCTTACTGGATCTTGATTGTAGTGATACACATATTCATAATATTGAAACCAAAAGATGCAAGGTTAATAATGATAGTGCAACTTATTTGTGGCACTGCCGTTTGGGTCATATTGGTGTAAAACGCATGAAGAAACTCCATAAAGATGGACTTTTGGAATCACTTGATTATGAATCACTTGGTGCTTGCGAACCATGCCTCATGGGCAAGATGACTAAAACTCCGTTCTCCGGAACTATGGAGCGAGCAACAGATTTGTTGGAAATCATACATACTGATGTATGTGGACCAATGAGCGTTGATGCTCGCGGCGGGTATCGTTATTTTCTGACCTTCACTGATGATTTGAGTAGATATGGGTATATCTACTTAATGAAACACAAGTCTGAAACGTTTGAAAAGTTCAAAGAATTTCAGAGTGAAGTAGAGAATCATCGTAACAAGAAAATAAAGTTCCTACGATCTGATCGTGGAGGAGAATATTTGAGTTACGAGTTTGGTCTTCATTTGAAACAATGTGGAATAGTTTCACAACTCACGCCACCTGGAACACCACAACGTAATGGTGTGTCCGAACGTCGTAACCGTACTTTATTAGATATGGTGCGATCTATGATGTCTCTTACCGATTTACCACTATCGTTTTGGGGTTATGCTTTAGAGACAGCTGCATTCACGTTAAATAGGGCACCATCTAAATCCGTTGATACGACGCCTTATGAACTGTGGTTTGGCAAGAAACCAAAGTTGTCGTTTCTCAAAATTTGGGGCTGCGATGCTTATGTGAAAACACTTCAACCTGATAAGCTCGATCCCAAGTCGGAAAAATGTGTCTTCATAGGATACCCAAAAGAAACTGTTGGGTACACCTTCTATCACAGACCCGAAGGCAAAATATTCGTTGCTAAGAACGGATCCTTTCTAGAAAAAGAGTTTCTCTCGAAAGAAGTGAGTGGGAGGAAAGTAGAACTTGATGAGGTAATTGTACCTTCTCCCATATTGGAAAGTAGTACATCACAGGAAATTGTTCCAGTGATTCCTACACCAATTAGTGAGGAAGTTGATGATAATGATCATGAAACTTCGGATCAAGTTTCTACTGAACGTCGTAGATCAACCAGAGTACGTTCCGCACCAGAGTGGTACGGCAACCCAGTTCTGGAAATCATGTTACTAGACCATGATGAACCTACGAACTATGAGGAAGCGATGATGAGCCCAGATTCCGCAAAATGGCTTGAAGCCATGAAATCTGAGATGGGATCCATGTATGAGAACAAAGTATGGACTTTGGTTGACTTGCCCGATGATCGGCATGCCATCGAAAATAAATGGATCTTCAAGAGGAAGACCGACGCAGACGGTAATATTACTGTTTACAAAGCTCGACTTGTTGCGAAAGGTTTTCGACAAGTTCAAGGAGTTGACTACGATGAGACTTTCTCACCTGTAGCGATGCTTAAGTCTGTCCAAATCATGTTAGCAATTGCCGCATTTTATGATTATGAAATCTGGCAAATGGATGTCAAAACTGCATTCCTAAATGGATATCTCAAAGAAGAGTTGTATATGATGCAACCAGAAGGTTTTGTCGATCCAAAAGGTGCTAACAAAGTATGCAAACTCCAGCGATCCATCTATGGATTAGTGCAAGCATCTCGGAGTTGGAATATACGCTTTGATGAGGTGATCAAAGCATATGGTTTTATACAGACTTTTGGAGAAGCCTGTATTTACAAGAAAGTGAGTGGGAGCTCTGTAGCATTTCTAATATTATATGTAGATGACATATTGTTAATTGGAAATGATATAGAATTTCTGGATAGCATAAAAGGATACTTGAATACAAGTTTTTCTATGAAAGACCTCGGTGAAGCTGCTTACATATTAGGCATCAAGATCTATAGAGATAGATCAAGACGCTTAATTGGACTTTCACAAAGCACATACCTTGATAAGATTTTGAAAAGGTTCAAAATGGATCAGTCAAAGGAAGGGTTCTTGCCTGTTTTACAAGGTATGAAGTTGAGTAAGACTCAATGCCCGACCACTGCAGAAGATAGAGAGAAAATAAAAGTCATTCCCTATGCCTCAGCCATAGGATCTATCATGTATGCAATGCTGTGTACCAGACCTGATGTGTGCCTTGCTATAAGTCTAGCAGGGAGGTACCAAAGTAATCCAGGAGTGGATCACTGGACAGCGGTCAAAAAACATCCTAAAGTATCTGAAAAGAACAAAGGATATGTTTCTCGTATATGGAGGTGACAAAGAGCTCGTCGTAAACGGTTACGTCGATTCTAGCTTTGACACTGATCCGGATGACTCTAAGTCACAAACCGGATATGTATTTTTATTGAACGGTGGAGCTGTCAGCTGGTGCAGTTCCAAGCAGAGTGTCGTGGCGGCATCTACGTGTGAAGCGGAATACATAGCTGCTTCGGAAGCAGCAAATGAAGGAGTCTGGATGAAGGAGTTCATATCCGATCTAGGTGTAGTACCTAGTGCATCGGGTCCAATAAAAATCTTTTGTGACAACACTGGAGCCATAGCCTTGGCGAAGGAATCCAGGTTTCACAAGAGAACAAAGCACATCAAAAGACGCTTCAATTCCATCCGCGATCTAGTCAAGGAGGGAGACATAGAGATTTGCAAAATACATATGGATCTGAATGTTGCAGACCCGTTGACTAAGCCTCTTCCACGGGCAAAACATGATCAGCACCAAGACTCCATGGGTGTGAGGATCATCACTTTGTAATCTAGATTATTGACTCTAGTTCAAGTGGGAGACTGAAGGAAATATGCCCTAGAGGCAATAATAAAGATGTTATTTGTATTTCCTTATATCATGATAAATGTCTTTTATTCATGCTAGAATTGTATTAACCGGAAACTTAGTACATGTGTGGATACATAGACAAAACAGTATGTCCCTAGTATGCCTCTACAAGACTAGCTCATTGATCAAAGATGGTTATGTTTCCTAGCCATAGACATGAGTTGTCATTTGATCAACGGGATCACATCATTAGGAGAATGATGTGATGGACAAGACCCATCCGTTAGCATAGCACTATGATCGTTTAGTTTTACTGCTATTGCTTTCTTCATGACTTATACATGTTCCTATGACTATGAGATTATGCAACTCCCGAATACCGTAGGAACACCTTGTGTGCTATCAAACGTCACAACGTAACTGGGTGATCATAAAGATGCTCTACAGGTGTCTCCGAAAGTATTCGTGGTGTTGGCATAGATCAAGATTAGGATTTGTCACTCCGAGTGTCGGAGAGGTATCTCTGGGCCCTCTCGGTAACACACATCACAATAAGCCTTGCAAGCAAAAGACTAATGAGTTAGTCACGAGATGATGTGTTACGGAACGAGTAAAGAGACTTGTCGGTAACGAGATTGAACTAGGTATAAAGATACCGACGATAGAATCTCGGGCAAGTAACATACCGTTTGACAAAAGGAACAACGTATGTTGTTATGCGGTTCTGACCGATAAAAGATCTTCGTAGAATATGTAGGAGCCAATATGAACATCCAGGTTCCGCTATTGGTTATTGACCAGAGATGAGTCTCGGTCATGTCTACATAGTTCTCGAACCCGTAGGGTCCGCACGCTTAACGTTTGATGACGATCGGTATTATGAGTTTTTGAGTATTGATGTACCGAAGGTAGTTCGGAGTCCCGGATGAGATCACGGACATGACGAGGAGTCTCGGAATGTCCGAGACATAAAGATTGATATATTGGACGGCTATATTCGGACACCGGAAGTATACCGGAAAAGTTTCGGATTTATCGGGAATGCCGGAGGGGGTTACCGGAACCCCCTACGAGAGGGGATGGTCCATAGTGGGCCTAAAAGGTGAGAGAGAGGCAGCCCATAGGGCTAGCCGGCGCCCCCACCTAGGAATCCTAGTTGGACTAGGATTGGGGGGGCGCCACCTCTCCTAATCCTTTCCCCCTTCTTCCTTCCGGTGAATCCTACTAGGAATAGGATTGCAATCCTATTCCTAGTAGGAGTCCCCTCCCTAGCCGCACCATAGGAGGTGGCCGGCCCCTCCTCCCTTGCTCCTTTATATACGGGGGCAGGGGGCACCCAAAGACACACAAGTTGAATTGTTTTAGCCGTGTGCGGTGCCCCCCTCCACAGAATCACACCTCGGTCGTACCGTCGCGGAGCTTAGGAGAAGCCCTGCGCCGGTGATCACATCATATCCGTCACCACGCCGTTGTGCTGACGAAACTCTCCCGTGAAGCTCAACTGGATCAAGAGCTCGTGGGACGTCATCAAGCTGAACGTGTGCTGAACGCGGAGGTGCCGTACGTTCGGTGCTTGATCGGTTGGATCGTGAAGAAGTTCGACAACATCAACCGCGTCACTTGACGCTTCCGCTCCCGGTCTACGAGGGTACGTAGACACACTCTCCCCTCTCGTTGCTATGCATCTGGTAGATAGATCTTGCGTGATCGTAGGAAAATTTTAAAATACTACGTTCCCCAACAATATATAGATGATTTCATTTTAAGCATTTATATAGTGTGATATAACCCAACCAAACTTCAACATGAAGCAAGCATCTTCAATCTTCACCTGCAACTAACAATGCTATAAGAGGGGCTGAGCGAAGCGTACTTAGCCAAGCAACGGTTTGCATAGGTAGGGTGGTTAAACAGGTTCATGGTTACAAGTAGGAGGCTGACAAGAAAGACATGGGCATCGAGGCAAAACTATAGAGCGGAACTACTAGCAATAGGCAAAAATAGTAATGGTATCCGGGTTCGGTCATCTTGCCTGGGAATCCACAAAGGAGAAGAACAAGTCCACGAAGTAGACGGAGCAACACAGTCGAGCGAAGAAGCCTCACAACTCCGGAACGAAACCGAAGCTAACAAGAGAAGCAACCGGAAAGAAGCAAACACACGGCGAACCCGGAACATCTGGAATCTTCGGGAATCTTCTGGAATCTTCTGGGACGTCGGTCTCGGGCGTCACAACTCTCCCACACTAACAGAGGATCTCGACCCGAGATCCTAGAGATAGCACCGGATAAAAACGGAAGAGGAAGAGGTAAAACAAAGTTGCTTCTTTGACGAACGAGTGAAACCAAAGAACCTTGAGAGGTTGAACAAAATGAAAGAAGAATACAACGGAGATGAACGAAGTTGAAAACACTCTGTTAGAAAGAGGAACAAGGAGCATTATGAGAACCTTGCAGGTTGAAAGACATGAAACAAGAGCTCACGGACGAAAAGAATATGAAACCGCAATGGTATGGCCAAGGAATAAGAATGACAGAATTTGGACAACACTCCGTCTGAAAATGGAAGGAATTAACAAGAACTTGAGGAGATGGAATGATATTTGATGAAAACAACAACATAATGCCTCCGAAACAATTAAAAGAAAAGCACAAGGTGTAAGAAAGATTCAGACAGGACTCCGGTTGAAAAGATAGGCAAAACTTGATAAGATGACGGAACTAGAATGTTGGGCACAACACTCTAGTTAAATGATAAGCAAGGGAAAGAACATGATCTCGATAAAAAAACGAGATGATGGTTAAAGAGAGCAACATCAGAATGCCTCCGGAATGAAAGAATAGCATATAAATCAAAGAAAGAATAGATGCAAGATCGTTGGGAAGAAATAACAGAGAAGAAAAAGACAACTTCTCTCAAAATTGAATTTGAAAGAGCATCCTTACGAAGAAGGGTTGAATAGAGTTGTTGGAAATTCAACAACGAAAAGAATAAGCTCATGTGGGCTTCTGGAAAACATCTCAAAATTAAGAGGTGACAACCAGCCACTAATGGAAAACAATTGATTGGATTGATATCAACAAGGAGACGAAAAACTTATTTCACCGGAATGATAAATGAAGAACTTGGGTCATTTATAAGCACCATAATTAGCAACAATTCTTAAGGAAAGCTTTTAGGTGAATTATAACCCAAGATAACTCCAACTAATAATTGAAGAGCTGAAAAGATCTCCTGAACAAGGAAAATGATGGTTTTAAATATCTCACTCTTGATAACTCGTGAATCATGAAACATAAAGGAATTGTCAAGAATGACATAACACCATCTGAAAAGATAAGGTAGAAAGAATTGCACTTGGAAAGCATGATGAAGAATGCTTGAGCTCCAACAAGAATCTTGATGAAGAATTCGAGTATGAATTAAAACATGATGAACCACCATGACAACTCCGGTAATGAAAGCATGAGAAGTGAAAGATGCAAAGAATAAGATTCAAGGCCTGTGATGAATTAGATGGAGCTTTGAAATGATATAATTGAAATAACTTGAAGCTCCGGAAAACAAGATGAGCAACTTAGAACCGAGAATATGATAAGATGAACAAGCTCCAGACAAAAGAATTAAATCACCTTGCAGGAATAAGAATAAGAATTATGTCATGCATCTCCTTCACCAATTTAAATTGATGACAACCAAAGGATTTGGCATACTACTTATTCTCGTTGGAAAGAATTAAAGAGAGATCTAGCACAAGCTCGGAAAATCTTCAACAAACCACCGGTAGGATTATGAAAAGAACAAATGAATTAAAACGATAACAACGGAAGGGTAATCTTGAAAGAGCCACCGTAAAATAGGGAGACGAACGAGGAGACATCAATGAAGAATATTTGGAGGTCGACGTTGAAAACTGAGAACGAAGAAATATTCTGAAATGATGGCCTTCGGAGGAACACAAAGAAAAGAATTCATGAAAAATCTCGAGAGAACGGGCCAAGATTTAAGAGAAACACTTCTCCGATCTTCAAATGTTGAGAATGAAGACGAGAAATGCCATAAGAATTTCGAGATACTCCGGACGAATGACAAGAGGAAGGTGGAGCTAAAGATGGAAATGATTGAAAACAAGCTTGGAGAAGGCATGTGACTGATGGAAATCATACTTACGACACACTTTGAAAAGAATTTTAGAACAACTCCGGAAAAATAGAAGAGTCAGGTAAGATCCTGGGAAAAGACCTGTGGGTTAGGGCCCACTCAAAGAAATCACCGTTGGAAAAGATAGCTTAAAAGATATAGCACCGGATGAATTAAATGGCTTGAATAAGATAACAATGCTCAAAATAATTTGAATGGATTAAGAATGGAATTATGAATCTTGAGCACTCCGGATATGAATAACAAGAGGAGAATGATTAATTGGTGCACCGGAATAAGAAAGCATTGTGAAAAGAGGAAAAAGGATAAGATCAACACCAAAATCTTGGATTACATCCACCAGCAGAATTCGAGAACAAAAGAACGATGAACTTGAAGCTCTTGAGCATCTTCCTGAGAAATCACCGGATAAGAACATTGAAGGAAAAGAATGAAGAAACATCACAAGAATAAAATGGATATTTCATTTGAGAATTTCTGGCTCCAAGAAGAAGAAGGGTGGGAGGGTGGGGAAAACAAAGACAACTTGGGATGAACGAAACAGACAAATCGTCAGATTTCTCAACGACGTCCATTTGGAATAACTTGAAGAGAAGGCACACCGGTTGAAAAGGATTAACATGAAGATCTTGATGGTCAAGAAGAATTAGCACTCCCATAGAAATATGAGAACACCTATTAAGAAAGGTATGGAATCCACATTTGACATCGAAGCAACTCGAATACCAGAATCAAAACAAAAACAAAGGGTAGATGTTGCAGAAGAATCTTCACAATATCATCCGAACAGAGGATTGAACGGATGAATTCCGTAGGTACATCACTTGTCGAGAAGCCACTTGGAGAACAAAATGAAAATAAAAAGAAACAAGGAGCAAAAGAACAAATACAAGATAGAAGCTTCGTTCGACATCTTCGTGCTGAAAGCTCATGGAACGTGTTACAAAAGGGTTTTGCAATCCCCGGATCAGCATAGCCAAGGACCCTTTAAGATGCAACTCCCGATCAGAACAAGCCCATAAAACTACTTCACTCAATGTAGAACCCCAAACTTCATATCGTATACTCGTTGGAAGAATGCCTAGAACTACTTGATGAACCCACCTATAGATTTCCGAAAGTTCCCAGTTATGCAATCAGGTGTTGGGGATACACGGGAAGCACCGCGCAATCAACTCTAAACCTACATCCAGGTGTATCCATCCTTCAACACATAACCAGTCTTTCTCGGAAACTGTTTACCTCGGACCTTCGAAACGCATCCACTATACAAGCTATGGCAATACTCCCGAACTACCTCCCCAGTACTGGGTGATGTCGGGGTTATCTTGCCACTAACCGCATAGGAGAGTTTTCGATGTCGGCCGTCTTAAGTATTCTAGTACTGCCGCGATGGATTTGTGACGACAACACCTCGGAGCTCAACTCCCCGGGACACTGCCACAACCCCTAATGACAGGAGGCATCGAGAACAATGTTCTCGTCACAAAGACATCGGAACAATCCAAACAATACTCGCGAGATCCTAAAAAAATTGGTGCAATTTTTGAAAGTAGAAGAGTCAAGAGTAGACGTCAGGAGTCCTCACCAGAGAGAAAAGGGATGAGAAGCAAAGAAATCCTACTCTCCGATATATAATATAGGACTCAAAACATTTTCAGTGTGTGCCTAGACTCAACCGTCAACGATTCGATCAATCAGTGGGGGCTTCTAGGTCGGAGAAGGCTCTGATACCAACTTGTAATGCCCAGGATGGGACTATACCTCCTACGTGTCGAGGCACGACTTAAAGGTATAAGCCCATCCTAGAATGATCTCAAGTTTGGTATCTTTGCACGACTCATGTAAAAGAGGGATTAAATTGCAAGAGGAGATAGTTGGCTTACACTCGCCACTTCACACAATACATTACATAAGCAAGACATCATTCAAAACATCACAACCCGACTACGGGTGAAGATCAAAAGAAAGATACCAAGACAACATAAAGCCACAGGTCAGGATCGAATCCTAGTAGAAACCACTACTGATCGTCGAAACGTAACAAGCATACGGCCACTCTCTTCATCGAGCTCCCAGTGAAGAACTTGAGCCAGCTCCTGCATCAAACTCGGCTGAACCTGCATCTGGTGTTGTAGTAACTGTGAGCCACGAGGACTCAGCAATCCCGTTCCCGGGTAACAAGACTATTTAAGCCTTGGGAGAGGATAAGGCTGAAGAAAAGAGTAGTGTCTGCAGCAGCAACTAGCAACTAGCTTACGTGATAGAGAGCGAGAAGAGAAAGCCTCGGTCGAGAGATGATCACGAAGTGATCCTAGCTACAACACGTCAAACATAACCCCTCCGTGTTCAACTCCCGAATCCCTATTCGGAAATTGACAGTCACGGTACACACGCTGGTAGTGTATTAGAACATTGTGTCAAGTTTTCTACAACCGGATATTAACAAGCTCCCATCTGCCACATAGCCGCGGGCACGGCTTTCGAAAGTTCAAACCCTGCAAGGGTGTTCCAACTTGACCCATTACAAGCCCACGATCCGCGGAGTCGCAACTCCAAGGTGGGAAGACCCGAGTATTCTCGGAATCCCGTGCTCAAGTTAAACCGAACTAAGGTAAGGCTAATCCAGCAAATCCTCCCGGCGTGTCGACACCCTGATAGTAGCCGCGCGTATCTAAGTCTCAGGACACAACCGGATGGGCGATTCTACAGGTTATACCAGATACCTCAGGTTTCCCCAAGGCGGCCCCGCAGAACCCCCGTTTGGGACCAACACCATCAGCACTGGCCCCCCCTGCTATGTAGAATTAAGAATCCTCGAGGGAGCGACCCCCTATGCAAATTTAATTAATTAATTAAGTTGTTATTATGAGGCAAATAGTACCAATGTTGGGACTTGCTGGAAAAGACTTAGCACTTAGCGGTTTATCAAGGGGGTCCCATACACCCCAACCGTGTTAGGAACGCATAATCAAGGAACATAACACCGGTTTATACGGTTCCTAACGGCATGAGTGGAACAAAACACCAAGCAAAAGGCTTAGCCTTCCACCCTTGCCAATATATAGATGATTTCATTTTAAGCATTTATATAGTGTGATATAACCCAACCAAACTTCAACATGAAGCAAGCATCTTCAATCTTCACCTGCAACTAACAATGCTATAAGAGGGGCTGAGCGAAGCGTACTTAGCCAAGCAACGGTTTGCATAGGTAGGGTGGTTAAACAGGTTCATGGTTACAAGTAGGAGGCTGACAAGGAAGACATGGGCATCGAGGCAAAACTATAGAGCGGAACTACTAGCAATAGGCAAAAATAGTAATGGTATCCGGGTTCGGTCATCTTGCCTGGGAATCCACAAAGGAGAAGAACAAGTCCACGAAGTAGACGGAGCAACACAGTCGAGCGAAGAAGCCTCACAACTCCGGAACGAAACCGAAGCTAACAAGAGAAGCAACCGGAAAGAAGCAAACACACGGCGAACCCGGAACATCTGGAATCTTCTGGAATCTTCTGGAATCTTCTGGGACGTCGGTCTCGGGCGTCACACTCTATCTTGCACATCGCGGGCTTTGTCGCTCTTTGTGAGCTGTTTCTGGGCTATGAGGCTCATTTCGAGCTATGGCAGAAATTCTTCTGCCTCATCCTCCGCTCCCAAAAGGGATCTATATTCGAGGTGGGTGGCGCCGAAGTGTGGCGCATAGTAGGGACAGGCTACTTGTTCGGCACTCCAAAGAAGGCATCCAAAGAGTGACCCTCAGAATGGTTTTATATTGAAGACGTTGTTCTTCTGGACCCAATCCGACGGGGCCTTCCCGAATTCTCCAGTGCTCCTTTAAAGAAGCGTTTCAACTGGTGTCCCCGAAGCCTCAAGGAAGAAGATAGTGCGGAGATCAAAAGGCTGGTAAGCAATATCAGATTACTTGCCCACTTCGAGCTGACAATAATTGAAGTAATTGCGATCTCAATAACGCGATGCGTGCAGCCGCTTCAAGCCAGAGGGTTTCCTATGTGGCATTATAATGGGCAGGATGATGCCTCGCGTTGTCTACGTAAGGGTCCGGACAACCCTGCCGCCCTGGCCGCCATCCTAGCTGACCTCTACAAAGGGGAGAAGGAGGACTTTCTTTGCTTGAAGTGTCGGGAAGGTTTCTCCATGTACAACCCCATCGAGTGGGTGAGTCTTTCTCTGGTCGCTAGTTTTGCTCAGTTTTTCTTTTGAGACACACTAACTAAACTGAATTCGGTTATCTCCAATAGGAGTGGAGGAAGGTGGTCGAAGGGATTCATAGCCCTATTCCGCAGCTAGAGGACCATATTCGAGACATGGATCCCGGATTTGAAGAAGATCTGGACATAGGCATAGAGCTTAAGGATGGAGTTTTCTATCAGGCTAGCCATGATGGTACTGAAGTGGCTATCATAGCCAATTACCTTGTCCTTCTTCCTTCCTCCCATGTAAGTACCCAGGAGACACCTCTTCAAACAGAGTTTTCCCAGCGCGCCTCACCCATCACACTATCTCATGCTGAAAAGGAGCGGCGCTCATCCCGCCGTACTACATCAAGAGCGCCTTCCCGGAAAGCGACGCCTACGCAGGGCGAGTCTTTGAAGCGAAAGGAGACCGGAAACACTGCCGAACCTCCTCCTTTATCGAAGAGGTATGACTTTTTAACATGTGCTCAGTGGCGAAGCTGGATTATAATTTTCCGCTTTGTCTTATGTTAGGAGGAGCATACGCCGGACTGTGTCCGGGGATCCTGCTGGCCATGCCCCAACCAATATGGCACCGGACCCATCCACAAGGACAGGGTTGATACAAGTGTAATGTTGGATTTTCCTCTCCAAGAGGATTCAAAAGAGGCATATGTCACCAATTCCGAAGTGGAAAGCGCGATGAATCATCGATGGCGAAAAGCATCCATGCACGATCCGACTTTTGCTGAAGAGGCGTTCAACGCCCTCAGTTCCGCGGATGCATATATCCAAGCTGCCCGAGACGGACTTGCCGGAGCCACTCACCAGCTTTCAAAGGATATGCGGGTAAGAACGTGTAAATTCAATAATCATATGCCAGTAGCCCCCGAGACTTGAAGCAGTTGGCCCAACTGATTTAAGGATCGCTATGTCCTCACGTACTCAAGGAAAAGAATAACGTATTATCCAAGGAACTTGAAGAATGCTGGACCAAGTTAATTGTTGTCACTGCCGAATTGGAAGATTCGAACAGGTCCAAGAAGGGCTCTGATGGTAAGGACAATAGTGTCCGGAAGGTATAATCCTGTGCCAATCAATGATTTTTAAATATACATTGTTTGAATTGTAGCAGCATGTTCGACAGACCAATTGGGGAGAAGCTACAGGCTGCTCTGGCGGATAAAAAACACGCCGAAGGGCAAGTGGCTACTGGTCAACGTGTATTTACACGGACCATAGAGGAGAAGAACAAGCTGCGGGATACGAATGTCAGGCAAGCCGAAGAGCTAAAGGACATACGAGCCCAACTCGTGGATGCCTTGAAAGAGAATGGGAAGCTAAAAGGCGGCCTATTCAGTATGACCTCGAACCTAGTTTCGTTATAGTCCTTTTAATTCAAAGTGTTTACAAAACTGTTCCTCTAGGCTTGTTATCTGGGCAGCCCGAGGGAGAGGTGTCCGGATTTCAAGGCGGCCTGCTGCAAGAGCTCTCCAAGGTAAACGAGCGAGCACGGAGAGCCATGAAGAATATGGCCAAAGCCTTATAGCCAGTCGATTCACCTCCAGAAATTATGGAGGAACTGGCGAATTTATTCAAAAGGGCTCGACGCTGCTTTGAACAGTGGAAGGCATCAGCATGTCGAGAAGTCTCGGCTATGGTGAAGACACGCTACACCAGACTTGATCCGAATCATATGGCCCGGGTTGGACCTCGAGGACCGAACAGACTAGAAATTCATGTAAGCTTGGTATATGACCAAGTAAAGACAGCCGCCAAATTTTCACATGAAGACTGTAAATTAGACAGTCTTATAGATGGTATAGATGAAGAGTAGGCGTTTGATTCTATGTAACAATGTACTTTATTATCAAACATATCTCCAACCGAATTTATGAAAAGATTGTCATGGCAGACCTTCTGCTTTAACCTCCAAAACCCAAGGGCCGGAGTGTTTTCGAATACTATACCTGTGGTAAACACGTGGTATGTTCGGAAACCAAGCAATTTGGTCATCATTGCTTGAACAAACATACTATGTACGGGGGGTTATGTTATATTACTATTTAACGTAAGTAACATCTTCCAGAGAGAATAGTTCCGTTAAGGGTTCCTTTCCTTGGGTCAGCATGCGTATGCATGCGTGCCTAGGCTTTGATCCTAAAAGTAGGATTACAGGAAGCCTATCATGTGATTTTGAAAGATTATGCGCCAGAAAGCGATTCGTCGTTTGTCTGCTGACCAATATTTCCCTTAAGAATGCTAGCTTTCGGCTTCACCCATCTGAGGTACAGGTCCGGATTACCCAGTTGTAACAATCACAGAGGTGCTCCCTTTACACCGTAGTCGAACAATCAGGAACGTAGGTCCTACTTCTCGAGCTTGCGTTGTATTCCCTCGAAGAGGAAAGCGAGATGCAACACAGTAGCGTAAGTATTTCACTCAGTTTTTGAGAACCAAGGTATAAATCCAGTAGGAGACCACGCGCGAGTCCCTCGCACCTGCACAAACAAATAAGAACTTTGCAGCCAACACGATAAGGGGTTGTCAATCCCTTTACGGTCACTTACGAAAGTGAGACCTGATAGAGATGATAGTTTATATTTTTGGTATTTTTTATTATAAGAATAGAAAGTAAAAGCGGAAAAAGTAAAGTAAGTGTAGACTGATATGTTGACAATAGACCCGGGGGCCATAGTGTTCTCTAGTGGCTTCTCTCATGATAGCGATATTCTAAAGCGGGTAAAGAAATTACTGTCGAGCAATTGATAGAAAAGTGAATAATTATGACACTATCTAGGCATGATCATTGTATATAGCATCACGTCCGAGACAAGTAGACCGACTCCTGCCTGCATCTACTACTATTACTCCACACATCGACCGCTATCCAGCATGCATCTAGTGTATTGAGTTCATAAGAACAGAGTAACGCCTTAAGCAAGATGACATGATGTAGAGGGATAAACTCAAGCAATATGATATAAACCCCATCTTTTTATCCTTGATGGAAACAATACAATACGTGCCTTGCTGCCCCTACTGCCACTAGGAAAAGACACCGCAAGATTGAACCGAAAGCCAAGCACTTCTCCCATTGCAAGAACTATAGATCTATTAGGCCAAACCAAACCAATAATTCGCAGAGACTTGCAAGGATATTATGAGCACACATAAAGAGTTCAGAAAAGAACCAAACATTTCTCATAGATAATCTTGATCATAAACTCACAATTCATCGGATCTCGACAAACACACCGCAAAAAGAGATTACATCGAATAGATCTCCTCGAAGACCGAGGAGAACTTTGTATTGATATCCAGAGAGAGAGAAGAAGCCATCTAGATACTAGCTATGTGTTGGAAATATGCCCTAGAGGCAATAATAAAAGAGTTATTATTATATTTCCTTGTTCATGATAATCGTTTATTATCCATGCTATAACTGTATTGATTGGAAACTCAGATACACGTGTGGATGAATAGACAGACTTTGTGTCCCTAGTGTGCCTCTACAGGACTAGCTCGTTGATCAAAGATGACCGCGGTTTCCAGGTCATAAGACATGAGTTGTCATTTGATAACGGGATCACATCATTAGGAGAATGATGTGATGGACGAGACCCAAACGTTAACATAGCTTTTGATCGTGTCAGTTATCGCTATAGTTTTCTGCATGTCAAGTATAAGTTCCTATGACCATGAGATCATGTAACTCACTGACACCGTAGGAGTGCTTTGTGTGTGCCAAACGTCGCAACGTAACTGGGTGACTATAAAGGTACTCTACAGGTATCTCCGAGGGTGTCTGTTGAGTTGACATGGATCGAGACTGGGATTTGTCACTCCGTGTGACGGAGAGGTATCTCCGGGCCCACTCGGTAATACGTCATCTCAATGAGCTCAAAGTGACTAAGTAGTTGGTCACGGGATTATGTATTACGGTAACGAGTAAAGAGACTTGCCGGTAACGAGATTGAACTAGGTATAGAGATACCGACGATCGAATCTCGGGCAAGTAACATACCGACGAGACAAAGGGAACTGTATACGGGATTGCCTGAATCCTTGACATCGTTGGTTCATTCGATGAGATCATCGAGAAACATGTAGGAGCCAATATGGGTATCCAGATCCCGCTATTGGTTATTGACCTGGGAGTGTCTCGGTCATGTCTACATGGTTTCCGAACCCGCAGGGTCTACACACTTAACGTTCGGTGACGCTAGGGTTGTTAGTGAGAAGAGTGCATGGTTACCGAAGGTTGTTCGGAGTCCCGGATGAGATCCCGGACATGACGAGGGTCTCCGGAATGGTCCGGAGACAAAAGATTGATATATAGGATGAAAGGTTTCGGAGTACCGGAAGTGTTCCGGGGAGCATCGGGAAATCGGCGGAGTACCGGGAAGGTTTTCGGGGGGTCCGGAAGGTGTTCTGGGCCTATTGGGCCACAAGGGGGGACACCACAGCCCTCAGGGGGCTGTGCGCCCCCCCTGGGCCCTCTCCCCATGCGGCTAAGGGGGTGGGACCCCCTAGGGCTGGCCGCACCCCTTGGGACTTGGGGGGCAAGGCACCTAGGGGGGAAACCCTAGGGCCTGGGCGCCTCCCCTTGCCCTGGCCGCCGGCCCCTAAGGGGAAACCCTAGGGCGCCCTAGCCTCTCCACCCCCCCTATATATAGTGGGGCAAAGGGAGGGCAGCCAACACAGTTCGTGCCTCGGTGCTGCCCTCCCTCTCCCGTCATATCTTCTCCTCCCGCAGTGCTTAGGCGAAGCCCTGCCGGAGTTCTTCTCCACCATCACCACCACGCCGTCGTGCTGCCGGTTCTCCATCAACCTCTCCTCCACCCCTTGCTGGATCAAGAAGGAGGAGACGTCCCCGAGCCGTACGTGTGAAGAACGCGGAGGCACCGTTGCTTCGGTGCTAGGTCTTCGGCGATCTGAATCGCGACGAGTACGACTCCATCATCCGCGTTCATAACGCTTCCGCTTAGCGATCTACAAGGGTACGTAGATCACACTCCCCTCTCGTAGTTGCTTCTACTAGATTGATCTTGGTGAACGGTAGGAAAATTTTTGTTTCCCATGCAACGTTCCCCAACAGTGGCATCATGAGCTAGGATCTTGCGTAGATGCTTTCTCGAGTAGAACACAAAAGGGTTTGTGGCGTTGATGTTTAAATTGCTGCCCTCCTTAGTCTTTCTTGATTCAACGGTATTATAGGATGAAGCGGCCCGGACCAACTTTACATGTCCACGTACATGAGACCGGTTCCATCGACAGACATGTGACTTTTGTTGCATAAGATGGCTGGCGGGTGTCTGTCTCTCCTATCTTAGTTGAATCGGAATAGAACAAGGCGGTCCTTGTAGAAGGTTAAATAGCAACTTGAATATCACCGTTGTGGTTTTGCGTAGGTAAGAAGCGTTCTTGCTAGATACCCATAGCAGCCACGTAAAACATGCAACAACAAATTAGAGGACGTCTAACTTGTTTTTGCAGGGTATGTATGTGATATGATATGGCCAATGACATGATGAAATATATTTTGATGTATGAGATGATCATGTTGTAATAGTTAACATCGACTTGCATGTCGATGCATACGGCAACCGGCAGGAGCCATAGGGTTGTCTTTATTTTTGTATGACCTGCGAGTCAATCATTAAGCGCTTTGTAATGCTTTACTTTATCGCTAAACGGTAGCAATAGTAGTAAGAGCATGGTGGGGCGCCGACAACCCCGATGGCAACACGATGATGGAGATCATGATGATGGAGATCATGGTGTGGCGCCGGTGACGATGGAGATCATGCCGGTGCTTTGGAGATGGAGATCAAAAGCACGAGTTGATGGCCATATCATGTCACTTATGATTTGCATGTGATGTTAATCCTTTTATGCATCTTATTTTGCTTAGGACGACGGTAGCATTATAAGGTGATCCTTCACTAAAATTTCAAGATAAAATTGTGTTCCCCCCGAGTGTGCGCCGTTGCGAAGGTTCGTCGTTTCGAAGCACCACGTGATGATCGGGTGTGATAGACTCTACGTTCGCATACAATGGGTGCAAGCCAGTTTTGCACATGCAGAACACTCGGGTTAGACTTGACGAGCCTAGCATGTACAGACATGGCCTCGGAACACGGAAGACCGAAAGGTCGAGCATGAGTCATATAGTAGATATGATCAACATGTAGATGTTCACCATTGACACCACCTCATCTCACGTGATGATCGGACTTGGGTTGGTGGATCTGGATCATGTCACGCTCGAATGACCAGAGGGATGTCAATTTGAGTGGGAGTTATAAGTAATTTGATTAGGTAATAACTCACTTATCATGAACAATAGTCTAAGATGTCTTTGCAAATCTTTGTTGTAGATGGCTCGCGCAGTAGCTCCCCTGAATTTTAATGCGTTCCTAGAGAAAGCTAAACTGAAAGATGATGGGAGCAACTTTGTGGACTGGCTCCGCAATCTGAGGATCATCCTCACAGCTGCCCAAAAAGTTTATGTCCTAAGTGCACCGCTAGGTGAACCCCCCGCTCCGGCCTCTGTGGACGTTATGAACGCCTGGCAGACGCGCTCGGATGACTACTCAGTCGTGCAGTGTGCCATGTTGTATAGCTTGGAAGGAGGACTTCAAAGGCGTTTTGAACGTCATGGAGCATATGAGATGTTCCAGGAGTTGAAGTTCATCTTTGAAAAGAATGCTAAGATCGAGAGGTATGAGACCACCGATAAATTCTTTGCTTGCAAGATGGAGGAGAATTCGTCTGTCAGTGAGCACTTACTGAAGATGTCTGGGTACTATACCCGCATAGCTGATCTGGGACTTGTGTTCCCGGATGAGGCTATCATTGACAGAATTCTCCAGTCACTCCCTCCAAGCTACAAGAGCTTCGTACAGCAGTATAACATGCAAGGGATGAACAAGACCATCGCCGAGCTGTTTTCGATGCTGAAAGTCGCTGAGGCAGACATCCAGAAGGAGTATCAAGTGTTGATGGTCAATAAAACCACTAGTTTCAAGAAGAATGGCAAGGGCAAGAAGGGTAACTCTAAGAAGGGTGGCAAAGCAGTTGCTAATCCAGTGAAGAAACCCAAGGCTGGGCCCAAGCCAGAGACTGAGTGTTTCTATTGCAAGGGGAATGGCCACTGGAAGCGGAACTGCCCCAAGTATCTGGCGGACAAGAAGGGGGCCAACAACAACAAAGGTATATATGATATACATGTTATTGATGTGTACCTTACCAACTCTCGTTGTAGTGCCTGGGTATTTGATACCGGTTCGGTTGCTCACATTTGCAACTCTAAACAGGAACTGAGGAATAAACGGAGGCTGGCGAAGGACGAAGTGACGATGCGCGTGGGAAATGGTTCCAAGGTTGATGTGATCGCCGTCGGCACGCTCGCTCTTCGATTACCATCGGGATTAGTTATGAACCTGAATAATTGTTATTTAGTGCCTGCGTTAAGCATGAACATTATATCTGGATCTTGTTTATTGCGAGACGGTTACTCATTTAAGTCAGAGAATAATGGTTGTTCTATTTATATGAGTAATATCTTTTATGGTCATGCACCCGAAGTTAGGGGTTTATTCTTATTTAATCTCGATAGTGATGATACACATGTTCATAACATTGATGCCAAAAGATGTAGAGTAGATAATGATAATACCACTTTCTTGTGGCACTGCCGTCTCGGTCATATCGGCGTGAAACGCATGAGGAAGCTCCATGCTGATGGACTTTTGGAGTCTCTTGATTTTGAATCACTTGACACGTGCGAGCCGTGCCTCATGGGCAAGATGACAAGGACCCCGTTTTCAGGGACAATGGAACGGGCAAGTGACTTATTGGAAATCATACATACTGATGTGTGCGGTCCGATGAGTGTAACGGCGCGCGGTGGATATCGTTATTTTCTCACCTTCACTGACGACTTAAGTAGATATGGGTATATTTACTTGATGAAGCATAAGTCTGAAACTTTTGAAAAGTTCAAGCAATTTCAGAATGAAGTTGAAAATCATCGTAACAAGAAGATCAAGTTCCTACGATCTGATCGAAGGGGAGAATATCTGAGTTATGAGTTTGGTGATCACTTAAGAAAATGTGGAATTGTTTCACAGTTGACACCACCTGGAACACCACAGCGTAATGGTGTGTCCGAACGTCGTAATCGAACCCTATTAGATATGGTACGTTCTATGATGTCTCTTGCCGACTTGCCACTATCGTTTTGGGGATATGCGTTAGAGACAGCTGCATTCACTTTAAATAGGGCTCCATCTAAGTCCGTTGAGACAACACCGTATGAACTATGGTTTAGTAAGAAACCGAAGTTGTCTTTTCTCAAGGTTTGGGGTTGCGATGCTTATGTCAAAAGGCTTCAGCCAGAAAAGCTCGAACCCAAAGCGGACAAATGTGTCTTCATAGGATACCCAAAAGAAACAGTTGGGTACACCTTCTATCTCAGATCCGAAGGCAAAGTGTTTGTCGCTAAGAACGGGTCCTTTCTCGAGAAAGAGTTTCTCTCGAAAGAATTGAGTGGAAGGAAGGTAGAACTTGATGAGGTTATTGAACCTCTGCTTCAACCAGAAAGTAGCGCAGCACAGAAAGATGTTTTTGTGGAGCCTACAGAGGTTGAAGAGGAAGCCAATGATGATGATCAAGAAACTTCCGATCAAGTTACTACCGAACCTCGTAGGTCAACAAGGGTACGCACTGCACCTGAGTGGTATGGTAACCCTGTCTTGGAGGTCATGTTGTTAGACAACGGTGAACCTACGAGCTATGGAGAAGCGATGGTGGGCCCAGATTCCGACAAATGGTTAGAGGCCATGAAATCCGAGATGGGATCCATGTATGAAAACAAAGTATGGACTTTGGAAGTATTACCTGAAGGGCGGAAGGCCATTCAGAATAAATGGATTTTTAAGAGGAAGACGGACGCTGACGGTAATGTCACCGTGTATAAAGCTCGACTTGTGGCAAAGGGTTTTTCACAAGTTCAAGGGATTGACTACGATGAGACTTTCTCACCCGTAGCGATGCTTAAATCCGTCCGAATCATGTTAGCAATAGCTGCATTTTTCGATTATGAAATTTGGCAGATGGATGTCAAAACAGCGTTCCTTAATGGTTTTCTTAAGGAAGAGTTGTATATGATGCAACCAGAAGGTTTTGTTGATCCAGAGAATGCTGACAAAGTATGCAAGCTCCAGCGTTCCATTTATGGGCTGGTGCAAGCATCTCGGAGTTGGAATCTTTGCTTTGATGAGGTGATCAAAGCGTTTGGGTTTATACAAGTTTACAATGAAGCTTGTATTTACAAGAAAGTGAGTGGGAGCTCTATAGCGTTTCTAATATTATATGTGGATGACATATTGCTGATTGGAAACAATATAGAATTTTTGGATAGCGTGAAGGGGTATTTGAACAAGAGTTTTTCGATGAAAGATCTCGGTGAAGCTGCTTTCATATTGGGCATCAAGATCTATAGAGATAGATCAAGACGCTTGATAGGACTTTCACAAAGCACGTACCTTGATAAAGTTTTGAAGAAGTTCAAAATGGATCAATCCAAGAAGGGGTTCTTGCCGGTATTACAAGGTACAAAGTTGAGTAAGACTCAATGCCCAGTGACTGCGGATGATAGAGAAAAGATGAGTGTCGTCCCCTATGCTTCAGCCATAGGCTCTATCATGTATGCAATGCTGTGCACGAGACCAGATGTCAGCCTTGCCATAAGTATGGCCGGAAGGTTTCAAAGTAATCCTGGTATGGATCACTGGACGGCGGTCAAGAATATCCTGAAGTACCTGAAGAGGACTAAGGATATGTTTCTCGTTTATGGAGGTGATCAAGAGCTCGTCGTAAAGGGTTACGTTGATGCAAGCTTTGACACTGATCCGGATGACTCTAAGTCACAAACCGGATACGTATATATTCTCAACGGGGGAGCGGTAAGCTGGTGCAGTTCCAAGCAGAGCGTGGTAGCTGATTCTACATGTGAAGCGGAGTATATAGCTGCCTCGGAGGCGGCTAAGGAAGGTGTCTGGATGAAGGAGTTCATGACAGATCTTGGAGTTGTGCCTAGTGCACTGAACCCAATGACTCTGTTCTGTGACAACACTGGTGCCATTGCTCTAGCCAAGGAACCAAGGTTTCACAAGAGGACCAGACACATAAAGCGACGCTTCAATTCCATCCGCGATTCGGTCAAGGAGGAGGACATAAACATTTGCAAAGTACACACGGATTTGAATGTTGCAGATCCGTTGACTAAGCCTCTTCCACGGGCTAAGCACGATCAACACCAAGACTCTATGGGTGTTAGATTCATTACCTTGTAATGCTAGATTATTGACTCTAGTGCAAGTGGGAGACTGTTGGAAATATGCCCTAGAGGCAATAATAAAAGAGTTATTATTATATTTCCTTGTTCACGATAATCGTTTATTATCCATGCTATAACTGTATTGATTGGAAACTCAGATACACGTGTGGATGAATAGACAGACTTTGTGTCCCTAGTGTGCCTCTACAGGACTAGCTCGTTGATCAAAGATGACCGCGGTTTCCAGGTCATAAGACATGAGTTGTCATTTGATAACGGGATCACATCATTAGGAGAATGATGTGATGGACGAGACCCAAACGTTAACATAGCTTTTGATCGTGTCAGTTATCGCTATAGTTTTCTGCATGTCAAGTATAAGTTCCTATGACCATGAGATCATGTAACTCACTGACACCGTAGGAGTGCTTTGTGTGTGCCAAACGTCGCAACGTAACTGGGTGACTATAAAGGTACTCTACAGGTATCTCCGAGGGTGTCTGTTGAGTTGACATGGATCGAGACTGGGATTTGTCACTCCGTGTGACGGAGAGGTATCTCCGGGCCCACTCGGTAATACGTCATCTCAATGAGCTCAAAGTGACTAAGTAGTTGGTCACGGGATTATGTATTACGGTAACGAGTAAAGAGACTTGCCGGTAACGAGATTGAACTAGGTATAGAGATACCGACGATCGAATCTCGGGCAAGTAACATACCGACGAGACAAAGGGAACTGTATACGGGATTGCCTGAATCCTTGACATCGTTGGTTCATCCGATGAGATCATCGAGAAACATGTAGGAGCCAATATGGGTATCCAGATCCCGCTATTGGTTATTGACCTGGGAGTGTCTCGGTCATGTCTACATGGTTTCCGAACCCGCAGGGTCTACACACTTAACGTTCGGTGACGCTAGGGTTGTTAGTGAGAAGAGTGCATGGTTACCGAAGGTTGTTCGGAGTCCCGGATGAGATCCCGGACATGACGAGGGTCTCCGGAATGGTCCGGAGACGAAGATTGATATATAGGATGAAAGGTTTCGGAGTACCGGAAGTGTTCCGGGGAGCATCGGGAAATCAGCGGAGTACCGGGAAGGTTTTCGGGGGGTCCGGAAGGTGTTCTGGGCCTATTGGGCCACAAGGGGGGACACCACAGCCCTCAGGGGGCTGTGCGCCCCCCCTGGGCCCTCTCCCCATGCGGCTAAGGGGGTGGGACCCCCTAGGGCTGGCCGCACCCCTTGGGACTTGGGGGGCAAGGCACCTAGGGGGGAAACCCTAGGGCCTGGGCGCCTCCCCTTGCCCTGGCCGCCGGCCCCTAAGGGGAAACCCTAGGGCGCCCTAGCCTCTCCACCCCCCCTATATATAGTGGGGCAAAGGGAGGGCAGCCAACACAGTTCGTGCCTCGGTGCTGCCCTCCCTCTCCCGTCATATCTTCTCCTCCCGCAGTGCTTAGGCGAAGCCCTGCCGGAGTTCTTCTCCACCATCACCACCACGCCGTCGTGCTGCCGGTTCTCCATCAACCTCTCCTCCACCCCTTGCTGGATCAAGAAGGAGGAGACGTCCCCGAGCCGTACGTGTGAAGAACGCGGAGGCACCGTTGCTTCGGTGCTAGGTCTTCGGCGATCTGAATCGCGACGAGTACGACTCCATCATCCGCGTTCATAACGCTTCCGCTTAGCGATCTACAAGGGTACGTAGATCACACTCCCCTCTCGTAGTTGCTTCTACTAGATTGATCTTGGTGAACGGTAGGAAAATTTTTGTTTCCCATGCAACGTTCCCCAACACTATGGACCCGAAGGTCTGTGGTAAACTAGTCACAACTCATGGTGAGGTGATGATGATGATGTAGAAGCACTCCGTGATGGATCTCCCCTCCGGCGGAGCTCCGGAACAGGCCCCAAGATGGGATATCATGGGAATAGAAGGTTACGGCGGTGGAACTAGGGTTTTCTCTTCTCCTCCAATGGTTTCGGGGTACGTAGGCTTATATAGTTGAAGGAGGGCACTGGGGGCCTTACGAGGGACCCACGAGGCAAGGGGCGCGCCCTAGGGGGGCGCCCCCCCACCCTCGTGGGCACCTCATGGTCCCTACTCAGTGGTTCTCAAGTCTCCCGTGCGTGATTTTCTCCAAATATATCTCTCCCGAAGGTTTCATTCTGTTTGGACTCTGTTTGATATCCCTTTTCTGTAAAACCCTAAACAGGCAAAAAACAACAATCTGGACTGGGCCTTTGGGTTAGTAGGTTAGTCCCAAAAATAATATAAAAGTGTATGACAAAGCCCATTAAACATCCAAAACATTATAAATAATAGCATGGAACAATAAAAAATTATAGATACATTGGAGACGTATCAAGCATCCCCAAGCTTAATTCCTGCTCGTCCTCGAGTAGGTAAATGATAAAAACAGAATTTTTGATGTGGAATGCTAACCAACATAGTTTTTCAATGTAATTATCTTAATTGTGGCATGAATGTTCAGATCTGAAAGATTCAAGATAAAAGTCTGTATTAACATAATAAATAATAATACTTCAAGCATACTAACAAAGCAATCATGTCCTCTCAAAATACTATGGCTAAAGAAAGTTATCCCTACAAAATCATATAGTCTAGCTATGCTCCCTCTTCATCACACAAAATATTCATATCATGCACAACCCCTCTTTCAGCCAAGCACTTGTTTTCATACTCTATTCTTTCAAACCTTTCAACTTTCACGCAATACACGAGCGTGAGCCATGGACATAGCACTATGGGTGGAATAGAGAGGTGGTTGTGGAGAAGACAAAAAGGAGGGAGATAGTCTCACATCGACTAGGCGTATCAACAGGCTATGGAGATGCCCATCAATAGATATCAATGTGAGTGAGTAGGGATTGCCATGCAACGGATGCACTAGAGCTAAATATGTATGAACGCTCAACAAAAGAAACTAGTTGGTGTGCATCCAACTTGCTAGCTCACGAAGACCTAGGGTATTTGAGGAAGCCCATCGTTGGAATATACAAGCCAAGTTCTATAATGAAAATTCCCACTAGTATATGAAAGTGACTAAGCATGAGACGCTCTATCATAAACAACATGGTGCTACTTTGAAGCACAAGTGTGGAAAAAAGATAGTAGCAATTATCCCTTTTTTTCTTATTTTTTCCCTTTTTTCTATTTTTTGTGGAGGGGCTTTATTGATTTAGCCTTTCCTCCCATGGGACAATGCTCTAATTGTTAGTGCATCTAGTGCCACCCCTAGTTGGTTTTGGAGTATTGATGACAAACCTGGTTGAGGGACTAATGTGTTCGTGAGAATTGCAGGATAACACAGGTAGTAGTCCCTCATTGATTCGGTTTACCTATCAGAGATGACCCTTAAAAATGTATGAAGACATTGACGACAATGGTGGTATATGAAGATATTCATATTGACGACTATGACAAGAGAAGACATTGTGTGAAGACTATGGAGCACGAAGACTTAGATGTTTCGTTGTTTCCTTTTCTTCTTTGTTCAGTCATAGGTGTTGGGGAACGTTGCATGGGAAACAAAAATTTTTCCTACGTTCACCAAGATCAATCTAGGAGATGCTACTACGAGAGGAGAGTTGGATCCACGTACCCTTGTAGATCGCTAAGCGGAAGCGTTAAGAACGCGGTTGATGGAGTCGTACTCGCCGCGATTCAGATCGCCGAAGATCCTAGCACCGAAGCAACGGTGCCTCCGCGTTCTTCACACGTACGGCTCGGGGACGTCTCCTCCTTCTTGATCCAGCAAGGGGTGGAGGAGAGGTTGATGGAGAGACCGGCAGCACGACGGCGTGGTGGTGATGGTGGAGGAGGATTCCAGCAGGGCTTCGCCTAAGCACCGCGGGAAGACGAATGTGTTGTGGGAGAGGGAGGGCAGCACCGAGGCACAAACGTGTGTTCGCTGCCCTCCCTCTGCCCCTCTATATATAGGGGGAATAGATGGGAGGGGGGCGCCCTAGGGTTTCCCCTAGGGGGGCCGGCGGCCAGGGCAGTGGGGGGGCGGCGGCCAAGGGCTGCGCAGGCCCTAGGGTTTCCCCCCCCTAGGTGCCTTGCCCCCCAAGCCAGGGGGTGCGGCTGCCCTAGGAGGGGCCAGCCCCCCATGCGCCATAGGAGAGGGCCCAGGGGGGGGGGGTGCACAGCCCTATGAGGGCTGTGGTGTCCCCCCTTTGTGGCCCATTAGGCCCAGAACCACTTCCGGGACCCCCGAAACCCTTTTCGGTAATCCGCCGATTTCCCGATGCTCCCCGGAACACTTCCGGACTCCGAAACCTTTCATCCTATATATCAATCTTCGTCCCCGGACCATTCCGGAGACCCTCGTCACGTCCGGGATCTCATCCGGGACTCCGAACAACCTTCGGCAACCATGCACTGTTCTCACTAACAACCCTAGCGTCACCGAACCTTAAGTGTGTAGACCCTGCGGGTTCGGAAACCATGTAGACATGACCGAGACACTCCCAGGTCAATAACCAATAGCGGGATCTGGATACCCATATTGGTTCCCACATGTTTCTCGATGATCTCATCGGATGAACCACGATGTCAAGGATTCAGGCAATCCTGTATACAGTTCCCTTTGTCTCGTCGGTATGTTACTCGCCCGAGATTCGATCGTCGGTATCTCTATACCTAGTTCAATCTCGTTACCGGCAAGTCTCTTTACTCGTTACCGTAATACATAATCCCGTGACCAACTACTTAGTCACTTTGAGCTCATTGAGATGACGTATTACCGAGTGGGCCCGGAGATACCTCTCCGTCACACGGAGTGACAAATCCCAGTCTCGATCCATGTCAACTCAACAGACACCCTCAGAGATACCTGTAGAGTACCTTTATAGTCACCCAGTTACGTTGTGACGTTTGGCACACACAAAGCACTCCTACGGTGTCAGTGAGTTACATGACCTCATGGTCATAGGAACTTATACTTGACATGCAGAAAAACTATAGCGATAACTGACACGATCAAAAGCTATGTTTAACGTTTGGGTCTCGTCCATCACATCATTCTCCTAATGATGTGATCCCGTTATCAAATGACAACTCATGTCTATGACCTGGAAACCGCGGTCATCTTTGATCAACGAGCTAGTCCTGTAGAGGCTCACTAGGGACACAAAGTCTGTCTATTCATCCACACATGTATTTGAGTTTCCAATCAATACAGTTATAGCATGAATAATAAACGATTATCATGAACAAGGAAATATAATAATAACTCTTTTATTATTGCCTCTAGGGCATATTTCCAACAGTCTCCCACTTGCACTAGAGTCAATAATCTAGCATTACAAGGTAATGAATCTAACACCCATAGAGTCTTGGTGTTGATCATGCTTAGCCCGTGGAAGAGGCTTAGTCAACGGATCTGCAACATTCAAATCCGTGTGTACTTTGCAAATGCTTATGTCCTCCTCCTTGACTGAATCGCGGATGGAATTGAAGCGTCGCTTTATGTGTCTGGTTCTCTTGTGAAACCTTGGTTCCTTGGCTAGAGCAATGGCACCAGTGTTGTCACAAAACAGAGTCATTGGGTTCAGTGCACTAGGCACAACTCCAAGATCTGTTATGAACTCCTTCATCCAGACACCTTCCTTTGCCGCCTCCGAGGCAGCTATGTACTCCGCTTCGCATGTAGAATCGGCTACCACGCTTTGCTTGGAACTGCACCAGCTTACCGCTCCCCCGTTGAGAATATATACGTATCCGGTTTGAGACTTAGAGTCATCCGGATCAGTGTCAAAGCTTGCATCGACGTAACCCTTTACGACGAGCTCTTGATCCCCTCCATAAACGAGAAACATCTCCTTAGTCCTTTTCAGGTACTTTAGGATATTCTTGACCGCTGTCCAGTGATCCATACCAGGATTACTTTGAAACCTTCCGGCCATACTTATGGCAAGGCTGACATCTGGTCTTGTGCACAGCATTGCATACATGATAGAGCCTATGGCTGAAGCATAGGGGACGACACTCATCTTTTCTCTATCTTCCGCAGTCACTGGGCATTGAGTCTTACTCAACTTTGTACCTTGCAATACCGGCAAGAACCCCTTCTTGGACTGATCCATTTTGAACTTCTTCAAAACTTTATCAAGGTATGTACTTTGTGAAAGTCCTATCAAGCGTCTTGATCTATCTCTATAGATCTTGATGCCCAATATGAAAGCAGCTTCACCGAGATCCTTCATCGAAAAACTCTTGTTCAAATACCCCTTCACGCTATCCAAAAATTCTATATTGTTTCCAATCAGCAATATGTCATCCACATATAATATTAGAAACGCTATAGAGCTCCCACTCACTTTCTTGTAAATACAAGCTTCATTGTAAACTTGTACAAACCCAAACGCTTTGATCACCTCATCAAAGGGAAGATTCCAACTCCGAGATGCTTGCACCAGCCCATAAATGGAACGCTGGAGCCTGCATACTTTGTCAGCATTCTCTGGATCGACAAAACCTTCCGGTTGCATCATATACAACTCTTCCTTAAGAAAACCGTTAAGGAACGCTGTTTTCACATCCATCTGCCAAATTTCATAATCGAAATATGCAGCTATTGCTAACATGATTCGGACGGATTTAAGCATCGCTACGGGTGAGAAAGTCTCATCGTAGTCAATCCCTTGAACTTGTGAAAAACCCTTTGCCACAAGTCGAGCTTTATACACGGTGACATTACCGTCAGCGTCCGTCTTCCTCTTAAAAATCCATTTATTCTGAATGGCCTTCCGCCCTTCAGGTAATACTTCCAAAGTCCATACTTTGTTTTCATACATGGATCCCATCTCGGATTTCATGGCCTCTAACCATTTGTCGGAATCCGGGCCCACCATCGCTTCTCCATAGCTCGTAGGTTCACCGTTGTCTAACAACATGACCTCCAAGACAGGGTTACCATACCACTCAGGTGCAGTGCGTACCCTTGTCGACCTACGAGGTTCGGTAGTAACTTGATCAGAAGCTCCTTGATCATCATCATTGGCTTCCTCTTCAACCTCTGCAGGCTTCACAAAAACATCTTTCTGTGCTGCGCTACTCTCTGGTTGAAGCAGAGGTTCAATAACCTCATCAAGTTCTACCTTCCTCCCACTCAATTCTTTCGAGAGAAACTCTTTCTCGAGAAAGGACCCGTTCTTAGCGACAAACACTTTGCCCTCGGATCTGAGATAGAAGGTGTACCCAACTGTTTCTTTTGGGTATCCTATGAAGACACATTTGTCCGCTTTGGGTTCGAGCTTTTCTGGCTGAAGCCTTTTGACATAAGCATCGCAACCCCAAACGTTGAGAAAAGACAACTTAGGTTTCTTACCAAACCACAGTTCATACGGTGTTGTCTCAACGGACTTAGATGGAGCCCTATTTAAAGTGAATGCAGCTGTCTCTAACGCATATCCCCAAAACGATAGTGGCAAATCGGCAAGAGACATCATAGAACGTACCATATCTAATAGGGTTCGATTACGACGTTCGGACACACCATTACGCTATGGTGTTCCAGGTGGCGTCAACTGTGAAACAATTCCACATTTTCTTAAGTGATCACCAAACTCATAACTCAGATATTCTCCCCCTCGATCAGATCGTAGGAACTTGATCTTCTTGTTACGATGATTTTCAACTTCACTCTGAAATTGCTTGAACTTTTCAAAAGTTTCAGACTTATGCTTCATCAAGTAAATATACCCATATCTACTTAAGTCGTCAGTGAAGGTGAGAAAATAACGATATCCACCGCGCGCCGTTACACTCATCGGACCGCACACATCAGTATGTATGATTTCCAATAAGTCACTTGCCCGTTCCATTGTCCCTGAAAACGGGGTCCTTGTCATCTTGCCCATGAGGCACGGCTCGAACGTGTCAAGTGATTCAAAATCAAGAGACTCCAAAAGTCCATCAGCATGGAGCTTCCTCATGCGTTTCACGCCGATATGACCGAGACGGCAGTGCCACAAGAAAGTGGTATTATCATTATCTACTCTACATCTTTTGGCATCAATGTTATGAACATGTGTATCATCACTATCGAGATTCAATAAGAATAAACCCCTAACTTCGGGTGCATGACCATAAAAGATATTACTCATATAAATAGAACAACCATTATTCTCTGATTTAAATGAGTAACCGTCTCGCAATAAACAAGATCCAGATATAATGTTCATGCTTAACGCAGGCACTAAATAACAATTATTCAGGTTCATAACTAATCCCGATGGTAATCAAAGAGCGAGCGTGCCGACGGCGATCACATCAACCTTGGAACCATTTCCCACGCGCATCGTCACTTCGTCCTTCGCCAGCCTCCGTTTATTCCGCAGTTCCTGTTTAGAGTTGCAAATGTGAGCAACCGAACCGGTATCAAATACCCAGGCACTACAACGAGAGTTGGTAAGGTACACATCAATAACATGTATATCACATATACCTTTGTTGTTGTTGGCCCCCTTCTTGTCCGCCAGATACTTGGGGCAGTTCCGCTTCCAGTGGCCGTTCCCCTTGCAATAGAAACACTCAGTCTCTGGCTTGGGCCCAGCCTTGGGTTTCTTCAGGATTAGCAACTGCTTTGCCACCCTTCTTAGAGTTACCCTTCTTGCCCTTTCCATTCTTCTTGAAACTGGTGGTTTTATTGACCATCAACACTTGATACTCCTTCTGGATGTCTGCCTCAGCGACTTTCAGCATCGAAAACAGCTCGGCGATGGTCTTGTTCATCCCTTGCATGTTATACTGCTGCACGAAGCTCTTGTAGCTTGGAGGGAGTGACTGGAGAATTCTGTCAATGATAGCCTCATCCGGGAACACAAGTCCCAGATCAGCTATGCGGGTATAGTACCCAGACATCTTCAGTAAGTGTTCACTGACAGACGAATTCTCCTCCATCTTGCAAGCAAAGAATTTATCGGTGGTCTCATACCTCTCGATCTTAGCATTCTTTTCAAAGATGAACTTCAACTCCTGGTACATCTCATATGCACCATGACGTTCAAAACGCCTTTGAAGTCCTCCTTCCAAGCCGTACAACATGGCACACTGCACTATCGAATAGTCATCCGAACGCGACTGCCAGGCGTTCAAAACGTCTGCAGTGGCTGTAGGAGCGGGGGGGGTCACCTAGCGGTGCATTTAGGACATAAACCTTTTGGGCAGCTGTGAGGATGATCCTCAGATTGCGGAGCCAGTCCACAAAGTTGCTCCCATCATCTTTCAGTTTAGCTTTCTCTAGGAACGCATTAAAATTCAGGGGAGCTACTGCGCGAGCCATCTACAACAAAATATTTGCAAAGACATTTTTAGACTATTGTTCATGATAAGTGAGTTACTACCTAATCAAATTATTTATAACTCCCACTCAAATTGACATCCCTCTGGTCATTCGAGCGTGACATGATCCAAATCCACCAACCCAAGTCCGATCATCACGTGAGATGAGGTGGTGTCAATGGTGAACATCAACATGTTGATCATATCTACTATATGACTCATGCTCGACCTTTCGGTCCTCCGTGTTCCGAGGCCATGTCTGTACATGCTAGGCTCGTCAAGTCTAACCCGAGTGTTCTGCACGTGCAAAACTGGCTTGCACCCGTTGTATGCGAACGTAGAGTCTATCACACCCGATCATCACGTGGTGTTTCGAAACGACGAACCTTCGCAACGGCGCACACTCGGGGGGAACACAATTTTATATTGAAATTTTAGTGAAGGATCATCTTATAATGCTACCGTCGTCCTAAGCAAAATAAGATGCATAAAAGGATTAACATCACATGCAAATCATAAGTGACATGATATGGCCATCAACTCGTGCTTTTGATCTCCATCTCCAAAGCACCGGCATGATCTCCATCGTCACCGGCGCCACACCATGATCCCCATCATCATGATCTCCATCATCGTGTCGCCATCGGGGTTGTCGGCGCCCACCATGCTCTTACTACTATTGCTACCGTTTAGCGATAAAGTAAAGCATTACAAAGCGCTTAATGATTGACACGCAGGTCATACAAAAATTAAAGACAACCCTATGGCTCCTGCCGGTTGCCGTATGCATCGACATGCAAGTCGATATTAACTATTACAACATGATCATCTCATACATCAAATATATCTCATCATGTCATTGGCCATATCATATCACATACATACCCTGCAAAAACAAGTTAGACGTCCTCTAATTTGTTGTTGCATGTTTTACGTGGCTGCTATGGGTATCTAGCAAGAACGCTTCTTACCTACGCAAAGCTACAACGGTGATATTCAAGTTGCTATTTAACCTTCTACAAGGACCGCCTTGTTCTATTCCGATTCAACTAAGATAGGAGAGACAGACACCCGCCAGCCATCTTATGCAACAAAAGTCACATGTCTGTCGATGGAACCGGTCTCATGTACGTGGACATGTAAAGTTGGTCCGGGCCGCTTCATCCCATAATACCGCTGAATCAAGAAAGACTAAGGAGGGCAGCAATTTAAACATCAACGCCCACAAACCCTTTTGTGTTCTACTCGAGAAAGCATCTACGCAAGATCCTAGCTCTGATGCCACTGTTGGGGAACGTTGCATGGAAAACAAAAAATTTTCTCTACGTTCACCAAGATCAATCTAGTAGATGCAACTACGAGGGGAGAGTAGGATCCACATACCCTTGTAGATCGCTAAGCGGAAGCGTTAAGAACGCGGTTGATGGAGTCGTACTCGCCGCGATTCAGATCGCCGAAGATCCTAGCACCGAAGCAACGGTGCCTCCGCGTTCTTCACACGTACGGCTCGGGGACGTCTCCTCCTTCTTGATCCAGCAAGGGGTGGAGGAGAGGTTGATGGAGAGACCGGCAGCACGACGGCGTGGTGGTGATGGTGGAGAAGGATTCCAGCAGGGCTTCGCCTAAGCACCGCGGGAGATGAAGATATTATGGGAGAGGGAGGGCAGCACCGAGGCACAAACGTGTGTTGGCTGCCCTCCCTCTACCTCTCTATATATAGGGGGAAGGAGGAGAGGGGGGCGCCCTAGGGTTTCCCCTAGGGGGGCCGGCGGCCAGGGCAGGGGGGGCGGCGGCCAAGGGCCAGGCCCTAGGGTTTCCCCCCCTAGGTGCCTTGCCCCCCAAGCCAGGGGGGGTGCGGCAGCCCTAGGAGGGTCCACCTCCCCTTGCGCATGAGGAGAGGGCCCAGGGGGGGGCGCACAGCCCTATGAGGGCTGTGGTGTCCCCCCTTGTGGCCCATTAGGCCCAGAACCACTTCCGGGACCCCCGAAACCCTTTTCGGTAATCCGCCGATTTCCCGATGCTCCCCGGAACACTTCCGGACTCCGAAACCTTTCATCCTATATATCAATCTTCGTCCCCGGACCATTCCGGAGACCCTCGTCACGTCCGGGATCTCATCCGGGACTCCGAACAACCTTCGGCAACCATGCACTGTTCTCACTAACAACCCTAGCGTCACCGAACCTTAAGTGTGTAGACCCTGCGGGTTCGGAAACCATGTAGACATGACCGAGACACTCCCAGGTCAATAACCAATAGCGGGATCTGGATACCCATATTGGTTCCCACATGTTTCTCGATGATCTCATCGGATGAACCACGATGTCAAGGATTCAGGCAATCCTGTATACAGTTCCCTTTGTCTCGTCGGTATGTTACTCGCCCGAGATTCGATCGTCGGTATCTCTATACCTAGTTCAATCTCGTTACCGGCAAGTCTCTTTACTCGTTACCGTAATACATAATCCCGTGACCAACTACTTAGTCACTTTGAGCTCATTGAGATGACGTATTACCGAGTGGGCCCGGAGATACCTCTCCGTCACACGGAGTGACAAATCCCAGTCTCGATCCATGTCAACTCAACAGACACCCTCAGAGATACCTGTAGAGTACCTTTATAGTCACCCAGTTACGTTGTGACGTTTGGCACACACAAAGCACTCCTACGGTGTCAGTGAGTTACATGACCTCATGGTCATAGGAACTTATACTTGACATGCAGAAAAACTATAGCGATAACTGACACGATCAAAAGCTATGTTTAACGTTTGGGTCTCGTCCATCACATCATTCTCCTAATGATGTGATCCCGTTATCAAATGACAACTCATGTCTATGACCTGGAAACCGCGGTCATCTTTGATCAACGAGCTAGTCCTGTAGAGGCTCACTAGGGACACAAAGTCTGTCTATTCATCCACACATGTATTTGAGTTTCCAATCAATACAGTTATAGCATGGATAATAAACGATTATCATGAACAAGGAAATATAATAATAACTCTTTTATTATTGCCTCTAGGGCATATTTCCAACAATAGGAACCACCGTACTGTTAAGTGGGGTCCAAGTGAACAAAGTCAGAGTGACTGAAGTGATGCTCAACTAAATCCTATGTCTTCGAGCGAAGACAATGAGAGCAAATCTTATCCAGAGCTTGATAAGTCAGCTTTACTTGTAGCCCAAGTAAAGTTGCCGCGTGTGTTTGAAATCTGACCGTTGGAACACGTGTCAGTTCCTTAGTGACCCAGGGTCACTTCGGACAAATCAGGTCGGGTTGCCTAGTGGATATAAATATCCCACCCCCTACACCATAAATTGGTGGCTGCTCAGAGTTAGTACACGGCTTTTGTCGTTTGAGAGCAACCCAACTCTGGAGCATTTGAGAGAGAGAGATCCTTGCGAGGACAAAGCCCAAACACCTAGAGCCAAAGAGTGTTAGGCATCACTGAAGTCTTTCTGTCCGCGTGATCTAAAGACTTGTTACACTTGAGGACTGTGAACCCTCCAGCCAGTTAGGCGTCGCGTATTGAGCATCCAAGAGTCATTGTGGATCGCCGGTGAACGAAGTCTGTGAAGGTTTGGAAGTCTACCTTGAAGACTTACCAGAGTGATTGGGCAAGGACTGGGTGTCCTTAGCTCAAGGGGAATAAGGTGAAGACGCGGTCTTCTGAGTTAAATCTCAGCCTCCCTAACCAGACGTACAGTTGTCACATCAAGTGGAATTGGTCTAACAAATCACTGTCTTCCCCAAGCTACTGGTTCTATCCCTTCCCTCTCTTTACTCACTGTCTTTCTTTGTGAAGTCATTGTTTGCTTGCCTTATCTGTTTGACTTCACTGTGTGACTACTTGTTCTGACTGACTTCATACAATCTTCCATCCTGATCCATACTGCCTAGCTGCTATTAGTCATCGTGCTTTCACTTCATTGAATACTTGACTATGGCTTGTCTAGTGTAGTCTACCTTCCGCTGCATATAAATAGGATCGGTTCTATCGTTTGTCTTCGAAACTTCCATGTTTTGAAGACTTTCATAAAAATCGCCTATTCACCCCCCTCTAGTCGATTACAGCTCTTTCAATTGGTATCAAAGCAAGGTACTCCCTTGTTCTGTGTGTTTCGGTTTAACCACCTGGAGTTTTAGCTATGTCGACTGCAAGGATAATCAAAGTCTCCGCTGCGTGCCCCGTCTTCGATGGCACTGAATACCCCTACTGGAAGAACAAGATGCGCATGCATCCTGAAGCCATTGATGTGGACCTCTAGTATGTCGTCAAGAACGGTGTTCCCAAGACTGGTGAAGGTCTCACCCATGCTGATGTCAAGAAGCTCGTTCAACTGGATTCCACGGCCGAGAACATCATCTGTGGTCATCTGATCAAAGGACAATATGGTCGTGTGAGTGCTCTGGAAACGTCGAAGCTAGTCTAGGACTGGCTCTCCAAGGTCAACGAAGGCGTCTCAACCCAGAGAGATCAAAGGATCAGTGTCCTTCGCAACCTCTTCAATCGCTTCAAGAGACACGACAATGAGAATGTCCAGCTCACATTCGATCGCCTCACTGACATCACAAATGAGCTTCAAGCACTAGGCGCCACTGAGATCAGCAAGCATGAAATCGTCAAGACACCCGTGAGATCACTTGACAGCTCATTTGACATCCTTGCCCTGATGATTCAAGAATGTCCCGACTTCAAGACTCTCGAACCGTCCGACATACTTGAGAGGCTCAACACACATGAGTTCCAGCTATCTGAAAAACGTGACATCTATGGTCCCAACTATGGCCGAACTCGTGCTTTGAAGGCAAAGGCTGTTTCCTCATCTGAAGAAGAATCTGACTGCAGTTCTGGTGATCCTGAAGACATTGGAAAGGAGCTTGCCATGCTTGTGAAGAAGTTCCAAAAATTCACTAAGAAGAAAGGCTTCAGAAAGTCTTCACGATCCAGCTCAAGAAATGATGAAGCTTCTAGCTATGACCACAAGAAGAGAACATGCCACAAGTGCAAGAAACCTGGTCACTACATCTCTGAGTGTCCTCAATGGGACAATGAGAAGAAGAAGAAGAAGAGCAAGGAATATGATTGTGATGACAAGAAAAAGAAGAAATACTCAAAGTCTTCTTCCAAGTCTTTATCGAAGTATTCATCACACAAGAAGAATTCATCTGGCAAGGCTCGTGCGTTTGTTGGCAAGGAGATGGATTCAGAGGAGGGGTCTGCTTTAGAAGAGGCGGATGTGGAGTCCGATGAGGAGTCCGATTCCGGTGTTGCAAGTCTAGCTCTAGCCACAACCTACGTTGCCAAGTCCATCTTCAACACTTAAGACAATGGCTCCGTCACCAACACTGATGATAACGACAACTCCGCTCCCACCTACTGCTTCATGGCACGCGGTGCCAAGGTAAAATCACGCGATGCTTACTTTCAAACATCCAGTGAAGATGACTCCGATTGTGAATCCAAACCCAGCTACAAAACACTTGCTAAAATTGCCACTGAACAACAGAAAGCTATGGAACATATTGAAAAACTGTTAGACAAAAGCGATGACCTGTTGGACGCGGAAATGACCCGTTCTCAGTCCTTAATTGAAGACATAAAAAATCTTCATGTTAAGTACGAGGAAATTGAGAGTCGTCAGGATTCGCTCTCAAAAACTCATGAAAAGCTTTCCTACGATTATCTTCAAAGGAAGCAAGTACTTGAGAAATTGAAAGCGGCTCATGAAGATCTTCAAAAAGAAAACGAGTCACTCCACGCTCAACAGATCAGCTGCGCTCAGGAAGGATTTGAACCACCATGCCTAAAATGCATTAAGCGTGATAACGCTACATCTGTTGTTGAATGTTCTACTGCTGCTACTAAATGTTCTACTGCTGCTACTGTTGCAATATCTTCAACTGCTGATGTGGTAACTAACCCCTTTGCTGAGGATACCACTACTATTGCTGATGAAAATGCTAGGTTGAAGACTTTGCTTGAAACAGGGATGTACAAAAGCCTCAAAGGGCATCAGACGTTATGTGATGTCCTCAAAAAGCAGATTCTGAACCGAAACCCTAGGAAAGAGGGTGTAGGGTTTGAGAGGAAAATGAATATTGATGGTTCATACTGGAAGCCTGAGCAGTACCCCAAAACCACATGGGTTGTTGCAAAGGAACCTTCAATGGATCCGTCTACCTTAACTGGCTTCACTTGTGCTAATCCTATTATCATTGATGAATCCTTTGATGCAAACTATAAACTATTTAAGAATCAGAATGGTGAAGTGTTTGCCAGGTATATTGGTACTAAATGCAGGAACGGGCCACCTATGAAGAAGATCTGGGTTCCCAAAAGTTGTCTTGAGAAGCTTCCAGTAAATGTCATCATGACACCACCTGGGAAGAAGACAAACCCCAGACCAAAGGCTTCATACGGTCCTAAGGCTTCATACAGACAGAGGACTCACCCGAGTCACCCTAACGCCAATGTTTTGCAGGTAAATTGTACTCAGACCCATGAATATGATCGTGTTTCCTTAAACCGCTATATTCACAAAACGAAGAACTTTTCTGCCTATTCTTATGAGTATTATTCTCCTCCTGCAAGGCTATTTGCTAGGGCTCCAAAGCCAAAATTCTCAGATGCTGCACTTAGACTCATTGCTTCTAAGACACCCCTGAAGATGTGGGTGGTTAAGAAGGATTAACTTTCTCTTGCAGGGAAAGGTCTCCAGCCGAAAATCAAAGGCGTCTGATGCTATTGCTGGGGACCTAAAACATCTTGTAGGGCGCAAGATCAAATGCCCAAATGGTCTTACTATGTATTTTGTTTCTGAATCGCTTGCCAATCATCCTATCAGTCATAACTTGGATCTAAGCTTTCATAATCCGCTTGCTTGTCAAACATTTATGCTTCACAATACTCTTCGTGAAGCCTATCCCCCTAACTACACTGTAGGGTATGACCACAAAGACTTCAGAATGGATTATGGACAGCGGATGCACTAATCATATGACTTGTGATCGAAGTCTTCTTATGGACCCAACCTTACGTCCATCTGACAAGAGTCATATCACATTTGCTGATACTGGTAAAAGCAAGGTATTGTGTCTAGGTAGAGTTGCAATCTCAAAGGATCAGCACATGGATAAATTCATGCTTGTTGAATCCCTTGGTTTCAACTTAATGTATGTCTCAATGCTTTGTGACTTAAACATGATTGTGATATTTGGAAAATATTGTTGCCTTGTACTAATGGAATCTCACAAGTCTCTAGTCTTTGAAGGATATCGGAAAGATGATCTGTATATGGTAGATTTCTCAGCAGGACCACAGATGGCCGTATGTCTTCTAGCAAAAGCTTCAGAGTGCTGGCTCTGGCATCGGAGGCTAGGACATGCCGGCATGAGGAACTTGCACACTCTCGCGAAGAAGAAGCACGTCGTAGGCATCGAGGGCGTCAAGTTTAAGAAAGATCATCTCTGCGGTGCCTGCGAAGCTGGGAAGATGACTAGGGCCAAACATCCCTCGAAGAGAATCATGACGACATCCCAACCCTTCGAGCTGCTTCACATGGACTTATTTGGCCCTACTCACTACTCCACGTTCACTACTACAACTTGTCTCTATGGCTTCGTCATTGTTGATGGTTATTCAAGATACACATGGGTGCACATAATTCTCTACAAGACTGAAGTGCAGGATGTCTTCAGACGCTTCGCCAATCGTGCCATGAACAACTATGGCGTCAAGATCAAGCATATCAGAAGTGACAATGGCACTGAGTTCAAGAATACCAGCCTTGATCTTTGTCTGGATACAATGGGAATCACTCATGAGTTCTCAGCTCCGTACACACCTCAACAGAATGGCGTCGTTAAGCGCAAGAACAGAACCCTAATTGAGATGGCTCGAACGGTGCTCGATGAATACAAGACACCAAGAAAGTTCTGGCCTGAAGCTATTGATGCAACATGCCATGTCATCAACCGTGTTTATCTTCACAAGCTTCTGAAGAAAACGTCTTATGAACTCCTTACTGGCAAGAAGCCAAATGTCAGTTACTTCAGGGTATTTGGAGCTAGGTGCTGGATCAAGGATCCACATCACAAATCAAAATTTGCACCAAAAGCACATGAAGGTTTCATGCTCGGCTACGGAAAGGACTCGCATTCCTACAGAGTCTTCAACCTCTTTCTCTATAAAGTGGTTGAAACTGTGGATGTGCGGTTTGATGAAACGAATGGCTCACAAATAGAGTTCCTGCCAAATGTGCTGGATGAAGCTCCACCTTGTGAATCTATCAAGCTAATGGGAACAGATGAAATCATGCCTTCTGAAGCACAGCCTGACGAGGAACTCATCTTTTCTGCTCCCAATCAACCTAAAGACAATGCTCAGCCTGAAGACAATCCTCCTGATGATGACAATGACAAGCAAGAGCAAAATCTTCGTCCAGTTCATCCTCGTGTTGCAAATGAAGTACAAGTTGAGAAGATAATTGACAGCATCAATGCACCTGGTCCACTCACTCGTTCAAGAGCAACACAGCTAGCAAATTTCTGTGGGCACTTTGCATTTGTCTTGATATCTGAACCCAAGAAAGTTGCTGAAGCCTTCATGGAACTTGAATGGATTCAAGCTATGCAAGAAGAGCTTCAACAGTTTGAGCTGAACAACGTATGGGAACTTGTCAAGCATCCTGACCCCCGCAAGCACAATATAATAGGCACAAAATGGATATATCGCAACAAGCAAGATGAGCATGGTCAAGTTGTCAAAAACAAAGCTCGTCTCGTTGCTCAAGGATACACTCAAATTGAAGGGATTTACTTCGATGAAACATTTGCTCCCGTGGCTAGGCTTGAAGCTATTCGCATACTGCTAGCCTATGCAAACCATCACAACATCCTTCTGTATCAAATGGATGTGAAGAGTGCCTTTCTCAATGGCAAGATTGAAGAAGAAGTGTATGTTGCACAACCACCTGGCTTTGAAGATCCAAAACATCCTGATATGGTATACAAGCTCAACAAGGCACTGTATGGCCTCAAACAAGCCCCTCGTGCTTGGTATGACACACTCAAAGACTTCCTGAAGAGCAACGACTTCAAACCTGGTTCCCTGGATCCAACACTCTTCACGAAGACATATGATGGTGAACTGTTTGTTTGCCAAATCTATGTGGATGACATTATCTTCGGCTGCACTGACAAAAGATACAGTGATGAGTTCGCTCACATGATGCAAGAGCAATATCAGATGTCCATGATGGGTGAGCTGAAGTTCTTCCTTGGTCTTCAAATTCGTCAGCAAAGCAACGACATCTTCATATCTCAAGAGAAATACCTCAAAGATTGCCTGAAGAAGTTTGGTATGCATGACTGCAAAGGATATACGACGCCTATGCCAACTAAAAGTCATCTGAGTCACGACGCCAATGGTAAAGATTTCGATCAAAAGGTATACCGCTCCATGATTGGTTCTTTACTTTATTTATGTGCATCTAGGCCAGATATTATGCTTAGTGTTTGCATGTGTGCTCGATTCTAAGCGGCACCAAAGGAATCACATCACTTAGCTGTGAAGCGAATTCTTTGATATTTGGCTTACACCCCAACACTAGGATTATGGTATCCAAATGGCTCAGAGTTTGATCTAGTTGGATTCTTAGATGATGATTATGCTGGTGAAAAAGTTGATCGCAAGTCTACATCAGGCACATGTCACTTTCTGGGACGATCACTTGTCTGTTGGTCTTCAAAGAAGCAGAACTGTGTATCACTCTCCACTGCTGAATCTGAATACATTGCTGCTGGATCTTGCTGCGCTCAGCTTCTCTGGATGAAGCAAACTCTCAAGGACTATGGTGTCCATCTGAAGCATGTGCCACTCTATTGCGACAATGAAAGCGCCATCAAGATTGACAACAACCTAGTTCAGCACTCGAAGAGAAAGCACATTGAAATTCGTCATCACTTTCTCAGAGATCATGTCATGAAGGAAGATATTGATATCATACACGTCAACACTGAAGAGCAGCTGGCAGATATCTTCACAAAGCCCTTGGATGAGAAAAGGTTTTGCAAGTTGCGGTGTGAGCTAAATATCTTGGAATCCTCGAATGTCCTGTAATCAGGCACACATCCTAACACTTATGCATGTTGATGACTTAGATGTGCAACACACGAAGTAAAGTATATCTTCAATCAATGAAGACTTACATTCTAAGTGTGAATACATAAACGCGGAATTTGACTTCGGAGCACCACGATAATTGTGCGTCGTGTCTGGGTCTAATACTTCCTATACGATGGGTAACGCCACCACCAAATCTTTGCTTGAAGTGTTTCTCTTGGCATTACATTTGCAAAATCTTCGCATTTGATTTATCTTCATATATGTCTTCTCTTTGTCAAATTAATCTTACTCAGATATATACATATATAGACTTGTGTTCTGTCCACTACAACATTCACTTATAGCTATGTCTTCTTACTTGAATCTTTTGAACTAAGTGAATGTCATCGGACCCTAACCTCTCCATGCTTTCTACCTCAAACTCTATCTATCCAAATCATATGCATACTGTTGGAACCGTCGAATGTCTTCTCTGCGCCCTTGTCAGCAGAAGATACAGAGACAAACATTAAATCTGTTTTTAATGCTCAATCCTTATTGCCTGAAACCCAGAGAAGCCGGAACGACCACCCCGACAGTCCAGGCGTGCGTGGGAACATGGAACAACTCCCTATGTGTTACATGTCCGCCACGTGTCCCTCAGATGTGAACCGCCAGGGCACCTGCGTAATTGCGCTGTGCCATCTCCCATCCGTATAAATGCCCGTCCCATCACGGTTAAAACTCTTCTAGCACCTCTCCACCTCGACAAACCCTAGCGCCACCGCTAGCTCTCGACGACGCCGGCGACGAAGCGCTTAGCTGCCGCGACCTAGTCGACGCCGTCTTCATGCCGGCCGCAGACATCGTCTTCTCCGCCGCCGCCGTAGGTGTCCTCCGTCGCCAAGTTAGGGCACGGAAGATCGAACTGCTCGGCCTCCACTTCGTCTCCGTCTAGCAGTTCATCGTGTGGTAAATTAAAACCCTCCTTTTACCGTCTTTTTGATCCGATAGATTCATCCTTTCTACCAAAAGAAGTGTCTGCCTCCACATATTTGGATCTACCCTGTCTGCATCTCATACTTTGCCTAGTATATTCACTTATGCTTCACACGTAGTTAGATTCCTCACTTGTACCTATTCTTGGATTCGTACAAATCTGGAACCAACTCTCAACATATAAGTGAATGTCTTCGCGCTATGAGGTCAATGTCTTCTAAACCGATTTATCTTCAAAATCTTCTGAGAATGCATATGACCTCTTCCCCTTCCCTCGCATCTCTAATGCTGTCACATGTGCATGTCCGTGGGAGAATCCCTTGGTTCTCATAGTCTGCATTCATTTGCAGAATTCTTGCAGCGTCACATTAACTCTCCCGAAGCCAGTTCCTGTCTGACCAGCAGACGGAAGCCTTTGACAGTGTTGAAGCCTTTCAGTTTGAATCTCATGGCAACTGAGAATTCTGTTAGGAAGGGTGGCAGACAGCACCGTGGAAGCACCTCCAGAGATTTGCCTCCTGACCTCTATGAGATGTACGAAACTGATCCAGAGGAGGACTATAATCAGAGAAAAACTTGAATCCAATGGATTCGAAGATATTGGGTAGAACAGTGGTTCAAGTACAGGTTTTTGACCCAGGAGTATGCTGAGAAGAATGCCATCAAGCGACCATGGGGAGACATTTTGTACCAAAATCTTCCACCCAGGTCCAAAGCTGAAGCCATTGCGCAAGGCTTTTATCCTTGCATGGCCCGAGGGCCACAACCAGCTGATGCCGACCCATCGTCATTGCTATGGTGTCGAGACGACAATCTGTTCAAGCGCAACCTCCAGTATGCCAAGAAATCGGCCAAGGAAAACAAGAAAACTTGGGGATTAGACTTCAACCCTGGCCCCTCTGCGCCTCGTGCCGATGGCACACGCGAAGCTGAACCAAATCTTGTTGGGCCCTTCTACAACTTAGAAGGTCTCATCTCTCACATAAGGGTTCAAGGGGCGGATGTGGATCAACCTGCAGACGACGCTGACTCTGATGAAGCGCCTGCACCTCCGAAGCTGAAGAAGAAGAAGAAACCCAAGGCTTCGAAACCTTCCACTCCACCAACAGCTTAGAGAGTGAAGCCTTTGGCCACTGCTCCACCTACACCAAGTGTGCAGTCTGAAGATCACTCTCGCATCTCCAAGCCGAAGAAGCTAAATAAGAAGCCCATGCACAACCCCAGTTCTGCTCTGACCCCTGCTGCAGTTCTGAGGAATGATAATGACTCCATTGATCTGTCAAGTGATGAAGATCTTGCTGATGACGCTCTTGAGCAACTGATAAAGAGCAAGTAAGATGTAGAAATCTTCAATGACTTGCTTCTCTTTGACGTGGCAGTCATTAACAACTTCATTGATGAGTGGTTTGACACCCCCAATCTCAACTTTGATGATCTGCAACTTCCAATTGGCATGAGCGTCTCATTCAACGGCGCTATTGCTTCTGAGCTAGCTCTTGCTCAGAAAATTGTAGAGCTGAAGCACAAGATTGATTTTGAAAAGGCTCAGTTCAAGAAGCATATGGCCAAGCTCAGCGTCGAACATGTCCATAATTTCAAAGTCATGATGCATGAGCTCAAGGAAGCCTTTCACAAGAAGCATGAAGAAGCTAAAGGTTCTCATGAGCGCATAAAGGCTTTGGCTGCCAAGTGTGTTCAAGCGTACAATGAAGCTGAGAAGCGCAAGGCCCTTTGGCGTCCTGGCATCGACCCCAGGATGGTTGCCAAGAAGAAGAAGCCAACTGTGGCCCCAGCTGAAGCATCAAGGCAGGAAGAACCTCCCATTGTCTTCCCTGCCAGCATGACAAGCTCGAAGCCTAAGGTCCCCACAGTTGCTTCAGAACTCAAGAAGACAAAGGTCGTTGAAGCTGAAGCCCGCAAGCGCAAAACAAAGAACACCACTGATGATGCTCCACCCACCAAGAAACGCAAGATCAAGAAAGTCTGGGCTGCTCCCACAGAGCCCCTTGTCGTCGAGCCAATTTCTTTTGCTCGTCCTGCATCTGCACAACAAGAACGTCGCATGATTGTTCATGAGCCTGCTTCCACAAAGGCTCCTGAAGATATTCGAAATGTTGACCCCACCGCAACTGAAGACATTGTTCACCATGACAATGTTGAAGATGATGAAGTCCTTCCTCAGATCGAGCATAATGTGGTATCATCGCCTATTCTCACGAACAACGAATGCATCAGCATTGGTCGTCCTTTGACGCCAATTGCTCAGGATGATTCGTGGGCTGATCACCCACAAGACTCCCACCGTCAGGCAGCATCATCAGTAACTCCGGCAACTCAAGTCACCAGTTCGGTGCTTGAAGACAAAGACTTTGAGGCCCAACCAACTCCATCTCCACAAGCATCGCCAGCATTCCGCAGGCTTCGCAAAGGACCAAGGCCTCAATTCGATCCATCAAGTGTTCTAGAAGGAGATGAGCGCCAATCTGTTTCACGCCAAGTGTTTCCTGAAGCCTCTCCTACTGTGAACATCCCTGAGTCTGAAGCCAAAGCGGCTGAAGATATTCCGGCTGCATCAGCCGATGAAGAAGCAACAAGAGAAGAAGAAGCATGTGTTGCCACACCCCCTGCTGACCAAGTTGTTCTCGAGGAGAACGTGTCCGACCCTCCAGCTCCTGAAGTGGAGGTTACACATTCTGAGGCGGCTACCAACACCACCACTGAAGCGAATGACATTGTCATGGCTGAAGCTAATGTGGCGCCTGAATTCAATGTGGTGCCTGAAGTGATAGCACCTGAAGCCAATGCTGCACGTGACGCAAATCAGCAGCCTGAAGTCAATGCCACTGCTCCTGTTCCGCCTCCAAGGCCACATACTATCGAGCAAGCATACGACAACGATGACCAGCTCATCTATGTCAAATGGCCTCTTCTCGTTCCTCCGCCTACTGCTGGTTCTCAATTTGATTACCACGTCGAGCACATGCCTCAGGTTCAGAAGCCAAAGCCAAGACTGCCCAGGTTTCTAGGTACTGCCACTTCGCCAGGGTCCTTCAATGCTAATGGCTTCATTGCACACAATACCTTCTTTGACAGCGCCAAGTACCCCTATTCCCGACCAAGGATTTCATCAGATAGGTTCTGGAGCTATCAACAGCGCAGCTATTATTCACGTGTTCTCTATGATCAAGGGCGCATCTTCCCACATATGTGTCTTGACACTGAAGCCATTACTGGGTTGCCTTGCCTTGAAGAAGCCCTTGATTGCTTCCGTGATGTTGGATTACTGAACTTCGTGACTGATAAAGAGCATTGGAATGAAGAGATGCTTATGCAATTCTATGCAACCCTCCACATTCGCGGCTACAACAGGGATCCGAAGACATGGGTCCTTGAGTGGATGACAGGAAATGTCCATCATGAAGCCAAAGCCTTTGACATCATTGAGCTAACTGGCCTGCCCACTCCAGGAGAACTATATGAACCTGGTTGTCAATGACACTGCGAAGCTTTGGAGAGTATCTTTCAGAAGCCAAAGCCCAACATGAGCCAAATGCTGAGCATGATGAAGCCCTTGCCACTCAATGCTGAGTACCCAAAGGAGTTCTTTGTTGAAGACCTTGAGTATGTGCCACACACTATATATCATATCATCAGGCGAACTCTATGGCCTGTCAAAGGACACTCTTCATCAGCCAAACTTGAAGGAACAATGAAGACATTGGTCTTCTATATCTTCAATGGCAACGCTCAAGACTTCTTTATCAGACAGTTGGCTGTATCAGGCTCTGATCTCTTTGGACTTAAGTTCTACGCTCCATGGGTCATGCGTCTCATCAAGCTTCATTCAGCTATCAACTATCAGCCTTCTGCTCGCGACCATCTCATATTCTTGCCAGAGGTTGATATGTCAGTTGAAGCCATATACCAAGAGCCTGCCAAAGAGCCTGTTTGTCTTCACAATGCTGAACACCAAAGCTTCACTCAGCCCATTGAAGGAGTTCCAGCAGTCACTCATGTTTATCCTCTGGCTGGACATAATCGCTTACCTCACCATGCAGAGACTGAAGCTACTGAGAGCACCAATGCCCAAAGGCCTCGGAAGCGATCTCGTGTTCTCAATGACCGAGAACTTCTCGTTGCCTTACATCAGAAACAGGATAAGCATCACTACTGGCTGAAGCGCCAGATGCAAAGCCTCTTGGTGGACGTCAATCGTATTCGCAACCTTGCCACCAAGAATGCCTTTGTTGCACATGAAACCTGTCAGAGGTCATGGAAGAGTTTGACTTTGCTGAGTGCTGAAGCAGATCTTCAAGACGATGGCTTCACTGAAAGATTCAAGTTTGACACCACTCCCCCAAGGAATGCTGTCTTGCGTCAAACTCCGTCTCTTGAAGACTCTGACTATTCCTCCTCCGGTGCAACGGTGGATGCCAGAGTGATCGATGATCAAGATGATGCTACCTCACCACCTTCTCCTTCAGCGCATGTCGATACTGCTCCAAGTTCTTCTGCACCGCCAAACACCAATGCCGACCCTGCATCTTCTCCTACTCCAACTGGGAACGAGTAGAGGCTCTATGTCTTCAAACCTTTTTGGTCCTTACTGACAAAAGGGGGAGAAGCATATGAGTTGATAGTCTTCAAGCGGGTCCATATGGGCGGTGCTTTATATTTTTCCTAGTGTTTACAACTCTCGCTTTTGTTACATTTGGTTCTTTGAGTTGTAACACTTGAACTCGATGGTCGTCTGCTACGTTTTCTGGTACTTTGTAATGCGATGATAAATTCCGCATGTGCTACGATAAATTCCGCACTTAGTCATTTTGCAGATGTCCATTTCTCATTATGCATATCATTATATTCGACATATCAATTGTGCATGATGAATTGTCTTCATAAGTTGAAGAGGATCTCTGCAAGGACAACCTGCTATGTGCATTTGCATTCAAAAGCAAATTAATTATATGCACATCTTCAGGGGAGCCTTTTGCTACTTATGACGACAATACCTTTCTCCTTTACAATTTCACATACTTTTATCCCCGTTGAAAACTTCAACCAGTTTGTCATCAATCACCAAAAAGGGGTAGATTGGAAGTGCATCTAGTGCCACCCCTAGTTGGTTTTGGAGTATTGACGACAAACCTGGTTGAGGGACTAATGTGTTTGTGAGAATTACAGGATAACACAAGTAGTAGTCCCTCATTGATTCGGTTTACCTACCAGAGATGACCCCTAAAAATGTATGAAGACATTGACGACAATGGTGGTATATGAAGATATTCATATTGACGACTATGACATGAGAAGACATTGTGTGAAGACTATGGAGCGCGAAGACTTAGATGTTTCGTTGTTTCCTTTTCTTCTTTGTTGAGTCATAGGAACCACCGTACTGTTAAGTGGGGTCCAAGTAAACAAAGTCAGAGTGACTGAAGTGATGCTCAACCAAATCCTATGTCTTCGAGCGAAGACAATGAGAGCAAATCTTATCCAGAGCTGGATAAGTCAGCTTTACTTGTAGCCCAAGTAAAGTTGCCGCGTGTGTTTGAAATCTGACCGTGGAACACGTGTCAATTCCTTAGTGACCCAGGGTTGCCTAGTGGCTATAAATAGCCCACCCCCTACACCATAAATTGGTGGCTACTGAGAGTTAGTACACGACTTTTGTCGTTTGAGAGCAACCCACCTCCGGAGCATTTGAGAGAGAGATCCTTGCGAGGACAAATCCCAAACACCCAGAACCAAAGAGTGTTAGGCATCACTGAAGTCTTTCTGTCCGCGTGATCTAAAGACTTGTTACACTTGAGGACCATGATTCCTCCAGCCGGTTAGGCATCGCGTTCTGAGCATCCAAGAGTCATCGTGGATCGCCGGTGAACGAAGTCTGTGAAGGTTTAGAAGTCTACCTTGAAGACTTACCAGAGTGATTGGGCGAGGACTGGGTGTTCTTAGCTCAAGGGGAATTAGGTGAAGACGCGGTCTTCTGAGTTAAATCTCAGCCTCCCTAACCAGACGTACAGTTCTCACAGCAACTGGAACTGGTCTAACAAATCACTGTCTTCCCCAAGCTACTAGTTCTATCCCTTCCCTCTCTTTACTCACTGTCTTTCTTTGTGAAGTCATTGCCTGCTTGCCTTATCTGTTTGACTTCACTATGTGACTACTTGTTCTGACTGGCTTCATACAATCTTCCATCCTGATCCATACTGCCTAGCTGCTATTATTCATCGTGCTTTCACTTCATTGAATACTTGACTATGGCTTGTCTAGTGTAGTCTACCTTCCGCTGCATATAAATAGGATTAGTTCTATCGTTTGTCTTCGAAACTTTCATGTTTTGAAGACTTCCATAAAAATCGCCTATACACCCCCCTCTAGTCGATATACAGCTCTTTCACGAATAATGATGATCATCACACTTTCGTTACAACTCGATATTACAACTCGATACTACAACAAAGTATGACTCTATATGAATGCCTCCGGCGGTGTACCGGGATGTGCAATGAAACAAGAGTGACATGTATGAAAAATTATGCATGGTGGCTTTGCCACAAATACGATGTCAACTACATGATCATGCATGTCAATATGACAATATGAAGCGTGTCATATGAACGGAACGGTGGAAAGTTGCATGGCAATATATCTCGGAATGGCTATGGAAATGCCATGATAGGTAGGTATGCTGGCTGTTTTGAGGAATATATATATGGTGGCTGTTTTGAGGAAGGATATATAGTAGGTGTATGGTACCGGCGAAAGTTGCGTGATACAAGAGAGGCTAGCAATGGTGGAAGGGTGAGAGTGCGTATAATCCATGGACTCAACATTATTCATAAGAACTCATATACTCATATACTTCTCGAGCTTGTGTTGTATTCCCTCGAAGAGGAAAGGGAGATGCAACACAGTAGCGTGAGTATTTCCCTCAGTTTTTGAGAACCAAGGTATCAATCCAGTAGGAGACCACGCGCGAGTCCCTCGCACCTGCACAAAAAAAATAAGAACTTCGCAGCCAACATGATAAGGGGTTGTCAATCCCTTTACGGTCACTTACGAAAGTGAGATCTGGTAGAGATGATAGTTTATATTTTTGGTATTTTTGATTATAAGAGCAGAAAGTAAAAGCGGAAAAAGTAAAATAAGTGTAGATTGATATGTTGAGAATAGATCCGGGGGCCATAGTGTTCTATAGTGGCTTCTCTCCTGATAGCGATATTCTACGGCGTGTAAACAAATTACTGTCGAGAAATTGATAGAAGAACGAATAATTATGAGACTATCTAGGCATGATCATTGTATATAGGCATCACATCCGAGACAAGTAGACCGACTCCTGCCTACATCTACTACTATTACTCCACACATCGACCGCTATCCAGCATGCATCTAATGTATTGAGTTCATAAGAACAGAGTAACACCTTAAGCAAGATAACATGATGTAGAGGGATAAACTCAAGCAATATGATATAAACCCCATCTTTTTATCCTCGATGGCAACAATACAATACGTGCCTTGCTGCCCCTACTGTCACTGGGAAAGGACACCGCGAGATTGAACCCAAAGCCAAGCACTTCTCCTAATGCAAGAACTATAGATCTAGTAGGCCAAACCAAACCAATAATTCGAAGAGACTTGCAAGGATAATATGAGAACACATAAAGAGTTCAGAGAAAAATGATATGTCTCCAACGTATCTATAATTTTTGATTGTTCCATGCTATTATTTATGATGTTTTGGATGTTTAATGGGCTTTGTCATACACTTTTATATTATTTTTGGGACTAACCTACTAACCCAAAGGCCCAATCCAGATTGCTGTTTTTTTTTGCCTATTTTAGGGTTTTACAGAAAAGGGATATCAAACGGAGTCCAAACGGAACGAAACCTTTGGGAGAGATATTTTTGGAGAAAATCACGCACGAGAGACTTGAGAACCACGGAGTAGGGGCCACGAGGTGCCCACGAGGGTGGGGGGCGCGCCCCCCTAGGGCACACCCCCTGCCTCGTGACCCCTTGTGAGGCCCCCGGTGTCCTCCTTCCTCCTATATAAGCCTACGAACCCCGAAACCATCAGAGCAACAGAGAAAACCCTAGTTCCACCACCGTAACCTTCTGTTCCTGTGAGATCCCATCTTGGAGCCTGTTCCGGAGCTCCGCCGGAGGGGGATCCATCACGGAGTGCTTCTACATCATCATCATCGCCTCACCATGAGTTGTGAGTAGTTTACCACAGACCTTCGGGTCCATAGCTAGTATCTAGATGGCTTCTTCTCTCTCTCTGGATCTCAGTACAAAGTTCTCCTCGGTCTTCGAGGAGATCTATTCGATGTAATCTCTTTTTGCGGTGTGTTTGTCAAGATCCGATGAATTGTGAGTTTATGATCAAGATTATCTATGAGAAATATTTGGTTCTTTTCTGAACTCTTTATGTGTGCTCATAATATCCTTGCAAGTCTCTTTGAATTATTGGTTTGGTTTGTCCTACTAGATCTATAGTTCTTGCAATGGGAGAAGTGCTTGGCTTTGGGTTCAATCTTGCGGTGTCCTTTCCCAGTGGCAGTAGGGGTAGCAAGGCACATATTGTATTGTTGCCATCGAGGATAAAAAGATGGGGTTTGTATCATATTGCTTGAGTTTATCCCTCTACATCATGTCATCTTGCTTAAGGCGTTACTCTATTCTTATGAACTTAATACACTAGATGCATGCTGGATAGCGGTCGATGTGTGGAGTAATAGTAGTAGATGCAGGCAGGAGTCGGTCTACTTGTCTCGGACGTAACGCCTATATACAATGATCATGCCTAGATAGTCTCATAATTATTCGCTTTTCTATCAATTGCTCGACAGTAATTTGTTTACCCGCCGTAGAATATCGCTATCAGGAGAGAAGGCACTAGAGAACACTATGGCCCCCGGGTCTATTCTCAACATATCAATCTACATCTACTTTAATTTTTCCGCTTTTACTTTCTGTTCTTATAAACAAAAATACCAAAAATATAAACTATCATCTCTATCAGATCTCTCTTTCGTAAGTGACCGTAAAGGGATTGACAACCCGTCATCGCGTTGGCTGCGAAGTTCTTATTTGTTTGTGCAGGTGCGAGGGACTGGCGCGTGGTCTCCTACTGGATTGATACCTTGGTTCTCAAAAATAGAGGGAAATATTTACGCTACTATGCTGCATCTCCCTTTCCTCTTCGAGGGAATACAACGCAAGCTCAAGAGGTAGCAAGAAGAATTTCTGGCACCGTTGCCGGGGAGGCTTACGCAAAAGTCATATACCAAGTACCTATCACAAACCCTTATCCTTCGCATTACATTTATTTGCCTCTCGTTTTCCTCTCACCCACTTCACCCTTGCCGTTTTATTTGCCCTTCTTCCGCTGTGTGTTTATATCATATTGCTTGAGTTTATCCCTCTACATCATGTCATCTTTCTTAAGGCGTTACTCTATTCTTATGAACTCAATACACTAGATGCATGCTGGATAGCGGTCGATGTGTGGAGTAATAGTAGTAGATGCAGAATAATTTTGGTCTACTTGTCTCGGACGTGATGCCTATATACAATGATCATGCCTAGATAGTCTCATAATTATTCTCTTTTCTATCAATTGCTCGACAGTAATTTGTTTACCCGCCGTAGAATATCGCTATCATGAGAGAAGCCACTATAGAAAACTATGGCCCCCGGGTCTATTCTCAACATATCAATCTACATCTAGTTTACTTTTCTTGCTTTTATTTGCTGTTTTATTAAACTAAAAATACCAAAAATATAAACTATCATCTCTATCAGATCTCACTCTCGTAAGTGACCGTAAAGGAATTGGCAACCCCTTATCGCGTTGGCTGCAAAGTTCTTATTTGTTTGTGCAGGTGCGAGGGACTCGCGCGTGGTCTCCTACTGGATTGATACCTTGGTTCTCAAAAACAGAGGGAAATACTTACGCTACTGTGCGGCATCTCCCTTTCCTCTTCGAGGGAATACAACGCAAGCTCGAGAAGTAGCAAGAAGAATTTCTGGCGCCGTTGCCGGGGAGGCTTACGCAAAAGTCATATACCAAGTACCTATCACAAACCCTTATCCTTCGCATTACATTTTTTTGCCTCTCGTTTTCCTCTCCCCCACTTCACCCTTGCCGTTTTATTTGCCCTTCTTCTATCGTGTGTTTATCGTTCGCTTGCCTCTTGTTTGCATGTGTGTGTTGCTTGCTTGCTTGCCCTCATGTCTGAGATGGGGGATGATCTTATCGAGAAGGGTAGTGACGTCGAGGGCAACGTCTATGTTGACCCCCCGGATGAAGCTACCACTTTACATATTAAGAAGTTGTAGGTTGGTAGTGGTAATATTATTGGAAAAGGAGTTCTTCAAGACTTCTTTACTTGTGCCGGTGCTTTGCCCACTATGGGTGGCTCTATTCTTCACAGAACTACTAGCCTTGCAGATGCTGTATATATGCTTATAGTAGAAATTGAAAGGCAATTTATCCATATGCATCCTTGTATTCAGAGAATCTAATTGGAGTTTTCCAACATTGAGCATTCTTCTGTTAAGCGTGCAACCACTATCTTTTTGGCCCATGAATTTAGATTTATCATGAAAGAGGCCAAAGAAATCTTTGCTCATTACGGAGTAGATGCCGGTCAACCTCCCATAGAGGCTATCTTGTTCAATCAAGAAGACATAATGCGGTTGCGATCTCCTGATCATGTTGCTTTTAATGAAAACCTTAGAAAAAAGGTTCCTACCGATGTCTTGATTGATAGAATTTCCGAGATGAACGATGATTTTCCTATTCAAAAATATGGGTTAGGCTTCTCCCTTGAGCGAAGGCTTATGACCTTCTGCCAAAAGAATGCCTATAACGATGAATTGGTTGTCCACTACAAAGGGCCAAAAGAGGAACCTATTCCTCCTGAGATTGATGTGGGGGACTTTTGTCCCATTAAATCTATCCCTTTTGATTACTTTTGCTTGCCACAAAGGAAGCTTGCTGCTGAACGTAGGGAATATGAGATGAGCTTTCGCGACATATCGTATCATTATGGCATTCCCTAGATCTATCCATGTATCGTGCCTAGCTAGGGGCGTAAAACGATAGCGCTTGCTGGGAGGCAACCCAATTTTTGTTTTTTGTTTTTGCTGCTGTTAGGGAATAAATATTGCATCTAGCTTCTGTTTAGATGTTGTTTCATGTTTTGTTTAGTGTTTGTGCCAAGTAGAACCTTTGGGAAGACTTGTGTGAAGTTTATATGATCTTGCTGTGAAAAACAGAATTGTTAGCGCTCGCTAGAATGGTCATCAGAGTTTACTGGAGCGTGCTATTTAGTTGATTCTTTTTGAAGATGATTAATAGACAAATTCCTCACGTCTACGAATTTAGTTTGAATTTTTTGGAGTTACAGAATTATGCGAAACCTGCAGATTACTACAGACTGTTCTGTTTTTGACAGATTCTGTTTTTCATGTGTTGTTTGCTTATTTCAATGCATCTATGAGTAATATTGGGAAGTATGAACCATAGAGAAGTTTGAATACAGTAGGTTTAACACCAATATAAACAATGAATGAATTCATTGCAGTACCTTTGAGTATTGGTTTGCTTTCTTATACTAACGGAGCTCACGGGATTTTTGTCTAAGTTTTGTGTTGTGAAGTTTTCAAGTTTTGAGTATTGCTTTGATGGACTATGGAACAAAGAGTAGCATGGGACTAAGCTTGGGGATGCCCATGGCACCCCAAGTAAAATTCAAGGACAATCAAAAGCCTAAGCTTGGGGATGCCCCGGGAAGGCATCCCCTCTTTCGTCTTCAACCATCGGTAACTATACTTGGAGCTATATTTTTATTCACCACATGATATGTGTTTTGCTTGGAGCGTCTTGTATAATTTGAGTCTTTTCTTGTTAGTTTGCCACAATTATCCTTGCTGTACACACCTATTTGATAGAGTTAAATATGGCCTAGGAATTGATAGAACACTCTATGTGCTTCACTTATATCTTTTGAGTTGAATAGTTTTTGCTCTAGTGCTTCACTTATATCTTTTAGAGCACGGTGGTGATAATATTTTTAAGAAATTTTTGAACTCTCATGCTTCACTTATATCCTTTTGAGAGTCTATTAAAACAGCATGGTAATGTGCTTAGGCTATAAAACTAGTCTTCACATGATAGACATCCAATATCAATGTAGTAAAACCTTTCACACTAAGTGCATTGAATATGATGAGAAGTTGGATGCTTGATAATTGCTTTGAGATATGAGGATAGTGATATTAGAGTCATGCTAGTGGAGTTATTATGAAATTGAGAAATACTTGTGTTAAGGTTAGTGATTCCCGTAGCATGCACGTATGGTGAACCACTATGTGATGAAGTTAGAGCATGAGGTATTTGTAAAGTGTCAACCTTTGTGTGGAGGTCGGGGGCGCGCGATGGTTAACTCCTACCAACCTCCCCCCTAGGAGCATGCGTTGATTGCTTTGTTTTGATGACTCGTAGATTTTTGCAACTAGACAATTCCCCGCGCATTGCTGCGGGAATTGGTGACAATATGTTAAGATGATACTTGGTTGAATGGAACATGGAGATTACGATTAACAATATGAGCATCAAAATGCAAATATAAGATATTTATTGCGCTTGATTAGTTTATTGTTTGCACAGTCTTGGAACATAAGTAGCATAATGTTGGTTTATAATTCATTGGAGTTGTCCACACAGTTGTCTTCTTCATTGATGATAATTTGGACATGTTTAAATCCTTTCTTCATGTACTCAAAGATGTATTTGGTGGGCCTTCTTCATCGAGGACAATTTGGCCATGGTTAAATCCTTTTTTCATGTACTCGAAGATGTATTTGGTGGGCCTGAATGGATATTTCTGGAGTAGCTTTGTGGTGTTGTCTTCACACGCGTCGTCTTTCAAAGTGATCCATGTTGGGGATTTAGTTGCATTTTTCATGTCTACAATTGCCTCCATGTACTTCTTATGAGTTTTTCTTGATGCATGAGTTGATGAAGAGGGTAGAACATTCTTTGTTGCGTAAGGTTGCATCCTGTGGAAAAGTAAGTGGGCAAATTGTGGAATATCATAGACATGAACTGGTGAAAGAACTTTGCATGTAATAGCATACCTTGTGCCTTCTTGCTGGTTGTCCATGTATTTGACAATAGTCCATTTTTAGTGGCAGAATAGATCTGCTTGTAGTAGTAGGTTTTATTGGGGGACGTATATTATATAGCTGGCATGCAGTCGTAAGAGAGTCTAACCGAAATATGTGTTTAGAAATGCATAATACACAAATTACCTGAGCAATGAACGAATTTATAGATTCTAATGAACAATGAATTTTTAGAAACTGGCAAGTGTTACTTACATTGTGATTGTAATAACAACCATTTGAGGTGTTAATGTAGGAATCAATATTTTACATGCGTGCACAATTGTACAGTTTATAAAAATATATGGCCCATTTATAGCAGCATATCCATTATTGATCAGTATAAATTCGCAAATATTGGAAGAAAAACTGAAGTTGCTTGCATGAAACCAACAACGCGTATGAGTACACATCTCGGTTACAGTATAAAGGTACTGGGTATGAGAACATTCTCGGTTACAATAGAAGTTGACCAACATTTTTTTTATTGTTGTTGGCTGGCAGTGTGAAAGCACTGTGGAAGTTGAACATTCTCGATTATTTGTTGCTTGTAGGCATGTTCATTTTAGTCTGTCTTTTCATAGTTGTTTGCTGCATTTTTATTGTCTGCATTGGTGGGTACGGATAATATTTACAATTGTAAATATTTGAACAAAAAAATACATATTGGCGAGATTTTCGACTATAGATCATGGGAAGTAATACATACTCTCGCTTTGCTTTTGATTTTCTGAAAGAGTAATATGCGGGATTTTTGAGCTGCGTTCAGAAATTCGATTGCATTGAGCAGGAAAACAAATAAGTTATATTATAGGTAGAGGATTGTGCAAGAATTAGCAAACAAAAGCTAAATCAATAACATTTTGTACAGTCGACATGACAAATACCATTGTCCCGGTGACCGAAAGTAATATCAGAAATTAGCTTATATCTAGTTGTTTTTTTTCACCGACTTGCTGAACATTTCGATCAGTTTGTTCTCATATAGTTTTTCGGTACGAACAGTGCTGGTCCTCTTTTTTGTCTGTCTGTGTGGAGGTTGCCAACATATGAGAGCTATACCTGTAGGAATAGTATGTACCTGTAGGATGGGATGTCCTGCAAACACAGGGGGTGTGAAGAGACTAAAGAACACTCTCACAAAACCTCTGTAAAATGCAAGGGATGAATTCAAGGCATATTGATTCTTGTACCATAAACAAAAAAAAAAATCAAAACATTGTAAATAAATAGAATGCGTAGCTATAAATAAACAAATTTTCAGAACAGAGGGAATTAATAAAATGCAGAGCTAAGTATTCAATCTACACAAACTAAATTGATAGAATTAGTGATGGATGGAAAGTATGTACCAGTAGGATGGGGCTTCCTGGCTACACAGCGAGCGTAGAACAACCAAGATCACTACCCAGGTATCCAAATCGTCCGATACCTGGGGAATTCCAGTTTTTTTCATTCAACCACTTTATGTCATGAGGCAAAATTAATGATGCATACAAAAATTCTAAAATAGTTGTTAACTTCAGATAGTAATCAAGAACACAAAATTCAAAATTGGCAATACATGGCAACATGATTCACCTATATGTGTCGTAAATTCGATGCTATTGGGTATGCAGTTTGGGAAGAACAGTTAACTTCAGATAATAATCAAGAACACAAAAATTCAGAATTAGCAATACATGGAAACACGATTCACCTATAGTTGCCGTAAATTCCAGGCTCTTGGGTATGCACCGGGGAAGAACAACCAAGATGAGGGGCCCTGGAGTCCAATACATCCAGTACCTGAGCAAGTTCAACATTGTGATTCAGTTTGCAATATGTCATATGGAATGTCGAGAAGGATACTGGAGGAGGTATCTCACCAGTGGTACGGGTGTGAGCGGTATGGCAGACACCCACCCGTATGGAGGACGATTGGTACAAAGTTAATTCAGGTCGAGCACCAAATTTGAAGAGGAATCCATCAGTTTCTTGTGCAGAGATCATGGGGAGAGGAAGTGAAGCGTCAATCAATCACTAATGACCAGTAGCTGAAGGGTTTACGCGATGGCAACAAAGAAGATAAATGACATGGGCCATTTGGAGCGTTGGGCTGTAGAGGTGTCCACAAAGTGGGCTGTGTGGTTTGGTGTCAGCAAACGAAAACATAGAGGACCTCCAGCTTCAGTAGCCTAGCGAGTAGTAGTGAAGTAAATGCGGCTGTGCTCACCTCACCTTTGAATAGGGCTCCTCTCTATCGACGCTGCGGAGCAGAGGAACGGTGTACATGGTCATCCATTCTGGCTGGATGGTGACCATGGCGGATGACCCTGGCCGGTGACCATGGTGGACGACCCGCGTCCCAACTGCAGGCGATACGCGAACGATGGGAGCGGCTTCAAGTTGGGGCCGGGAGTCAGTCTGATGGCGGAAGAGGCGAACAAGGGTTGCGGCGCGCATGGTTGGCACGGAGGATGCGTGGGCACCGTGGACACATCACGTAGCGGGAGGAGGTGACCGGAGGAGGGAGAGGAGGAAGCACGGCAGACAACCGGCGCTTTTCCTGTGGCGCGGCGGAGGCATGGTTGGGCGCAGCGCGCGAGGAGGAGGAGATAGGAGGGAGGAGAGGAGGAAGTGCGCCGGACGGGAGGCGCTCCGGTGGTGTCATAGTGGAAGCGAGGTCGACGTGGGCACAAGTAAGGAGACCTGTCAGGGATATTACTACTAGGTATAAACCGCCCAGGAGGGGCCGGTTTATGCCTATCGAGATTACTTCTACTGAAGCCCAACAGAGCATGGAGCAAGACGCTTTAGTCCAGGAAGCTCAAAGCCCAGGAGGCATTAGGGCCCATGATTTGTAAACCGCCATACGGTGTGTAACTTGTGATGTAAGATAGGAAAGATAGAGACCGAGCCGGACACATTTATGAACCGGCTCCGGGACTGTGTAAACCGGACCGGGTGTCACCTCGTGTATATAAAGGGACGACCCGGCGACGGTTCAAGGGCAGAGAACAACAGCTCGAGACACAGGCAAATCAGATTCGCTCCCTGGTCATCGAAACCCAAGCAATATTACACCAAACTAGACGTAGGTTTTTACCTTCATCGAAGGGGCCGAACTAGTATAAAATCCCTGTGTCCTTGTCCGCTTTAACCCCTTTAAGATAACCAGTAGCGATGGCCTCACGACTAAGTCCTTTTGCTAGGACATCTGCCGTGACAAAACCACGACAGTTGGCGCCCACCGTGGGGCTATCGCACGATGGTTTCGAGTTCTTGAAGGGCAGCTTTAAAGGACTCAAGGGCTATGCAGTGGGCCGGATGACTAAGAGTCGTCGCGACAAGATCTACATCGACGATGCAGGCTCGGGCCCCGAGGCCGATTCAATCGAATACGGGTATTGGGTCCCCTTCGGCGACATCCACGTCTTCATCGGCAAGATCGGCGAACCGGGCCCTGAGCCGGACATCTTCCCCAATATCATCGAGCCGGCTGAGCGTGCGAGACCTGCCCGGATTCAGCCCGCCATGAAGCACGTCTTCGTTGGAGCAGTGCATGGAGGGCAATCCGAGGACGGGTCGCACTCTGGCGGTGAGACTATTGTCTATTCCGGCGACGAATCGTCCTCCGGAGAGACAAAGTCTTTATATCTGCTGCAGGACGGCCGATCTGAGGGCTGTTCTGATGGTGACAGTATTCCGGACCCCCTTGATCCGCCAAACCAGGTTGCCGTCTTTATGGCTGGATCACAACCTATGCAGCAGTCCTCGACTACGGCGGCGTTAACATCAGACACGGTAGGAGCGGGCTGGAGGTCCTGATACGTCGCCGGCTGAAACTTTATCCGTCTTGGTTGAAACTTTGACAGCGCTGTTAACAGCAGAGGTAGCCCAGGCCAATAAAGAGCAGCATGATGTGGAAGTTGCTTAGGTGAAGAGCCGGATAGATCAAGCCAAATTGGACCTAGCTGCTGAGAAAACCAAGATGGCTGCAAAGCAGGCTGAGCTTGATGCTCAAGCCTATCGACTCATGTTGGATCAGACCGCTTCACACGAGGTAATGATGAGAAGGCAACGATCTCGCCTGCCACCGGTTTATGAGGCAAGGAACCTCTTTAGCACGCCAGGAGCAGGAACCAGTAACCAGCCAGAGATAAACCGGGGCGGGGCACCGAGCACAGGAGCATCAGTCCAGCCACCGGCTGTGGAGCCAACCCACCAGGTTGTACCGTCACATCATGTGCCCACCCCTCCCGGTCATTATTATAATCTGTTGGATAACATAGTCGCCGCCGCTTCACGGCTGGCCGCCCTTCCCATTGAAGGAACATCCCCCGTAGCAGTGGAGGCACGACGGGCCAGGGAGTTTTTGGAAACGGCGATAACTCAATAGCAAGCTTATTCCCACAGCTGTGAGAGGATTCATTCAACCCCTTGCCCAAGCCGGAGTTACACTAGGTGTCTGGCTGAGCCGGCCATATCAAGCAGCGCACGGAGACGTAATCCGCCGCGGCAGGAAGATCCGGCAGGAGGAGACGCGAACGCTCAGAACGTGGTGGATCAGGGCAGGCAACGCCGGGAGGCCGAGTTAGCAGCGCAATACGAAGCCCATTAGGCAACGCCGGTTCGCCCTTCTACCTCAGTTGAACCGGGGGTTATGTCTAGCTCCGTGGGAGTGCCTTGTCTTACTCCCGCTTTGCGCAACGTGAAACTGCCCAAGGATTTCAAGGGACCGCGCAAGGTGCACAACTACACGGCGGATCTATCCCCGGTGGCATGGGTTGAAAGTTATGAGATGGCGATGGAGATGCTGGATGTGGATGATGCAGCGTGCGCTAAGTATTTCACAATGATGCTAGAGGCAACAGCTCGCACTTGGCTAAAGGGCTTACCACCCAATTCCGTCGGATCATGGGCCGAATTGCGTCGCCGGTTTATCAATAACTTCAAGGACACGTGCAAGCAGCCAATGTCTGTCGTTGATTTAGCTGCCTGCGTTCAAGGAGAGCATGAGTCAACAAGCAGTTGGGTGCGCCGAGTGCCAGAGATCCTGCATTCCCCCAATAGCATCAACCCAAGCACATCAGTGGTAACATTGGAAGGCAATTGCCGGTTTGAACCTTTGAAGTTGAAGTTGGGACGGCTTAAGCGTAATTGCGATGACATGGGGACACTCATGGGCGCTTTAGTGAAATATGCGGACTCAGATAATACCAAATACCCAGACTTCGATAATGACAAGTCAGGGAAGGTAAACAAGAATGGTAAGGCGCCGCAGTGATACGTCCAAAACGTATCTATAATTTCTGCTTGCTCCATGCCTCTTTTGGGTGATATTGCTATGATATTTATACACTTCCATACACTTTTGATCATATTTGGACTAACCTATTAACTCAGTGCACCCCAGTGCCAGTTTCTGTTTTCGGCTGTTTTTGTATTTCAGGTTTTCACATTACGAGAACTGCCAGAAAAAATCCAGAAAAATTATATAAAAAATCAGCGTTCC
>LR738710.1:649537814-649573073 GCA_902687465.1 Secale cereale
CCTGGCGGCGCGCCCCCCCTGGGCCGCGCCGGGGGGGAGGGCCTGGGCCCCCCGAGGCTCCTCCGATGCCCCCCTTTGGCATATATTTAAAGCGTCTCCCGAAACCCTCGAGGGAGGAACTCTTTTCGCGATCTCATCTCTGTTCTGCCGCCGCCGCCGCTTCCAAGATCAGGAGCACCAGGAGAACTCTTCCCGGCACCCTGCCGGAGGGGAGGATCACCACCGGGAGCCTCTCCACCACCATGGACGCCTCCCGGATGAGTTGTGAGTAGTCTCCCTTGGACCATGAGTCCATGACCAGTAGCTATGTGATGTTCTCCTCCCGTTCTTGTGCTTCACTAATTAGTCCTCGTGAGCTGCCCTACATGATCGAGGCACATATGTAATCCTTATGCTGTTGCTATGATGAGTTTGCTGGGATCCGATGGATTATGAGATTATGTTCAGATTGTGCTTGAGTAATATATTTGATCTACCTCTTTTATATTTATGTTCGTAAGTAATTATTGCATGTTCTCCGTTGTTATTTATTGCCTTGGCCAAGTAATAGGTAGTGACTCCAAGAGGGAACGTTATGCTTGATTGTGGGTTCATGCCCCTCGATGACTAGTTTGAGTGACAGAAACATGAGTCTAGGGGATGTGCTGTTGCCACAAGGGGGAAAACAACGATGCTTGTGCCCGCGGGTGCAAGGATTGTTTACTTTACGCAAAGTTCTTTTAATGCAGTTGTCTGTTGCATTGAGTTTACACTATGGGTGGGACTCGCAACTTAATACCAGCGAGATGTTCTGGATAGATATCTCAATGTGGATGATTAGTAGTAGATATTGATGGATTTCGGTCTACTTACTTTGGCGTACCGCCCATGCTTTGAACCTCAACCTTTCTTGCAATGTAGTCAGCATTGGTTTGCGCACAAGGTCCTGTCAATTGCCCAGCTGTAATTCGTTTACCTCACATAGCTGTTTTATCGTCTTTTGGGAGAGATACATCACTAGTGAACATCATGAGACTCCGGTCCATATTACCATCATTGATCACATCCGCTATTTACTTTTCGCTTTTATTTACTATTGCAATTATATCTATCACTACTATCACTTGCGTTTAATCCTTTGTGAACTACAAGGCCGGAGGGATTGACAACCTCTCTGTACTCATTGGGAGCAAAGTTATTTGTATCTGTGTGCAGGTCCACGTTGATTGCTAATATCTGGCGCCGTAGCAGTTGACACCTTCTTGTTGAACCTAGGAGTCTCTGGGGATTCGATCCTTGGTATCTTTGCCAAGGGAAAAACTTCCGCAACACTACATCTCACACCTTCCACTTGGGGTAACCAACGAGGGGCGAGAAGCCTAGCACGCAGCCCAACCCGGCGAATCAAGGATACAACGGCAAGCATAAAGCGGATAACAACTCAGACTTTGTGGCCAACACCAATGCTCAGGAGGACGGACAACGCCGCAATTGTAGACCGCCCCCACGAAATGGAAGGCCGCCTATTAATCTAGAACGCCAGATGAACATACCTTACCCGAGGCATGGTACGGCAGAAAAGCCAGCTACGCACCTCTGGAATGACTGTTTTATTATGCAGGAAATCATGAACCGGTCTCGGTACGATCATGGACCATCCGGCGGATCATGTCCCGGTTTTCAAGGGCCGGGTTATCAAAGTGGTGGATCCGGTTCAGGGTACCAAGGCAATAACGGCAACCACAACGGGCACAATCAGCATAACCAACAGCACGACCAGGGCGGCTATAACAATCAGGGAAATCAACAGCGTCAACAACATCAGCAATCCGGATATCAGAATAATCCGAAGGAGCTGAGCAGTGGGCAGTATCATGTCTTCACCACGAGCTTGTGTAAGCGTGATCATAAATTTTACAAGAGGGCAGTACATTCTGTTGAACCGGCGGTGCCACATTACCTGCGTTGGTCAGAGCAGCCCATTGTGTGGAGCCGAGAGGATCATCCGCCCCGGGTTGATATCCGGGTCAGCTGGCTCTAGTTGTGGCACCTCAGGTGGGTGGCTACAAGTTTACCAAGGTGCTTATGGACGGAGGCAGCAACATCAACATTTTATACTATGAGACTTTCCGACGTATGGGGCTGATAGATAAGAAGCTTCGGCAGTCCAACACAGTTTTTCATGGGGTGGTGCCCGGTAAATCGGCGTATCCAGTTGGCAAGATAGATCTGGAGGTCACTTTTGGAGATGAGAATGATTCCAGGTCGGAGACTTTGACCTTTGAAGTGGTAAAGATTAGGAGCCAGTATCACGCCCTGTTCGGGCGGCCGGTTTACGCTAAGTTCATGGCAAGGCCGTGTTATGTTTATCTACAACTCAAGATGCCGGACCACAAGGGAACTATTACGGTCCATGGGAGTCGTAAGATTGTGTTGGAGTGCGAAGAAGGTGATGCAGCTTATGCAGAGGCGGTTTGTGCAACTGAGGAGCTGAAGTTTTATAAAGATAATGTTGATCCGGCGGATATGTCTCCGCTGAAGAAACCAACCACAGAGCATGATCTGGCCTTAAAGTTCAAATCAGCTGAAGAGACCAAACAGGTTGACTTCGTTCCTGGCGATTCATCCAAGCAGTTCTCCATCAGTGCTAATCTAGATCCGAAATAGGAAAGCGCGCTCATCGAGTTCATCCATGAGAATCGGGACATTTTTGCATGGAAGCCTGCTGACATGCCAGGTGTACCAAGGGAACTCGCTGAGCACACTCTCAATATTGATCCTAAGTTTAAACCGGTTAAGCAATTTCTACGTCGCTTCAATGAAGGAAGGTGAAGGCTATTGGAGAAGAAGTGGCTAGACTTTTGGCGGTAGGCTTCATAATTGAAGTTTTTCATCCGGAATGGTTGGCTAATCCGGTGCTAGTACTTAAGAAAATGGCACTTGGCGAATGTGTGTTGATTACATAGAACTGAACAAAGCTTGCCCAACTGATCCCTTTGCCCTCCCCCGTATTGATCAGATCATTGATGCTACGGCAGGTTGTGAGCGACTATGTTTTTTGGATGCATATTCAGGTTATCATCAGATCAAGACGGCAGTTAAGGACCAGGAGAAGACGGCCTTTATAACTCCCTTTGGAGCCTTCTGCTATGTGTCTATGCCATTTGGGCTTAAGAGTGCCCACCTATCAGCGTTGCGTGCAGAACTGCCTTCATGGACAGATTGGGTGGAATGTTCATGCATATGTGGATGACATTGTGGTGAAATCCAGGAAGGAGGAGACGTTGATAACAGACTTGAAAGAAACCTTCGACAATCTCTGGGTTTATAAAATGATGCTTAATCCAGATAAGTGTGTTTTCAGTGTTCCGGCAGGCAAGATCCTGGGGTTCTTAGTATCGAACAGGGGAATCGAAGCTAATCCGGAGAAGATCAAGGCGATTACATCCTTGGCTAAACCGGCGTGCATCAACGATGTCCAACGCGTGGCGGGCCATATTGCGGCGCTCAGCCGGTTTATCAGCCGTTTGGGGGAGAAGGCTATCCTGCTTTATCAGATGATGAAAAAGACATATCGCTTTGTCTGGAGTGATGCTGCTGATGCTGCATTTGAAGATTTGAAGAAGCAATTAGTAGAGCCACCGGTCCTCGCTGCCCAGTTGATAATGAGCCGCTGTTGTTATATGTGACAGCCTATGCCCGTGCAGTAAGCGTTGCCTTTGTGGTAGAGCGTAAGGAGGCAGGCAAGGAATGTCTGGTTCAGCGGCTGATTTACTACATCAGTGAGGTGCTCATTGAATCAAAACAGAGATACCCGCATTGGAAGAAATTGGTGTATGGAATCTTCATGGCAAACCGGAAGCTAAAGCACTATTTTCAAGGCCATCCAATCACTGTAGTCAGTTGAGCTCCGTTGGGGGATATAATCCAGAACAGAGAGGCTACTGGTCGGATTGCAAAGTGGGCCATTGAGCTTAGCCCGCACGGATTGAAGTATGTTCCCCGTACTGCGATAAAATCCCAAGCATTGGTGGATTTCATCAACGATTGGACAGAGTTGCAAGCACCTGAGGAAAAACCGGATCACACATATTGGACTATTCACTTTGATGGATCCAGGCAATTGGAGGGCTCGGGGGTTGGAGTCGTGTTAACTTCCCCACGAGGTGATAAGTTCTGTTATGTCCTCTATTTAATGTTCCCTTGCACTAACAATGCAGCTGAGTATGAAGCTCTCCTCCATGGTCTACAGATGGCCAAGGAAATGAATTTAAGTCGGGTTAAATGCTTTGGCGATTCAGAGCTGGTGGTGCAACAAGTGTCTGGCAAGTGGGATTCCAAAGATCCACTTATGGCAGCATATCAACGAGAGGTAGATGCTGTTGCTGGACTCTTCAAGGGTTATCAGGTGGATCATATAGACCGGCGAAAGAATGAAGCGGCTGACGCGTTAAGCCGGCTAGGTTCTCAACGTTAGCCGGTCCCACCCAATACTTTCTTGGATGTACTACACAATCCGTCAGTACAGTTACCTTCAGAAGAGGACTTGGCTTTTCCTGATCTGGAGGCACAATTGGTCGCGGCACTTCATGTTATTCCAGATTGGACGCTTCCCTACCTGGCGTACATGAACCGAGGTGAGTTTCCAGGGGACGAAGTCTTGGCCAGACAGATAGTCTGGTGATCCAAGTCAATGACTATTGTCAATGGAGAACTTCATCATCGCAGTATTTCTAGGGCGTTTCAGCGGTGTGTGTCGCCAGAGGAAGGCTGTGATATTCTTAGAGAGATCCATGAGGGAGATTGTGGCCATCATGCCGGTTCGAAATCTTTGGTGGCTAAAGCTTTTCGTCATGGATTCTACTGGTTGATGGCTCACACCGAACCAGAGGACTTGGTAAGAAAATGTGATGCTTGCCAGAAATTCTCACGGTGTGCTCATATACCGGCGCAGGAATTGAGGATGATTCCAATTACTTGGCCGTTTGCGACTTGGGGGCTTGATATGGTTGGACCCTTCAAGAGATCACAAGATAAGAAGACCCACCTTTTGGTAGCGATGGACAAGTTTACCAAATGGGTTTAAGTGGAACCAGTCAGTAAGTGTGATGCAGCAACGACAGTTCAGTTCATCAAAAAGGTGATTTTCCGGTTTGGCTTTCCACACAACATTATAACTGATAATGGTACCAATCTATCCAAGGGGGCTATGGAGGAGTTCTGTCAACGAGAGCACATCCACCTTGATGTATCATTAGTAGCTCACCCTCAGTCTAATGGCCAAGCTGAGAGAGCCAATCAAGAGATCTTGAGAGGCATTAAACCCCGGCTTGTGCTTCCTTTACAAAGGACACCGGGTTGTTGGGTGGAGGAGTTACCTTCTGTTCTATGGAGCATCAACACTACACCTAACAGATCCACAGGGTACACGCCTTTCTTCATGGTATATGGAGCTGAAGCAGTCCTCCCTAGTGATATCCGTCATGTCTCGCCGCGGGTGGCGGCTTACGTCGAAGCGGATAACGAAAAAGCAAGACAAGATGCATTGGACCGGCTGGATGAAGAACGCGACACGGCAGCAGCTCGATCGGCGATTTATCAGCAAGATCTGTGCCGGTACCACAGTCGCCGGGTTAAAACCAAGACGTTTCAAGAAGGATATCTGGTGCTCTGGCTCATCCAAGACCAGACAGACATGCACAAGCTATCCCCACATTGGGAAGGACCCTTTGTGGTCAGCAAGAACCTGCACAACGGATCATACTACCTCGTCGACGTTCGAGAACATAAGGACTCACGTACGGAAGAGGAGGAGACCAGACAGCCGTGGAACATCGCTCTTCTTCGACCTTACTACACCTGAGCCATAGGCTCCGCTTTATGTACATATGTTTACAATTTATATATTATGATCAATATAATAAACCGGCGCCCCCGATAAAGCGGGGTATCAGCCGCCTTTTTTTATAAGAGTTTGTCACATGGGGGCTTCTGTGTGCAAGGGAGTTCCTATGGCCTCTTAAACTGGCGACCACATCAAGGCCATCATAAGAGCATAGCTCTGGTTGCTTAGGCAATTTCCACATGATGATGAGGGGCAAAAGAGAGTTTTGATGCCTAGCACAACTCAAACATAGGCCCCGACGAGCATAGCTCAAATGCTACCTGGGGGCTCCTGATGCAAAGCATCAATGAGTTGACAACCCTTGTAGCAAACACGGCTTGGAAGTGTAAGTGCATCTAGTGCCACCCCTAGTTGGTTTTGGAGTATTGACGACAAACCTGGTTGAGGGACTAATGTGTTTGTGAGAATTACAGGATAACACAGGTAGTAGTCCCTCATTGATTCGGTTTACCTACCGGAGATGACCCCTAAAAATGTATGAAGCCATTGACAACAGTGGTGGTACATGAAGATAATCTTATTGAAGACTATGACAAGAGAATACATTGTGTGAAGACTATGGAGCGCGAAGACTTAGATGTTTCGTTGTTTCCTTTTCTTCTTTGTTGAGTCATAGGAACCACCGTACTGTTAAGTGGGGTCCAAGTGAACTAAGTCAGAGTGACTGAAGTGATGCTCAACCAAATCCTATGTCTTCGAGCGAAAACAATGAGAGAATATCTTATCCAGAGCTGGATGCGTCAGCTTTACTTGTAGCCCAAGTAAAGTTGCCGTGTGAGTGTTTGAAATTTGACCGTTGGAACACGTGTCAGTTCCTTAGTGACCCAGGGTCACTTCGGACAAATCAGGTCGGTTTGCCGAGTGGCTATAAATAGCCCACCCCCTACACCATAAATTGGTGGCTGCTCAGAGTTATTGCACAGCTTTTGTCATTTGAGAGCAACCCACCTCCGAAGCATTTGAGAGAGAGATCCTTGCGAGGACAAAGCCAAAACACCCAGAGCCAAAGAGTGTTTGGCATCACTGAAGTCTTTCTGTCTGTGTGACCTGAAGACTTATTACACTTGAGGACTATGTTTCCTCCAGCCAGTTAGGCGTCGCGTTCTGAGCATCCAAGAGTCATTGTGGATCGCCGGTGAACGAAGTCTGTGAAGGTTTGGAAGTCTACCTTGAAGACTTACCAGAGTGATTGGGCGAGGACTAGGTGTCCTTAGCTCAAGGGGAATAAGGTGAAGACGCGGTCTTCTAAGTTAAATCTCAGCCTCCCTAACCAGACGTACAGTTGTCACAACAACTGGAACTGGTCTAACAAATAATTGTCTTCCCCGAGCTACTGGTTCCATCCTTTCCTTCCCTTTACTTACTGTCTTACATTGTGAAGTCTTTGCTAGCTTGCCTATCTGTTTGACTTCACTGTGTGACTACTTGTTCTGATTGGCTTCATTCAATCTTCCATCCTGATCCTTACTGCCTAGCTACTATTAGTCTTCATGCTTTCACTTCATTGAATACTTGACTATGACTTGTCTAGTGTAGTATACCTTTCGCTGCATATATATAGGATCGTTACTATTGTTTGTCTTTGAAACTTCCATGTTTTGAAGCATTCCATAAAAATCGTCTATTCACCCCCTCTAGTCGATATACTGCACTTTCAATTGGTATCAGAGCCAGGTACACCCTTGTTCTGTGTGATTCGGTTTAACCACCTGGAGTTTTAGCTATGTCGACTGTAGGGATAATCAAAGTCTCCTCTACGTGCCCCGTCTACGATGGCACCAAATATCCCTACTGGAAGAACAAGATGCGCATGCACCTTGAAGCCATTGACGTGGACCTTTGGTTTGTCGTCAAGAACGGCGTTCCCAAGACTGGTGAAGGTATCACCCCTGCTGATGTCAAGAGGCTCGTTCAACTGGATTCAACGGCCAAGAACATCATCTGTGGTCATCTGACCAAAGGACAGTATGGTCGTGTAAGTGCCCTGGAAACGTCAAAGGAAGTCTGGGACTAGCTCTCAAAGGTCAACGAAGGCGTCTCAACCCAGAGAGATCAAATGATCAGTGTCCTTCACAATCTCTTCAATCGCTTCAAGAGACATGACAATGAGAATGTCCAGCACACATCCGATCGTCTCACTGACATCACAAATGAGCTTCAGGCACTTGGCGCCACTGAGATCACCAAGCATGAAATCGTCAAGACCCTCTTGAGATCTCTCGATAGCTCATTTGATATCCTTGCCCTGATGATTCAAGAACGCCCTGACTTCAAGACTCTCGATCCGTTTGAGATACTTGAGAGGCTCAACACACATGAGTTCCAGCTATCTGAGAAACATGACATCTATGGTCCCAACTATGGCCGATCTCGCGCCTTAAAGGCCAAGGCTGTTTCTTCATCTGAAGAAGAATCTGACTGCAGTTCTGATGATCCTGAAGACATTGGAAAGGAGCTTGCCATGCTTGTGAAGAAGTTCCAGAAATTCACTAGGAAGAAAGGCTTCAGAAAGTCTTCACGATCCAACTCAAGAAATGATGAAGCTTCTACCCATGACTACAAGAAGAGAACATGTCATAAGTGCAAGAAACCTGGTCACTACATCTCTGAGTGTCCTCAGTGGGACAATGAGAAGAAGAAGAAGAAGAAGAAGAGCAAGGAATATGATTCTGATGACAAGAAAAAGAAGAAATACTCAAAGTCTTCTTCCAAGTCTTCATCAAAGTATTCATCACACAAGAAGAATTCATGTGGCAAGGCTCATGCGTTTGTTGGCAAGGATATGGATTTAGAGGAGGAGTGTGCTTCTGAAGAAGCGGAGGTGGAGTCTGAGGAGGAGTCTGATTCTGGTGCTGCAAGTCTAGCTCTAGCCACTGCCTACGTTGCCAAGTCCATCTTCAACACTGAAGACAATGGCCCCGTCCCCAACATTGATGATGAGGACGACGACTCTGCTCCCACCTACTGCTTCATGGCGTGCGGTGCCAAGGTAAAATCACGTGATGCTTACTTTCAAACATCTAGTGAAGATGACTCTGATTGTGAATCAAAACCTAGCTACAAAACACTTGCTAAAATTGCCACTGAACAGTAGAAAGCCATGGAACATATTCAAAAACTGTTAAACAAAAGCGATGACCTGTTGGACGCGGAAATGACCCGTTCTCAGTCCTTAATTGAAGACATAAAAAATCTTCATGTTAAGTACGAGGAACTTGAAGGTCTTTATGAATCGCTTTCAAAAACTCATGAAAAGCTTTCCCACGATTACCTTCAAAGGAAGCGAGAACTTGAGAAATTGAAAGCGGCTCATGAAGATCTTCAAAAAGAAAATGAGTCACTCCGCGCACAACTGATCAGCTCTACTCGGGAAGAGTTTGAACCACCATGTATAAAATGCATTGAGCGTGATAACGCTACATCTGTTGCTGAATGTTCTACTGCTGCCACTGTTGCAATATCTTCAACTACTGATGTGGTAACTAACCCCTCTGCTGAGGATACCACTACTATTGCTGATGAAAATGCTAGGTTGAAGACTTTGCTTGAAACTGGGATGTACAAAAGCCTCAAAGGGTATCAAACTCTATGTGATGTCCTCAAAAAGCATATACTGAACCGAAACCCTAGGAAAGAGGGTGTTGGGTTCGACATGAAAATGAATGTTGATGGTTGATACTGGAAGCCTGAGCAGTATCCCAAAACCCCATGGGTTGCTGCAAAGGAACCGTCAGTGGATCCATCTACCTTATCTGGCTTCACTTGTGCTAATCCTGTTATCATTGATGAATCCTTTGATGGAAACTATAAACTGTTTAAGAATCAAAATGGTGAAGTGTTTGCCAGGTATATTGGTACTAACTGCAGGAACGGGCCACCTATGAAGAAGATCCGGGTACCCAAAGGTTGTCTTGAGAAACTTCCAGCAAATGTTATCATGACACCACCTGGGAAGAAGACAAACCCCAGACCAAAGGCTTCATATGGTCCTAAGGCTTCATATAGACAAAAGACTCACCCGAGTCACCCTAACGCCAATGTTTTGCAGGAAAACTATACTCAGACCCATGAATATGAGCGTGTTTCCTCAAACCTCTATATTCATAAAACAAAGAATTTTTTTGCTTATTCTTATGAGTATTATTCTCCTCCTACAAGATTATTTGCTAGGGCTCCAAAGCCAAAATTCTCAGATGCTGCTCTTAGACTCATTGCTTCTAAGCCACCCCTGAAGACGTGGGTGGTTAAGAAGAACTAACTTTCTCTTGCAGGGAAAGGTCTCCAGCCTAAAAATCAAAGGCGTCTCATGCTATTGCTGGGGACCTAAAACACTTGTAGGGCACAAGATCAAATGCCCAAATGATTTACTATCCATTCTGCTCATGAATCACTTGCTAATCATCTTATCTATCCTAACTTGGATCTAAGCTTTCATAATCCACTTGTACGTCAAATGTTTATGCTTCACAATGGCTTTTGGTGAAGCCTATCTTCCTAACTGCATTGTAGGGAGTGACACCAAAGTCTTCAGAATGGATTATAGACAACGGATGCACAAATCATATGACTGGAGATCGAAGTCTTCTCATGGACTCAACCTTACGTCCATCTAACAAGAGTCACATCACATTTGCTGATACTGGTAAAAGCAAAGTGCTGGGTCTAGGTAGAGTTGCAATCTCAAGAGATCAGCACATGGATAAAGTCATGCTTGTTGAATCTCTTGGTTTCAACTTAATGTCTGTCTCAATGCTTTGTGACTTAATCATGATTGTGATATTTGGTAAATTTCGTTGCCTTGTACTAATGGAGTCCGACAAGTCTCTAGTATTTGAAGGATACAGAAAAGGTGATTTGTATATGGTAGATTTCTCAGCTGGACCGCAGATGGCCGTATGTCTTCTAGCAAAAGCTTCAGAGTGCTGGCTCCGGCATCGGAGGCTAGGACATGCTGGCATGAGGAACTTGCACACTCTCGCAAAGAAGAAGCACGTCGTAGGCATCGTGGATGTCAAGTTCAAGAAAGATCATCTATGTGGTGCCTGTGAAGCTGGGAAGATGACTAGGGCCAAGCATCCCTCAAAGACAATCATGACGACATCCAAACCCTTCAAGCTGCTTCACATGGACTTATTTGGTCCTACTCACTACTCCATGTCCTCTACCACAACTTGTCTCTATGGCTTCGTATTGTTGATGATTATTCAAGATACACATGGGTGCACATAATTCTCTACAAGACTGAAGTGCAAGATGTCTTCAGACGCTTTGCCAACCGTGCCATGAACAACTATGGCGTCAAGATCAAGCATATCAGAAGTGACAATGGCACTGAGTTCAAGCACACCGGCCTTGATCTTTATTTGGATACAATGGGAATCACCCATGAGTTCTCAGCTCCGTGCACACCTCAGCAGAATGGCATCGTAGAGCGCAAGAACAGAACCTTAATTGAGATGGCTCGAACGATGCTCGATGAATACAAGACACCAAGAAGGTTCTGGCCCGAAGCTATTGATACGGCATGCCATATCATCAACCGTGTTTATCTTCACAAGCTTATGAAGAAAACGTCCTATGAACTCCTCACTGGAAAGAAGCCTAACGTAAGTTACTTCAGAGTATTTGGAGCTAGGTGCTGGATCAAGGATCCACATCACAAGTCAAAGTTTGCACCAAAAGCACATGAAGGCTTCATGCTCGGATATGGAAAAGACTCACACTCCTACAGAGTCTTCAACATCTTTCTCCATAAAGTAGTTGAAACTGTGGATGCGCGGTTTGATGAAACAAATGGTTCACAAAGAGAGTTCCTGCCAAATGTGCTAGATGAGGCTTCACCAAATGAATCTATCAAGCTAATGGGAACCGGTGAGATCATGCCTTCTGAAGCACAGCCTGACAAGGAACTCATCATTTATGCTCCAAATCAACCTGACGACAATGCTCAGCCTGAAGAAAACCCTCCTGATGACAATGTACATCATGAGCAAAATCTTCGTCCATTTCATCCTCGTGTTGCAAACGAAGTACAAGTTGAGAAGATAATTGACAGCATAAATGCACCTGGTCCACTTACTCGTTCAAGAGAAACACAACTTGCAAATTTTTGTGGGCACTTTGCTTTTGTATCAATATTTGAACCCAAGAAAGTTGCTGAAGCTTTTATGGAACCCGAATGGATTCAAGCAATGCAAGAAGAGCTTCAACAGTTTGAGCTGAACAACGTGTGGGAACTTGTCAAGCGTCCTGACCCTCGCAAGCATAACATAATAGGCACAAAACGGATTTATCGCAACAAGCAAGATGAGCATGGTCAAGTTGTCAGAAACAAAGCTCGTCTCGTTGCTCAAGGATACACTCAAGTTGAAGGGATTGACTTCGATGAAACATTTGCTCCTGTGGCTAGATTTGAAGCTATTCGTATACTGCTAGCCTATGCAAATCATCACAACATACTTCTGTATCAAATGGATGTAAAGAGTGCCTTTCTCAATGGAAGGATTGAAGAAGAAGTGTATGTTGCACAACCACCTGGCTTTGAAGATCCAAAACGTCCTGATATGGTATACAAACTCAACAAGGCACTGTATGGCCTCAAAAAAGCGCCTCGTGCTTGGTATGACACACTCAAAGACTTCCTGAAGAGCAAAGGCTTCAAACCTGGATCCCTAGATCCCACACTCTTCACGAAGACATATGATGATGAACTATTTGTCTGCCAATTCTATGTGGACGACATTATCTTCGGTTGCACTGACAAAAGATACAGTGATGAGTTTGGTCACATGATGCAAGAGCAATATCAGATGTCCATGATGGGTGAGCTGAAGTTCTTCCTTGGTTTTCAAATTCGTCAGCAAAGCAACGACATCTTCATATCTCAAGAGAAGTACCTTAAAGACTGCCTGAAGAAGTTTGGAATGCAAGACTGCAAAGGGTACTCGACGCCTATGCCAGCTAAACACCATCTGGGTCCCGACGCAAATGGTAAAGAGTTCGATCAAAAGGTATACCGCTCCTTGATTGGTTCTTTGCTTTATTTATGTGCATCTAGGCCAGATATTATGTTTATTGTTTGCATGTGTGCTCGATATCAAGCGGCACCAAAGGAGTCGCATCACTTAGCTGTGAAGCGAATACTTCGATATTTGGCTTACACCCCAACACTAGGATTATGGTATCCAAAGGGCTCAGAGTTTGATCTAGTTGGATTCTCAGATGCTGATTATGCTGGTGACAAAGTTGATCGCAAGTCTACATCAGGCACATGTCACTTTCTAGGACGATCTCTTGTCTGTTGGTCTTCAAAGAAGCAGAACTGTGTATCACTCTCCACTGCTGAATCTGAATACATTGCTGCTGGATCTTGCTGCGCTCAGCTTCTCTGGATGAAGCAAACACTCAAGGACTATGGTGTCCATCTGAAGCATGTGCCACTCTACTGCGATAATGAAAGCGCTATGAAGATTGCCAACAACCCAGTTCAGCACTCGAAGACAAAGCACATTGAAATTCATCATCACTTTCTCAGAGATCATGTCATCAAGGAAGATATTGATATCATACATGTCAACACTGAAGAGCAACTGGCAGATATCTTCACAAATCCCTTGGATGAGAAAAGGTTTTGCAAGTTGCGGTGTGAGCTAAATATCTTAGAATCCTCAAATGTCCTGTAATCAGGCACACATCCTAACACTTATGCATATTGATGACTTAGATGTGCAACACACAAAGTAAAGTATATCTTCAATCAATGAAGACTTACATTCTAAGTGTGAATACATTAACGCGGAATTTGACTTCGGAGCGCCATGATAATTGTGCGCCGTGTCTGGGTCTAATACTTCCTATACGGTGGGTAACGCCACCACCAAATCTTTGTTTATAGTGTTTCTCGCGGCGTTACATTTGCAAAGTCTTCACACTTGTTTTTTGTCTTCATATAGGACAAATATAGACTTGTGTTCTGTCCTCTACAGCATTCACTTATAGCTAAGTCTTCTTATTTGAATCTTTTGAACTAAGTGAATGTGATCGGACCCTAACCTCTCTATGCTTCCTCACCTCAAACTCTATCTTTCCAAATCATATGCATTCTGTTGGAACCGTCGAATATCTTCTCTACGTCCTTGTCAGCAAAAGATACAGAGACAAACTTTAAATATGATTTTAATGCTCCATCCTTTATGCCTGAAACCCGGAGAAGCCGGAACGACCACTCTGACAGTCGTGGCGTACGCGGGATCGTGGAACAACTCCCAATGTGTTAGATGTCCGCCATGTGTCCCTCAGATGTGAACCGCCAGGGGCACCTGAGTAATTGCGATGTGCCGTCTCCCATGCTTATAAATGCACGTCCCATCACGGTAAAAAATTCTTCTACCACCTCTCCACCTCGACCAACCCTAGCGCCTCCGCTAGCTCTCGACGACGCCAACGACGAAGCGCTTCGCTGCCGCGACCTCGTCGACACCGTCTTCACGCCGGCCGCGGACATCGTCTACTCCGCCGTCGCCGTAGCTGTCCTCCGTCGCCAAGTTAGGGCATGGAAGATCGAACTGCTCGGCATTCAATTCATCTCCATCTAAGCAATTCATCCTGTGGTAAATTAAACTCTCTTTTTCCCATCTTCTTGATCCAGAAAGATTCATCACTTTTACCACAAGAAGTTTCTGCCTACACATATATAGATCTATCCTGTCTGCATCTCATATCTTGCCTAGTACATTCACATATGCTTCAAACATAGTTAGATTCCTCACTTGTACCTATTCATGGGTTCGTACAAATCTGGAACCAACTCTCATCATATAAGTGAATGTCTTCGTGCTATGAGGTTAAAGTCTTCTAAACTAATTTATCTTCTAAATCTTCTGAGAATGCATATGACCTCTTCCCCTTCCCTCGCATCTCTAATGCTATCACAGGTACATTTCCGTGGGAGAATCCCTTGGTTCTCATGGTTTGCATTCATTTGCAGAATTCTTGCAACGTCACATTCACTCTCCTGAAGCTAGTTCATGTCTGACCAGCAGACCGAAATATTTGCCAGTGTTGAAGCCATTCAGTTTGAAGCCTTTCAAATTGAAACCAATGGCAACTGACAAGTCAGTTAGGAAGGGTGGCAGACAGCGCCATGGCAACACCTCTAAAGATTTGCCTCCTGATCTAAGTGAGATGTACAAGACTGATCCAGAGGAGGATTATAATCAGAGGAAGACACGAATCCAATGGATTCGAAGATATTGGGCTGAACAGTGGTTCAAGTACAGGTTCGTGACCCAAGAGTATGCTGAAAAGAATGCCCTTAAGCGTCCATTGGGAGATATTACCTACAAAAATCTTCCACCCAAGACTCAAGCTGAAGCCATTGCTCAAGGCTTCTACCCTTGCATGGTCAGAGGGCCACAACCAACTGACGCTGATCCTTCTTCTCTACTCTGGTGTCGCGACGAAAATTTGTTCAAGCGCAATCTTCAATATGCCAAGAACTCAGCCAAAGAGAACAAGAAGAAATGGGGATTGGACTTCAATCCTGGCCCCTCTGCGCCCCGTGCTGATGGCACGCGCGAAGCTGAACCAAACATGGTTGGGCCTTTCTACAACCTAGAAGGACTCATTAGTCACATCAGGGTTCAAGGGGCTGATGTGGATCAACCTGTAGATGACGCTGATTCTGATGAAGCGCCTGCAACTCCGAAGCCCAAGAAGAAGAAGAAGAAATCCAAGGCTTCGAAGACCACTCCACCAATTGCTTCTAGAGTGAAGCCCTTGGCCACTGCTCCACCAGCACCAAGTGTGCAGTCCGAGGAGCACTCTCGCATCTCCAAGAGCAGACAGCTAAGGAAGAAGCCCTTGCACAACCCCAGTCCAGCTCTCACTCCTGACGCTGTTCTGAAGACTGCCAATGAAGCCTTTGATCTCTCGAGCGATGAAGATCTAGGTGACGATGCTCTGGAGCAGTTGATCAAGAGCAAGCAAGACGCAGAAATCTTCAATGATTTGCCGCTCTTCAACGTGGAAGTGCTAAACAATTTCATTGATGAATGGTTTGACACCCCCAACCTCAGCTTCGACGATCTGCAGCTTCCAGTTGGCCTCGACGTCTCCTTCCATGGTGCCATTGCTTCTGAGCTAGCTCTTGCTCAGAGAATTGTTGAGCTGAAGCAAAAGATTGATTATGAAAAGGCTCAGTTTAAGAAGCATGTGGACAAGCTCAGCCTCCAAGAGATTCAGAACTTCAAGGTCATGATGCATGAGCTCAAGGAAGCCTTTCGCAAGAGGCGTGACGAAGCCAAAGGTTCTCATGAGAGAATCAAGGCCTTGGCTGCCAAATGCGTTCAAGCATATAATGAAGCTGAAAAGCGCAAGTGTAATGCCTAGTATGAGATTATACCTCCTACGTGTCGAGGCACGACTTAAAGGTATAAGCTCATACTAGAATGATCTCAAGTATAGTATCTTTGCACGACTCATGTAAAAATAGGGATGAAATTGCAAAAGAGTAGTTGGCTTACACTCGCCACGTCACACAATACATAACATAAGCAATCACCATCCAAATAACATCACAGTCCGACTACGGACGAAGATCCAAATGAAAGATACCAAATAAATATAGCCACAAGGTCCGAATCGCCCCTAGTAGAAGCCACTACTGATCATCGGGATAGTGCACATCGTATCGACTGCGTTCTTCATCAAACTCCCAGTACAGCTCTGTGCTGTCACCTGTGTAGTTCACCATAGTATCTGCATCTGGTATTGTGTAGAATCTGTGAGCCACGGAGGACTCAGCAATCCCGTTCCTGGGTAGCAAAACTATCTAAGCCTTGGGTGTGGAACAAGGCTGAAGAATAAAGGTTGCAGCTGCACTAGCACTAGCTTACGTGTTTAGAGCGAGAAGAGAAGTGCCACGAGCGTCAAGTGATCACGAAGTGATCCTATCTAAGCACGTCAATCATAACCCCACCGTGTTCACTTCCCGAACCCCTTTTGAAAAATGACCGTCACGGTTACTCACGCTGGTAGTGTGTTCTGAACATGGTGTCAAGTTTTCTACAACCGGACATTAAAAAATTTCCATCTGCCACATAACCGCGGGCACGGCTTTTGAAAGTTCAAAACCCTGCAGGGGTGTCCCAACTTAGCCCATTACAAGCTCACGATCTACGGAGTCGCAACTCCAAGGTGGGAAGACCCGAGTATTCTCGGAATCCCATGCTCAAGATATTCCGACTAAGGTAAAACTAATCCAGCGAGACCTCCCGGCGTGCCGACACCCTGATAATATCCGCGCGTATCTAGTCTCAGGCCATGACCGGATGAGTCATCCTACAGGTGAATACCAAATACCTCTGGTTTCCCCAGGGCGGCCCCGCAGTCTGCTCAGTTCGGACCAACACTCATGTGGAGCACTGGCCCGGGGGTTGTAAATTAAGATCACGGGATAGCTAGTCCCTGTGCAAGTTTTAGTTATTAGGCATATGGAGTACCAATGTTGGGCCTTGCTGGAAAAGCTTTAGCGCTAAAGCGGGTTATCGAGGGGGTCCCATAACCCCAACCGTGTGAGGAACGCAATATCAGGGAACATAACACTGGTTTATACGGTTCCTAGGGTGGCATGAGTGGAACAAAACACCAAGCAAGAGGCTTAGCCTTCTACCCATTGCCAAGTCTATAGATGATTTAGTTTAACAGATTATATAGTGTGATATCCCAACAATAAATTCAACAAGAAGCAAGAATATTCAAATCTTCTCCTGCAACTAGCAATGCTATAAGAGGGGCTGATCGGAGCTTACGTAGCCAAACAAAGGTTTGCTAGGTTGGGTGGTTAGACAGATTCATGGTTACAATAGGAGGCTGAGAAACAAACATGGGCATCAAGGCAATGAGCTAAAGAGCGAGACATCTAGCAATATGCAAAGATAGTAATGATATCTGGCTCAGGTCATCTTGCCTGTCGAGTCGTCGATGGGATCGTAAGACGGCTCCTCGTTCTCAACCTCGGTATGACCCTCGTTCTCGGTCTCGGCTTCCGACTCTACTCAACACAATAACACAACATGGCACGAAATCAAACAAGGTGCAATAAACAATCAACATGATGCAAGTATGATGCATTTCATGGCAAGGGAAGAAGCACATAAGAACAACACAAAAAACAAGTTTAAATTAGGCCTGAATCAACATATATCAAATCCGGCAAGTCCTCATATGCATACTTTGAAAATGGTCAAGATCTGAACAAACCTTAAGTTTAAGTTGTTAAACAGCAAGCTAACATGCACCATGATGATATACACAAAAATCTAGTCAAGTTTCATATAAAGTTTGCTTAATTCGAAGCAACGGTATAGAAGATATGAGCAAAACAAGACAAGCATGCCAACGGTGCAAGATGCACCCAAACATCATGCAAAACTACTCCAAACATGTAAACAACATGATTTTATGATTCTACATATAAAATCACACAAGTTTCATATAAGGCACACCCAAAACGGAGCAACGGGCTAAAAGATACAAGCAAAACAAGTTACGATGCAAAGCTGAAATTAACAGCCACATAGCAACTTTGGAGCAAGAAATATATACTCTACAGCACCCAAACATGATGACAATAAGCATGGACATGAAGTAGACATATCCTACAGCAAAAAACTCCATTGGAGCAACTCCATGGGAGGCATGGATCAATAGCAACAAGCTACACCAAATTGATCATGCTGTTAAAAACCTGACAGTCATAATTTATAGCAACTTGGGAGCAAGAATTAAATAAGCTACAACAAGCCATATGAGAAAGTGAGGGCATGGATGGATAGACCATAACATGGACAACAAGTAATGATCATTGGCCACTCCAAAACAAGCATGGATTCGACTAGGGCATCAAGCAAATATAGCATCAGGTTAAAACATATTCCAGACTTAGCAGAATTTTCACTAAGTATAAAACAATTATGATGGCATGGCATGTTTACAAGCATGTTTAAGTCACCTCAAAGCATATCATGGAAAATGGTTTGCACCACAGCAAAGACCATATGATGGAGATTCCAAAACATATTGACATGTGGCATGGAGACAAACACATCAATAGCAACGAGCACTTCAAATCAGCATCTCTTAACATGTTTCATAACTTAACAGCCACATGCACTTTTGCAACAGAGAATAACATGGCAATACGAGACCTAACATGAATGCTACAGCAACCATCATGTAGAGCATTTCACAATGAACATTTTGACATATCATTTGCTTCATTTGGATAAACATGCACCAAGTTATCACATCTCAAACATGACATAAAATAACAAGTAACACCAGTTTATAACAAGTAGCACTCTTGTCACGAAGATTAGGACATCTAGATGATCTCAAAAAAGCATGCCACAAAGGAACAAAATATAGAGCATCTCACCACGATCATTTTGATATATCATATGCACAATTTGGACAAGCACACTAAAAGTTACAGCCTTGCAAAGATGCCATCAGACAACAAGTTTCAGGGACTTAGTGGATTTTTATACCTCCAAAAGTCAAACGTGGACGGCGAGATACCGGGACGGAGGGGTGCAGATCGGGGACGGGCGTTTGGATCGGGGGCTTGGTGGATCTGATCCACTCCCCGATCTGGATCGGATCCGGTCGCCGGAGACGACGAGGGCGGCGGTGGTGGCTCGCCGGAGCCGGGGCCGGCCGACGAGGTGACCGGAGGAGGAGGAGGCGGTGCGGGGCCGGCCGAGGCGGCGGGGCGGCGGCGAGCCGGGCAGAGCGGCGGGGCTCGCGTGGAGGCGGGGCAGAGGACGTGGCGGCGAGGTGCCGGCGCGGCCCGCGACCGGCGGAGGGGCGTGGCCGGGGCGGAGGGAGACGGCGGCGGGGCTCGCGTGACGCGCAGCGGCGGCGACCCCGGCCGCAGGGGCCGGGAACGGGCCCGACGGGCCCACGCGGAGAGAGGCGCCGGTGGTTGGTGGAGGTGCCACGTGGCGGCCTGCGAGTGGCCGGGCGCGTCCGGCGGACGTGTCCGGCGCCGTCCGGACGTGTCCGGCGGCCGGAGGAGTTGCGGGGCGCGGGGAAAATGGAAAAAAAGGGAAGGCTAGGGTTTCGCCCGAAAATGGAGGGGATGGGGCCTTTTGTATAGGCATAGGGAGCTAGGAATGTCCAAATGGGGAGCGGTTTTCGGCCACGCGATCACGATTCGACGACCGAGATGATGGGAAGGGTTGTGCTTGGTTTGTGGGCTGTTGTGGAGGGGGTCTTGAACCTTAAAGAAGAGGTTCTTTTAGCCCACTTGGTTAACCGTTGGAGTACCAAACGAACTCCAAACGCGACGAAACTTGACAGGCGGCCTACACGTACCAAAACAACAACGCACGACAAGTCTCACATCATTCCGGAAACGTTACACGGCCACTCACAAAAGAAAGACTCGGGGATGCCACGGGCACGTGTGTGAGCGTCGGAACTCGAAACGGACAACGGGAAGAGAAGAGTGGGACCGGGTGCAAGTGACAACACAAATGCAATGCAATGCACATGACAACATGACATGGATGAAATGCACACACGCACCCGACAACATGAAGAAACCCGAAATGAAAGAAGAGCTCGGAATGGAATTGATGAAGTCAAAGTTTCATATATTGCCATAATTGGAAAGTGTTACATCTGGGGCATTACAAACTCTCCTCTACTACGAAAAGATCTCGTCCCAAGATCTAGGACTGGAAGACGGAAGGATACTCGGAACGAAGGTGATCTTCTCGTTCCCACGTAGCTTCTCGGCCGGTATGGTGTGACCACTTAACTTTCAAGAACTTGATTGACTTGTTGCGGGTCTTGCGCTCAGTCTCTTCAAGAATAGCAACGGGGTGCTCACGGTAAGACAAGTCTTGTTGAAGATCAATCTCCTCGAACGGAATGGTGCGTTCAGGTGTCTTGAAGCACTTGCAGAGTTGAGACACGTGAAACACATCATGAACATTTGCAAAGTTGGAGGGGAGCTCAAGTTGATAGGCTAGATCGCCTCTTTTGCCAAGAATATTGAAAGGGCCCACGTATCTAGGAGCAAGATTTCCTTTGATACCGAATCTTTGGGTGCCTTTCATAGGAGAAACACGGAGATAGACATGATCTCCAATGTCGAAAGCTAAATCACGATGCTTGCCGTCATAGTAGCTCTTTTGACGCGACTGAGCGGCTTTGGGATTCTCACGTATGACTTTGCACATTTCTTCGGCTTCTGAGATCAAGTCATTGCGAAGGAGTTGACGTTCACCAGTCTCGGACCAGTTGAGAGGGGTACAACACTTTCTGCCATAGAGGATTTCAAACGGAGCTTTGCCAGCACTTGCTTGGAAACTGTTGTTGTAACAGAACTCGGCAAACGGAAGACAATCTTCCCACTTCATGCCAAAAGAGATGACACAAGCTCTGAGCATGTCTTCGAGGATCTGTTTCACTCTTTCGACTTGACCACTAGTCTGAGGGTGAAACGCAGTGCTGAAACGGATCTTAGTGCCCATGGCTGACTGAAAGGAGTCCCAGAACTTGGATGTGAACAAACTTCCACGGTCTGAGGAGATAACTTGAGGAATGCCATGTAATGACACAATTCTGGAAGTGTACAACTCTGCCAGCTGAGCTGCATTGATGGATTCTTTGACTGGAAGGAAGTGAGCTACTTTGGTTAGCTTGTCAATGACTACAAAGATAGCATCATTCCCCTTCTTGGACTTGGGAAACCCAGTGACAAAATCCATTTCAATGTGGTCAAATTTCCACTCGGGAATAGGAAGAGGTTGGAGGAGACCAGCTAGACGTTGATGCTCTGCCTTCACTCTTCTGCAGACATCACATTCATTCATGAATTGGGCAATCCCCCTTTTCATGCGAGTCCACCAGTAAGATTGCTTGAGGTCTTGGTACATCTTGGAACTTCCAGGATGAATCGAGAGGAGGGAGTCATGTGCTTCATTCATTATGAGCTTCCTGAGATCACCCTTGGGAACCATATTTGGGAGTACCCTTTGCAATACCATGTTTCACTTTCTGCACCATAGCATCACTGAGTTGGGCCTCACGGATCTGATCTTCCAAGGTAGGAGCCACTTGAAGATTTGCAAGAAAACCTTGCGGAACAACTTGGAGGTTGAGCTTCCTGAATGCTTCACAAAGCTCATGCTGAAACGGCTTGATAAGGAGACTGTTGCAATATGCCTTTCTGCTCAAGGCATCTGCAATGACATTGGCCTTGCTAGGTGTGTATTCGATGCTTGGATCATAGTCGTGGATCATCTCAACCCAACGAGTCTGGCGAAGGTTCAGGTTCGGCTGTGTGAAGATGTACTTCAAGCTCTTGTGATCGGTGAAGATGTCCACTTTTCTGCCCAACAGAAGGTGTCTCCACGTGATCAAGGCGTGTACCACTGCTGCTAGCTCGAGATCATGTGTGGGGTAGTTCTTCTCATTTGGCTTCAATTGACGAGAAGTGTATGCCACAATCTTCTTGTCTTGCATTAGAACACCACCAAGTCCTTGAAGAGAAGCATCACAGAATACTTCGTAGGGCTTGGACTCATCCGGAGGAGTAAGAACCGGAGCAGAGATGAGCTTTTCTTTGAGTGTTTTAAATGCCACATCACAATCCGGAGACCAGCTGTACTTGACATTCGTCTGCAGCAAGTTGGAAAGAGGCTTGGCAATCTTGGAGAAGTTCTCAACGAACCTTCTACAATAGGATGATATGGCCAAGATATAAGACCTTATCGAGCCAGAATTCACATTTAGAGAATTTCGCATAGAACTTGTGTTCACAGAGTCTGTCCAGAACCAAACGGAGGTTCTTGGCATGGTCTTCTTCATTCTTGGAGAATACCAAGATGTCATCCAGATAGACAAGAACAAATTCGTTGGTGTAGGGGTTGAATATGTAGTGCATCATCCTCGAGAAGGTGGGTGGAGCATTTGCGAGGCCAAAAGACATGACTGTGTATTCATAGGAGCCGTAGCTTGTTCTGAATGCAGTCTTGTGAATATCTTCTTCACGGATACGGATCTGGTGATAACCCATCCGGAGATGGAGCTTTGAGAACACTTTTGCTCCTTTGAGCTGCTCGAACAATTCATTGATATTGGGGAGAGGATAGCTGTTCTTTATTGTATTCTTGTTCAATGGCTGGTAATCAACGCAAAGGCGCTCCGTGCCATCCTTCTTCTTCACAAATAGAACACCACAGCCCCAAGGAGAAGTGCTAGGCCTGATTAGACCCATATGCTCTTGCTCATCGAGTTGTCTCTTCAGCTCCTTCAAATCTTCAGGGGAAAGCTTGTACGGACGCCGGCATGCTGGCTCAGTACCGGGCTCGAGTTCAATGACGAATTCAACTTGACGATGCGGAGGCATGCCTGGAAGCTCTTCAGGGAAAACATCTTCATATTCATTGACCACCGGAATTTGAGAGATGGCATTAATCTCGCCCTTGTCATTGAGAGAGAATAGCCTGATTGTGTTTTCTCGAGAGGCGAAGATAATCACATCTTCGTCAGGATGAGTAAGCTTGACTTCCTTATTTGCACAATCAATGTGAGCATCATGCTGGGAAAGCCAATCCATCCCAAGAATAAGATCAATGTCGTAGTTGCCGAGAACAACCGGAGAAGCCAGAAAGCGGTAATCACCCATACGAATAGATACATCCGGAGCCCTCAAATTTGAAGTCATGCATTTGCCCGGAGAAATAATTTGCAACTTCTTATCCAGAAATGCCGAAGTGAAATTATGCTTGGTAGAGAATGGCCTTGACATGAAACTGAGAGATGCACCAGAATCAAACAATACTTTTGCAGGAATAGAGTTAACTGAGAGGTTACCAAGTATCACATCTGAAGAATTCTCCGCTTGAGCTGCATTCATCAGATTCACTCTTGCCGTCTTGGGATCGTGCTTGACAATAGCAGTGCTGACAGGTGGAGGAGGCGGAAGGCACCTTTGAGTACACTTGTTGGCATAGTGACCCTTCTTGCCACACTTGTTGCAAACCACTTCTGAGAGAGGACGGTAATAAGGAGCACTTGACTTTGAAGATTTAAAGTGATTCCTGGACTGATTGCATGGGTTGGGTGGGTGGGAGAAACCACGGCCACCAGAATGCTTGTTGTTGTTGTTGGGAGGTCAGATCACTGGAGGAGGTGGAAGCCAAAACTTCTGCTGCTTTGCAACCACTTGAGAAGAAGAGGAGGAGTGAACAACATCTCTGATCCTCTTTTTGGAAGCTTCCATCTTGAGTTGGGCTGCCTCTTGCTTAAGTGCCATGTTATAGAATTGATCAAATTCTTCCGGCTCGAACAAGATGAGAGCTAGTTGGAGTTCATCCTTCAGACCACCACAGAACTGATAAATCTTGCTCATGGCATCTGGGATGTCTTGCTTGGCATAGCGGGCAAGGTTCTGGAACTTGACATTGTATTGATAAACGGACATGGTGCCTTGCTTCAGGTTGCGGAATTGCTCACGCATACCTTCGATGACACTAGTTGGAATGTGGTGAGAGCGAAAATCCTTGCAGAAGTCAGCCCACGAGATTTCACGTCCCTCTCTGGAATCTTTATACTGCTGCCACCAATCAGCGGCTTGATCCTTGAGTTGGAAGGCGGCAAACTTCACATAGTCCTCAGGTCTCACGTTACTGCATTCAAAGTGCTTCTTGATGTCTGTTATCCAGTCTTCAGCATCTAGCGGGTCCACACAGTAACTGAAAGCCTTTGGTTGGTTTGCCAGGAATTGGTTGAGAGTAGCAAAGTGAGGTTGGTTGAACAGATTGCCTTGGCCTTCGTTCCCATGACCACCTTGATTTGCATGATTTGCATGAATGTTCTGCATCATTTGCATAAGCATCTGGGTGTTCTGGTTCGTCGCTTGCATAATTGCTCTCCAGGCCTCAGACGGAGGAGGAGGGGAAGGAGGATGATCAGGAACTTCTTCACCCTCTGGGTTAGCGTTGGGAACCCTTTTAGGAGCCATCCTAAATGAGATGACAACTATTAGCCATTGATTGAAAATATATAAGCTGAATCAACGGCTAGAAATTGCAACATAAGTCTTCACAAGAACATTCGAACGAAAAAGAACGAATGTAATCCACAGTTTAATGGTAACAACAATCTTCTTGAGAAGCCACTTGGGAGAACAAAAGGTAAATAAAAACAACAAGGAGCAGATAGAACAAATACAAGATATAAGCTTCGTTCGACATATTCGTGCTGAAAGCTTATGGAACGTGTTACAAAAGGGTTTTGCAATCCCCGGATAAGCATAGCCAAGGACCCTTTAAGATGCAACTCCCGACCGGAACAACGCCCATAAAACTACTTCACTCAATGTAGAACCCCGAACTCCATATCATGCATTCGTTGGAAGAATGCCTACGAACTACTAGATGAACCCACCTATTAATTTCCGAAAATTTCCAGTTATGCAATCAGGTGTTGGGGATGCAGGGGAAGCATCGCGCACTCAACTCTAATCCTACATCCAGCTGTATCCATCCTTCAACACATAACCAGTTATTTCCGGAAACCGTTTACCTCGGACCTTCGAAACACATCTGCTATACAAGCTATGGAAATACTCCCGAACTACCTCCCCAGTACTGGGTGATGTCGGGGTTATCTTGCCACTAACCGCATAGGAGAGTTTTCGATGTCGGTCGTCTTAAGTATTCCAGAACAGCTGCGATATATTTGTGACGACAACACCTCGGAGCTCAACTCCCCGGGACACCGCCACAACCTCTAATTGACAGGAGGCATCGAGAACAATGTTCTCATCACAAAGACATCGGAACAATCCAAACAATACTCGCGTGATCCTAACAAAAATTTGGTGAATTTTTGAGAGTAGAAGAGATAAGTAATCGTCAGAAGTCCTCACCAGAGTGAAAAGAGATGAGGAGCAAAAAGAAATCCTACTCTCCGATATATATATAGGACTCAAAACATTTTCAAGTGTGTGCCTAGAGTCAACCGTCAACGATTCGATCAAACAGTGGGGGCTTCTAGGTCGGAGAAGGCTCTGAATAACAACTTGTAATGCCCAGTATGAGATTATACCTCCTACGTGTCGAGGCACGACTTAAAGGTATAAGCTCATACTAGAATGATCTCAAGTATGGTATCTTTGCACGACTCATGTAAAAAGAGGGTTGAAATTGCAAAAGAGTAGTTGGCTTACACTCGCCACATCACACAATACATAACATAAGCAATCACCATCCAAATAACATCACAGTCCGACTACGGACGAAGATCCAAATGAAAGATACCAAATAAATATAGCCACAAGGTCCGAATAGCCCCTAGTAGAAGCCACTACTGATCATCTGAATAGTGCACATCGTATCAAGTGTGTTCTTCATCGAACTGCCAGTACAGCTCTGTGCCGTCACCTGTGTAGTTCACCATAGTACCTGCATCTGGTGTTGTGTAGAATCTGTGAGCCACGGAGGACTCAGCAATCCCATTCCCTGGTAGCAAAACTATCTAAGCCTTGGGTGTGGACAAGGCTGAAGAATAAAGGTTGCAGCTGCACTAGCACTAGCTTACGTGTTTAGAGCGAGAAGAGAAGTGCCACGAGCATCAAGTGATCACGAAGTGATCCTATCTAAGCACGTCAATCATAACCCCACCGTGTTCACTTCCCGAACCCCTTTCGGAAAATGACCGTCACGGTTACTCACGCTGGTAGTGTGTTCTGAACATGGTGTCAACTTTTCTACAACCGTATATTAACAAATTCCCATATGCCACATAACTGCGGGCACTGCTTTCGAAAGTTCAAAACCCTGCAGGGGTGTCCCAACTTAGCCCATTACAAGCTCAAGATCTGCGGAGTCGCAACTCCAAGGTGGGAAGACTCGAGTATTCTCGGAATCCCGTGCTCAAGATATTCCGAGTAATGTAAAACTAATCCAGCAAGACCTCCCGGTGTGCCGACACCCTGACAGTAGCCGTGCGTATCTAGTCTCAGGCCATGACCGGATGAGTCATCCTACAGGTGAATACCAAATACCTCGGGTTTCCCCAGGGCGGCCCCGCAGTCTGCTCAGTTCGGACCAACACTCATGTGGAGCACTGGCCCGGAGGTTGTAAATTAAGATCACGGGATAGCAAGTCCCTATCCAAGTATTAGTTATTAGGCAAATGGAGTACCAATGTTGGGCCTTGCTGGAAAAGCTTTAGCGCAGCGGGTTATCCAGGGGGTCCCATAACCCCAACCGTGTGAGGAACGCAATATCAAGGAACATAACACCGGTTTATACGGTTCCTAGGGTGGCATGAGTGGAACAAAACACCAAGCAAGAGGCTTAGCCTTCCACCCATTGCCAAGTATATAGATGATTTAGTTTAACAGATTATATAGTGTGATATCCCAACAATAACTTCAACAGGAAGCAAGAATCTTCAAATCTTCTCCTGCAACTAGCAGTGCTATAAGAGGGGCTGAGCGGAGCTTACGTAGCCAAACAAAGGTTTGCTAGGTTGGGTGGTTAGACAGATTCATGGTTACAATAGGAGGCTGACAAACAAACATGGGCATCGAGGCAATGAGCTAAAGAGCGAGACATCTAGCAATAGGCAAAGATAGTAATGATATCTGGGTCAGGTCATCTTGCATGTCGAGTCGTCGATGGGATCGTAAGACGGCTCCTCGTACTCAACCTCGGTAGGACCCTCGTTCTCGGTCTCAGCTTCCGGCTCTACTCAACACAATAACACAACATGGCACGAAATCAAACAAGGTGCAATGCACAATCAACATGATGCAAGTATGATGCATTTCATGGCAAGGGAAGAAGCACACAAGAACAACACAAAACAACAAGTTTAAATGAGGCCGGAATCAACATATATCAAATCCGGTAAGTCCTCATATGCATACTTTGAAAATGGTCCAGATCTGAACAAACCTTAAGTTAAAGTTGTTAAACAGCAAGTTAACATGCACCATGATGATCTACACAAAAATCTAGTCAAGTTTCATATAAAGTTTGCTTAATTCGGAGCTACGGTCTAGAAGATATGAGCAAAACAAGACAAGCATGGCAACGGTGCAAGATGCACCCAAACATCAAGCAAAACTACTCCAAACATATAAACAACATGATATTATGATTCTACATGCAAAATCACACAAGTTTCATATAAGGAACACCCAAAACGGAGCAACGGGCTAAAAGATACGAGCAAAACAAATTACGATGCAAAGCTGAAATTAACAGCCACATAGCAACTTTGGAGCAAGAAATATATACTCTACAACACCCAAACATGATGACAATAAGCATGGACATGAAGTAGACATATCCTATAGCAAACAACTCCATTGGAGCAACTCCATAGGAGGCATGGATCAATAGCAACAAGCTACACCAAATTGATCATGCTGTTAAAAACCTGACAATCATAATTTATAGCAACTTGGGAGCAAGAATTAAATAAGCTACAGCAAGCCATATGAGCAAGTGAGGGCATGGATGGATATACAATAACATGGACAACAAGGAATGATTATTGGCCACTCCAAAACAAGCATGGATTTGACTAGGGCATCAAGCAAACATAGCATCAGGTTAAAACAGATTCCAGACTTTGCAGAATTTTCACCAAGTATAAAACAGTTATGATGGCATGGCATGTTTACAAGCATGTTTAAGTCACCTCAAAGCATATCATGGAAAATGGTTTGCTCCACAGCAAAGACCATATGATGGAGATTCCAAAACATATTGACATGTGGCATGGAGACAAACACATCAATAGCAACGAGCACTTCAAATCAACATCTCTTAACATGTTTCATAACTTAACAGCCACATGCACTTTTGCAACAGAGAATAACATGGCAATACGAGACCTAACATGAATGCTACATCAACCATCATGTAGAGCATTTCACAATGAACATTTTGACATATCATTTGCTTCATTTGGATAAACATGCACCAAGTTATCACATCTCAAACATGGCATAAAAAAACAAGTAACACCAGTTTATAACAAGTAGCACTCTTGTCACGAAGATTAGGACATCTAGATGATCTCAAAAAAGCATGCCACAAAGGAACAAAATATAGAGCATCTCACCACGATCATTTTGATATATCATATGCACAATTTGGACAAGCACACTAAAAGTTACAGCCATGCAAAGATGCCATCAGACAACAAGTTTCAGGGACTTAGTGGATTTTTATACCTCCAAAAGTCAAACGTGGACGGCGAGATACCGGGACGGAGGGGTGCAGATCGGGGACGGGCGTTTGGATCGGGGGCTTGGTGGATCTGATCCACTCCCCGATCTGGATCGGATCCGGTCGCCGGAGACGACGAGGGCGGCGGTGGTGGCTCGCCGGAGCCGGGGCCGGCCGACGAGGTGACCGGAGGAGGAGGAGGCGGTGCGGGGCTGGCCGAGGCGGCGGGGCGGCGGCGAGCCGGGCAGAGCGGCGGGGCTCGCGTGGAGGCGGGGCAGAGGACGTGGCGGCGAGGTGCCGGCGCGGCCCGCGACCGGCGGAGGGGCGTGGCCGGGGCGGAGGGAGACGGCGGCGGGGCTCGCGTGACGCGCAGCGGCGGCGACCCCGGCCGCAGGGGCCGGGAACGGGCCCGACGGGCCCGCGCGGAGAGAGGCGCCGGTGGTTGGTGGAGGTGCCACGTGGCGGCCTGCGAGTGGCCGGGCGCGTCCGGCGGACGTGTCCGGCGCCGTCCGGACGTGTCCGGCGGCCGGAGGAGTTGCGGGGCGCGGGGAAAATGGAAAAAAAAGGGAAGGCTAGGGTTTCGCCCGAAAATGGAGGGGATGGGGCCTTTTTTATAGGCATAGGGAGCTAGGAATGTCCAAATGGGGAGCGGTTTTCGGCCACGCGATCACGATTCGACGACCGAGATGATGGGAAGGGTTGTGCTTGGTTTGTGGGCTGTTGTGGAGGGGGTCTTGAACCTTAAAGAAGAGGTTCTTTTAGCCCACTTGGTTAACCGTTGGAGTACCAAACGAACTCCAAACGCGACGAAACTTGACAGGCGGCCTACATGTACCAAAACAACAACGCACGACAAGTCTCACCTCATTCCGGAAACGTTACACGGCCACTCACGAAAGAAAGACTCGGGGATGCCACGGGCACGTGTGTGAGCGCCGGAACTCGAAACGGACAACGGGAAGAGAAGAGTGGGACCGGGTGCAAGTGACAACACAAATGCAATGCAATGCACATGACAACATGACATGGATGAAATGCACACACGCACACGACAACATGAAGAAACCCGAAATGAAAGAAGAGCTCGGAATGGAATTGATGAAGTCAAAGTTTCATATATTGCAGCTCGGGGACGGGGCGTTTGGCTCGGGGGCTTGGTGGATCTGATCCACTCCCCGATCCGGATATGATCCGGTCGCCGGAGACGACGACGACGGCGGTGGTGGCTCGCCGGAGCCGGGGCTGGCCGGCGAGGTTACCGGAGGAGGAGGAGGCAGAGCGGGACCGGCCGAGGCGGCGGGATACCGACTGCGGGGCGGCGGCGAGCCGAGCGGAGCGGCAGGGCTCGCGTGGAGGCGGGGCAGAGGATGTGGCGGTGGCCGACGGCGAGGTGCCGGCGCGGCCCGCGATCGGCGGTGGGGCGCGGCCGGGGCGGAGGGAGATGGCGACGGCGACCCGGGCCGCGGGGGCCGGGAACGGGCCCGGCGGGCCCGCGCGGTGGGAGGCACCAGCGGTTGGTGGAGGTGCAATGTGGCGGCCTGCGAGTGACCGGGCGCGTCCGGCACTGTCCGGATGTGTCCGGCGGCCGGAGGAGCTGCGGGGCGCGGGGAAAATGGAAAAAAGGAAGGCTAGGGTTTCGCCCGAAAATGGAGGGGATGGGGCCTTTTATAGGCATAGGGAGCTAGGAATGTCCAAATGGGGAGCGGTTTTCGGCCACGCGATCACGATTTGACGACCGAGATGATGGGAAGGGTTGTGCTAGGTTTGTGGGCTGTTGTGGAGGGGGTCTTGGGCCTTAAAGAAGAGGTTCTTTTAGCCCACTAGGTTAACCGTTGGAGTACCAAACAAACTCCAAACGCGACAAAACTTGACAGGCGGCCTACACGTACCAAAACAACAACGCACGACAAGTCTCACCTAATTCCGGAAACGTTACACGGCCATGCATGAAAGAAAGACTCGGGGATGCCACGGGCACGTGTGTGAGCATCGGAACTCGAAACGGACAACGGGAAGAGACGAGTGGGACCGGGTGCAAGTGACAACACATATGCAATGTAATGCACATGACAACATGACAGGGATGAAATGCACACACACACACACACACGACAACACGAAGAAACCTGAAATGAAAGAAGAGCCCGGAATGGAATTGATGAAGTCAAAGTTTTATATATTGCCATAATTGGAAAGTGTTACATCTGGGGCATTACAGCAAGGCCCTTGGGCGTCCTGGCATTGACTCTAGGATGGCTGCCAAGAATGTAATGCCACAGATGTAATACTTTCCCTTTTGGGCATATAATATATCCCCGGCTTCATCTATTCCATTTCGGGTTCTTTGTCTTTCGGGTTTTCGTCGTGTTGTTGTGTGCGTGTGTGGCATTCATTCATATCATGTAGACATGTGCATCGCATTGCATTTGTGTTGTCGGTTGCATCCGGTTCCACGCGTTCCTTCCCGTTGTCCGTTTCGCGTTCCGGAGCTCCCTCACGTGTCCGTGACATCCCGTAGGCCTACTTTGGTGTTTGGGAACGTTACCGGTGTGCCGCGAGACTTGTCGTGCGTTGTTGTTTTGTTGTGTGTAACCCGCCTCTCAAATCTCGTCGCGTTTGGACTCCGTTTGCTATCCCAACAGTTATTCGTGTGGGTCCAAAGTGCCTTCGCTTTGTGGCCCGAAACACCCCTACAGCATCTACTACCCTCACCTAGTCCCATCTAAACTTTCCCCGCAATCGGATCCGTCGGATCGCGATCGGAGGGCTCCTAACACCCCTAAATCCCCTAACCCTAGAAATCTGCTATATAATAGACCCCTAGGTCTATTTTTGGGCATCTCTAGCTTCTTCCTCCTCCTTCCCCCTAATTTTCTTGATCTGGCCATCCCCTCCTCTCCACTTGGCAGCTCCCTCCTGGCAAGCCAGATCGAGCCGCCGCCGGCCTCGAAGCCCTGGGTCAACGCCGTCGCCTGGGATCCTTCTGGCGCCATCGATCCAGCCACCCGACCGCTTCGTCGTCAGGCCTCGGCCTCCCGCTCGCCCGAACCAGTCCGGCGCTCGCCTCCCGTCGCGGCCCACTCCAGCGCCAGGGCCCAGCCCCACTTCGCCGCGACCCTCCAGCTGGCTGAGTCCACTTCGACCGCGCCAGCGACCGCAGGACCACATCCCCGACCGGCCCGCTCCCTTCGGCCTCCCCGCACCCCGACCGCAGCCTCCTCCAGGCCGATCCACCGCGTCGCGCCACCCTGGGCCGGAGCCCAGGCGTCGTTCGCCTCCTGCCGGCACTCCTCCACCGCAGGCTCCCGCGGGCCACCGCCATCCGGCCGGGCCGCCGCCCTCCAGGCCGCGCCCCGCCTCAGCCGTCGGCCGGGCCGCTCCTTCACCGCTGGGCCGTGCGCTCTCGCCCAGCCAGGCCGGCCCATCCGCCGCCAGCCAGCCGCGCCTCCAGCCGGATCGGGCCGGATCCCCTGGGCCGTTTGTTTTTTCAGCAATCTGAGAGGTTGACCTTTTCCCTCCAAGTCCCTGATGTTATTAATCTGTGATGCATTATTCAACTGCCGATATCTTTTAGTGTGTTTGTCCGTTTCGCGCAAATAGCATGTCCAGACGTTCGTGGTGAATAGCACTATGTTTTATCTTTTGGTGTCATGCATGTTAGAGGTCATCTAGGTGCTTGTTTTACTGTTGCAAGAGTGCACCGTGATATAAACTGCTGTTATGTGAGGTTTTTATGTCATCTTTGCATAGTGATATCTTTTAGCTCGTTTGTCCGAATGATGCAAATGACATGTCCACGTGTTCGTCTTGCCATGCTCTACATGTTGTTGGTGATAGGTTGCATGTTAGATTTATTCTTGCCATGTTTATCATCGTTGCAAAGTGCTATGTGGTTGTGATGTTGTTTCACTTGTTATGAAATGCCATCTTGTTGAGCTCGTTGCTATCGTTGCGTTTATCTCCACGATGCATGCTTGTGTGTTTCAGAATCACCATCATGTGTACTTTGATGTGGTGCTTACCACTTGCCATGTTTAGTTTCGAGGTGACTTAAACTTGCTCTTTTAGATGCCATGATGAAACTGCTGTTTTAGGACTTAGTGGTTTTTCACTAAGTCTGAAATCTGTAACGTTCCGATGCCATGTTTGCTTGCTGCTCTAGGACAAACCATGATAGTTTTGGAGTGGATCTTGATTGTCCCTTGTAGTATATATTGTTGGCTTTCCATTCATGTTCTCACATGCTTATTTAAGTGGCTGTAGCATGTTTATCTTTTGCTCCAAAGTTTCAATAAAATTCTGCTGCCAGAATTTTATTGTCAAGTTCAATATGTCCAAGCTTATTGCTATTGATCCGTGACTCCTTTGGGGGTGCACCTTTGGACTTATTTGCTGTAGGATATGTCTAGTTTATGTTCATGTCCTTTGCCATGATGTTTGAGTGCTGTAGGTTAATTATTTTGTGCTCCGAAGTTGCTATGTTGCTGTAATTTTCAGCTTTCGCTCATTTCTTGTTTCGGGCATAACTTTTAGCCCGTAGCTCCGATTTCAGCGAGTCTTATATGAAACTTGATTGATTTTCTGTGTAGATTCATAATATCTTATTGTTATCATGTTTTGAGGTGTTTTTCTTGAGTGCTAATTTCCGTGCTCCGTGTGCATCCTTAGTGCATCCATCATGCATCCATCATTTTCGAGTGCGCATTGCATCTTGTTGATTTGTGCTTGGTGTGATTGTTTTGTTTAGAGCCGGAAGCTGAGACCGAGTACGAGTATGAGCACGAGGTTACCAACGAGGTTGAGCACGAGGACCCTTCTTACGATCCGAACGACTTCTCTTCAGGCAAGATGACCGAACCCCGATAACATTACTATCTTTGCCTATTGCTAGTAGTTCCGCTCTATAGTTTTGCCTCGATGCCCATGTTCTTCCTGTCAGCCTCCTACTTGTAACCATTGCCATGTTTAACCACCCTACCTATGCAAACCGTTGCTTGGCTAAGTACGCTTTGCTTAGCCCTTCTTATAGCCTTGCTAGTTGCAGGTGAAGATCGAAGATGCTTGCTTCATGTTGAAGTTTGGTTGGGTTATATCACACTATATAATTGCTAAAGGAAAACATCTATATATTGGCAAGGGTGGAAGGCTAAGCCTTTTGCTTGGTGATTTGTTCCACTCATGCCGTTAGGAACCGTATAAACCGGTGTTATGTTCCTTGATTATGCGTTCCTAACACGGTTGGGGTGTATGGGACCCCCTCGATAAACCGCTAAGTGCTAAGTCTTTTCCTGCAAGTCCCAACATTGGTACTATTTGCCTAATAACAAACTAAACTTGCATAGGGAGTTATAAACCCTTTTTCTTTAATCAACAACCCCGGGCCAGTGCTCCACATGAGTGTTGGTCCGAACTGGGGGTCCTGCGGGGCCACCTCAAGGAAACTCGAGGTCTGGTAAAAACCCGTAGCATCACCCATCCGGTCGTGTCCCGAGACTTAGATACGCGCGGCTACTATCAGGGTGTCGACACGCCGGGAGGATGTGACGCCCGGATAGTTAAGCTACAGTAACCCTCTACTAATGACGACACGTCACCACAATTACTGTTGATAATCTCGTGTTAGTTCGAAAACGATCCAAATTAAAATTTGAATTAAAAGAAAACACAAAAGTTTTCAAACATTAAAACTAAAATGTTCGGGACGTATCAAATAAATCACAAGGAATTATGGAGGAGAATCCTTATTTTAATAAATAATTAAAGGCACTATACTGATTTAAACAGTAGCAAAAACAATTATTTAATGCCTTTGGTATTTTGTAAAATAATAAATTGTTTTAGTTCGGGGGTAAAACTATTATGACAGTGGGTTATCGTGGAACATTATTTTAGGAGCTACTGTCATATTTCCCTAAACTAAAAAAATAATGTGTAACTAAAATAAAACAAAAAAAGAGGAAAATGAGAAAAGAAAAACAAACAAATAATGGGGGGAGGGAAAACCTCCCCCGCCCTGCTGGACCGTGGCCCAGCTGGCCATCCGGGCCAACCAGGCCGGCCCAGCCGCCCCTCCATAACCTCCACCGACGGAAACCGCACCCCCCC
>LR738710.1:649573083-649619104 GCA_902687465.1 Secale cereale
GCCCCTTCTTCCCCCTCGTCGCGGTCGCCCAGTCATCGACATGCCGCCGCACGCCTCGCTCACGCTGCCCGTGCGGGCCACGCCGCTGTTTCCCTCCTGCTTCCACGCCGCTCCGCCGCCTCCGTCAACCGCGCCATCCCCGGCCACGCGCCGCCCGCAGCCCGCACGCGCTGCCATGGCCGTTGCTTCCCATCGCCACTCACCGCCCCCTTCTTCGACCCCGCTCCGCCTCTGGCCCCGCAGGCCACCGGCGCGCACCCGCCCTCGCCGGCTCGCCCCGTCGCCGTCACCCCTCATCCTCCCGCCGCCACTCTGCCGCCGTGCCGTCTGCCTCGCCTTCCAGCTGCGCGGGCACAGCCGCTTCCCCCATCGCCTGCCCCGGTGGCCAACCCCGGCGTCGCGACGCGCCCCGATGGCCGCCGCCCGCTCCGGCCACCGCCGTTGCCCCATCGCGGCCACATCCCGGCGCCCATCCGCCTCGCTTGGCCCTCGCCTGGGTCGGGCGCACGCTGCGCCTGAACCCATTCGGGTTGGCCCCGTCGCCCACAACGTCCAAACCCGCTTGGCCCCTCTGGGCCAATGACAAGGGGGGCCCGCCCCCCAGAACAAAAAAAAAGAATTAAAAATAAAAATAAAAATAAAAGTATTAATTAATTAATTAATTAAATTAATTAATCACTGTTTAATTAACCTAACCAATTAACTAAACTAATTAAACTTGTTTAGTTAGTCTTAGAGTATGACATGCGGGACCCACACGTCAATGTGACCTAGTCAACCCTCTGTTGACTGCTGATGTCATGCTGACGTCATGATGATGTCAGCATGCTCTATTCTGGATAATGTTAGATTTAAATTAATTAATTAAATTCCAGAAATTAATAAAAACTTTAGAAAATCATATCTTTTAAACCGTAACTCGGATGAAAATGATTTATATATGAAAGTTGCTCAGAACGACGTGACGAATCCGAATACGCGGTCCGTTCGTCCGCCACACATCTCTATCATACCGAACATGCAACATTCCCCCTCCGTTTCATCTGCCCGAAAACGCCTAACACCGGGAATACTTTCCCGGATGTTATTCCTCTTCGCCTGTATCACCGAGCACCGCGTTAGGTCACACGTAGCACCGCCTATTGCCTTATTATATTTTGTGATGCTATTGTTTGCTCTGTTATTTATTTGTTTCCCCTTCGTTGCCTATTTTCGGTAGACTCCGATACTGTGATAGACCCCCGAGACTATTGATGCTTCGGTGTTCGACTACGGCTACGCTTCTGAAGATTCCTTTCGTCTGCAGAGCTTCCAGGCAAGCCCCCCATTTGATCACCAGATATCACCTATTCTTCTCTCTACTGCTTGCATTAGAGTAGTGTAGCATGTTACTGCTTTCGATACTCCTATTCTGCTGCATAGCCTGTCATTGTTGCTACCACTGTTGATACCTTATCTGCAATCCTAAATGCTTAGTATAGGATGCTAGTATTCCATCAGTGGCCCTACACCCTTGTCCGTCTGCCCTGCTATTCTATCGGGCCGTGATCACTTGGGTGTGATCACGGGTATATATTACATACACTTTACATGATACATGATGTGACTAAAGTCGGGTCGGCTCATTGAGTACCCGCAAGTGATTTGATGTGGGGGCTGAAAGGACAGGTGGCTCCATCCAGGTAGTGGTGGGCCTGAGTTCCTGACGGCCCCCAAGTGGATCTTATGACGGAGCGACAGGGGCAGGTTGAGACACCCAGTCGAGAGGTGGCCTGGCCCTGGTCGTTGTCCGCGGTTATTTCATAATAACACGCTTAACGAGTTTGGATATTTGATCTGAGTCTGGCCATTTGGTCTATACGCACTAACCAGCTACGTGGGAATAGTTATGGGTACTCGACGTCGTGGTATCAGCCGAAGCCTTCTTGACGTCAGCGACTTAGCGGCGCGCGCCGGGTTGGACCGCGTAACGCAACTTCCTTAGTAATGGAGGTTGCTAGGTCTGCTCACCGGCCGCGTACGCAACGTGCAGGTGTGCGTTGGGCGATGGGCCCGGACCCCTGCGCGCCTAGGACTTAGACCGGCGTGCTGACCTCTCTGCTGTGCTTAGGTAGGGCTACGACGTGTTGATCTTCCGAGGCCGGGCATGACCCTGGAAAGTGTGTCCGGCCAAATGGGATCAAGCGTGCTGGGATATGTGGTGCACCCCTGCAGGGAAGTTAATCTATTCGAATAGCCGTGTCCCTCGGTAAAAGGACGACCCGGAGTTGTATTCCGACCTCATGACAACTAGAACCGGATACTTAATAAAACACACCCTTACAAGTGCCAGATATAACTCGGTGGTTGCTCTCTCACAGGGTGATGTGCGGGAGGATCGCCGAGTAGGATTATGCTATTCGTTGTTACTTGGTGAACTTACCATCTATTCTATTCTACTGCTGCAAGACGGAGGCTACGAGAAGCGAGGATACTTGTTACTTTCCAGCTACCCTCATCTTCTGCTGCAAGATGGAGGTTACGAGAAGCGTAGTCTTCGCTCGGATTAGCTATCCCCCTCCTTATTCTGCTTTCTGCAGTTCAGTCCACATATATTACCCCCTATTCACAGATATCATTGCATATGTAGTGTAGATCCTTGCTTGCGAGTACTTTGGATGAGTACTCACGGTTGCTTTTCTCCCCCTTTTCCCCTCTTGTTCCTTCTTCTCGGGTGATGCAACCAGATTGATGGAGTCCAGGAGCCAGAAGATCCCGAGGATGTTTCTACGTGGAGTTCGGCTTCGAGGAGTAGTTAGGAGGTCCCAGGCAGGAGGCCTTGCCTTTTCGATCGTTGCTATTTATGTGCTAGCCTTCTTAAGGCAAACTTGTTTAACTTATGTCTGTACTCAGATATTGTTGCTTCCGCTGACTCTTATGTTTTCGAGCTCTTGTATTCGAGCCCTCGAGGCCCCTGGCTTGTAATATAAAGCTTGTATTATTTTAAATTTGTGTCTAGTGTTGTGTTGTGATATCTTCCAGTGAGTCCTTGATCTTGGTCGTACACATTTGCGTGCATGATTAGTGTACGGTCAAATCGGGGGCGTCACAAGTTGGTATCAGAGCCAACTGCCTGTAGGAATCCCCCTTTCCAACTCCTTGGCCGAAGTTGAGTCTAGTCTTTGAAAAACAAATTTACTAACTTGTTGTGTGGCTTACGGGCCCACAACACCAATTGGTGGTATTAGGATCTTTTACTCCTCATCTATACTCTGGGACTCTTATCTCTCTTCTATTCGGGATAAATGAATTTTGCTAAACCTAACATTAGGATCTCGTTATCACTTTCACCCGGAGAGCACCTTATGATCGATGATCGTCTGCTGCACCAGAAGACCCTGAAGATACTCTCCGCTGTTAACCCGGGACCCTTGTGCTCATCACCTTTGCAATTCACTGCTACCGATATATCCCTATGGATATCTGTATGCCCTTATCATTCTCATGATCATTCTTCGTCGCTCTTGTTGTTACAAGATGCCTCGAAATATTCTCTGTTGTCCTGAGAATCCTTTGAGTTTACTGTCTTGCAGCTTTATGTCACATGAAAACCCTTACGGTTATTTCCTCACAATTATCGAGGACCCGTTCTTCTCGATTGTTCATGTGTCTCACAAAGTTCATCGGGATACTTTTCGATCTTTCGAGAATCCTCTGCAGCCTGTTACTCTTGAAACTCTTGCCTGCTTGCATTATGGTTAATTCCATATGACTAGTAGTCTTCGTTAACATCGCTTGTCTTAGCCATTTTGAGCCTATTGATTCAATGTGTGCTTATGCACGTAGTCATCAGGTTACCTGTTTTAAAAGTATCTTTCCGGCTCAGACGTCATTCCGGACATGAGTTGGTTCTCGGCAATTCAAACCTTTATTGATTGCCCAACTAAGTGTTTTCAACTTATCCATCCTGGATCAGAGCGTCTGCTTCTGATCCTTCGTTTAGAAAACCATAATTTCTTTCTATTTAAGCATCATACAAATCAGGTGATTCTTGAATCTGATGCCTCTACATTCTTCTTCCTCTGAGTGAGTACCGATACTCACATCAGCTCCGTTGTGGATCGCTCGATCCTTTGTTGAAATATCATCCGACAATGTCATTCGTATACAATAAACCTCGAGAAGTTCTGTCCCTGATACATAATACCTTCGGTAAAATGTATCCTCTGCTTGGCCAACCATGCTCTGCTTTCGAGCTTGGTGTATTTACTTTTGAAACTTGTGGTATCTGTTACTAAGATGCCCGATGAGTTGAACCTATGCCTTCCCCTAATTCGTGAGAACCCGAAAGTTTTCACAAATCATACCCTTCCGGTGTTCTACCGGATAAAAATTCCAACACTACAATTTTATCAAAGCAAGAGGTAAATGAAACATATGCATTGGAGAAATGGGAGTCGACCTTGAGCTTTTGTTCATGCCCATGGAAGCGATGTAGACCGTCTCGGGACCTTCTTGCAAAATGATTTGTCATCTAAATAATTCTTTCGGTGTCAATAAATTTGATCCCTTGCAGTTATGGTTCCGACCATGCTGTCCTTATTCAATATATCTGGAATGAATCCATTCCAGGCCTCGTCAAATTTTTGACAAGGTTAGAGCATCTACTATCATAGGTCAATGACCTAGTTCAACTTCTATCGTGTTCTACCTTCGAGCTTTACCCTCTGATATCTCGAGGATATCATGCCTTTGCACTACACCTTTTGAACTTTTGATGAAGTAATACCTTTGCTTGTCGTAATCACTCTACGGGTTCTAGGTTGCCGTCAACCGAGGACACCGTTTAGTAAATCAAATCCGCTCTAAAAATTCAACACCCCTAGTAGATGTTACTGGGAAAATTTTAAACTCAATCTGGTTTTATTCCTAGACTATCGGGTACATCCCTTTCCTAGCTATCTTTGATTGTGCTACCTCGCCCTTCTTTGGTGCACGAATTCTTCAGAGATTGAGGACAACTTACGTCGAGCTTTCAGCATCTGGTTGCTTGTTCAGTAAGGCAACTTTGATTCCGAGCTTGCATCTTATATATTGATCCTATAACTTGCCACTTCGACATTCCCTTGCTTGTTGTCGTAGTTGTTTGGCTGCATCCTCTTGAAACCTCCCGGCAAATGTGTCGGATCACCTTCAACACTTTGACTTCTTCTGAGATGTCAATTATGTTCGTGATGAGAAATCCCCTCCTTGCCCTCGATGATTTTTATTATCATCGACAACACCCTTGACTTCCTTTCATCGCGAACTTGTCCACATTATAAATACAACTTGCTCTCCAGGTAGTGTTGTGTTCTGCCTTGAAGTATTAATGTCTTTATGTCGAGAATGTTGTGGGAATTGCTCCACCTCTTAGAAATTCTCGGTATGATGATACTTCTCACCATCACCATTCTTCGTTGGTCCCCGTGTTGTTTTTAATCGGGATACCAATATACTAACGATGTTGTTTGAGTTCTATACTTCTAGCAACCCTCTTGCTATGAAGTTAATGATCAACAGTTCATTCTTAGACTATTGGTTATTGAATCATCACTCTAACATTTATATGGCTGCCTAAGGTCATATTTCGGGCACACCTTTCAACCAATGATTAATGGTGTATGTTTTCCTCGAGCATACAACATTATATCATTTAAATTGATATGTGGCGTCTTCTTGTTCACATTATTGTGGAAATCCCTCCGTTTGGAACTCTCGATGAATTGTCGCTGAGCCCATCAGCCACCGCTTCATCCTCTCCTTGGTTTAATGATGAACTATTGTTTCGGGAACCCGCTCCCATAGTTCATTCCCGAGAATCTTGCAATGTCATTTCGACGATTTGTGTTGCACCTTTTCTTCTCGAACCTCGTGAGTCTGAGGTATCATGACACCAATCAGATCTGAATCTCGGTCAGATATGATGGTTGGGGCCACTTTCCAGGAGTTATAATGTTGGTCCTTTGATGACCCGGTAATATGATGTCATGCCCAGCACCCCTGGCTGGAGGACCTATCATTATATTTTCTTTTGCAAGGATAACTATTCTTCCAGGAGGAAATTATAAGACTTATTCTATAAGTTGTTCCCGATGAATCCTTTGTGTCTCCAAGTTCGACCTTTGCATCGAGACCATGCCAATGCTATCTCGAAGCATGTCTGTGGTACTTCAAATTTTCAACAAGAGCATTTGGAGCCCAATGCTAAATGTTTCTTGGTCAGTTATCCAAACACCGTTGTATGGGTAACATCTTGATTAATCCTTGCCTCTTTATCTGAATGGTTGGGTACTTGCTCTCCTAACCTGTATGCCATGTTCTGCTTGTTCATGGGAAGGATATACTCCTAATAATTGTGTGTAATCACAATTTTCCTTTCCATTTGTTTGTTTAACCTTTCCTTGATCTACATGATCTAAGCAGTAATAATTCTCTGCTTATGTAAACACCTCGTTGTACAACTCTGTCAGTAAGACATTGATTCTATCGTTAAGAACATTCCGGTAACCACCGATGGATGAGAACTTTGCCTATTGGTCCGCCTCGTTTCAACGAGCGGGAAAAATGGTTCTCTTCGTTCCCCGTCCTTTGTACCGACATTGTTGCCGTCATAGCTGACGAGCTATCCACTGACATGCCTCCCTGTCGAGGCTGTGTAAGATGTCACCACCCTTTCTACTTTCAACCCACATGGTGGGCCCATAACCCACAGGTTCACTGGATCGAAACCTGACTCTACTGTACAACCCTGATTCTAATGTATTCTTTGCACTTGACTTCGTTTGTAATTCACGAGTTAAATTCTATCATGTTTCGTCATGGTATCAAACACCATGTTGTTCTCGTTGTTCAAGCCCCCATTTCAGCTTCTGTCTAGGCATCAAATGATTGCCTACCTGTTTGAAACTTTGATACCATCGTATATTGCACTCAATGAAATCACTGAATTACTACTTGTGGGGTACTTCGTGTATTTCCCATTGAGCTCACCGTCCGATGCCCAACTTGGTGGAGATACGTTCTTCCTGAGTTTTCCCTCTTATCGCGTTCGTAGGACGTTGGAGTTCCCGAAGAAAAGAAGGGTGACTTCATCATAATGACCTGAAGCAGAGAAATGAAGACATCAACATAATGGATCGACCTCTTCGAGAAGAGCAACAAGGACCGAGGACACACGTTACAATCTCGCAACCAGAACTTTCCCCCTTACTTCCCCGCTTAAATCTCGGGACGAGATTTCTTGTAGTGGAGGAGAATTGTGACGCCCGGATAGTTAAGCTACAGTAACCCTCTACTAATGACGACACGTCACCACAATTACTGTTGATAATCTCGTGTTAGTTCGAAAACGATCCAAATTAAAATTTGAATTAAAAGAAAACACAAAAGTTTTCAAACATTAAAACTAAAATGTTCGGGACGTATCAAATAAATCACAAGGAATTATGGAGGAGAATCCTTATTTTAATAAATAATTAAAGGCACTATACTGATTTAAACAGTAGCAAAAACAATTATTTAATGCCTTTGGTATTTTGTAAAATAATAAATTGTTTTAGTTCGGGGGTAAAACTATTATGACAGTGGGTTATCGTGGAACATTATTTTAGGAGCTACTGTCATATTTCCCTAAACTAAAAAAATAATGTGTAACTAAAATAAAACAAAAAAGAGGAAAATGAGAAAAGAAAAACAAACAAATAATGGGGGGAGGGAAAACCTCCCCCGCCCTGCTGGACCGTGGCCCAGCTGGCCATCCGGGCCAACCAGGCCGGCCCAGCCGCCCCTCCATAACCTCCACCGACGGAAACCGCACCCCCCCCACTCGTCACCTCTTTCCCTCTCGTCCCCCCCCGCCCCCCCGATCTGGATCGAGATCGGGGGCACGACCTCCACGCGCCGACGCCGCCGTCGCTCGTCGTCACCGCAACCTCGTCGGACTGCCTCCACCGCGCCGTCACCGGACTACCGCCTCACCGCCGAACTGCCCCGCCCCTTCCCTCCAACGCTGTGAGCGAACACCCCCTCCTCTGCCCCTTCTTCCCCCTCGTCGCGGTCGCCCAGTCATCGACATGCCGCCGCACGCCTCGCTCACGCTGCCCGTGCGGGCCACGCCGCTGTTTCCCTCCTGCTTCCACGCCGCTCCGCCGCCTCCGTCGACCGCGCCATCCCCGGCCACGCGCGCCCACGCGCAGCCCGCAGCCCGCACGCGCTGCCATGGCCGTTGCTTCCCATCGCCACTCACCGCCCCCTTCTTCGACCCCGCTCCGCCTCTGGCCCTGCAGGCCACCGGCGCGCACCCGCCCTCGCCGGCTCGCCCCGTCGCCGTCACCCCTCATCCTCCCGCCGCCACTCTGCCGCCGTGCCGTCTGCCTCGCCTTCCAGCTGCGCGGGCACAGCCGCTTCCCCCGTCGCCTGCCCCGGTGGCCAACCCCGGCGTCGCGACGCGCCCCGATGGCCGCCGCCCGCTCCGGCCACCGCCGTTGCCCCATCGCGACCACATCCCGGCGCCCATCCGCCTCGCTTGGCCCTCGCCTGGGTCGGGCGCACGCTGCGCCTGAACCCATTCGGGTTGGCCCCGTCGCCCACAACGTCCAAACCCGCTTGGCCCCTCTGGGCCAATGACAAGGGGGGCCCGCCCCCCAGAACAAAAAAAAAAGAATTAAAAATAAAAATAAAAATAAAAGTATTAATTAATTAATTAATTAAATTAATTAACTTAATTAATCACTGTTTAATTAACCTAACCAATTAACTAAACTAATTAAACTTGTTTAGTTAGTCTTAGAGTATGACATGCGGGACCCACACGTCAATGTGACCTAGTCAACCCTCTGTTGACTGCTGATGTCATGCTGACGTCATGATGATGTCAGCATGCTCTATTCTGGATAATGTTAGATTTAAATTAATTAATTAAATTCCAGAAATTAATAAAAACTTTAGAAAATCATATCTTTTAAACCGTAACTCGGATGAAAATGATTTATATATGAAAGTTGCTCAGAACGACGTGACGAATCCGAATACGCGGTCCGTTCGTCCGCCACACATCTCTATCATACCGAACATGCAACATTCCCCCTCCGTTTCATCTGCCCGAAAACGCCTAACACCGGGAATACTTTCCCGGATGTTATTCCTCTTCGCCTGTATCACCGAGCACCGCGTTAGGTCACACGTAGCACCGCCTATTGCCTTATTATATTTTGTGATGCTATTGTTTGCTCTGTTATTTATTTGTTTCCCCTTCGTTGCCTATTTTCGGTAGACTCCGATACTGTGATAGACCCCCGAGACTATTGATGCTTCGGTGTTCGACTACGGCTACGCTTCTGAAGATTCCTTTCGTCTGCAGAGCTTCCAGGCAAGCCCCCCATTTGATCACCAGATATCACCTATTCTTCTCTCTACTGCTTGCATTAGAGTAGTGTAGCATGTTACTGCTTTCGATACTCCTATTCTGCTGCATAGCCTGTCATTGTTGCTACCACTGTTGATACCTTATCTGCAATCCTAAATGCTTAGTATAGGATGCTAGTATTCCATCAGTGGCCCTACACCCTTGTCCGTCTGCCCTGCTATTCTATCGGGCCGTGATCACTTGGGTGTGATCACGGGTATATATTACATACACTTTACATGATACATGATGTGACTAAAGTCGGGTCGGCTCATTGAGTACCCGCAAGTGATTTGATGTGGGGGCTGAAAGGACAGGTGGCTCCATCCAGGTAGTGGTGGGCCTGAGTTCCTGACGGCCCCCAAGTGGATCTTATGACGGAGCGACAGGGGCAGGTTGAGACACCCAGTCGAGAGGTGGCCTGGCCCTGGTCGTTGTCCGCGGTTATTTCATAATAACACGCTTAACGAGTTTGGATATTTGATCTGAGTCTGGCCATTTGGTCTATACGCACTAACCAGCTACGTGGGAATAGTTATGGGTACTCGACGTCGTGGTATCAGCCGAAGCCTTCTTGACGTCAGCGACTTAGCGGCGCGCGCCGGGTTGGACCGCGTAACGCAACTTCCTTAGTAATGGAGGTTGCTAGGTCTGCTCACCGGCCGCGTACGCAACGTGCAGGTGTGCGTTGGGCGATGGGCCCGGACCCCTGCGCGCCTAGGACTTAGACCGGCGTGCTGACCTCTCTGCTGTGCTTAGGTAGGGCTACGACGTGTTGATCTTCCGAGGCCGGGCATGACCCTGGAAAGTGTGTCCGGCCAAATGGGATCAAGCGTGCTGGGATATGTGGTGCACCCCTGCAGGGAAGTTAATCTATTCGAATAGCCGTGTCCCTCGGTAAAAGGACGACCCGGAGTTGTATTCCGACCTCATGACAACTAGAACCGGATACTTAATAAAACACACCCTTACAAGTGCCAGATATAACTCGGTGGTTGCTCTCTCACAGGGTGATGTGCGGGAGGATCGCCGAGTAGGATTATGCTATTCGTTGTTACTTGGTGAACTTACCATCTATTCTATTCTACTGCTGCAAGACGGAGGCTACGAGAAGCGAGGATACTTGTTACTTTCCAGCTACCCTCATCTTCTGCTGCAAGATGGAGGTTACGAGAAGCGTAGTCTTCGCTCGGATTAGCTATCCCCCTCCTTATTCTGCTTTCTGCAGTTCAGTCCACATATATTACCCCCTATTCACAGATATCATTGCATATGTAGTGTAGATCCTTGCTTGCGAGTACTTTGGATGAGTACTCACGGTTGCTTTTCTCCCCCTTTTCCCCTCTTGTTCCTTCTTCTCGGGTGATGCAACCAGATTGATGGAGTCCAGGAGCCAGAAGATCCCGAGGATGTTTCTACGTGGAGTTCGGCTTCGAGGAGTAGTTAGGAGGTCCCAGGCAGGAGGCCTTGCCTTTTCGATCGTTGCTATTTATGTGCTAGCCTTCTTAAGGCAAACTTGTTTAACTTATGTCTGTACTCAGATATTGTTGCTTCCGCTGACTCTTGTGTTTTCGAGCTCTTGTATTCGAGCCCTCGAGGCCCCTGGCTTGTAATATAAAGCTTGTATTATTTTAAATTTGTGTCTAGTGTTGTGTTGTGATATCTTCCAGTGAGTCCTTGATCTTGGTCATACACATTTGCGTGCATGATTAGTGTACGGTCAAATCGGGGGCGTCACAGAGGATTTGCTGGATTGGCCTTACCTTAGTTCGGAGTATCTTGAGCACGGGATTCCGAGAATACTCGGGTCTTCCAACTTTGGAGTTGCGACTCCGCGGATCGTGGGCTTGTAATGGGTCAAGTTGGAACACCCCTGCAGGGATATGAACTTTCGAAATCCGTGCCCGCGGTTATGTGGCAGATGGGAGCTTGTTAATATCCGGTTGTAGATAACTTGACAATGTTTTTAATACACTACCAGCGTGTGTTCCGTGACTGTCAATTTCCGAATAGGGATTCGGGAGTTGAACACGGAGGGGTTATGTTTGTTGAGCTTGTAGCTAGGATCACTTCGTGATCACTTCTCGACCGAGGCTTCTCTTCTCGCTCTCTCTCACGTAAGCTAGTTGCTAGTTGCTGCTGCAGACACTTATTCTTTTCTTCAGCCTTATCCTCTCCCAAGGCTTAAATAGTCTTGTTACCCGGGAACGGGATTGCTGAGTCCTCTGTGGCTCACAGTTACTTCACCACACCAGATGCAGGTCCAGCTGTGAGCTATCCAGGTGATGGCACCGAGCTAGACTGGGAGTTCGATGAGGAGCGTAGTCGGTACTATGTTCGTTATCCGGATGATCAGTAGTGGAGACTTCTACTAGGATTCGATCCGCCTGTGGTTTATTTATTTAAGTTTGGTATCTTGCCATTTGGAATTTTGCCCTTAGAGGGTTGTGATGTTCTTAATGTATGATGTTTGAGACATGTATTGTATTTGTGTGACGTGGCGAGTGTAAGCCAACTATTTATGTTTACAATCCCCTCTTTTACATGAGATGTGCAAAGATTACCAAACTTGAGATCATTCTAGGATGGACTTATGCCTTTAAGTCGTGCCTCGACACGTAGGAGGTATAGTTCCATCCTGGGCATTACAAAGAAGAAGAAGAAGCAACCTGTGCCCGATGCTGAAGAATCCAGGAAGGAAATGCCTAGCATTGTCTTCCCTGCCAGCATGACTGGCACGAAGCCAAAGGTCACCCCAGCTGCTTCAGAGCTCAAGAAGAAAAAGGTAGCTGAAGCTGGAGCTCGCAAGCGCAAGCAACAAACTGATGATGCTCCACCCACCAAGAAGCGCAAGACAAAGAAGGACAAGGCTGCTTCCACAGAGCCCATCTTTGTCGAGCCCATATCAGTTGCTCGCCCCGCATCTACACACCAAGAACGTCGCATGACAGTCCATGAGCGTGTTCCCACAGAGGCTGAAGACATTCCAGCTGTTGACCCCACCGCAGCTGAAGACATTGGTCCTCATGACAATGTTGAAGATGATCAAGTCCTTCCTCAGATCGAGTACAACGTGGAATCTTCGCCTGTTCTTACGAATAGCGAACGCATCAGCATTGGTCGTCCATTGACGCCAATTGCACAGGATGACTCGTGGGCCGATCACTCACAAGATACACCAGCAACTCCCCAACCAACTCAAGTCACCAGTTCGGTGCTTGAAGATGAAGATTTTGAGGCCCAACAAACTCCATCCCCTCAGGCGTCGCCAGCATTTCGCAGGCTTCGCAAAGGACCAAGGCCTCAAGTCGTTACCCCAAGTGTTCCAGAAGTAGAAGAGCAACAATCAGTTCCTGAAGCTACTCCCACTGTGAACCTCTCAGAATCTGAAGCCAAAGTGGCTGAAGATATTCCGGCTGCATCAACCGAAGAAGAACAACCCCAAGAAGAAGAAGCATGTGCTGCCACACCCCCTGTTCTCGAGGAGAACGTGTCCGACCCTCCAGCTCCTGAAGTGGAGGTTACAAATTCAGAGGCTGCCACCACCAAAACAGAATCCAATGACATGGTCATGGCTGAAGCTAATGTGGCACCTGAAGCCATAGTGGTGCCTGAAGTGATGACGCCTGAAGCAAGTGCTGCACCTGAAGCAAATCAACAGCCTGAAGCCTCTGTCTCTGCTCCTGTTCTGCCTCCAAGGCCCCATACAATTGAGCAAGCTTACAACCAAGATGATCACCTCATCACTGTCCGATGGCCCATTCTGACTCTACCACCTGCTGCTGGACCACATGCTACTGGTCCTCAATTTGACCATCATGTTGAGCACAGGCCTCAAGTCCAGAAGCCTAAGCCAAGACTGCGAAGTTTTCCAGGTATTGCCACCTCTCAAGGGTCCTTCAATGCCAATAGCTTCACTGCGCACAACTCATTCTTTGACAACGCCAAGAACCCCTATTCCAAGCCAAGAATATCATCAGATAGGTTCTGGATCCATCAGCAGCGCAGTTATTACTCAAGAGTACTCTATGATCAAGGGCGCATTTTCCCTCACATGCGTCTTGAAACTGAAGCCATTACTGGACTGCCCTGTCTGGAGGAAGCTCTTGATTGCTGCCGTGATGCTGGCCTGCTCAACTTTGTGACTGACAAGGAGCATTGGAATGAAGAGCTGCTTCTGGAATTCTATGCAACCCTCCACATTCGAGGCTACAACAGGGATCCAAAGACATGGGTCCTTGAGTGGATGACAGGCAATGTCCATCATGAAGCCAAAGCCTTTGATCTCATTGAGCTTACTGGCCTGCCCACTCCAGGAGAATTGTATGAACCTGGCTGTCAATTGCACAATGAAGCTTTGGAGAGTATCTTCCAGAAGCGCAAGCCCAACATGAGCCAAATGCTAAGCATGATGAAGCCCTTGCCCAGCGATGCTGAATATCCAAAGGAATTCTTTGTTGAAGACCTAGAGTATCTGCCACATACCATCTATCATATCATCAGGCGTACTCTATGGCCTGTCAACGGGCATTCTTCATCAGCCAAGCTTGAAGGCACAATGAAGACATTGGTCTTCTATATCTTCAATGGCATCAGCTTCAATGCTCAAGATTTCTTCATCCGGCAGTTGGCTGTGTCTGGCTCTGATCTGTTCGGTCTGAAGTTCTATGCTCCATGGATTATGCGCCTCATCAAGCTTCATTTAGCTATCACCTATCAGCTTTCTGCTCGCAACCATCATATATTCTTGCCATAAGTTGATATGTCAGCTGAAGCTATATACCAAGAGCCTGCCAAAGAGCCTGTTAGTCTTCACAACGCTGATCACCAGAGCTTCACTCAGCAAATTGAAGGAGTTCCGGCAGTCTCTCGCGTTTATCCTCTGGCTGGCCGTACTCGTCTTCCTCGACATGCTGAAACTGAAGCCACTGAGAGCACCATTGCCCAAAGGCCTTAGAAGCGTTCTCGTGTTCTCAATAACCGAGAGCTTCTGGTTGCCCTCCATCAGAAACAGGATAAGCATCACTACTGGCTAAAGCGTCAGTTTCAAATCCTCTTGGTGGACGTCAATCGCATTCGCAATCTTGCCACCAAGAATGCCTTTGTTGCTCATGAAACCTGTCGGCGGTCATGGAAGAGTATAACTTTGCTGAGTGCTGAAGCGGATCTTCAAGACGATGGCTTCACAGAAAGATTCAAGTTTGATCACACTCCTCCAAGGAATGTTGTTCTACGTCGAACTCCATCTCTTGAAGATTCTGACTACTCCTCCTCCGCTGCAACGGTTGACGCCAGGGTGATAGATGATCAAGATGATGCTACCCCACTACCACCTACTTCAGCGCGTGTCGACATTGCACCAACTACTTCTGCACCGCCAAACACCAACGCCGACCCTGCATCCTCTCCTGCTCCAACTGTGAACGAGTAGAGGCTCTATGTCTTCAAACCTTTTTGGTCCTTACTGACAAAAGGGGGAGAAGCATATGAGTTGATAGTCTTCAAGTGGGTCCATATGGGCGGGTGCTTTATATTTTGCCTAGTGTTTACAACTCTCATTTTTGCTACATTTGGTTCTTTGAGTTGTAACACTTAAACTGATGGTCGTCTGCTACGTTTTCTGCTACTATGTAATGCGATGATAAATTCCGCATGTGCTACGTTATATTCCGCACTTAGTCATTTTTGCAGACGTCCATTTCTCATTATGCTTATCATTATATTCGACATATCAATTGTGCATGATGAATTGTCTTCATAAGTTGAAGGGGATCTCCACAAGTACAACCTGCCATGTGCATTTGCATTCAAAGGCAAATCAACTATATGCACATCCTCAGGGGGAGCCTTTTGCTACTTACGAAGACAATACCTTTATCCGTTAAAATTTCACATACTTTTATCCCCGTTGAAAACTTCAACCAGTTTGTCATCAATCACCAAAAAGGGGGAGATTGTAAGTGCATCTAGCGCCACCCCTAGTTGGCTTTGGAGTATTGACGACAAACCTGGTTGAGGGACTAATGTGTTTGTGAGAATTGCAGGATAACACAGGTAGTAGTCCCTCATTGATTCAGTTTACCTACCGGAGATGACCCCTAAAAATGTATGAAGACATTGAAAACAGTGGTGGTACATGAAGATAATCTTATTGAAGACTATGACAAGAGAATACATTGTGTGAAGACTATGGAGCGCGAAGACTTAGATGTTTCGTTGTTTCCTTTTCTTCTTTGTTGAGTCATAGGAACCACCGTACTGTTAAGTGGGGTCCAAGTGAACTAAGTCAGAGTGACTGAAGTGATGCTCAACCAAATCCTATGTCTTCGAGCGAAGACAATGAGAGCAAATCTTATCCAGAGCTGGATGAGTCAGCTTTACTTGTAGCCCAAGTAAAGTTGCTGTGTGAGTGTTTGAAATCTGACCGTTGGAACACGTGTCAGTTCCTTAGTGACCAAGGGTTATTTCGGACAAATCAGGTCGGGTTGCCCAGTGGCTATAAATAGCCCACCCCCTACACCATAAATTGGTGGCTGCTCAGAGTTATTGCACGACTTTTGTCATTTGAGAGCAACCCACCTCCGAAGCATTTGAGAGAGAGATCCTTGCAAGGACAAAGCCAAAACACCCAGAGCCAAAGAGTGTTTGGCATCACTGAAGTCTTTCTGTCTGTGTGACCCGAAGACTTATTACACTTGAGGACTGTGTTTCCTCCAGCCGGTTAGGCGTCGCGTTCTGAGCATCCAAGAGTCATTGTGGATCGCCGGTGAACGAAGTCTGTGAAGGTTTGGAAGTCTACCTTGAAGACTTACCAGAGTGATTGGGCGAGGACTAGGTGTCCTTAGCTCAAGGGGAATAAGGTGAAGACGCGGTCTTCTGAGTTAAATCTCAGCCACCCTAACCAGACGTACAATTGTCACAGCAACTGGAACTGGTCTAACAAATCACTGTCTTCCCCGAGCTACTGGTTCCATCCTTTCCTTCCCTTTACTTACTATCTTACATTGTGAAGTCTTTGCTAGCTTGCCTATCTGTTTGACTTCACTGTGTGACTACTTGTTCTGATTGGCTTCATTCAATCTTCCATCCTGATCCTTACTGCCTAGCTGCTATTAGTCTTCATGCTTTCACTTCATTGAATACTTGACTATGGCTTGTATAGTGTAGTCTACCTTCCGCTGCATATATATAGGATCGTTACTATTGTTTGTCTTCGAAATTTCCATATTTTGAAGCATTCCATAAAAATCGCCTATTCACCCCGTCTAGTCGATATACTGCACTTTCAGGAGGCTTGGTGTATACACCTAAAACCCCGGATTAGCCTGCCTGCATTAAGTAAGTCAGTCCATCCAGGTAAACCTGGTATGATGCGTCGAACGTATACACAAGTCAATCTTTACAGACCGTGAACTTGGTAACGTTAAATTGACGATCACCAAGTGATTACACAAGTCAATCTTTACAGATTTTTTGAACTTGGTAGCATTGAACATTGATGATTTGGTTAAGGATTGAGGACCATCTTAACAAGCTTTGCAAAATGGTTAATGACAGTAGCCTGGCAGCTCATAAAAAGCCTCGAATTTGGAGCCTGACAGCTCGTAAAAAGCCTCGACTACATGGTCTTTTTTGCCCAAAAATTTCTTTTTCTTTTTTTATGTTTTATAAAATATTTATCTTCAAGGTCATTGGTATTCATCCAAGTCCATTGATTCAGGGAGTGGATGACTATCAGTTGCCACTACATCTGCGTTTACAGAAGTTTTAGTCTGGGTTACAAACACCAGTACTAACTACAGTTAAACCGGAGTTCATCGTAACCCGGTTCGGTTTTCATGGTGAACCGACAAACAATCAAGGGAGTCATCAGCACTTGCACCCTGGATCATTATCTCTTCCTACCGGATTAAGGTTCATCGTAATACACTTAATCACAGGTATGTTACATATTTTATATTTTATACACAGTTCAAGTTGTAAACTTAGACCATGTGTTTGGGCATTATGACTCGTCCGGTGATAAACTACCAGGACATTTTCAACATTGTTTTATGCAGAAGCAGGTGAAATAAACCGTCACAGGCATTATAAACAAGGTATAATTAAGAAGTGCCAACTGGAGCAATCTCATGCAAAGGATAATATGTGACAACATAAAGTATTTTAGCTATCCTATCACAAGGCGCTGGAAAGCCCAAAAGAATATCAGTTTTTCTCAAAAGTACTGGGACATCAAGATAATCCGGCCCCGGTTTAATACTCGGCGTCAGCCTGCCGTGACGATTAAGGATCAGGTTGCTCCGGTTCTTCGGCGGTTTCTTCCAGCTGCTGGAAGTCAATACTGGTCCAGTCAATCTTGGCCAGCGCTTGGAAATAAACTTCATCAGTTATGAGGACAGATGAATGTCAAGAGCAGAAGTGTGCTTACGGACGGGCGGAATAAGATTTTCAATATCATAAGCCGGACGCTCTGCCCGCACGTTCTCAGCATCATATCCCGGATGATATCTAGACAGATCAACTTCATCAGCAAGTTTGCTAGCTAGAGGTCGCATATCCTTGGTTAATGCACGTAAGTCATCACTGGAAAAGGTTGATCCGTCTTCCTTCATACTTGGGTAGCCGTTCATCGCCTCTGCTGGATCAAAATCGGGAACCCAAGCCTTCGCTCGAGTCAAAGCCATCAGAGCACCTGCCCTTGTAGACAACTTCTTCACCTCTATGAAGCGGGCAGGCAGAATGAACAGCTTCTCCAAGGTACCCCTGATTGTGGTAGGAGCCGGTTTGTTATGCGAGATAGCACTGATAGACCTCTGAGCACCGGAATAGAGCTGCTCCACCAGAGTATATGCAGCTTTCAATTTCTTTCGCACATCACCGCCAAGATAAGTGATACGCCTCCCTGCATTAAAATTATGAATTAAACCGGAATGGTACAGGATTGCAAGGTTCAGGGTTATGTTAACAGTACTTACCAAAGATGGCGGACGTCATGTGATTTATCTGCTGCTTCAATCCGGACAGTTCCTCTACCACCGGATTAAGAGCAGCCTCTGCATCACTGGCTTTCTTCTCCAAAGCAGCCATTTCAGACTCCCAGCCTGACCGCTCCGTTTCAAAGTCTTTTTCAGTTTTTCTATACTTGCTAAGGCAAGTGTCAGTTTGTCCTTGACTTTAAGAGCAGCAGTTTCTTGGAACTTCAAAGTATCCCGGAGCTCAGCCAATTCAGAGTTTGTCCGGTTCAAGTCAGTCTACCAAAATGAAAGCACATTATATATTCATGAGGCATTTTCAGTCAAAGTCCCAAGCACATAACAAGTTATGCACTTGACACTTGGGGGCTAATGTATCTTTGCAGTGAAAACAGGCATTTTTTAGACAAGTCTCAAGCACATAAACAAGTTATATACTTGACACTTGGGGGCTAATGTGACATTGTTCTGAATTCAAGCTGAAGTCCTAGTTCATCCTAAAGGAAGTAAACTGGCCCTTGGGGGCTACACATGTGCAAAACAAAGCTATCTACTGGATCTACTGAAGTCCCGGTTCACTCTAAAAGGCTAAACCGGCACTTGGGGGCTATGATGGAGTAAAGATACAAGTTACAAGACGCAAGCAGAAATAGAGGACAAAACAAAGGGGAAGAAGTTACCTCATAACGCTCCTTCATCAAGTTTACCAATCCAGCTTCATAATCACGGCTGGTACGTAGCCGGTTTAAATATCTGGAATGAAGCTCTTGGGCGCTGAGCTGAGCGTAGCTGGATAAATCAGTACTCCACTTGCCCTTGTCCTTGTCGAGGAATTCTTCCTTGGCAGTATGCTTGGACAAAGCCACATGCTCCCCTGGGGTAGTAAAACCGGTCCCAGTGATTTCAACATCGCCAAGTGAAGCAGTCGCTTGCTTAGGGGGACTAGCAGGAGCAGGACTAGCCCGGGTAGGGCTGGCCGGTTCAAGATCACGATCCATGGGATTGCTCCCCTGATCAACAAAGACTTCATGATCCATGGGAGGAGGATCATCATGCGGACTCTCAACGTTGTCTTCAAAAGGTTCAGCAAGTTCAGGATCTTCCACCGGTTCAGGAGTGGTATTATCAACAGCCGGTTTACTCAATTTGGCCCTTTTACTAGGCTTGGGTTTACTGCGAAAGTTAAATATAAGGAAAGTCAGAAGAGTCAAAGACGAAATGTTAAACCGGAAAGAGTGAAAAACAACTTACCCAGGAACAGTCTTGAGGGGAGGAATTTGTGTGGCTGTTGATTCGCCAGAAGATGAAAGAGGAGTTTCCTGATAATCCGAATCAGAAGGATTAAGGGGTTGTCGAATAAGACCTGCTTTGGGGTAAAGAGCAGTTGGAGTAAGTAAAACCTCGGAACGACGCCTCCGAGCTGGAGTGTGCGGTAATCCAGTGGATTCAATAGCGTGACCGCTATGGCGAGTGGTGCGACGAGCTTCATGTTGCTGTTTCCTCAAAAGAAAGTTTGGATCCAAATAAGCTTAAGGATGAGAAAATTGAAATTTCCGGATTGTCCAACGAATTTTTGGTGGTGGCAGCGGTTCTGAATCGGAAGAAAGAGTGATTACCTCAACATCGTCCGCTTTACTGCCTTCGACGCGTCCCTGGGAACAGTCATTGTTAATAAAAATGCAGATAAAGAAAAGACAAGGAAGTCAAAAGAATTAGGTGGTACCTCAGAGGCCGGATCATCTTCTTTCGCATTGGATTCCGATGTGGCAGTGCTCTTCTTCTTGTTTCTCTTAACAGCTTGGGTCTTTTGGCGAGCTGCTTTCGCCAGTTTATCCTGGGTTTTCCTTTTCTAGAAAGGGTCATTGTCCTATTGAAAGAAATAAAGACATTTCAAGACAAATACTGCAGACGGGTTAAAACAAAGCAAAATAATAGGGAAGAGTTTCTTACCGACGACGGTTTGTTGGTCACACAGAAGGGTGCCAAGCCGGTCTGACTGCAGGCTTCTATAGGTAAATTCAGCAGCTTCTTGACGGATTCGTTGACCTCGTTGTCTGATAGCATCGCCTCTGTGTGGCGCAAAGGGTCTTTGGGATTCCCAGTATACTCACGCATTAAACCGGAGCGCCGGCTTAGCGGGAGAACACTCCAAGAAATCCAGCAGCGGACGAAGTCAACCCCTGTCAGACCATTGGCCACAAAAGCCCTAAGCTTTGAAAGGTGAGGGGCGTACTGAGCTCGTTCCTGGGCACTTAGCCGCTGTGGAAAAGGGTGGTTTTGTGGAAGACGGTGGGAGCGATTACCCGGCAGTGGATTTTCTTCAGCAGGAGAAGTGTCTAGGCAGTAGAACCAAGTCTGATTCTAGTCTTTTGGGTGGCTGTGAAGACCGGCGTGAGGAAAGCTAACATCCTTCCTTTTCTGAATAGACATCCCGCCGAGTTCAGTATTTGGACTGTCATGAAATTGAGTGCGGCGGTTTAGGTGAAATAAATCCCGGAATAGCTCCACTGACGGTTCCTCTTGTAGATAAACTTCACAAAAGACTTGGAAGTTGCAAATGTTGGACACAGAGTTGGGACCAATATCTTGTGGATGAAGCTAGAAATTTGCTAACACATCACGGAAGACTTTGACCCGGGAGGGTTGAATCCCCGGGCCAAGTGATCAAAGAAGACAACGACCTCTCCCGCTTTGGGCTTTGGAGAACATTCTGATCCGGGAACCCTCCAGTGAAGGACATTTTTTGGACCTAAACCGCCAATTGAGGCAATTTTCTCCAAATCCTCCTCAGTAATCCGGGATGGAACCCAATTGCAGGAGACAAACTGCTTAGCTTGAGTGGCCATTTGTTCGGAAGAAAAAGGCTGAAAATACAATGAAGAGCCGGTTTGTAATCTAAGCAAATTTAAACCGGCACGCTCTATAAAGGTATTAATTTAAAACGGCGGTTTAGGCAGGGCCCTAATGGTATCTACCGGATTAAGGTATCTGGAATAGCTATAATAGTGACATTTACCGGATTATAGAATCTGGAAAAGCTAAACCGCCGACAAGAGTAAACAAGATACAGATCTGAAGTTGTGAAGAAACAGTTTTCGCATGGACAGTAATAAAAATCCAGATCTACAGCATGTTGAAAATTCAGAGATATTCAAGGTTATATTCAGCAGACGCGATGAAGGTCCTAGCAGATGCAATCTAGCTAGTCATATTGGGAAAGATAAAGCCACGGTGAAGGAGCGGAGTTACTCTTACAGTTATTAACTAGGAGATTTAGATCTACGGTGAAACTACTGAGCCATGGCGAAGAACTGCGAAGAACAATGCATACCCGCGAGCTCGTATGAGGAAACCCTAGAACATGATCTATGAACGGGGTAAGGAGAGGATGTACCTGAGGCGATGGGTGCGGAGAAGCGCTGGCGAATCTCTGGAACGATCAGGTTGATGCAGCAGCCGGACTTGACAAGGATGCAGAGCTCGACGAACGGCGGCGGAGCTCGAGCGCGAGTGGATGGAGGAAGAAGAAGAGGCAAGGGGAAAAAGAGATGGCCCTCTGCCCTATTTATAAGCCGAAGGATAAAACGGCAGGCGTGGGAATCGAGGAGCCGAAAAAGTGGATATGGACGATACTGTCGCCTCGATCTTCGGAGCTTTAATGAATAAAAGATAAAAAATAGGTACAAGTATTAAATGTGCAGATGACGTCACGGCGGTTTAAAGCGATCTGAGAAGATGACGTCACGCCGGTTTATGAAACATTTGAAGCTGCGGAAAGGGAAACCCATACAAGACGTTGAAGATTGACATGAACAGGTTCAAATCAATCTGGGGCCTAATGTCAGGGATATTACTACTAGGTATAAACCGCCCAGGAGGGGCCGGTTTATGCCTATCGAGATTACTTCTACTGAAGCCCAACAGAGCATGGAGCAAGAGGCTTTAGTCCAGGAAGCTCAAAGCCTAGGAGGCATTAGGGCCCATGATTTGTAAACTGCCATACGGTGTGTAAATTGTGATGTAAGATAGGAAAGATAGAGACCGAGCCGGACACGTTGTATGAACCGGCTCCGGGACTCTGTAAACCGGACCGGGCGTCACCTATGTATATAAAGGGACGACCGGTTCAAGGGCAGAGAACAACAGTTCGAGACACAGGCAAAGCGGATTCGCTCCCTGGTCATCGAAACCCTAGCAATATTACACCAAACTAGACGTAGGCTTTTACCTTCATCGAAGGGGCCGAAGTAGTATAAAATCCCTGTGTCCTTGTCTGCTTTAACCCCTCTAAGCTAACCCGTAGCGATGGCCTCACGACTAAGTCCTTTTGCTAGGACATCTGCCGTGACAAAACTACGACAAGACCGGAGGGAAAAGGGTAGCCCGGTGCTGTAGATTTGATGGGGCGGCCGACCCTGCGGGATGGGTGCCTGGAAAGATTGGGTTGAAATCCCCTGAGCAGCTGCTATGGTAGATGGGGAAACTTTTTTTTTTCAATGCATGACCGTAAGAATGATTGGCTGATTTTGCAAAATTAACGCTGATGTGGCATAACGCTGATCTTGACAGTGTGCATGATGAGAGAATAGGTAGAAGTGGGGAGCAACTTTTTAAGAATGTTAGATAAGTATATGAGTTCTTATGACTAATGTTGAGTCCATGGATTATACGCACTCTCACCCTTCCACCATTGCTAGCCTCTCTTGTATCGCGCAACTTTCGCTTGTACCATACACCCACTATATATCCTTCCTCAAAATAGCCACCATATATATATATATATATATATATATATATATATATATATATATATATATATATATATATATATATATTCCTCAAAACAGCCACCATACCTGCCTATCATGGCATTTCCATAGCCATTCCGAGATATATTGCCATGCAACTTTCCACCGTTCCGTTCATATGACACGCTTCATATTGTCATATTGCCATGCATGATCATGTAGTTGACATCGTATTTGTGGCTAGACCACCATGCATAATTTTTCATACATGTCACTCTTGTTTCATTGCACATCCTCGTACACCGCCGGAGGCATTCATATAGAGTCATACTTTGTTGTAGTATCGAGTTGTAATATCGAGTTGTAATGAAAGTGTGATGATCATCATTATTAGAGCATTGTCCCATGGGAGGAAAGGCTAAATCAATAAAGCCCCTCCACAAAAAGAAAAAAGAAAAAGAAAAAAAGAAAGGCCAAAGAAAAAAAGAAAGGCCCAAAAAAGAGAAAAGGAAAAGAAAAAGGAAAATTGCTACAATTTTTTTTCCACACTTGTGCTTCAAAGTAGCACATGGTTCTTCATGATAGAGAGTCTAATGCTTAGTCACTTTTATATACTAGTGGGAATTTTCATTATAGAAGTTGGCTTGTATATTCCAACGATGGGCTTCTTCAAATGCCCTAGGTCTTCATGAGCAAGCAAGTTGGATGCACACCAACTAGTTTCTTTTGTTGAGCTTTCATACATATTTAGCTCTAGTGCATCTGTTGCATGGCAATCCCTACTCACTCACATTGATATCTATTGATGGGCATCTCCATAGCCCGTTGATACGCCTAGTCGATGTGAGACTATCTCCCTCCTTTTTTGTCTTCTCCACAACCACCTCTCTATTCCACCCATAGTGCTATGTCCATGGCTCACGCTCATGTATTGCGTGAAAGTTGAAAGGTTTGAAAGAATAGAGCATGAAAACAAGTGCTTGGCTGAAATCAGGGTTGTGCATGATATTGATATTTTGTGTGATGAAGAGGGAGCATAGCCAGACTATATGATTTTGTAGGGATAACTTTCTTTAGCCATAGTATTTTGAGAAGACATGATTGGTTTGTTAGTATGCTTGAAGTATTATTATTTCTTATGTCAATATAGACTTTTGTCTTGAATCTTTCAGATCTGAACATTCATGCCACAATTTAGAGAATTACATTGAAAAACTATGTTGGTTAGCATTCCACATCAAAAATTCTGTTTTTATCATTTACCCACTCGAGGACGAGCAGGAATTAAGCTTGGGGATGCTTGATACGTCTCCAACGTATCTATAATTTTTTATTGTTCCATGCTATTATTTATGATGTTTTGGATGTTTAATGGGCTTTGTCATACACTTTTATTTTATTTTTGGGACTAACCTACTAACCCAAAGGCCCAATCCAGATTGCTGTTTTTTGCCTGTTTTAGGGTTTTACAGAAAAGGGATATCAAATGGAGTCCAAACGGAATGAAACCTTCGGGAGAGATATTTTTGGGGAAAATCACACACGGGAGACTTGAGAACCACGGAGTAGGGGCCACGAGGTAATCTTGATCATAAACTCACAATTCATCGGATCTCGACAAACACACCGCAAAAAGAGATTACATTGAATAGATCTCCTCGAAGACCGAGGAGAACTTTGTATTGATATCCAGAGAGAGAGAGAGAAGAAGCCATCTACATACTAGCTATGGACCCGAACGTATGTGGTAAACTACTCATAACTCATGGTGAGGCGATGATGATGATGTAGAAGCACTCCGTGATGGATCCCCCCTCCGGCGGAGCTCCGGAACAGGCTCCAAGATGGGATCTCACGGGAACAGAAGGTTACGATGGTGGAACTAGGGTTTTCTCTGATGCTCTGATGGTTTCGGGGTACGTAGGCTTATATAGGAGGAAGGAGGACACCGGGGGCCTCACGATGGGTCCACGAGGTAGGGGGCGCGCCCTAGGGGGGGCACGCCCCACACCTTCGTGGGCACCTCGTGGCCCCTACTCCGTGGTTCTCAAGTCTCCCGTGCATGATTTTCTCCAAAAATATTTGTCCTGAAGGTTTCTTTCCGTTTGGACTCCATTTGATATCCCTTTTCTGTAAAACCCTAAAACGGGCAAAAAACAACAATCTGGACTGGGCCTTTGGGTTAGTAGGTTAGTCCCAAAAATAATATAAAAGTGTATGACAAAGCCTATTAAACATCCAAAACATCATAAATAATAGCATGGAACAATAAAAAAATATAGATATGTTGGAGACGTATCAGTAGGGTATAAACACAGGACCCAGGCAACCCAGTGTGGCAAAAACTGAAGTCATAAAGGTGCATATGATGGCGAAGAGACTGTATGAAACAGACGACATGAGTATTGTAAGAAATATGGTTTTTAATAACGAGCTTCATTATAGAAGCCCCCAAGTATTTTGAGGTATATACATTTGAGGTTGCTTTACCCCGTAAAAGTTTGGTTAAGCCGAACACTTTTCGTCAAGGAAAAATAAGAAAAGAAGAGGAGAACTAAAATAAAACAAGGGATAAGACCTAAACTGAAAAGGAGAATAAAAGGTGCCACCGAACTATCCGTAGAATTGTCGGAGCCTGGCAGCGTTCTATCGATTCGGCTTAAGGCGATTCTCTGATGCGTTTCGAAGGCGATAGGCTCCTTCGGTGAGTACTTTGTCAATAATGAAGGGGCCCTCCCATCTTGGTTTGAGCTTGTCCTTTTTATTCTCCGGGAGGCGCAAAATGAGTTCGCCAACATTGTATGTTTTGGCCCGCACTTCTCTGCTTTGGTATCGCCTGGCCTGTTGTTGATAGAATGGGGAACGGGCTGGCGCGATATCGCGCTCCTCTTAGAGCCCGTCTAGGTCGTCCTGTCGATCGAGCTCGGCCTCTCGCTCTTCATACATGCGCACTCAAGGTGAGTCATGAATAATATCGCAGGGCAAAACAGCCTCTGCGTCGTACACCATGAAAAAAGGCATGTATCCGGTTGTCCGGTTAGGTGTGGTCCGCAGCCCCCAGAGTACGGAGTTGAGATCCTCAACCCAATGTTTATCTGACTCCCGTAGGGAGTGCACTAGTCGGGGTTTAATGCCGCTCATTATCAAGCTATTGGCCCTTGCAACTTGAACATTTGTTTGAGGATGGTACACAGAGGCTTAATCAAGTTTAATGCCCAACTTGCCGCACCAATTTTTCACCTCATCAGCTGTGAAGTTCGAGCCGTTATCTGTGATAATACTGTGCGGGACACCATAACGGTGTACTACACTGGATATAAAATCTATCACTGGCCATGCCTCAGCTGTTCTGACTGGCTTGTCCTCTATCCATTTAGTGAATTTATCCACCATGACCAGTAAATATTTCTTTTTGTGGCTTCCCCCTTTAAGAGGTCTGACCATATCCAGCCTCCAGACCGCAAAGGGCCAAGTAATTGGGGATGGTTCTCAGAGCGGTGGGAGGCATATGACTTTGATTTACGAAAAGTTGGAATCCAACACAATGTTGGACTAGGGTTTGAGCATCTGCTCGGGCAGTTGGCCAGAAGAAACCAGTTCAGAAAGCCTTGCTTACAAGAGCCCGAGCTGTGGCATGATGGCCGCCCATGCCAGCATGTATTTCGGCTAGAAGTTGCCGTCCCTCCTCTTCGGAGATGCACCGTTGGAGAACACCAGTAGTGCTTTTCTTGTATAGTTCGCCTTCGTGAACTTTATAAGCTTTAGAGCGCCGAATTATGCGGCGGGCCTTATTTTGGTCATCGGGGAGCTCCCGCATATTATGGTAGGCTAGGAAAGGCTTAGTCCAGGGGGCTATGAATACCATGATCTCATGAGCCGAGGATGTTATTTCCATGTCTGAGTCCCTGATGACATCTATATTGAGTTCGGCTGGTGGGGGCGTGTTCAGGTCCGCATTGGCGTCTCTGCTCTCATCCTGCCATGTCACCGATGGCTTGAATAATCTTTCTACAAAGGTGTTAGGTCGGATTGGGTCATGTTTAGCGCCCATACGAGCGAGTATATCCGCTGCCTGGTTACTGTCCTGAGCTACATGGTGAAATTCCAACCCCTCAAATCGAGCTGACATTTTTAATATGGCATTTCAATAAGCTGCCATCTTTGAATCCTTCGCATCAAATTCTCCGTTTACCTGAGATATTGCGAGGTTTGAGTCTCCGCGCACCTCAAGGCATTGTATGCCTATGGATAGGGCAATGCGGAGACCGTGCAGTAGTGCCTCATATTCGGCCGCATTGTTTGAGTCTGTGTACATGATTTGCAGTACATAACGAACTGTATCCCCTGTTGGGCATATCAAGATGACGCCGACCCCCAATCTGGCTAGCATTTTGGAGCCGTCGAAATACATGGTCTAGTGGGAGTATGCTCCGTACTCTTTAGGGAGTTCGACTTCGGTCCATTCAACGACGAAGTCAGCCAAGACTTGAGACTTAATAGTCTGGCGTGGTTTGTATGTTATTTTGAACGGCAAGAGCTTGATGGCCCATTTGGCTATGTGTCCTGTGGCGTCTTTATTGTTTATTATAACGTTGAGTGGTACTTCGGATGCCACTGTGATCGAACACTCTTGAAAGTAGTGTCGGAGCTTCCGGGATGCCATGAACATCGCATAGTATCATGATTTACATGGTGTGAGAACCTCTGATACGTAGAACACGGGATTTTTAATGGGGAATTTATGACCCTCTTCCTCTCGTTCGACGACGAGTACTGCACTCACTACCTGGTGAGTGGCTGAGATATAAAGCAGCATTGGCTCGCCAACACCTGGAGCGGCTAGGATTGGGTTATCCGCTAATACGGTTTTTATCTCCTCCAATCCGGCCGTGGCCGCATCCGTTAATTCAAAGTTGTCTATGCGCCTCAGTAGTCTATAAAGTGGTAGTGCTTTTTCTCCTTATCTGGAGATAAAGCGGCTCAAGGCCGCTATGCAACCTGTTAGCTTTTGCACTTGTTTTAGATTGGTTGGCATAGTTAGCTGGGTTCACTTCAATTCCTCTATGGTATACGATGAACCCTAACAGCTTTCCGGCCAGAACGCCGAATACGCATTTTTTCGGATTAAGCCGTATGTCGTATGTTAACGTAAGGCAGAGATCATCCACCAATGTTTCGACGTGTTTAGTCTTGATGACTACATCGTCAACATATGCCTCCACTGTCTTGCCAATTTGTTTCTCTAAGCATGTTTGAATCATGCGTTGATACATGGCACCAGCGTTTTTTTTAGCCCAAATGGCATAATGTTGAAACAAAGGGGTCGTACAGAGTGATAAATGCCGTCGCGGCCTAGTCGGATTCCTTCATTTTTATCTGATGGTATCTGGAGTAAGCATCGAGGGAATACAACGAGCCATGTCCTGCGGTTGCATCGATACTTTGATCAATGCGGGGCAGTGGAAAGGGATCCTTAGGGCAAGCCTTGTTTTAGTCCGTGAAGTCGACACAAAGTGTCTAGGATTTGTCCTTCTTTGGTACCATGACTAAGTTGGCTAGCCAGTCCGGGTGTTTATTTTCCCTTATGAATCTAGCTTCCAGTAACTTGGCCAACTCTTCCCCCATCGCTTGTCTTTTAGGTTCAGAAAATTGTCGTAGTGACTGCTTGACTGGCTTGAATCCTTTGAAGATGTTAAGGCTGTGTTCGGCCAGCCTTCATGGGATTCCCGGCATCTCTGAAGGATGCCAGGCGAATATGTCCCAATTTTTGCGAAGGAAGGCGCGCAAGGCGCTGTCTACCGCCGGGTCCAGCTGTGCCCCAATGGATGCCGTCTTGTTGGGGTCTGTTGGGTGCACTTGAAATTTGATAATTTCATCTGCTGGCTTGAAGGAGGTAGATTTCGATCTCTTGTCAAAGACTACGTCATCCTTGTCAACTGTATATCGTAAGGTGGTTAACTCTTCGTCCGCAAGGGCTTCAGATAGTGCCTCTAGGGCTAAGGGTGCGGTTTTTTTCTCGGCAGGGAGTTCTCTGTCCGGATAACTTGCTACTGTGATTATTCCATTGGGCCCTGGCATTTTGAGCTTCATGTACCCGTAATGGGGTATGGCTTGAAAGCGTGAGAAAGCGTCCTGCCCTAGAAGGATATGGTATCTGTTGTTGAAGGGGGCAATGTGGAAGAGCAGTTCCTCCGATCTATAGTTCTCGGGTGTACCGATAATACGTCGAACTTAATGCTTCCCGAACATCGGGCTTTCCGGCTGGGAATAATTCCTCTAAAGGTTGTATTACTTTGTTCAATGCGGTATTTGTCAACCTGCATTTTGCAAGCGTGTCCTCATATATGAGGCTGAGTCTGTTGCCACCGTCCATGAGTACTTTAGTGAGACGAAAGCCGACTACTATTGGGTTGAGTATGAGAGCGGCTATGGCTCGGACCGATCGGACTCGTGGTTCGTCTTCGGTAGAAAAAGTGATTGCCGTGTCGCTCCATGGGCTTGCAGTGCTGAGTTGATGAACCTCGGTAAGTTCGTGATTTGCTCTCTTGCGCTGGTTGTTTGAGGAGAATGTCTCAAATACAGTAAAGACATCGAAGTTCCTCTCCCCTGGAGTTGCGGCGGCGAGGATTGCTTCACAACTTTTTGCTACCTGCCGGAGTACCCAACATGCTCTAAGGCAGTGGGTTGGGGTAATGTCTGGGGCGGCATGTATTTGGCAAGGCTTATCTAACAGTTCGTCCAGAATGGACATGTGTCATGTGAAAGTTCTGTTTTTCTGGCCAATGGGCATGTTATCGGATACCCTACTAGGATATGTCTGTTTCACTTTAGTGGTGTATTGTCCGAAGATGGACTATTCCAAAGGTGTATTCTGGGCTTTCCAAGTGTTTTCCATAGCACAATACTTTCTTACTAAGTGCGATAATTCTGTGAAACTCCGTATTCGACGGTGGTTGAGGGCGTTCAAGACTCCATCGTTCGTGCAATTGCGGTGAAATATGGGGATCGTATCATCGTCGCAACGGCCTTAATCTTGTTTTTGACAAGCAGGAATCTGGCCCAGAAGTGATGAACCGTCTCCTGGGGCTGTTGTTGTATGTACGTGAGATCACATATGTCCAGAAGTCCGGAATTACTTGGAGAGCATGTATTGTGGTGGGTGGGTGTGGATAAGTTTGAGTCCCGACCCAATGTAGTGTTCGGGGTTTGTACAACCTCCGGTGTGGACGATCTAGGTCCTGCGGGATCTTAATGTCCCGCGGGCCCGGCGCCTATCCCTGAGCTCGAAAGACATGAAGTGCCACCTGATAGATGTGTGTTCGGCTCGAAGGGTTTGGAGACCCGAATAGCTCCGGTATCCGTTTCAAGAAGGCAAATGTCTTCGTCTTGGTACTCGATGGCCGCCACTAGGTGAGTGATCGAGGTGGAATTGACTTCCTCCTGACCGAATTTAAGCTTGATCTAATCATTAGGCGATGAAAGTCCCAAGGCGGCAATACGATCCAGCAGATCGTTTAAGGACGAGGAATCCATCGAAATTGCATTTGCAGAGTGTTCGGTGCCGATATATGAGTGGTGCTCGATGACCGCGGGGAGCGCGGTTGGCCTGGCGGCCATGCGGGCGCATACGGCGAACCCGCCGAGCTGGAGGATCTGGCCCAAAGCCAGGCTATTTCCGAGGGTGATATCATTGTTGATGATGAGATAGCCATCGATCGCTTCTCGCGAGCACACATCGGAGCTCTCAATGAAAGAACCATCGGTGTGAAAACCGGCAGATCTCGGGTAGGGGCGCCCAAGCTGTGCGTCTAAGGATCGATGGTAACAGGAGACTGGGGACACGATGTTTACCCAGGTTTAGGCCCTCTCGATCGAGGTAATACCCTACTTCCTTCTTGATTGATCTTGATGAATATAGGGTTACAACAGTTGATCTACCTCGAGATCGTAGTGGCTAAAACTCTAGGAGTCTAGCCTACACAATTGTGATTCTGCTACCCTGTACAGACTAGACCCTCTGGTTAGGGTTACAAAGATTACTTGGGCGGAAAGGAATCATTACATCTGAACATCTATTCTGCCTTTCTACATACACAAGAGTCCTAACAGGACACGGGGGATGTCAGTTTATCTTCATCTTCACGGCCCATCTATCCGTCCCAGCTTCAGTAGACAGGATCCTCGTGGACCCCCTAAATCCAGGACTCCCTCAACTCCCTCTCTCCCACGTCTTAGGGGTGGTGCGGTGCCCCTAAATGCGTGGTGGCGCGGCCGATCAAATCTATGCGTCGCGGCGGCGATGGTTGCCGCAGGCGGTGGCGTGGTGGTCGGCCCTGCCTTGGGCGGCGGGAGCTACAGGTATGGCACGTCACTATACCGCGAAGCTGCGGTCGCGGCGGCGCGCCATCGGGCGTCGGATTGGCGGCGGTGGCATGAAGGCATAGTTTAAGAAACCGAACCGAAAATCCAACCGGAAAGGTTGTCGCTTCAGGTTTTTACCGGTCGGACCGCCGGTTCACCGGTTCGATTGTCGGTTTTTTAAGCAATAAAATAACATATATTGAGTGATATATGTGCTAATATAGTGTGAACCAATGGTCATATAAAATCATTTCAGAGTAGTGGACAATAAAGTAGCACAACCGAGTTGGTTATTGGGCTGTCGGTAGGCTCAGCGTACTGCTCGCACGTCTTGGGATCGAAATTTACTTCTCCCAATTTCTATTAAAACATTTTCCTATTTTTTGGCGGTTGAATGGCCTAGTTTTTTCACCGGTTTTCCAAAAAACCAGCCGGTTCAACTGGTTTTCTTCGGCCTGATTGCAGAACGGTCTTATTAGCTTAAAAAATCGTTGAGGTCGCTGGTTCTGGTTTTTTCCGGTTTGACCGCCGGTCCGGTCCGGTTTTGAAAATTCTAATTGGAGGGCCTGGTGGACTATTCGGCGAGATCTTCGGTCATATCTGATCTAGCCAATGCAGCCGGCGGTGGTGGCCATCTCCTTCGTCGGAGGTGGTCGGCCTGAGGTTGGATGGTCAGATCTTGAGATCTGTCATCTAGTCCCGGCTGCGAGTCGGGAAGACAGAGTTGCTGGAGAAAATTGAGCCGATGGGAGGCGATGTCGGTGTTCTACGTCGTTATCTTGATGAAAGCATTGTCGTGTAACTTCTATCGACCCACTCGTGCTGCTCTAGGGGAAATCCTAGGATTTGGTCTTCCAGATAGGACGATGGTAGTACTGCGATGTTGTTTCTCTCTTGGGAGCATTATTGGTGGTGCAGCGCTGAAAGACAGAGGCAGGAGGTGGAGCGGCTTCGTCTTGCACGGAGCTTTAGTGGAGATGTCAAGTCATGCCTTTTGGGGAACATATTGTTTCCAAAAAATTCCTACGATCACGCAAGATATATCTAGGAGAGCATAGCAACGAGCGGGGAGAGTGTGTCCACGTACCCTCGTAGACCGAATGCGGAAGCGTTTAGTAATGCAAATGATGTAGTAGAACGTCTTCACCATATGTGAAATATGTGGAGGGGGGCACCGCACATGGCTAAAACAATAGTTGGACCCCCCCTTTCCTAGTCCAACTAGGAGAAGAAGGAAGGAGAGGGAGAGGGAAAGAAAAAGAGGGGGCGAAGCCCTTCCCCCTAGTCCAATTCGGACTAGGCCCATGGGGGGGCGCGCGGCCAGCCCTTGTGGGCTCTCCTCTCTCTCGCCTAAAGCCCACTAAGGCCCATTAGTTCCCTCGGGGGTTCCGATAACCCCCCGACACTCTCATATTTATCATGTGACCCCAGAACTCATTCGGTGTTCGAATAACATCGTCCAATATATCATTCTTTATGTCTCAACCATTTCGAGACTCCTCGTCATGTCCGTGATCTCATCCGGGACTCCGAACAATCTTCGGTCATCAAAAACACATAACTCCTAATACGAATCGTCATCGAACGTTAAGCGTGCGGACCCTACGGGTTCGAGAACTATGTAGACATGGCCGAGACACATCTCCGGTCAATAACCAATAGCGGAACCTGGATACTCATATTGACTCCTACATAGTATACGAAGATCTTTATCGGTCAAACCGGAAAACAACATACGTTGTTCCCTTTGTCATCAGTATGTTACTTGCCCGAGATTCGATCGTCGGTATCATCATACCTAGTTCAATCTCGTTACCGGCAAGTTTCTTTACTCATCCTGTAATACATCATCTCGTGACTAACTCATTAGTCATTTACTTGCAAGGCTTATTATGATGTGTATTGCCGAGAGGGCCCACAGATACCTCTCCGACACTCAGAGTGACAAATCCTAATCTTGATTTATGCCAACACCACAAAAACTTTCGGAAACACCTGTAGAGCATGTTTATAATCACCCAATTACGTTGTGACATTTGATAGCACACAAGGTGTTCCTCCGGTATTCGGGAGTTGCATAATCTCATAGTCATAGGAACATGTATAAGTCATGAAGAAAGCAATAGCAGTAAAACTAACCGATCATAGTGCTAAGCCAACGGACGGGTCTTGTCCATCACATCATTCTCCTAATGATGTGATCCCGTTGATCAAATGACAACACATGTCTATGGTTAGGAAACATAACCATCTTTGATTAATGAGCTAGTCTAGTAGGGGTATACCAGGGACACTATGTTTTGTCTATATATTCACACATGTATCAAGTTTCCGGTTAATACAATTCTAGCATGAATAAAAGACATTTATCATGATATATAAGGAAATATAAATAACAACTTTATTATTGCCTCTAGGGCATATTTCCTTCAGTCTCCCACTTGCACTATAGTCAATAATCTAGATTACATAGTAATGATTCTAACACCCATGGAGTCCTTGTGCTGATCATGCTTTGCTCGTGGAAGATGCTTAGTCAATGGGTCTGCTGTTGGGGAAGATAGTATTTCAAAATTTTCCTACAATCACGCAAGAACTATCTCAGAGAAGCATAGCAACGAGCGGGGAGAGTGTGTCCACGTACCCTCGTAGATCGAAAGCGGAAGCGTTTAGTAACGCGGTTGATGTAGTCGAACGTCTTCGTGATCCTACCGATCAAGCACCGAACACACGGCACCTCCGCGATCTGCACACGTTCAGCACGGTGATGTCCCTCGAACTCTTGATCCAGTTGAGGCCGAGGCAGAGTTTCGTCAGCACGACATCGTGGTGACGGTGTTGATGAAGTTACCAACACAGGGCTTCACCTAAGCACTGCGACAATATGACCGAGGTGTGTAACTGTGGAGGGGGGCACCGCATGTGTCTTCGGGGTGCCCCCTCCCCTCGTATATAAAGGAGGGAGGGAGGAGGAGGCCGGCCTAGGAGGAGGCGCGCCCCAAGGGGGGCAATCCTACTCCAAGTAGGTTTGCCCCCCCCCCCACTTCGTATTCCTACTAGGAGAAGGAGGAACGAGGAGGAGGGGAGAAGGAAAGAGGGGCCCATCCCCCCAAGCCCTAAACCAATTTGGTTTGGTCCTAGGGGCCGCCCCACCACATGCTTGGTGCCCGCTTTCTCCACTAGGGCCCAATAAGGCCCATAGACTCCCCGGGGGTTTCCAGTAACCTCCCGGTACTCCAAAAAATACCCGATACACTTCGGAACCCTTTCGGTGTCTGAATATAACCTTCCAATATATCAATATTTATGTCTCGACCATTTCAAGACTCCACTTAATGTCCGTGATCTCATCCGGGACTCCGAACAACCTTCGGTACATCAAATCACATAAACTCATAATACCAATCGTCATCGAACGCTAAGCATGCGGACCCTACGGGTTCGAGAACTATGTAGACATGACCGAGACTCATCTACGGTCAATAACCAATAGCGGAACCTGGATGCTCATATTAGCTCCTACATATTCTACGAAGATCTTTATTGTCAAACCGCATAACAACATACATTGTTCCCTTTGTCATTGGTATGTTACTTGCTCGAGATTCGATCGTCGGTATCATCATACCTAGTTCAATCTCGTTACCGGCAAGTCTCTTTACTCGTTCTGTAATACATCATCTCGTGACTAACTCATTAGTCATTTGCTTGCAAGGCTTAGTATGATGTGTATTACCGAGAGGGCCCAGAGATACCTCTCTGACACTCGAAGTGATAAATCCTTATCTTGATCTATGTCAACACCACAAACATTTTCGAAAACACTTGTAGAGCATCTTTATAATCACCCAGTTACGTTGTGATGTTTGATAGCACCAAGGTATTCCTCCGGTATTCGGGAGTTTCACAATCTCATAGTCAGAGGAACATGTATAACTCATGAAGAAAGCAATAGCAATAAAACTAAACGATCATAGTGCAAAGCTAATAGATGTGTCTTGTCCATCACATCATTCTCCTAGTGATGTGATCCCGTTGATCAAATGACAACACATGTCTATGGTTAGGAAACATAACCATCTTTGATTAACGAGCTAGGTAGAGGCATACTAGGGACACTCTGTTTTGTCTATGTATTCTCACATGTATCAGGTTTTCGGTTAATACAATTCTTGCATGAATAAAAGACATTTATCATGATATACAAGGAAATATAAATAACAACTTTATTATTCCCTCTAGGGCATATTTCCTTCAGTCTCCCACTTGCACTAGAGTCAGTAATCTAGATTACACAGTAATGATTCTAACACCCATGGAGTCTTGGTGCTGATCATGTTTTACTCGTGGAAGAGGCTTAGTCAACGGGTCTGCAACATTTAGATCTGTATGTATCTTGCAAATTTCTATGTCTCTCTCCTTGACTTGATCGTGGATGCAGTTGAAGCGTCTCTTGATGTGCTTGGTTCTCTTGTGAAACCTGGATTCCTTCGCCAAGGCTATTGCTCGAGTGTTGTCACAAAAGATTTTCATTGGACCCGATGCACTAGGTATTACACCTAGATCGGATATGAACTCCTTCATCCAGACTCCTTCATTTGCTGCTTCCGAAGCAGCTATGTACTCCGCTTCACACGTAGATCCCGCCACGACGCTCTACTTGGAACTGCACCAACTGACAGCTCCACCATTCAACGAAAATACGTATCCGGTTTGTGACTTAGAGTCATCCGGATCAGTGTCAAATCTTGAATCGACATAACCGTTTACGACGAGCTCTTTGTCACCTCCATAAATGAGAAACATATCCTTTGTCCTTTTCAGGTACTTCAGGATGTTCTTGACCGTTGTCCAGTGATCCACTCGTGGGTTACTTTGGTACCTCCCTGCTAGACTTATAGCAAGGCACACATCAGGTCTGGTACACAACATTGCATACATGATAGAACCTATGCCTGAAGCATAGGGAATGACTTTCATTTTCTCTCTGTCTTCTGCAGTGGTCGGGCATTCAGTCTTACTCAACTTTACAGCTTGTAACACATGCAAGAACCCTTTCTTTGACTGATCCATTTTTAAATTCTACAAAACTTTATCAAGGTATGTGCTTTGTGAAAGTCCAATTAAGCATCTTGATCCATCTCTATAGATCTTGATGCCTAATATATAGGCAGCTTCACCGAAGTCTTTCTTTGAAAAATTCTTATTCAAGTATCCTTTTATGCCATCCAGAAATTCTACATCATTTCCAATCAACAATATGGCATCCACATATAATATTAGAAATGCTACAGAGCTCCCACTCACTTTCTTATAAATACAGGCTTCTCCAAAAGTCTGTATAAAACCATATGCTTTGACCACCACATCAAAGCGTATATTCCAACTCCGAGATGCTTGCACTAGTCCATAGATGGATCGCTAGAGCTTGCACACTTTGTTAGCACCTTTAGGATCAACAAAACCTTCTAGTTGCATCATATACAACTCTTCTTTGAGATATCCATTAAGGAATGCAGTTTTGACATCCATTTGCCAGATTTCATAATCATAAATTGCGGCAATCACTTATATGATTCGAACAGACTTAAGCATCGCTACGGGTGAGAAAGTCTCATCGTAGTCAACTCCTTGAACTTTTCGAAAACCTTTTGCAATAAGTCAAACTTTGTAGATAGTAACATTACCATCGGCGTCAGTCTTCCTCTTAAAGATCCATTTATTCTCAATGGCTTGCCGATCATCAGGCAAGTCAACCAAAGTGCACACTTTGTTCTCATACATGGATCCCATCTCAGATTTCATGGCCTCAAGCCATTTTGCGGAATCTGGGCTCATCATCGCTTCCTCATAGTTCGAAGGTTCATCATGGTCTAGTAACATGAATTACAGAACAGGGTTACCGTACCACTCTGGTGCGGAACGTACTCTGGTTGACCTACGAGGTTCAGTAGTAACTTGATATTAAGTTTCATGATCATCATCACTAGCTTCCTCACTGATTGGTGTAGGAATCACTGGAACTAGTTTCTGTGATGAACTACTTTCCAATTTGGGAGAAGGTACAATTACCTCATCAAGTTCTACTTTCCTCCCACTCACTTCTTTCGAGAGAAACTCCTTCTCTAGAAAGGATCCATTCTTAGCTATGAATATCTTGCCTTCAGATCTGCGATAGAAGGTGTACCCAACAATTTCCTTTGGGTATCCTATGAAGACACATTTCTCCGACTTGGGTTCGAGCTTATCAGGTTCAAGTTTTTCACATAAGCATCGCAGCCCCAAACTTTAAGAAACGACAACTTGGGTTTCTTGCCAAACCACAGTTTATAAGGCGTCATCTCAACGGATTTAGATGGTGCCCTATTTAACGTGAATGCAGCTACCACTAAAGCATAACCCCAAAACGATAGTGGTAAATCGGTAAGAGATATCATAGATCACACCATATCTAATAAAGTACAGTTACGACGTTCGAACACACCATTACGCTATGGTGTTCCAGGTGGCGTGAGTTGTGAAACTATTCCAAATTGTTTCAAATGAAGACCAAACTCATAACTCAAATATTCGCCTTTGCGATCGGATCGTAGAAACTTTATTTTCTTGTTACGATGATTCTCTACTTCACTCTGAAATTCTTTGAACTTTTCAAATGTTTCAGACTTGTGCTTGATCAAGTAGATATATCCATATCTGCTCAAATCATCTGTGAAGGTCAGAAAATAACGAAACCCGCCGCGAGTCTCAACACTCATTGGTCCGCATACATCAGTGTGTATGATTTCCAATAAGTCAGTTGCTCGCTCCATTGTTCCGGAGAATGGAGTTTTAGTCATCTTGCCCATGAGGCATGGTTCGCAAGCACCAAGTGATTCATAATCAAGTGATTCCAAAAGTCCATCACCATGGAGTTTCTTCATGCGCTTTACACCAATATGACCTAAACGGCAGTGCCACAAATAAGTTGCAGTATCATTATCAACTTTGCAACTTTTTACTTCACGAATATGTGTATCACTACGATCGAGATCCAACAAAAATAGACCATTCATCAAGGGAACATGACCATAAAAGATGTTACTCATATAAATAGAACAACCATTATTCTCTGATTTAAATGAATAACCATCTCGCAACAAACAAGATTCAGCTATAATGTTCATGCTCAATGCTGGCACCAAATAACAATTATTTAGGTCTAAAACTAATCCCAATGGTAGATGTAGAGGTAGCGTGTCGACGACGATCACATTGAGTTTGGAACCATTTGCCACACGCATCGTCACCTCATCCTTATCTAATCTTCGTTTAATCAGTAGCCCCTATTTTGAGTTACAAATATTAGCAAGCGAACCAGTATCAAATACCCAGGTGCTACTACGAGCATTAGTAAGGTACACATCAATAACATGTATATCAAATATACCTTTGTTCACTTTGCCATCCTTCTTATCCGCCAAATACTTGGGGCAATTCCGCTTCCACTGTCCAGTCCCTTTGCATTAGAAGCACTCAGTTTCAGGCTTGGCTCCAGACTTGGGTTTCTTCGCGGGAGTAGCAACTGGCTTGCTATTCTTCTTGAAGTTTCCCTTCTTTCCCTTGCCCTTTTTCTTGAAACTAGTGGTCTTGTTAACCATAGACACTTGATGCTCCTTTTTGATTTCTACCTCCGCAACTTTGAGCATAGAGAAGAGCTCGGGATTTGTCTTCTGCATCCCTTGCATATTATAGTTTATCATGGAGCCTTTATAGCTTGGTGGTAGTGATTCAAGAACTCTATCAATAACACTATCTTCCAAGTTGAGTCATGTGATTGTAGTACCCAGATATTCTGAGTAAGTGTTCACTGATGGAACTGTTCTCCTCCATCTTGCAGCTATAGAACTTCTTGGAGACTTCATATCTCTCAATTCGGGCATTTGCTTGAAATATTAACTACAACTCTTGGAACATCTCATATGCTCCATGACGTTCAAAACGTCTTTGAAGTCCCGATTCTAAGCCGTAAAGCATGGCACACTGAACTATCGAGTAGTCATCAGAACGAGCTTGCCAGACGTTCATAACCTCAGGAGTTGCTCCTGCAGTAGGCCTGTCACCTAGCGGCGCTTCAAGGACATTATTCTTCTGTGCATTAATGAGGATAATCCTCAAGTTACGGACCCAGTCCGTGTAGTTGCTACCATCATCTTTCAACTTATATTTCTCTAGGAACGCATTAAAATTCAAGGAAACGGTAGCCCGGGCCATTGATCTACAACAACATAGATATGCAAAAACTATTAGGACTATGTTCATGATAAATTAAAGTTCAGTAAATCATATTACTAAAGAACTCCCACTTAGATAGACATCCCTCTAGTCATCTAAATGATCACGTGATCCAAATCAAATAAACCATGTCCGATGATCACGTGAGATGGAGTAGTTTTCAATGGTGAACATCTTATATTGATCATATCTACTATATGATTCATGCTCGACCTTTCGGTCTCCAATGTTCCGAGGCCATGTCTGTACATGCCAGGCTCGTCAAGTTTAACCCGAGTATTCTGCATGTGCAAATGTGTCTTACACCCATTGTATTTGAACATAGATCTTATCACACACGATCATCATGTGGTGTCTCCGCACGATGAACTGTCGCAAAAGGTGCATACTTAGAGAGAACACTTGTACCTTGAAATTTTTGTAAGGGATCATCTTATAATGCTACCGCCGTACTAAGCAAAATAAGAAGCATAATAAGATAAACATCACATGCCATCAAAATATGTGACATGATATGGCCATCATCATCTTGTACTTTTGATCTCCATCTCCAAAGCATCGTCATGATCGCCATCGTCACCGGCTTGACACCATGATCTTCATCGTAGCGTCGTGGTCGTGTCGCCAACTATTACTACTACTACTATCGCTAACTCATAGTGATAAAGTAAAGCAATTACATGGCTTTCGCAATTCATACAATAAAGAGACAACCATAAGGCTCCTGCCGGTTGCCCATAATTTACAAAACATGATCATCTCATACAATAACGTATAACTCATCACACCTTGACCATATCACATCAAAACTGGCCCTGCAAAAATAAGTTAGACGACCTCTACTTTGTTGTTGGAAGTTTTACGTGGCTGCTACGGGCTTAGCAATAACCGTTCTTACCTACGCATCAAAACCACAACGATTTTCCATCAAGTGTGTTGATTTAACCTTCACAAGGACCGAGCGTAGTCACACTCGATTCAAGTGTGGCTACGCCCCGTCCTTGTGAAGGTTAAAACAACACATACTTGACGAAAAATCGTTGTGGTCTTTGTATGCGCAGGTAAGAAGGGTTCTTGCTAAGCCCGTAGCAGTCACGTAAAACTTGCAACAACAAAGTAGAGGAAGTCTAACTTGTTTTTGCAGGGCATGTTGTGATGTGATATGGTCAAGACGTGATAAGTTATACGTTATTGTATGAGATGATCATGTTTTGTAAAGTTATCGGCAACCGGCAGGAGCCTTATGGTTGTCTCTTTATTGTATGAATTGCGAAGGCCATGTAATTGCTTTACTTTATCACTATGAGTTAGCGATAGTAGTAGTAGCAATAGTTGGCGAGACGACCACGACACTACGATGAAGATCATGGTGTCTAGCCGGTGACGATGGAGATCATGACGATGCTTTGGAGATGGAGATTAAAAGCACAAGATGATGATGGCCATATCATGTCACATATTTTGATTGCATGTGATGTTTATCTTATTATGCTTCTTATTATGCTTAGTACGGCGGTAGCATTATAAGATGATCCCTTACAAAATTTCAAGGTACAAGTGTTCTCCCTGAGTATGCACCATTGCGAAAGTTCGTCGTGCCGAGACACCACGTGATGATCGGGTGTGATAAGCTCTACGTTCAAATACAATGGGTGTAAGACAGTTTTGCACATGCAGAATACTCGGGTTAAACTTGACGAGCCTATCTACAGACATGGCCTCGGAATACTGGAGACCGAAAGGTCGAGCGTGAATCATATAGTAGATATGATCAACATAAGATGTTCACCATTGAAAACTACTCGATCTCACGTGATGATCGGACATGGTTTAGTTGATTTGGATCTCGTGATCATTTAGATGACTAGAGGGATGTCTATCTAAGTGGGAGTTCTTTAGTAATATGATTAATTGAACTTTAATTTAGCATGAACTTAGTCCTGGTAGTATTAGCATATCTATGTTGTAGATCAACAGCTTGCGATGTAGCTCCCCGTTTATTTTTATATGTTCCTAGAGAAATATAAGTTGAAAGATGATAGTAGCAATGATGCAGACTTGTTCCGTGATCTGACGATTTTCCTCATTCCCGCACAGAAGAATTATGTCCTTGATGCACTGCTAGGTGACACCTATTGCAGGAGCAGATGCAGATGTTATGAACATTTTGACAAAAGCTCGGTATGATGACTACTTGATAGTTTAGTGCACCATGCTTTACGGCTTAGAACCGGGACTTCAAAAATGTTTTGAATGCCACATAGCATATAAGATGTTCCTAAGAGTTGAAATTAATATTTCATACTCATGCACGTATCAAGAGGTATGAGACATCTGACAGTACTTTGCCTACAAGATGGAGGAGAATAGCTCAACCAGTGAGCATTTGCTCAGATTGTTTGGGTACTACAATTGCTTGAATCAAGTGGGAGTTAATCTTCCAGATAAGATAGTAATTGACAAAGTTCTCTAGTCACTATCTCAAAGTTACCAGAACTTTGTGATGAACTATAATATGCAAGGGATGACGAAAGTAATTCACGAGCTCTTCGCGATGCTGAAATCGGCAAAGGTAGAAATCAAGAAAGAGCATCAAGTGTTGATGGTTAACAAGACCACTTGTTTCAAGTAAAGGGCAAAGGAATAGAAGGGGAACATCAAGAAGAATGACAAGCAAGTTGTCACTCCCGTGAAGAAACCCAAATATAAACTCAAGTCTGAAACTAAGTGCTTCTACTGCAAAGGAAATGGTCACTCGAAGTGGAACTGCCCTAGATACTTGGCGGATAAGAAGGATGGCAAAGTGAACAAAGGTATATTTGATATACAGATTATTGATGTGTACTTTACTAGTGTTCATAGCAACCCCTGGGTATTTGATATCATTTGAGTTGCTAAAATTAGTAACTCGAAACGAGAGTTGAAGAATGAACAGAGACTAGTTAAAGGTGAAGTGACGATGTATGTTGGAAGTGGTTCCAAGATTGATATGATCATCATCGCACACTCCCTATACTTTCGGGATTAGTGTTGAACCTAAATAAATGTTATTTGGCATATGCGTTGAGCATGAATATGATTTGATCATGTTTGTTGCAATATGGTTATTCATTTAAAGTCATAGGATAATTGTTTTTCTGTTTACATGAATAAAACCTTCGATGGTCATACACCCAATGAAAATAGTTTGTTGGAACTCGATCGTAGTAATACACATATTCATAATATTGAAGCCAAAAGATGCAAAGTTGATAATGATAGTGCAATTTATTTGTGGCACTGCCGTTTAGGTCATATTGGTGTAAAGCGCATGAAGAAACTCCATACTGATGGACTTTTGGATTCACTTGATTATGAATCACTTGGTGCTTGCGAACCATGCGTCATGGGAAAGATGACTAAGACTCCGTTCTCCGGAACAATGGAACGAGCAAATGATTTGTTGGAAATCATACATACTGATGTATGTGGACAAATGTGTGACGCCCCCGATTTGACCGTACACTAATCATGCACGCAAATGTGTACGACCAAGATCAGGGACTCACTTGAAGATATCACAACACAACTCTAGACACAAATTAAAATAATACAAGCTTTATATTACAAGCCAGGGGCCTCGAGGGCTCGAATACACAAGAGTCAGCGGAAGCAATAATATCTGAGTACAGACATAAGTTAAACAAATTTGCCTTAAGAAGGATAGCACAAATGTAGCAACGATCAAAAAGGCAAGGCCTCCTGCCTGGGACCTCCTAACAACTCCTCGAAGCCGAACTAAATGTAGGAACATCCTCGGCATCTTCTAGCTCCTGGACTCCATCAATCTGGTTGCATCATCCGAGAAGAAGGGACAAAAGGGGGAAAAGGGGGAGCAAAGCAACCGTGAGTACTCATCCAAAGTACTCGCAAGCAAGGATCTACACTACATATGCAATGATATATGTGTAAAGGGGTAATATCTGTGGGCTAAACTGCAGAATGCCAGAATAAGAGGGGGATAGCTAATCCAATCAAAGACTATGGTTCTAGCAACCTCCATCTTGCAGTAGTAGAAGAGAGTAGGTGGAAAGTAACAAGTATCCTCGCTTCTGGCGGCCTCTGTCCTGCAGTCGTAGAAGGGAGTAGATGGTAAGTTCACCAAGTAACATCGTATAGCATAAACCTAACCGGCGATCCTCCCCTCATCGCTTTGTGGGAAAGCGATCACTGGGTTGTATCTGGAACTTGTCTGGGTGTGTTTTATTAAGTATCCAGTTCTAGTTGTCATGAGGTCAGAGTACAACTCCGGGTTGTCCTTTTACCAAGGGACACGACTATTCGAATAGATTAACTTCCCTGTAGGGGTGCACCACATAACCCAGCACGCTCGATCCCATTTGGCCGGAGACACTTTCCTCGGTCATGCCCGGCCTCAGAAGATCAACACGTCGCAGCCCTACCTAAGCACAACAGAGAGGTCAGCACGCCGGTCTAAACCCTAAGCGCACGGGGGTCTGGGCCCATCGCCCAATGCACACCTGCACATTGCGAGGGCGGCCGGTAAGCAGACCTAGCCGCTCCTAATACCAGGCGTCATTCTAGTCCAATCCGGCGCGCACCGCTAAGTCGCTGACGTCAAGAAGGCTTCGGCTGATACCACGACGTCGAGTGCCCATAACTATTCCCATGTAGCTGGTTAGTTCGTATAGGCCAATGGCCAGACTCAAATCAAATAACAAGATCTCGTTAAACATGTTATTATGAAATAACCGCGGACAATGACCAGGGCCAGGCCCACCTGTCTCCTAGGTGGTCGCAACCCGCCATGTCGCTCCGCCACAAAGTAACCATCAGGGGGCTGCCGGGAACCCAGGCCCACCACTACCTGTGTGGAACCACCTGCACCTTCAGCCCCCATCTCCGAATCATCATCAGATGTATGTAGTAGTATAGTATATACCCGTGATCACCTCCCGAAGTGATCATGGCCCGATAGTATAGCATGGCGGACGGACAAGAATGTAGGGCCACTGATGGAATACTAGCATCCTATACTAAGCATTAGGATAGCAGGTACATGTATCAACAGTTGTAGCAACAATGGCAGGCTATGCAACAGAATAGGAGCTATGGAATCATCAACAATAGCAGTTCTAATGCAAGAATAAGAGAGAGAGAGAGAGAGAGAGAGAGAGAGAGAGAGAGAGAGAATGGGCGATATCTGGTGATCAAGGGAGGGGGCTTGCCTGGTTGCTCTGGCAAGGAGGGGGGTCGTCGTCGACGCAGTAGTTGTACACAACAGCGTTGTCGGTAGTCTCGGGGTCTATCGAGAGAGAAGGACGGGGGAAGAAACATTAAATACATAGCAAGCAATGTAACATAATACAAGACAAGACAATACGCAGTCCCGGGTGTGTCTTAACGTATGGTTACACGATACCGAGGAAGGGGGAACCCATCCGAGAAAGTATTCCCGGTTCCGGACATTTGTCAGACAGATGACCAGAGGGGGACAGTTGCAGGTTCGGGTAGTTAGAGGCAGGTGGTAAACAAACGGAGCGCGTATTCAGAATTCTCTCGTCGTTCTAAGCAATTTCATGTTCAAAGTTTCTCGATTTGGCCTACGGTTAATTTTCTATTAATTTTCAAAGTTCAATTGAATTTCCAAATTATTTAATAAGTTGACTAAGTCGAAGGTCCAGTCAGCAGATCCAGTCAGCATTGACTGGGTCAATGTTGACTAGTCAACAGGGTCAAGGGGGACCCACATGTCATAGTCTAGTCTGACCTAATTATAGTTTAGCTAGCTAATTAACTTAGCTAAATTAATTAGACTAACTAAGCAGATTTAATTAACTTACTTAATCACTAAACTAATTATTTATTTAACATTATTTATCTCTTTTTTTAAAAGGGGCACTGGGCCCCTCTGGTCAGGCAATGGTCGGACATTGTCCAGGCCGGACCTTTGGGGCACCAGACATGTCCAGCCGGGGGGGGCAGTGGCCCGCATGGCCGGGCGTGGGCTGGCAAGGCCGGGCCGGCGGCGAGGGCGGCTGGGGACGGTGCGGGGGAAGGTGGGCGCGGCCAGGGGGAGGCCTGGCCGACGCAATGGCCGTGGCCGGGGTAGGGGCGGCCCGAACGGGGGCGAGCATGAGGTGCAGTGCGGGAGCGTGCAGCTGCGAGAGGTGGCACGACCGGAGCGGGATGGGGGTGCGCCGAGGCGACGCGGGTGGTGTCCGCCGGAGGGGGGAGGC
>LR738710.1:649619374-649682648 GCA_902687465.1 Secale cereale
GGGTTCTGTGGGGAGTGGTTGGGCTAGGTCAACTGAGAGGGGGGGGGCGGGCTAAGTAGGAGTAGTTAGATGAGCTTCGGCCCAGTTGGGTTAGTGGGCTGGGGGTTTTGTTTTACCATTTTAAGTGTTGCTAAATTTTTGGTTTTATAAATTAGGACAACATCCCCTAAATTAGCATTAGTAAAAATGCCACTGCCACAAACGCTTTGGCACATTTATTGAGGTAGTTTGTATTTTGTTTAATATTTAGGAGCATTTAATTAATAGTTTGACCATTGTTTTATTTATGATAGTGCATTTAAATACTTTTATAAAAGTGTGGTTTCTACATGACAAATATCCAGAGATTATTTGCCACACATTGAACATTTTTATTTTGTCATAAGAAAACTTTAAAGTTTGATTTTGACTTAATTCGAATTTGACTTGTGTTTGAATCACGTGAGAATTATCAACAGTGATTGTGATGATGTGGCACCATTAGCATGGGATCACTGTAGCTTAATTATCCGGGTGTCACACAATGAGTGTTGAGGCTTGCGGCGGGTATCGTTATTTTCTGACCTTCACTCATGATTTGAGAAGATATGGGTATATCTACTTAATGAAACACAAATCTGAAACATTTGAAAAGTTCAAATAATTTGAGAGTGAAGTAGAGAATCATCGTAACAAGAAAATAAAGTTTCTACGATCTGATCGTGGAGGTGAATATTTGAGTTACGAGTTTTGTCTTCATTTGAAACAATGTGGAATAATTTCACAACTCACGCCACCCGAACACCACATCGTAATGGTGTGTCCGAACGTCGTAACCGTACTTTATTAGATATGGTGCGATCTATGATGTCTCTTACCAATTTACCACTATAGTTTTGGGGTTATACATTAGAGACAGCTGCATTCACGTTAAATAGGGCACCATCTAAATCCGTTGAGACGACACCGTATGAACCGTGGTTTGGCAAGAAACCTAAGCTGTCGGTTCTTAAAGTTTGGGACAACGATGCTTATTTGAAAAAGTTTCAACCTGATAAGCTCGACCCCAAATCGGATAAATGTGTCTTCATAGGATACCCAAAGGAAACTGTTGGGTACACCTTCTATCACAGATCCAAAGGCAAGATATTTGTTGCTAAAAATGGATACTTTATAGAGAAGGAGTGGAATATACATCTATGGACTAGTGCAAGCATCTCGGAGTTGGAATATACACTTTGATAAGTTGATCAAAGCATATAGTTTTATACAGACTTGCGGTGAAGCCTGTATTCACAATAAAGTGAGTGGGAGCACTACAACCTTTCTGATAAGTATATGTGAATGACATATTGTCGATCGGAAATGATGTATAATTTTCTGGAAAGCATAAAGGAGTGTTTGAAAGGAGTTTTTCAAAGAAAGACCTCGGTGAAGCTGCTTACATATTGAGCATCAAGATCTATAGAGATAGATCAAGACGCTTGATAAGTTTTTTCAATGAGTACATACCTTGACAAGTTTTTGAAGTAGTTCAAAATGGAATGGTCAAAGAAGGAGTTCTTGCATGTGTTACATGGTGTGAAGTTGAGTAAGACTCAAAACCCGACCACAGCAAAAGATAGAGAGAGAATGAAAGCCATTCCCTATGCCTCAGCCATAGGTTCTATAAATTATGCGTGTTGTATACCAGACCTATTGTATGCCCTGCACCATGTTTTGCAAGGGAGTACAATTTTGATCTAGGAATAGATCACTAGACAACGGTCAAAATTATCCTTAGAGAACTAAGGAAATGTTTCTCGATTATGGAGGTGATAAAGAGTTCGTCGTAAAGACTTATGCCGATGCAATCTTTGACACTAATCCAGATAACTCTATGTATCAATATGGATATGTATAAAAAGTGGGAGCGATTAGCTAGAGTAGCTCCATGTAGAGTATTGTAGACAAAAAAATTTGCGAAATACATATGGATCTGAACGTAACAGACCCGCTGATGAAACTTCTCTCACAAAGCAAAACATGATCACACCTTAGTACTCTTTGGGTGTTAATCACATGGCGATGTGAACTAGATTATTGACTTTGGTAAACCCTTTGGGTGTTGGTCACATGGCGATGTGAACTGTGGGTGTTATTCACATAACGATGTGAACTATCGGTATTAAATCACAGGGCGATGTGAACTAGATTATTGACTCTAGTGCAAGTGGGAGACTGAAGGAAATATGCCCTAGAGGCAATAATAAAGTTGTTATTTATATTTCCTTATATCGTGATAAATGTTTATTATTCATGCTAGAATTGTATTAACCGGAAACTTAGTACATGTGTGAATACATAGACAAAACATAGTGTCCCTAGTATGCCTCTACTAGACTAGCTCATTGATCAAAGATGGTTATGTTTCCTAGCCATAGACATGAGTTGTCATTTGATCAACGGGATCACATCATTAGGAAAATGATGTGATGGACAACACCCATCCGTTAGCTTAGAAACTTGATCGTTTAGTTTCACTGCTATTGCTTTCTTCATGACTTATACATGTTCCTATGGCTATGAAATTATGCAACTCCCGAATACCGGAGGAACACCTTGTGTGCTATCAAACGTCACAACGTAACTGGATGATTATAAATATGCTCTACAGGTGTGTCCGAAGGTGTTTGTGGTGTTGGCATAGATCAAGAATAGGATTTGTCACTCCGAGTGTCGGAGAGGTATCTCTCGGCCCTCTCAGTAATACACATCATAATAAGCCTTGCAAGCAAATGACTAATGAGTTAGTCACGAGAGATGTATTACGGAACAAGTATAGAGACTTGCCAGTAACGACATTAACTAGGTATGGTGATACCGACAATCGAATCTCGGGCAAGTAACATACCGATGACAAAGGGAACAACGTATGTTGTTATGCGATTTGACCGATAAAGATCTTCGTAGAATATGTAGGAGACAATATGAGCATCCAGGTTCCGCTATTGGTTATTGACCAGAGATGTGTGTTGGTCATGTCTACATAGTTCTCGAACCCGTAGGGTCCCCACGCTTAACGTTCGATGACGATTTGTATTATGAGTTATGTGAGTTGATGACCGACGTTTGTTCGGAGTCCCGGATGAGATCACGGACATGACGAACAGTCTCGAAATGGTCGAGACGTAAATATCGATATATTGGAAGGCTATATTCGGACATAGGAAAGTTTTCGAGTGATTCGGGTATTTTTCGAAGTACCGGAGAGTTACGAGAATTCGCCGGGAGAAGTATTTGAGCCTTATTGGGCCATGCGGGAATAGAGGAGGCATTACAAAGGGAAGGGGGCGCGCGCCCCATGGGTCTGAATCGGACTAGGGGAAAGGGGGCGGCGCCCCTCCTTGCCCTTTCCTACTCCATCTCTCTTTCCCTCTTTCTTCTCTCCTAATCCGGAAAGGAAAAGAGGAATCCTACTAGGACTTGGGAGTCCTAGTAGGACTCCCCACACTTGGCACGCCCCTCTAGGGCTGGCCTCCTCCTCCTCCCTCCTTTATATACATGGGCAGGGGACACCCCAAAGGCACTCCAAGATTTGTCTTAGCCGTGTGCGGTGCCCCCTCCATAGTTACACACCTCGGTCATATTGTTGCAGTGCTTAGGCGAAGCCCTACGTCGGTAGCTTCATCATCACCGTCAAAACGCCTTCGTGCTGACGAAACTCTCCTGTGACGCCCAACTGGATCAAGAGCTCATGGGACGTCATCGAGTGAACGTGTGCTGAACGCGGAGGTGCCACACGTTCGGTGCTTGGATCGGTTGGATCGCGAAGACGTTCGACTACATTAACCGCGTCACTAGACGCTTCCGCTTTCGGTCTACGACGGTGCGTAGACACACTCTCCCCTCTCGTTGCTATGCACCTAGTAGCTAGATCTTGCTTGATCGTAGGAATTTTTTTGAAATACTACATTCCCCAATAGGAAAGAGGGGGCCGGCCCCCCAAGCCCTAAACCAATTCGGTTTGGGTGTAGGGGGCGCGCCCCACTACATGCTTGCTGCCCTCTTTCTCCACCAGGGCCCAATAAGGCCCATAGACTCCCCGGGGGGGTTCATGTATCCTCCCGGTACTCCGAAAAATACCCGATACACTTCGGAACCCTTCTGGTGTTCGAATATAACCTTCCAATATATCAATCTTTATGTCTCGACCATTTCGAGACTTCTCTTCATTTACGTGAGCTCATCCGGGACTCCGAACAACCTTTGGTACATCAAATCACATAAACTCATAAGACCAATCGTCATCGAACGTTAAGCGTGTGGACCCTACGGGTTCGAGAACTATGTAGACATGACCGAGAGTCATCTTCGGTCAATAACCAATAGCGGAACCTGGATGCTCATATTGGCTCCTACATATTCTACGAAGATGTTTATCGGTCAAACCGCATAACAACATACATTGTTCCCTTTGTCATTGGTATGTTACTTGCCTGAGATTCGATCGTCGGTATCATCATACCTAGTTCAATCTCATTACCGGCAAGTCTCTTTACTCGTTCCATAATACATCATCTTGTGACTAACTCATTAGTCATTTGTTTGCAAGGCTTATTATGATGTGTATTACCAAGAGGGCGGAGAGATACCTCTCCGACACTCAGAGTGACAAATCCTAATATTGATCTATGTCAACACCACAAACACTTTCGGAAACACATGTAGATCATCTTTATAATCACCCAATTATGTTGTGTCGTTTGATAGCACACAAGGTGTTCCTCCGGTATTTGGGAGTTGCACAATCTGATAGTTAGAGGAACATGTATAAGTCCTGAAGAAAGCAATAGCAATAAAACTAAACGGTCATAGTGCTAAGCTAACGGATGGGTGTTGTCCATCACATCATTCTCCTAATGATGTGATCCAGTTGATCAAATGACAACACATGTCTATGGTTAGGAAACATAACCATCTTTGATTAATGAGCTAGTCTAGTAGAGGCATACCAGGGACACTCTGTTTTGTCTATGTATTCACACATGTATCAGGTTTCTAGTTAATACAATTCTAGCATGAATAAAAGACATTTATCATGATATACAAGGCAATATAAATAACAACTTTATTATTGCCTCTAGGGCATATTTCCTTCATCTGCGACATTCAGGTCCGTATGTATTTTGCAAATCTCTATGTCTCCTTCCTTGACTTGATTGCAGATGGAATTGAAGCGTCTCTTGATGTGCTTGGTTCTCTTGTGAAACCTGGATTCCTTCGCCAAAGCTATAGTTCCAGTGTTCTCACAAAAGATTTTCATTGGACCCGATGTACTAGGTATTACACCTAGATCAGATATGAACTCCTTCATCCAGACTCCTTCCTTTGCTGCTTCCGAAGCAGCTATGTACTCCGTTTCACACGTAGATCCCACCACGACGCTCTGCTTGGAACTGCACCAACTGACAGCTCCACTGTTCAACAAAAATACGTATCCGGTTTGTGACTTAGAGTCATCCAGATCAGTGTCAAAGCTTGCATCGACATAACCGTTTACGACGAGCTCTTTTTCTCCTCCATAAACGAGAAACATATCCTTCGTCCTTTTCAGGTATTTCAGGATGTTCTTGACCACTGTCCAGTGATCCACTCCTGGATTACTTGGGTACCTCCATGCTAGACTTATAGCAAGGCACACATCAGGTCTGGTACACAACATTGCATACATGATAGAACCTATGGTTGAAGCATAGGGAATGACTTTCATTTTCTCTCTATCTTCTGTAGTGGTCGGGCACTGGGTCTGACTCAACTTCACACCTTGTAACACAGGCAAGTACCCTTTCTTTGATTGATCCATTTTGAACTTCTTCAAAACTTTATCAAGGTATGGGCGTTGTAAATGTCCAATTAAGTGTCTTCATCTATCTCTATAGATTTTGATGCCTAATATATAAGCAGCTTCACCGAGGTCTTTCATTGAAAAAATGTTATTCAAGTATCCTTTTATGCTATCCAGAGACTCTACATCATTTCCAATCAACAATATGTCATCCACATATAATATCATAAATGCTACAGACCTCCCACTCACTTTCTTGTAAATACAGGCTTCTCCAAAAGTCTGTATAAAACCATATGCTTTGATCACCTCATCAAAGGGTATATTTCAACTCCAAGATGCTTGCACGAGTCCATAGATGGAGCGTTGGAGCTTGCACACTTTGTTAGCACCTTTAGGATCGACAAAACCTTCTGCTTGCATCATGTAAAACTCTGCTTTGAGATATCCATTAAGGAATGCAGTTTTGACATCCATTTGCTAGATTTCGTAACATGATTCTGACAGACTTAAGCATCGCTACGTGTGAGAAAGTCTCATTGTAGTCAACTCCTTGGTCTTGTCGAAAACCTTTCGCAACAAGTCGAGGTTTATAAACAGTAACATTACCATCGGCATCAGTCTTCCTGTTAAAGATCCATTTTTTTCAATGGCTTGCTGATCATCAGGCAAGTCAACCAAAGTCCACACTTTGTTCTCATACATGGATCCCATGTCAGATTTCATGGCCTCAGGCCATTTTGCGGAATCTGGGCTCATAATCGCTTCCCCATAGTTCGTAGGTTCATCATGGTCTAGTGACATAACTTCCAGAACATGATTACCATACCACTCTGGTGCGGAATGTACTCTGGTTGACCTACGAGGTTCAGTAGTAACTTGATCTGAAGTTTCATGTTCATCTTCATTAGCTTCCTCACTAATTGGTGTAGGAATCGCTAGAACTATTTTCTGTGATGAACTACTTTCCAATTCGGGAGAAGGTACAGTTACCTCATCAAGTTCTACTTTCCTCTCACTCACTTCTTTCGAGAGAAACTCCTTCTCTAAAAAGGATCCATTCTTAGCAACGAATATATTGAATTCGGATATGTGATAGAAGGTGTACCCAACAATTTATTTTGGGTATCGTATGATGACACATTTCTCCGACTTGGGTTCGAGCTTATCAGGTTGAAGCTTTTTCACATAAGCATCGCCGCCCCAAACTTTAAGAAACGACAACTTGGGTTTCTTGCCAAACCACAGTTCATAAGGTGTCGTCTCAATGGATTTAGATGGTGCCCTATTTAATGTGAATGCAGTTGTCTGTAATGCATAACCCTAGAACGATAGTGGTAAATCGGTAAGAGACATCATAGATCGCACCATATCTTATAAAGTACGGTTATGACGTTCGGACACACCATTACGTTGTGGTGTTCCAGGTGGCGTGAGCTGTGAAACTATTCCACATTGTTTCAAATGAAGACCAAAGTCGTAACTCAAATATTCGCCTCCGCGATCAGATCGTAGAAACTTTACTCTGATTCACTCTGAAATTCTTTGAACTTTTCAAATGTTTCAGACTTGTGCTTCATCTAGTAGATATACCCATATCTTCTCAAATCATTAGTGAAGGTCAGAAAATAATGATACCCGCCGCGAGCCTCAACACTCATCGGTCCACATACATCAATATGTATGATTTCCAACAAATCAGTTGCTCGCTCCATTGTTCTGGAGAACGGAGTTTTAGTCATCTTGCCCATGAGGCATGGTTTGCAAGCACCAAGTGATTCCAAAAGCCATCAGTTTGGAGTTTCTTCATGCACTTTACATCAATATGACCTAAATGACAGTGCCACAAATAAGTTGCACTATCATTATCAACTTTGCATCTTTTGGCTTCAATATTATGAATATGTGTATCACTACGATCGAGATCCAACAAGAATAGACCACTCTTTAAGGGTGCATGACCATAGAACAACCATTATTCTCTGATTTAAATGAATAACCGTCCCGCAACAAAAAAGATCCAGATATAATGTTCATGATCAATGCTCGCACCAAATAACAATTATTTAGGTCTAAAAGTAATCCCGAAGGTACATGTAGAGGTAGCGTGCCGACGGTGATCACATCAACTTTGGAACCATTTCCCACGCGCATCGTCACCTCGTCCTTAGCTAATCTTCCTTTAATTCGTAGCCTATGTTTCGAGTTACAAATATTAGCAACCGAACCAGTATCAAATACCCAGGTGCTACTACGAGCATTAGTAAGGTACACATCAATAACATGTATATCAAATATACCTTTGTTCACTTTGCCATCCTTCTTATCCGCCAAATACTTGGGGCGGTTTTGTTTCAAGTGTCCAGTCCCTTTGCAGTAGAAGCACTCAGTTTCAGGCTTGGCTCCTCACTTGGGTTTCTTCGTGGGATTAGCAACTGGCTTGCTATTATTCTTGAAGTTCCCCTTCTTTCCCTTGCCCTTTTTCTTGAAACTAGTGGTCTTGTTAACCATCAACACTTGATGCTCCTTTTTGATTTCGACCTCCATAGCTTTGAGCATAGCGACGAGCTCGGGAATTGTCTTCTGCATCCCTTGCATATTATAGTTCATCAGGAAGCCTTTATAGCTTGGTGGCAGCGATTGAAGAACTCTATAAATAACACTATCTTCGTCAACTTTTCAACCAAGTTGAGTCTTATGATTTTAGTACCCAGACATTCTGAGTAAGTGTTCACTGATAGAACTGTTCTACTCCATCTTGCAGCTATAGAACTTATTGGAGACTTCATATCTCTCAATTAGGGCATTTTCTTGAAATATTAACTTCAACTCTTGGAACATCTCATATGCTCCATGACGTTCAAAACGTCTTTGAAGTCCCGATTCTAAGGCGTAAAGCATGGCACACTGAACTATCGAGTAGTCATCAGAACGAGCTTGCTAGACGCTCATAACGTCCGGACTTGCTCCTGCAGCAGGCCTATCATCTAGAGGTTCTTCCAGGACATAATTCTTCTATGCAGCAATGAGGATAATCCTCAAGTTACGGACCCAGTCCGTGTAGTTGCTACCATCATCTTTCAACTTAGCTTTCTCTAGGAACGCATTAAAATTCACGGGAACGGTAGCACGGGCCATTGATCTACAACAACATAGATATGAAAAAACTATCAGGACTATGTTCATGATAAATTAAAGTTCAATTAATCATATTACTTAAGAACTCCCACTTAGATAGACATCCCTCAAGTCATCTAAATGATCACGTGACCCAAATCAACTAAACCATGTCCGATCATCACGTGAGATGGAGTAGTTTTCAATGGTGAACATCTTATGTTGATCATATCTACTATATGATTCACGCTCGACCTTTCGGTCTCCCAGTGTTCCGAGGTCATGTCTGTACATGCTAGGCTCGTCAAGTTTAACCCGAGTATTCTGCATATGCAAAACTGTCTTACACCCGTTGTATTTGAACATAGAGCTTATCACACCCGATCATCACGTGGTGTCTCGGCACGACGAACTTTCGCAACGGTGCATACTAAGGGAGAACACTTGTACCTTGAAATTTTGTAAGGGATCATATTATAATGCTACCGCCGTACTAAGCATAACAAGAAGCATAATAAGATAAACTTCACATGCAATCAAAATATGTGACATGATATGGCCATCATCATCTTGTGCTTTTGATCTCCATCTCCAAAGCATCGTCATGATCTCCATCGTCACTGGCTTGACACCATGATCTTCATTGTAGCATCGTGGTCGTCTCGCCAACTATTGCTACTACTACTATCGTTAACTCATAGTGATGAAGTAAAGCAATTACATGGCCTTCGCAATTCATACAATAAAGAGACAACCATAAGGCTCCTGCCGGTTGCCGATAATTTACAAAACATGATCATCTCATACAATAACGTATATCATCACGTCTTGACCATATCACATCACAACATGCCCTGCAAAATCAAGTTAAACGTCCTCTACTTTGTTGTTGCAAGTTTTACGTGGCTGCTACGGGCTTATCAAGAACCGTTCTTACCTATGCATACAAAACCACAACGATTTTCGCCAAGTGTGTTGTTTTAACCTTCACAAGGACCGGGCGTAGCCAGACTCGATTCAACTAAAGTGAGAGAGATAGACACCCCCCGGTCACCTTTAAGCAACGAGAGCTCGTAACGGTGAAACTAGTCTTGCGTAAGCGTCGTAATGTCGGTCCGGGCCGCCTCATCTCACAATGCCGCCGAATTAAAGTATGACATGCTGGTATGCAGTATGAGTATTATCGCCCACAACTCACTGTGTTCTGCTCGTGCATATCATCTACGCATAGACCTGGCTCATGATGCCACTACTGGGGAACGTAGTATTTCAAAAAAAAATCCTACGATCACGCAAGATCTATCTAGGAGAAGCATAGCAACGACTGGGGAGAGTGTGTCCACGTACCCTCGTAGACGGAAAGCGGAAGCGTTTAGTAACGCGGTTGATTTAGTCGAACGTCTTCGCGATCCAACCGATCCAAGCACCGAACGTACGACACCTCCGCGTTCAGCAAACGTTCAGCTCGATGACATCCCAGGAACTCTTGATCCAGTTGAGAGTCGCGGGATAGTTTCGTAAGCACGACGGCGTGGTGACGATGATGAAGAAGTTACCGGCGCAGGGCTTCGCCTAAGCACTGCAATGATATGACCGGGGTGTGTAACTGTGGAGGGGGGCACTGCGCACAGCTTGCAAATCAACTTGTGTATCTATGGGGTGCCCCCTCCCCACGTATATAAAGGAGGGAGGGAGGAGGAGGCCGACCCTAGGAGGGGCGAGCCAAGGGAGTAGGATTCCTACTCCTAGTAGGAGTAGGTTTCCTCCTTTCCTAGTCCAACTAGGAGAAGGGGGAAAGGAGGAGGAGGGGAGAAGGAAGGGAGAGGGGGGCTGCGCCCCAAACCCCTAGTCCAATTCAGACTGGGCTTGGGAGGGCCGCGCGCCACCTCCTCGCTGCTGCCTCTCCTTCCCACTAAGGCCCATTAAGGCCCATTGACTCCCCGGTACTCCAAAAAATACCCGAGTCACTCAGAACCTTTCTGGTGTCCGAATATAGACTTCCAATATATGAATCTTTACCTCTAGAGCATTTCGAGACTCCTCATCATGTCTGTGAGCTCATCTGGTACTTCGAACAAACTTCGGTCATTAAATCACATAACTCACAATACAAATCGTCATCGAACGTTAAGCGTGTGGACCCTACGGGTTCGAGAACTATGTAGACATGACCGAGACACATCTCCAGCCAATAACCAATAGAGGAACCTGGATGCTCATATTGGCTCCTACATATTCTACGAAGATCTTTATCGGTCAAACCGCATAACAACATACGTTGTTCCCTTTGTCATCGGTATGTTACTTGCCCAAGATTCGATTGTCGGTATCATCATACCTAGTTCAATATCGTCGCCAGCAAGTCTCTTTACTCGTTCTGTAATAAATCATCTTGTGACTAACTCATTAGTCGTTTGCTTGCAAGGCTTATTACGATGTGTATTACCAAGAGGGCCCAGAGATACCTCTCCGACACTCGGAGTGACAAATCTTATCCTCGATCTGTGCCAACACCACAAACACCTTCGGAGACACCTGTAGAGCATCTTCATAATCACCCAGTTATGTTGTGACGTTTGATAGCACACAAGGTGTTCCTCCGGCATTCTGGAGTTGCATAATCTCATAGTCATAGGAACATGTATAAGTCATGAAGAAAGCAATAGCAGAAAAACTAAACGATCATATTGCTAAGCTAACGGATGGGTCTTTTCCATCACATCATTCTCCTAATGATGTGATCACGTTGATCAAATGACAACACATGTCTATGGTTAGCAAACATAACCATCTTTGATCAATGAGCCAGTCATGTAGAGGCATACTTGGGAAACTCTGTTTTGTCTATGTATTCACACATGTACTAAGTTTCCGGTTAATAAAATGCTAGCATGAATAATAAACAGTTATCATGATATAAGGAAATATAAATAACAACTTTATTATTGCCTCTAGGGCATATTTCCTTCATGAATAACATCGTCCAATATATCATTCTTTATGTCTCGACCATTTCAAGACTCCTCGTCATGTTCGTGATCTCATTCGGGACTCCAAACAATCTTCGGTTATCAAAAACACATAACTCATAATACGAATCATCATCGAACGTTAAGCGTGCGGACCCTACGGGTTCGAGAACTATGTTGACATGACCGAGACACATCTCCGGTCAATAACCAATAGAGGAACCTGGATGCTCATATTGGCTCCTACATATTCTACGAAGATCTTTATCGGTCAAACCGCATAACAACATACGTTGTTCCCTTTGTCATCAGTATGTTATTTGCCCGAGATTCGATCGTCGGTATCATCATACCTAGTCCAATCTCGTTACCAGCAAGTCTCTTTACACATTCTGTAATACATCATCTCATGACTAACTCATTAGTCATTTACTTGCAAGGCTTATTATGATGTGTATTACCGAGAGGGCCCAGAGATACCTCTCTGACACACGGAGTGACAAATCCTAATCTTGATCTATGCCAACACCACAAACACTTTCGGAAACACCTGTAGAGCATCTTTATAATCACCCAGTTACGTTGTGATGTTTGATAGCACACAAGGTGTTCCTCCGGTATTCGGGAGTTGCATACTCTCATAGTCAGAGGAACATGTATAAGACATGAAGAAAGCAATAGCAGTAAAACTAAATGATCATAGTGCTAAGCTAACGGATGGGTCTTGTACATCACATCATTCTTCTAATGATGTGATCCCGTTGATCGAATGACAACACATGTCTATGATTAGGGAACATAACCATCTTTAATTAACGAGGTAGTCTAGTAGATGCATACCAGGGACACTATGTTTTGTCTATATATTCACACATGTACCAAGTTTTCCGTTAATACAATTCTAGCATGAATAAAAGACATTTATCATGATATATAAGGAAATATAAATAACAACTTTATTATTGCCTCTAGGGCATATTTCCTTCAATGCCTAGCCGGCATGTGATACGCCCTGTCATGCATGGTCGGTAGGTGCTACGCGCGACAAATCCTCCCGAATCTTCGCATCTGGATGGACCAGCGTAGGGCGGTGGCGCCGTTGGGCGTCGTGGTGGCATCGATGGATGGACGGACTGGCAAGGATGATGCGGATCTCTCTCCTAAAGATGGGTCAACGGTCAATTGATGATGTCGGCTTCTAAAATGTGTGCATGTGGTATACACTTTATGTCTGCGGCACCGGCTATTCGTTCCGATACATTTTATGGATGGATCAATGACGGCACTGGTTTTGGATATGGGGAATGAGACCACTCCACGTTATCGAGTTTTGTAGGTCTGAGTGATGGCTTTTGGTGGCTTGATGTATGTTCTTGTTAGACGTATGTTAAAATAATAAATAAAGATGGCCGTATGCATCGATTGATGCAGAGGCCGGGGGTTTTGACCTCCTTTTCCAAAAAAAAGTAAGTGTGTGTGAGAGTTATATACTACTCCCTCTGTCCCAAAATAAGTGACTCAAAAATGACTCAACTTTGTACTAACTTTAGTACAAAGTTGAGTCACTTTTGAGTCACTTATTTTGGGACGGAGGGAGTACTAAAGAGTAGTTCAAGTTTTGTTGTTTTACTTTCTTGATCCAATCTTAGCAATAAAAGAATGAGAATAAAAGATCATATGTTAATCCCATGGGGAGTAATGACTTAAGCCCATAAGCTACTTCCTTTAGTTGAACTGGTTGCTGGTCAATCATTTTTTTTGTTTATGCTTACTCCTTTTGTTTTCATTCCCGGCAATGAAGAGTCGAGTAAGAGGAATCACAGTTTTATCTCCGCTTTTGCAGCTCTCGTTTCTGCATTAGAAATATTCCCCTCCTCATTTACTGAAAGCACTTCCTATAGCGAACCACACAAGGAACATATTAAGTAGGCCAGTACCAATTCCTCCACATCAAAATAGGCATATGAATCTTAAGTAGGAAATTCCTTCATCTCAGATGAGGTAGGTAATCTACCATAATTTATTTCCATTTCCAGGTAAGATGAGCGGAGATGAGTTTATCAGCACCGATACCCCCACGCATCATGGCGGGTTCCCTCAGGGGTAAAAACTTAGGGCATATATAGCCGTTCGCCCCGCTAAGGGCGTTTTTTGGGGCAAAAATAGCGCCTCTTGGGGTGTCGCCGGTGAAAATTTCGGCAGGCGGGGGGGGGGATTCGGTTCCCAGCTGCGACCACAATGGCATCGGCCAAAAAAATCAAAGTCAACGAAATTTGGTTGATTTGGATGAAATTTAGGTGATTTCACTCATATTTTAGGCGAATTTACATAGATTAAAACATAAAAAACTACTCTAGTAGTTCATGCCGAGGAGTATGTAGAAGGCGGTGTAGTCGTCGCCGCTGTCATCGCCGTCGTCGTCTCTTGGTGGCTCGTCCTTCGGGGCATCCTCGTTGCAGCCCTGCCCTGGATCACCATTGTGGAATGGCTGGCTCGACGCAGCAACCTCGACGTAACAGTCGGAGATCACCCTCGTCGCGGCCGCGGTGACGCCTGGCGATTTCTTCAAGGGCGCATCGCTGGCACTCCATCTCCTCCCTCACGTAGTCCTTGGGCGACCATAGGAGGCCGCTCTCCAGGTCGGCGGCCATGGCCTCATGGCCTGCTTCATGACCGTCGCCGGCTCCTTCTTCAGCTTGACCGCACGGGAGGGGAGAGGGGAAGGGACGCGGCCGCCCTCGTTGATGACGAAGTTGCCGCCGCGGTGCGCCAACGAAGCGGCGTCTCCTGCGGCTCGAGCTTGACGGGGAGGAGCGGGAGCCCGAGGATGGCGTGTCCATGCGCCTCGGCATCCAGAAGCTTCCGTGGCAGCGAGAGAAGGAGGGCGTCGGGTACTCTAGTGGCGGTTCGTTGCCGCCCTCGATGTGCGTAATTAAGTGGAATAGAGTCCACCCCGACGCGCCCCACAATTGACGGCGACCCTTCGCGTTGTGGCGATCCCACGGTGTTGGGTGATGACCCACAAGTATAGGGGATCTATCGTAGTCCTTTCGATAAGTAAGAGTGTCGAACCCAACGAGGAGCAGAAGGAAATGATAAGCAGTTTTCAGCAAGGTATTCTCTGCAAGCACTGAAATTATCGGTAACAGATTGTTGTGTGATAAGATAATTCGTAACGGGTAACAAGTAACAAAAGTAACTACGGTGCAACAAGGTGGCCCAGTCCTTTTTGTAACAAAGGACAAGCTTGGACGAACTCTGATATAAAAGCAAAGTGCTCCCGAGGACACATGGGAATTGTTGTCAAGTTAGTTTTCATCATGCTCATATGATTCGCGTTCGTTACTTTGATAATTTGATATGTGGGTGGACCGGTGCTTGGGTGCTGCCCTTACATGGACAAGCCTCCCACTTATGATTAGCCCCTCTCGCAAGCATCCGTAACTACGAAAGAAGAATTAAGATAAATCTAACCATAGCATGAAACATATGGATCCAAATCAGCCCCTTACGAAGCAACGCATAAACTAGGGTTTAAGCTTCTGTCACTCTAGCAACCCATCATCTACTTATTACTTCCCAATGCCTTCCCCTAGGCCCAAATAATGGTGAAGTGTCATGTAGTCGACGTTCACATAACACCACTAGAGAAAAGACAAAATACATCTCATCAAAATATCGAATGAATACCAAATTCACATGATTACTTATAACAAGACTTCTCCCATGTCCTCAGGAACAAACGTAACTACTCACAAAGCATATTCATGTTCATAATCATAGTGTATTGAATAGCATTAAGGATCTGAACATATGATCTTCCACCAAATAAACGAACTAGCATCGACTACAAGGAGTAATCAACACTACTAGCAACCCACAGGTACCAACCAGAGGTTTTGAGACAAAGATCGAGTACAAGGGATGAACTAGGGTTTGAGAGGAGATGGTGCTGGTGAAGATGTTGATGGAGATTGACCCCCTCTTGATGAGAGGATCGTTGGTGATGATGATGGCTTCGATTTACCCCTCCCCGAGGGAAGTTTCCCCGCAAAACAGCTCCGCTGGAGCCCTAAATTGGTACTCCTCAAGTTCCGCCTCGAGACGGCGGTGCTTCGCCCCGAAATCTTCCTCCTTTTTTCCAGGGAAAAACCCTTCATATAGCCAAAGATGGGCACCGGGGGCCTGCCAGGCTGGCGGCAAGGCATGGGGCGCGCCCAGGGGGTAGGGCGCGCCCCCACCCTTGTGGATGCCTGTTGGGTCCCCTCCAGAGCTTTCTTCGCCCAATATTTTTTTATTACAAAATAATTATCCGTGAAGTTTCAGGACTTTTGGAGTTGTGTAGAATAGGTCTCTCAGATTTGCTCCTTTCCGGTCCAGAATTCCAGCTGCCGGCATTCTCCCTCTTTGTGTAAACCTTGTCAAATAAGAGAGAAAAGATCTAAGTATTGTGCCATAATGTGCTATAACAGCCCATAATGCAATAAATATCAACATAAAAGCATGATGCAAAATGGACGTATCATTGGGGCACCGTTGGTGGACTGCAGCTCCTCGACGCGGCACCGCTCGAAGTAGGCGGTCCAGAGCGCGTGGTTGCCCGCCGCGTACCGCGGATGCTGGCGCGCTTGCTCCAACATGTTCGCCCAAAGCTCCGTCATCTCGGCGCCGCTTTCCGTGCCGGAGGGCACCGGAGGCACGGGGACGCCGCCTGCACTCAACCTCCATGCGCCGGGCACGTGCGTGTCGGGCGGCGTCGGGTAGTTGGCCTCCTGAAGCAGGCACGCTTGCCAATCGTGCATCCAACGGTGGCCGAAGCCGTTGGCCACCGCTCCGTCGCTGGGGAACCTCTCCGCCATGGCGATTGCTTGAGGATAGAAGGAGAGAGGGTGCCAGATAGGTGGTCGGCGTTGGAGGTAGGCGAGAGAGAGATTGCTATGGCGAGCGTTCGGCGAAAGCATTTTATGCCATTTTTCCTTCCCCCAGCGCCCCTGATCGGCCCCTAGCGTTCTGGGTTTGGCTTGGTTCCGCTGGTGCCATTTTAGCCCAAACTGGCTAATTTTGGGCTCCTAGGAGCGCGACTGGGCAGTTTTTTGGCACCGGCGGTAAAAAAGGGTGCCCTGGGGGCTCTTGGGGGCGGGTGGAGATGCTCTTAGCTTGGAGAAAGATCTCGTTGATCTTTGGGCTGGCCCTTCCTATTGAAAGTACGATGTCTCATAAATGCTTTGTTAATGCCACTTATTCGTAGGATTGGTCCAAAGCGCGACTGAGTTGATGTTGATAGACTCGTGCATGCTTTGCCGCTCGTAGCCTTTTTTTCCCATAGATCCAATCTAAGAGGTCAAGTTTCGAGAGCAGAGCTTCCGCTTCTGATTATCAGTCATATCATCGTCGAGCGGAACATGCAGGGAAGGAATCATCGAGTTCACTGGAAAGAATGGCGTCCATACCAATGACTAAGGAGAATGTAATGCCCAGGATGGGACTATACCTCCTACGTGTCGAGGCACGACTTAAAGGTATAAGCCCATCCTAGAATGATCTCAAGTTTGGTATCTTTGCACGACTCATGTAAAAGAGGGATTAAATTGCAAAAGAAGATAGTTGGCTTACACTCGCCACTTCACACAATACATTACATAAGCAATCATCATTCAAAACAACACAACCCGATTACGGGTGAAGATCCAAAATAAAGATACCAAAACAACATAAAGCCACAGGTCAGGATCGAATCCTAGTAGAAACCACTACTGATCGTCGAAACGTCACAAGCATACGGCCAAACTCTTCTTCGAACTCCCGGTGAAGAACTGATCCATCTCCTGCATCAAACTCCGCTGAACCTGCATCTGGTGTGGTGAAGTAACTGTGAGCCACAGAGGACTCAGCAATCCCGTTCCCGGGTAACACGACTATTTAAGCCTTGGGTGAGGACAAGGCTGAAGAAAGAACAAGAGGTGAAGGAACAACAAGAGTCTGCAGCAGCACTAGCACTAACTTACGTAAAAGAGAGCGAGAAGAGAAGGCGCATCGGTCGAGAGATGATCACGAAGTGATCCTAGCTAAAGCTCAACAAACATAACCCCACCGTGTTCAACTCCCGAATCCCTATTTGGAAATTGACAGTCACGGTACACACGCTGGTAGTGTATCAAAACAATGTGTCAAGTTATCTACAACCGGATATTAACAAGCTCCCATCTGCCACATAACCGCGGGCACGGCTTTCGAAAGTTCAAACCCTGTAGGGGTGTTCCAACTTGGCCCATGACAAGCCCACGATCCGCGGAGTCGCAACTCCAAAGGTGGGAAGACCCGAGTATTCTCGGAATCCCGTGCTCAAGATACTCCGAACTAAGGTAAGGCTAATCCAGCAAATCCTCCCGGCGTGTCGACACCCTGATAGGTAGCCGCGCGTATCTAGTCTCAGGACACGACCGGATGGGCGATTCTACAGGTTTTTACCAAACCTCGAGTTTCCTCGTGGTGGCCCCGCAGACTCCCCGTTTCGGACCAACACTCATGTGGAGCACTGGCCCGGGGTTGTTGAATTAAGAAAGAGGGTTTGCAAGACCCTTATGCAAGTTTTATTAGTTATTAGGCGAATAGTACCAATGTTGGGACTTGCTGGAAAAGACTTAGCACTTAGCGGTTTATCAAGAGGGTCCCATACACCCCAACCGTGTTAGGAACGCATAATCAAGGAACATAACACCGGTTTATACGGTTCCTAACGGCATGAGTGGAACAAATCACCAAGCAAAAGGCTTAGCCTTCCACCCTTGCCAATATATAGATGATTTCATTTTAAGCATTTATATAGTGTGATATAACCCAACAAACTTCAACATGAAGCAAGCATCTTCAATCTTCACCTGCAACTAACAATGCTATAAGAGGGGCTGAGCGAAGCGTACTTAGCCATTCAACGGTTTGCATAGGAAGGGTGGTTAAACATGAACATGGTTACAAGTAGGAGGCTGACAGGAAAGACATGGGCATCGAGGCAAAACTATAGATCGAGACTACTAGCAATAGGCAAAGATAGTAATGGTATCCGGGTTCAGTCATCTTGCCTGGAATTCCACAAGGGAGAAGAACGGATCCATGAAGTAGACGGAGCAACATAGATGAGCGAAACCTCACAACTCCGGAACGAAACCGAAGCTAACAAGAGAAGCAACCGGAAAGAAAGAAACAACACGGTAAAAACACAATCATAAGCATGGCATACGATTCACACATTTTAATGTTGTTAACATGAAAATCCCCATGTTTAGCAATTATTTAAGCAACAACAATTCACACATTTTAATGTTGTTAACATGATGCGGATGACATGATCAAGTTTTATGCAATTTTATTAAAAGGGTTGACATAAGAGATAAGAAGCATTTGTCACCGTGGTGAAAGGAAAGGGTGCCACGGCAACGATCTGAACATGATGCAACGGCAACATCTCGGTTCCGGTAACTCGTTGAGAGACCGGTGCAAAAGATGACGGAGAGCGTGTCAAGCAAGAAGAAAGTGGAGCGATCCCGTTGCCGGGTTCCCACGAGTCGGCGACGAGGCAACCGAGGAGCACGACAAAAGATGAAACGGCACGGTGCTCACAAGGAAACATCTCATACAACACACGAGCATCACACGGGTCATCGTCTCGGGGTTATACCTTCGAAGCGTTAGTTCTCGGAGAGGTTCGAGATTGTAGTGGAAGTAGTCGTTCCGTGAGTCGTGGTACACGTCCGTAGAGGGAAGTAGTCGTTCACGTTTCCGAAGAGGTACTTGACGGGTCGTCGAGCGACGGTAGTTGTACTCGTTCCGTAGAGGTACTTGAGGGTCTTCGGACTTGCCGTACTCCGTTCTCGCGACGGAAGTGGTACTCGCGGTCGTCGAGCGTAGTGGTACTCGTTTCCGTAGAGGAAGTAGGCGTCCCGATATCGTGTTGTGGTACTTGACGTAGGGGGTACTTGCGGTCTCCTCGTAGGTGTACATGTCATTTTGTCGCCGTGTAGTCGAACTTGACGGTTCGTCGGCGACTCGAAGGGGTACTCGTTTCTTCTGAAGGTAGTCGTGCACGTTCCTGGACAACCCAATAGCACAAGGCAACACAAAATAAACAAAAATGGCAGCACGACGGGGCGACGAAGCCATGGCAGCGGCAGGAGTCGACGAAGCAGGAGGCTGGAGATGGAGTGCAGGGCGCCTGGAGGTCGAAGCAGAGGCTTGGGGCGCGGGCCGCTGCAGCCTTGCGAACAGCGGGGCGGCTGCTGGCTTCTCCGAGGGCTGAGGGACGCGCTGGAGATGATGCAGGGCGGCGCCGGGCCAGCAGAGGAGGGAGCTGCTCGAGGGCTCCAGGAGGCGAGGAGGAAGGGCCTCGGCCTGGAGGTCGCTCCATGGCGCGCAGGGCCATGGCGCGTCGCTCGGCCGAGAGGAAGGCACGCGGCGGCGTTGTCGTGGTACAGGCGGCGGGGATGAAGGCAGCAGGGGGCGACGGCCCTTACGGCAGACGGCGGCAGCTCGTCCCGGCGACGCTGCGCAGAGGGAGGCCACGACGCGCGCTGGGGAACGGGGCGCGTCGGGGCTCCAGAGAGGAGGGCGCGGCGGAGGAGCACGGAGGGTTCGGCCTGGAATCGGGGAGAGGGAGCGGCGCTCGAGGGAAGAGCGAGGCGCTGGGGAGTTGGGGTCGCGAGGGAGATCCAGGTCGGGTCGGGCGCTGGGTGCGAGGGGAATCGGGGCGAACGAGGAGTGCTGGCGGCGGCGTGAGGATGAGGGACGAGAGGAGCGAGGGGGGTTCGAGAGGGAGACGGTCGCTAGGTTAGGCCGCTGGTCGGGCCGTGGGAAGCTGAATGGGTCGGAGGGAGGCCCAGTACAGCGGCAAGATAAGGCCTTTCCCGTCTTAAATCCCTTCTGCAATTAAACAATCCACAGAATATAAGACGGAAAAAAAGGCCAGGGGTTCACGGGATGAATTTGAAAGAAGTAACAATACTTCTGGACTCCTGGAATTATGCACCATTTAAATAAAATACTCTGGCATTATTTAGAGATAGAAAAATAATTCAAGTTTGAATTTACTTCAAACTAGAGCCATTTTTGAATCTGACCAGAGCATATCTGAAAAGGATGAAATTTGGAGGAGGGCAAATGGCATGGTCTAGAATTTTTAGGAAAAGAATGAACATTAATGGAGGTGGCGAAGAACTCACTTGCATGATGAAGTAAAAGAATAAGAGGAAGAAGAAGAAGAAGGATGGGTGTTGCATGGGACATATGCATAGGGCAAGCAACAAAATAAACATAGTGCAAAGCACAACAAGATGGACCTCACAATGCACATGATGAGCATTTTGGTGAAGCTCGGGAAAAAGATTAAAGAATTGTTGGCAAAGTTTGAGGCAAAGAATTGAGATAGAAATGCATGGAGAAAATATGCAAGTTTGTTGGGTTATTCCGAAGCAATGGAATATTATTATAATAGCTCCCTAAAATATTGGGAGTATATGTTATAAAGAGAAGACATTCTTCCCTCGATTTAAATGGACCGAAGGTCCACACGATTTATTTAGGTTGAGATGCAAAATAAAAATGACATGATGGCATGATGACATGATGCAATGCAAAAATAAATAACACAAGGACAATGAAACACACGGGGGAACCCGGAACATCGGGAATCTTTTGGAATCTTCTGGGACGTCGGTCTTCGGGCGTCACAACTCTCCCACACTAACAGAGGATCTCGACCCGAGATCCTAGAGATAGCACCGGGTAGAAACGAAAAAGAAGAGGTAAACAAAGTTGCTTCTTTGACAGACGAGTGAAACCAAAGAACCTTGAGAGGTTGACCAAAATGAAAGAAGAATACAACGGAGATGAACGAAGTTAAGTGCACTCCGTTAGAAAAGAGGAACAAGGAGCATTATGAGAACCTTGAAGGCTGAAAGACATGAAACATTAGCTTACGAACCAAAAGAATATGAAACCGAAATGGTATGGCCAAGGAATAAGAATGACAAAATTTGGGCAGCACTCCGTCTGAAAATGGAAGGAATTAACAAGAACTTGAGGAGATGGAATGATACTTGATGAAATCAACAGCACACAGCCTCCGGAACAATTAAAAGAAAGGCACAAGGGGTAAGAAAGATTCAGGCAGCACTCCGGTTGAAAAGATAGGCAAAACTAGATAAGATGACGGAACTTGAATGGAGGACACAACAGTCCGGTTAAATTGATAAACAAGGAAAAGAACATGATCTCGATAAAACGATATGATGGTTTGGAGAGATCAACATCACAAAGCCTCCGGAATGAAAGAATAGCATGTAAATCAATGAAAGAAATGAATGGAGAAGAAAAAGACAACTTCTCCGACAAATGAATTAGGAAATCCTCCTTACGAAGAAGGGTTGAACGGAGTTGATGGAAAAATCAACACGAAATGAATAAGCTTGATGTGGGCTTATGGAAAAACATCTCAAAATTATGTGGTGACAACCGGCCACTGACGGAAACAAAGTGCTTGGATTGAGATCGACAAGGAGACGATAACTTATAACACCGGGAGGATAAATGAATAACTTGGGTCATTTATAAGCACCATAATAGCAACAATCCTCAAGGAAAGCTTTTAGGTGAATTATAACCCAAGATGACTCCAATGAATAAATTGAAGGGTTGAAAACATCTCCTGAACAAGGAAAAATGATGTTCTTGACAACCTGGCTCTGATACCAACTTGTAATGCCCAGGATGGGACTATACCTCCTACGTGTCGAGGCACGACTTAAAGGTATAAGCCCATCCTAGAATGATCTCAAGTTTGGTATCTTTGCACGACTCATGTAAAAGAGGGATTAAATTGCAAAAGAAGATAGTTGGCTTACACTCGCCACTTCACACAATACATTACATAAGCAATCATCATTCAAAACAACACAACCCGACTACGGGTGAAGATCCAAAAGAAAGATACCAAAACAACATAAAGCCACAGGTCAGGATCGAATCCTAGTAGAAACCACTACTGATCGTCGAAACGTCACAAGCATACGGCCAAACTCTTCTTCGAACTCCCGGTGAAGAACTGATCCATCTCCTGCATCAAACTCGGCTGAACCTGCATCTGGTGTGGTGAAGTAACTGTGAGCCACAGAGGACTCAGCAATCCCGTTCCCGGGTAACACGACTATTTAAGCCTTGGGTGAGGACAAGGCTGAAGAAAGAACAAGGGTTGAAGGAACAACAAGAGTCTGCAGCAGCACTAGCACTAACTTACGTAAAAGAGAGCGAGAAGAGAAGGCGCATCGGTCGAGAGATGATCACGAAGTGATCCTAGCTAAAGCTCAACAAACATAACCTCACCGTGTTCAACTCCCGAATCCCTATTTGGAAATTGACAGTCACGGTACACACGCTGGTAGTGTATCAGAACAATGTGTCAAGTTATCTACAACCGGATATTAACAAGCTCCCATCTGCCACATAACCGCGGGCACGGCTTTCGAAAGTTCAAACCCTGTAGGGGTGTTCCAACTTGGCCCATGACAAGCCCACGATCCGCGGAGTCGCAACTCCAAAGGTGGGAAGACCCGAGTATTCTCGGAATCCCGTGCTCAAGATACTCCGAACTAAGGTAAGGCTAATCCAGCAAATCCTCCCGGCGTGTCGACACCTTGATAGGTAGCCGCGCGTATCTAGTCTCAGGACACGACCGGATGGGCGATTCTACAGGTTTTTACCAAACCTCGAGTTTCCTCGTGGTGGCCCCGCAGACTCCCCGTTTCGGACCAACACTCATGTGGAGCACTGGCCCGGGGTTGTTGAATTAAGAAAGAGGGTTTGCAAAACCCTTATGCAAGTTTTATTAGTTATTAGGCGAATAGTACCAATGTTGGGACTTGCTGGAAAAGACTTAGCACTTAGCGGTTTATCAAGGGGGTCCCATACACCCCAACCGTGTTAGGAACGCATAATCAAGGAACATAACACCGGTTTATACGGTTCCTAATGGCATGAGTGGAACAAATCACCAAGCAAAAGGCTTAGCCTTCCACCCTTGCCAATATATAGATGATTTCATTTTAAGCATTTATATAGTGTGATATAACCCAACAAACTTCAACATGAAGCAAGCATCTTCAATCTTCACCTGCAACTAACAATGCTATAAGAGGGGCTGAGCGAAGCGTACTTAGCCATTCAACGGTTTGCATAGGAAGGGTGGTTAAACATGAACATGGTTACAAGTAGGAGGCTGACAGGAAAGACATGGGCATCGAGGCAAAACAATAGATCGAGACTACTAGCAATAGGCAAAGATAGTAATGGTATCCGGGTTCGGTCATCTTGCCTGGAATTCCACAAGGGAGAAGAACGGATCCATAAAGTAGACGGAGCAACATAGACGAGCGAAACCTCACAACTCCGGAACGAAACCGAAGCTAACAAGAGAAGCAACCGGAAAGAAAGAAACAACACGGTAAACACACAATCATAAGCATGGCATACGATGCACATCCAAGTATGATGCATGTCCGGTTTAAATGCATGGCATGGCAAAGTGCACAAACAACACTACAAGTTAAGTGGAGCTCAATATGCAACGAGTTGCGTATTGACGAAACACCACATTTTAATTATTTTGTTGACTCTCGTTATTTACAAGACAAGGTTAAATGTTTTTAACATAGCAAGAGGTGAAGCAAAAACAAACTACACTATTTAGACATTTTAAATGAGGCCGGAAATAACAACAACAATTCCGGGAAAATCCCCATGAGCATGTTTAGCAATTATTTAAGCAACAACAATTCACACATTTTAATGTTGTTAACATGATGCGGATGACATGATCAAGTTTTATGCAATTTTATTAAAAGGGTTGACATAAGAGATAAGAAGCATTTGTCACCGTGGTGAAAGGAAAGGGTGCCACGGCAACGATCCGAACATGATGCAACGGAAACATCTCGGTTCCGGTAACTCGTTGAGAGCGCGGTGCAAAAGATGACGGAGAGCGTGTCAAGCTAGAAGAAAGTGGGGCGATCCCGTTGCCGGGTTCCCACGAGTCGGCGACGAGGCAACCGAGGAGCACGACAAAAGATGAAACGGCACGGTGCTCACAAGGAAACATCTCATACAACACACAAGCATCACACGGGTCATCGTCTCGGGGTTATACCTTCGAAGCGTTAGTTCTCGGAGAGGTTCGAGATCATAGTGGAAGTAGTCATTCCGTGAGTCGTGGTACACGTCCGTAGAGGGAAGTAGTCGTTCACGTTTCCGAAGAGGTACTTGACGGGTCGTCGAGCGACGGTAGTTGTACTCGTTCCGTAGAGGTACTTGAGGGTCTTCGGACTTGCCGTACTCGGTTCTCGCGACGGAAGTGGTACTCGCGGTCGTCGAGCGTAGTGGTACTCGTTTCCGTAGAGGAAGTAGGCGTCCCGATATCGTGTCGTGGTACTTGACGTAGGGGGTACTTGCGGTCTCCTCGTAGGTGTACATGTCATTTTGTCGCCGTGTAGTCGAACTTGACGGTTCGTCGGCAACTCGAAGGGGTACTCGTTTCTTCTGAAGGTAGTCGTGCACGTTCCTGGACAACCCAATAGCACAAGGCAACACAAAATAAACAAAAATGGCAGCACGACGGGGCGACGAGGCCATGGCAGCGGCAGGAGTCGACGAAGCAGGAGGCTGGAGATGGAGTGCAGGGCGCCTGGAGGTCGAAGCAGAGGCTTGGGGCGCGGGCCGCTGCAGCCTTGCGAACAGCGGGGCGGCTGCTGGCTTCTTCGAGGGCTGAGGGACGCGCTGGAGATGATGCAGGGCGGCGCCGGGCCAGCAGAGGAGGGAGCTGCTCGAGGGCTCCAGGAGGCGAGGAGGAAGGGCCTCGGCCTGGAGGTCACTCCATGGCGCGCAGGGCCATGGCGCGTCGCTCGGCCGAGAGGAAGGCACGCGGCGGCGTTGTCGTGGTACAGGCGGCGGGGATGAAGGCAGCAGGGGGCGACGGCCCTTGCGGCAGACGGCGGCAGCTCGTCCCGGCGACGCTGCGCAGAGGGAGGCCACGACGCGCGCTGGGGAACGGGGCGCGTCGGGGCTCCAGAGAGGAGGGCGCGGCGGAGGAGCACGGAGGCTGCGGCCTGGAATCGGGGAGAGGGAGCGGCGCTCGAGGGAAGAGCGAGGCACTGGGGAGTTGGGGTCGCGAGGGAGATCCAGGTCGGGTCGGGCGCTGGGTGCGAGGGGAATCGGGGCGAACGAGGAGTGCTAGCGGCGGCGTGAGGATGAGGGACGAGAGGAGCGAGGAGGGTTCGAGAGGGAGACGGTCGCTAGGTTAGGCCGCTGGTCGGGCCGTGGGAAGCTGAATGGGCCGGAGGGAGGCCCAGTACAGCGGCAAGATAAGGCCTTTCCCGTCTTAAATCCTTTCTGCAATTAAACAATCCACAGAATATAAGACGGAAAAAAAGGCCAGGGGTTCACGGGATGAATTTGAAAGAAGTAACAATACTTCTGGACTCCTGGAATTATGCACCATTTAAATAAAATACTCTGGCATTATTTAGAGATAGAAAAATAATTCAAGTTTGAATTTACTTCAAACTAGAGCCATTTTTGAATCTGACCAGAGCATATCTGAAAAGGATGAAATTTGGAGGAGGGCAAATGGCATGGTCTAGAATTTTTAGGAAAAGAATGAACATTAATGGAGGTGGCGAAGAACTCACTTGCATGATGAAGTAAAAGAATAAGAGGAAGAAGAAGAAGAAGGATGGGTGTTGCATGGGACATATGCATAGGGCAAGCAACAAAATAAACATAGTGCAAAGCACAACAAGATGGACCTCACAATGCACATGATGAGCATTTTGGTGAAGCTCGGGAAAAAGATTAAAGAATTGTTGGCAAAGTTTGAGGCAAAGAATTGAGATAGAAATGCATGGAGAAAATATGCAAGTGTGTTGGGTTATTCCGAAGCAATGGAATATTATTATAATAGCTCCCTAAAATATTGGGAGTATATGTTATAAAGAGAAGACATTCTTCCCTCGATTTAAATGGACCGAAGGTCCACACGATTTATTTAGGTTGAGATGCAAAATAAAAATGACATGATGGCATGATGACATGATGCAATGCAAAAATAAATAACACAAGCACAATGAAACACACGGGGGAACCCGGAACATCTGGAATCTTCTGGAATCTTCTGGGACGTCGGTCTTCGGGCGTCACAGAGAAGGGGACCAATGGCTATACAAACTGACGTCTGATAAGTACAGAGCGCCTCAAGAAGGCAGTCTAGCCAATCTCCTCCGACTCAATAGTGTTTGTAGCTATGGTATGGATCTGGTCTGAAGACCAATGGGTCTCTCTTATTCATATGGCATAAAATTGGAAAACTTGAGGGAAAATTCTTCTCAATTTTCATGGTACAGTTCCTTTGCATGCCACTGTTCCATTACTTACTACCTGAATTTTCTATATACGAAATTCTGACATCTACGGTACTTGTCGTCTATTTCTGGTGGAAGATATTCCAAAGGTGAAAATAATACTGAGTCGAATAGTTTCCTCATTCTTATTTTGGTTTTCGTATCACGGATGTTGGTTCGTGCTTTATGGCATTTCAACGAGCAAACTACTCCAATTCCACAAAGGATTGTCAATGAAACTACTATCGAAATTATTCGGACCATATTTCCAAGTGCCATTCTTTTGTTCATTGCTATACCATCGTTTGCTTGCCCTCGTTGGTTCTCCAAACTAGCCGCCGGCATGGGCAGTTGTACTCCATCCCCATTGTCAAGTGTACGGCGACTGAAGCTAACCAACAATGGAAGATAATGGCATGGGGTTCCATCTCGACGCGGTAGACATGTAAGGAAACCCTGCACATGATGGATATCTATGAATTGTTGCTGATGTAGTGGACAAGGGTCTACGGCTGACTAATCATGCGGCCTGACATGACCATGCCTTTGTAGATTTCCCCTCCGTGAAGAGTTCACGGATAGCTTAGACCACCCAGATCCAGTTCCTCTTGCAGTCCTCAAGGAGATTGATGCGACGAGCGTCGAGACGGTTGACTCTAATGTTGGGTCAGGGTGCGGACAGCGAGACGACGGTGAAATCCAGGGGCGGCAAGAGGACGATCGTCACCGTCGTCGGGAGGCGTCTCTGACTAAGTCCGCACAATCGACAGATAAAGTGAACCCGCGGGCTCCAGGGTGGACAAAAATGTGAGTTCTGAAACCAGGCGCCATGTAAACAGACCCTCGCATGAAATTTTGTATGAAGTGCTCCTCCTACATCAGACACTTCCAAAGGAAATTGCTATGTATATTATTATTTTAGGCTGCTGGAATATTTGGACGCAGAGAAATAAAATCATCTCCAAGAATGAAACACCAACTCTCAGATCATGGAAATTCAATTTCAAGCAAGACATGTTGTTGGTTAGGCAGCGAACAAATAACAAGTTCGTTGACTCACTCGACTCCTAGATAGAATCCTCTCTAAGCTAAGACCCTTTATTTATTTATCATGTTAGAGCGAACTGGCATTGGATAGATGGAGATGTTTTCTTATTTCCTTTTGTAAATTTATTTGTACATATTATTTTAATGAAAATTATACCGTAGAAGAGTTCAAAAAAAAATTCATATGAATCAGATCAGTCCTCTTAGGGAATCCATTTCCCATACGAGCAGGGAAGAGAACAGGGTAAAGCCTTGTACAATGCAAGATGCTCAAAGAAGGTGCTTAGAGAAATGAAGCAGTTTTTTAAGCATTGATGATTAATTAGGCATCTCTTGTGTAAAATAGGCAGTGACGCTTAAGAAAAACTTGATTTTTTTTTCTAAGCATCTCCTTGAGCGCTCCTAGCATTGTAGGAGGCCTAACATTAGGCCTTAAGTAGTACAAACAGGACTAACTCGACGCCTGACATTATGTGAGCACACTAGCCCAATCCAAGGCCGAAAGAGACGACGGGCTTGTATGAACAGAAGCCCGGCAAGCTAGTAGGAAATTCCTGGCAAATGGGTCCTCGACTCCTCGTGGCATTCGTCACTGGCTAGGCCACAGGCCAGAGGGACTGCACGAGCTCGGCGTAGCAGGCGAAGACGACGGCCAGGGCCAGCCCGAGCAGCGCCGCGCCGAGGGCCACCGGCGCGCTCCCGGCCACCCAGAGCGACATGCTCACCAGGAGCGCCATGGCGAACGACCACAGCAGCACCTGCGCGGCCGCCGCCCGCGCCCACGCGAGCCGCTGCCGGGCGCCGTCCTCCGGGAGCGCGCACAGCGCCAGCAGCGACGTGAGCACGCAGAAGCTGAGCAGCTGCGACGCGAACACCGAGAGGAGGAGGTACTCCTCGCGCGCCTTTAGCTGCGCGGCGAACAGGGCGCCGGCGACGAGGACGACCAGCGAGAGCGTCCGCGTCGCCGTGGGCGAGGCGCAGGAGCATGACCTGCAGTTGCCGCAGGCGATCTCGTCGGCCGCCGCCGCGGCCAGCAGCGGCTGCTGCTTCTCCATGTCGGGATCCGGCTCGTCGGTGGCTCCCATCACGCACGCACGCACAATGGTAAGCGAGCTGTCTCCGCAAATCCGTGCAGGCGAAACTGCAGAGGTCGGGTATATAAGAGGAGACGCCGCTTGCTGATAAGCTCGGGCGCGGCAGAACCAAGATACGTGTGTGTAAAAGGCCAAGCTTGAATGGCGAGCGGGATTTACAAGATTGGAAGGATGTGCGTACGTCTGAGTATCTTAGGTAGCTCGAGAAAGTCCAAAACAAAAACCCTCCTCGTACTATCGTTTAAAAAAAAAAACTGTGGGTCCAAATCCAACTGCTTATGTATGTTCTTCCCTCTCAAGGAGCAAGGGCAGTCCCCTTGATCATTGCTGACACTCTGCAAGCTGATGCTGAAGCTTAAAAAAAGCAGCTACGTTAACCTTCCGTAAGGTGGAAGGAGGCGAATTAACAGTAGCCCGGAGGCCGAGCAGACACCAGAGGCACAGGAGTTGTAGCCTTGTAGGTGTCGGTTTCTCCAGATGTTCAATATACTCCTGCAAGTATAACGCATAGTGGAAGACAACAACATCCACTGTAGGCTGTAGCGGCCTGTTCCTTGTCCAGATGGATAAATTCGTTCAGAGTTTCTGAAAATACTTTTTTGTGTGTGTTCTGTCTTCGAATTTCAGAACGAATAATACCAGCAGCATCTCTAGCCGAGCTATACTGCAAAACCAACTCTATGATAGTACTCCCTCCGTTCCGAATTACTTGGATGTATCTAGAACTAAAATACATCTAGATACATCCATTTCTGCGACAAGTAATTCCGAACGGAGGGAGTATGATATAGATATACTGTCAATTCTGTCAAAAAAAAAGATACTGTCAATTACTCGTATAAGACCATAGTACAAAGAGCCTAACTGTTTGTGAATAAGAAGATTTAGGCACATAAGAGTTACCTAGCTATAACACATTTCCAGATGCCCCTAAAGCATCACATACAGGGAAGCTATGATTTTAAGAGGACACTCCCTCTGTTTCTAAATATAAGCCTTTTTAGAGATTCCAGTGCGGACTACATACGGAGCAAAATAAATGAATCTATAATCTAAAGTACGTCTATATACATCCGAATGTAGTCCGTATCAAAATTTCTAGGTCTTATATTTAGAAACCGAGGGAGCACATACTTGCATCCCCCACAAACTGCAGAAAGTCTGATGCTGTCAATGACAGGAAGGCTAGCTAGCCCGGGAGTTCACCATCAGTCTGCACTATGTAGGTGTCAGGACTCAGGACAGATCGTCAAGAAGTTAGTGCTAGCTGAACATGCTTGTTTAGCTCAACCCAGTTAATGCTTGACTGTTAACGCACCTTGCTTAACACCACCAATATCTTCTGGAATGGAGCTCATACACAAATATCTTATACGAATGACAGTCTGAGTATCATCTCAGCAGCAATAACCGATGTGAACTTGCATGCATTCTTCAAGCACAACCTATTACAGTATTAGAGAACTCACCTATTCTTGCAGATAATATCCCTAGTTCTATCATGCACAAGAAGACAGTGTAGCATAGCATCCAAATAAATAGAAATGGGAGTCATGATCTAACCAGGTTGAAAGATCCAGTCTCCCTAATTATAAGTACTTGTTGATTAAAAAAAAACTCTACCAGTGCTTTCCATCTCTGGAAAATTTGGTCGTAACATATTTCATCATCCCTGTGTTTCTAGATGACAAAAGGATCAACCATTGGAAAGGCTATAGCTTGGCCAAGGAGTAAGCTTGATCAACATTGCCGACAGTTCGGCGTCAGTCATCATCAAAATGATCATTTTGCGCTCCTGCAAGAATTCAGGACATGGTACGGCAACGTAAAAATGAGAATGGTATTGCACACCAATATAGGTTGAAATTCTTGCACCTCTCTTGTGCGCATTTTCGAATTGGTCTGGTCTGAACAGAGCATGCACCTCTGCTTCCGCTTCCCAAAAAGCTCACGCCTTTACAGCCTCTTTGCGGCCAGCCGTTCGTCCTCAGTGGTAAGTCCCTCAATCAGTGAAATATATGTACTGTCATCAGGGGTGATGCCATTGCCCACCATTTCTTTCACCAGCTCCTCAGCATCGTCTCCCTGGCCATTCTTGCAGAGTCCTTGTATCATTGCATTATATGTCAAAACTGTTGGGTTGAACCCCTTGTCTATCATCTCATCCCGAACCTTCAGAGCATCCTTGACGTCACCCTTCATGCTGTAGCCGCTGATCAGGGTGTTGTAACTGACAAGGTCTGGCTTGATACCCCTCTTTGTCATCTTCTCAATGAGCCCACGCGCTTCATCGAGACGCCCCAGCAAGCACAGCCCCCTCATCAGAGTATTGTATGTCACGTCATCTGGTGTGATCCTCTTCTTCTCCATTTCTCCCATGATCTCAAATGCCCGGTCCATATCTCCACTGGTGGAGTGGCTATTGATCAGGGCATTGTACATGACAAGGTCAGGCCTGATGCCTCTCCTCACAGCCTCATTGAACAGCCTATCGGCCTCCTGGACCATCCCCTTCTTGGACAAGGCATATATCAATGACGTATAGGTCACCACGGTCGTACGAATCCCTTTCGCAGCCATATGTTCAAACATCTTCAGTGCTTTCTTCTCCTTACCCTCTTTGCAGTACCCGTTGATCAATATATTGTACGTGAACGCATCTGGTGCAAGCCCGTTTCCACCCATCTCCTCAACCAACGCATGCGCCTCCGCAGCACGCCCTTCCATGAACAACGCGTGCACAAACAAATTGTATGTCGCGACTGTCATGGAAACCCCCCTCGCTACCATTTCTTCCCTGCAACGCAGCGCGGCCTCCAGATTTCCCCGGTCACAGTATGCACCTATCAACGCGTTGTACATCATCGGATTTGGCTCCACCTCTCCCTTAGCCAGCATTTCTTCGAACACCTTGGCTGCTTCCTCGACCTTGCCGACCTTGCACCACCCAGAGATAACCGTGGCGTAGGTGTACTTGTCGGGGGCAATACCACCGCGCTCCCGCATCTCCCGCATGATATCCAGCCCCGCCTGGACGCGACCGCGGGCGCAGAACCCGGCGATGACGGTGTTGTAGGTGACGGCGTTGGGGCTGGGCATCTGTCGGAGGAGCTCCAGCGCGCGGACGGGCTTGCCGGAGGAGCAGAGGTGGCGCAACATGATGTTGAAGGTGGTGGTGGAGAGCGGGAGGCGGAGGCGGAAGATGTCGGCGAAGAGGACGAAGGCGGGGGCGGAGGGGAGGGAGGAGAGGAGCGGGTGGAGCGTGGCGGTGGGAATGGGGAGGGAGAGCGACTTGAGCCGGGAGTAGAGGCTGAGCGAGATGGTGTGCGGGCGGCCGGCGATGGAGGCGGTGAGGAGCAGGTGGGGCAGCGAAGGAGTAGCGGAGAGGTGCGGCAGCACGGCGAGCGGGGAGAGCGCCGGGTCGGCGGACAGCGCCGACTTGAAGAGCGCGAGCGCCGCGGCCGGAGTGGGCGCGGCGCGGGCGGCCGCCGCGACGGCCGCGGGGGAGGTGGGCGGCGCCATGGAGACGGAGATCGCTGCACCGAGAGGGGGTTTCGCGAGGTTCTTGTGGAGTACCGAAGGTATGGAACAAAAGGCGTCCAGGACCTGAAGACCGAAAAAAAAACTGGTATAAGAGCATCTCGGTAGCGCCGCGCGCAAAAAAACAGATATGCCGCGCGCGCATTGTCTGATTTGGTGCGGCGCGCAGCACTGGCTCCAGCAGCCGCGCTAAAATGCAGCGCGCGCCGCTCCAGCAGCGCGTCAAAATGCAGCGTGCGACTCGCCGGTGCATTGCATATGGCATTTTTTAACACAAAATGATGAACATTTTCAACGTAATAAAAATTTCACACAAACAAGTTGATGAAGTTCATGCCCACAAGTTCATCCAACCAAGTACAAAATGCAAATCAAGTTCAATACACAAATGAAAGACACATCATTCCTCGTCCTCGTCCCCGTCCTCGTCCTCATCTTCGAAAGACGATTCTTCTGCCTCCGAAGATGAATCTTCACCCCTCTCGCGCACCGCATCACGTGAAGCTCCGACGGTGTTGGCCATAGCGTCGGGGGGTGCTCCAAAGCCAGCCATGATGGCCGGAGGTGCACCCATGCCTCCCATGAGAGAAGCAAAACTCATGCCTCCCATGGTGGCCATAGCGTCGGGGGGTGCTCCAAAGCCAGCCATGCCTCCCATTGCACCTAAACCGCCCAAGGTACCTCCGAAGCCACCCATGCCACCCATGGCTGTAATGCCCCGGATGTAATACTTTCCCTTTTGGGCATATAATATATCTCTGGCTTCATCAATTCCATTTCGGGTTCTTTGTCTTTTGGGTTTTCGTCATTTTGCTGTGTGCGTGTGTGGCATTCATTCATATCATGTAGTAATGTGCATCGCATTGCATTTGTGTTGTCGGTTGCATCCGGTTCCACGCGTTCCTTCCCGTTGTCCGTTTCGCGTTCCGGAGCTCCCTCACGTGTCCGTGGCGTCCCGTATGCCTACTTTGGTGTTTGGCCGTGTAACGTTACCGGTTTGGCGCGAGTCTTGTCGTGTGTTGTTGTTTTGGTGTGTGTAACCCGCCTGTGAAATCTCGTCGCGTTTCGAGTCCGTTTGATACCCCAACAGTTATTCTCGTGGGCTCAAAGTGCCTCTACTTTGAGGCCCAAGACACCCCTCCAACAGCCCACCAACCACTCCTAGCCACTCCTATCATCTAGGCCATCCAATTCTAATCGTGTGGCCGAAAATCGCACTCCATTTGGACAACCCTAGCTCCTTGTGCCTATATATTTGTCCACTTCCCCCAATTTCGTCCCAAATCAAGGAAACCCTAGCCCCCACCTTCTCCTTCCTCCAGCCATCACCACCTCGCCGGAGTTTCGCCGGAGCTTCGCCGGAGTTCGCCGGAGCTCCACCACCTCACCGGAATCCCACCGGGATTCCTCCACCTCATCTCCTTCGGCCCCTCTCCTCACCACCGCCGCCACGCCACCCTCACCGGCCGGAGTAGCCGCCTCCACGCCGCCGGCCGGCGCCGCCCCAGCTGGGCGCCGCCGTCTCCGTCCGCCGCGCGGGCCGCGTCGCCAGCTGGGCGGCTCGATCCAAGCGCCTCGCCCAGGCCGCCTCCTCCCGCATCGCGCGAGCCCGAGCCTCCAGATCCGCCCAGATCGCCAGATCGCCGCACCTGGGCCTCCACCGCTCCCGAGCCAGATCGCCGCCTCTTCGCCTGGGCCGCCGCTCCACCGGGCCGAGGCCAGCGCCTCCAGCGCCAGTTCGCCTGGGCCGCGAGGCCTCCAGCCGCCGTCTGCCCTAGGGCCCCGAGGCCCATCCAGGCCGCTCCTCCGCCCAGATCCGTCCAGGCCGGCGCCCAGGCCTTCGCGGGCCTCCTCCCTCCAGCCCGCATCAGCCGCTTCCCGGGCCAGATCCGCCGCCGCGGGCCAGTTCAAGCCCTTTTGCTACAGGGATATGAGGTTGACCTCAATTTTCCACTAAGTCCCTGTGATTTGTGTGTCTGATGCATATTTCATATGATGATAACTTCTTGTGTGTTGCTCCGTTTTGCGCAGATGACATGTCCAGACGTTCGTGGTGACTAGCACTACGTTTCATTTCATTGGGCCATGGGCCATGCATGTTTGAGATCACCTAGGTGCTTAAAATTCTGTTGCAAGAGTGCATCCCGTTATAAACTGCTGCTATGTGTTGTTTTTATGCCATCTTTGCATAGTGATATCTTTTAGCTCGTTTATCCGAATGATGCAAATGACATGTCCACGTGTTCGTCTTGCCATGCTCTACATGTTGTTTGTGTTAGGTTGCATGATAGATTTATTCTTGCCATGGTTATCTTCGTTGCAAAGTGCTATGTGGCTGTTTAGTTGTTTAACTTGTTATGAGATGCCATCTTGTTGAGCTCATTGCTATCGTTGTGTTTATCTCCATGATGCATGCTTAGGTGTTTTGGAATCACCATCATGTGTACTTTGATGTGGTGCTTACCACTTGCCATGTTTAGTTTTGAGGTGACTTAAACTTGCTCTCGTAGATGCCATGATGAAACTGCTGTTTTAACACTTAGTGAAATTTCACTAAGTCTGGAATCTGTAATTCTCAGATGCCATGTTTGCTTGCTGTTCTAGGACAAACCATGATAGTTTTGGGGTGACTCTTGATGGTTCCTTGTAGTATATATTGTTGGCTATCCATTCATGCTCTCACATGCTTATTTGAGTGGCTGTAGCATATTTAACTTTTGCTCCAAAGTTTCAATAAAATTCTGCTGTCAGGATTTTATTGTCAAGTTCAATATGTCAAAGCTTGTTGCTATTGATCCGTGGCTCCTTTGTGGGTGCAACCTTGGACTTATTTGCTGTAGGATATGTCTAGTTTATGTTCATGCTCTTTGCCATGATGTTTGAGTGCTGTAGCTTATTTATCTTGTGCTCCGAAGTTGCTATGTGGCTGTAATTTTCAGCTTTCGCCTATTTCTTGTTTCGGGCATAACTTTTAGCCCGTAGCTCCGATTTCAGCAAGTCTTATATGAAACTTGTTTGTTTTTCCGTGTAGATTCATAATATCCTATTGTTGTCATGTTTTGAAGTGTTTTTCTTGAGTGCTATTTTCCGTGCTCCGTGTGCTCCCTTAGTGCATCCATCATGCATCCATCATTTTTGTGTGCGCATTGCATCTTGTTGATTCATGCCTTGTGTGATTGTATTGTTTAGAGCCGGAAGCTGAGACCGAGTACGAGTACGACCATGAGGTTTCCAACGAGGTTGAGCACGAGGACCCCTCTTACGATCCGAACGACAACTCTTCAGGCAAGATGACCGAACCCGGATACCATTACTATTTTTGCCTATTGCTAGAAGTCTCGATCTATAGTTTTGCCTCGATGCCCATGTCTTTCATGTCAGCCTCCTACTTGTAACCATGTCCATGTCTAACCACCCTACCTATGCAAACCATTGATTGGCTATACGTAGGCTTCGCTCAGCCCCTCTTATAGCGTTGCTAGTTGCAGGTGAAGATTGAAGATGCTTGCTTCATGTTGAAGTTTTGTTGGGTTATATCACACTATACAAATGCTTAAAATTAAATCATCTATATATTGGCAATGGGTGGAAGGCTAAGCCTTTTGCTTGGTGATTTGTTCCACTCATGCCGCTAGGAACCGTATAAACCGGTGTTATGTTCCTTGATTATGCGTTACTCACACGGTTGGGGTTTATGGGACCCCCTCGATAAACCGCTAAGTGCTAAGTCTTTTCCAGCAAGTCCCAACATTGGTACTATTTGCCTAATAACTAATTAAACTTGCATAGGGAGTAATTAACCCTCTTTCTTAATCAACAACCCGGGCCAGTGCTCCACATGAGTGTTGGTCCAAACTGGGGTTACGCGGGGCCACCTCGAGGGAACTCAAGGTTTGGTAAAAACCTGTGGGATCAACCATCCGGTCGTGGCCTGAGACGAGATACGCGCGGCTACTATCAGGGTGTCGGCACGCCGAGAGGATTTGCTGGATTAGCCTTACCTTAGTTCGGAGTATCTTGAGCACGGGATTCCAAGAATACTCGGGCCTTCCCACCTTGGAGTTGCGACTCCGCGGATCGTGGGCTTGTCATGGGCCAAGTTGGAACACCCCTGCAGGGTTATGCACTTTCGAAAGCCGTGCCCGCGGTTATGTGGCAGATGGGAGCTTGTTAATATCCGGTTGTAGATAACTTGACACATTGTTCTAATACACTACCAGCGTGTGTACCGTGACTGTCAATTTCCGAATAGGGATTCGGGAGTTGAGCACGGTGGGGTTATGTTTGTTGAGCTTTAGCTAGGATCACTTCATGATCATCTCTCGACCGAGGCACTTCTCTTCTCGCACTCTTTCACGTAAGCTAGTGCTAGTTGCTGCTGCAGACACTTATTCTTTCTTCAGCCTTATCCTCTCCCAAGGCTTAAATAGTCATGTTACCCGGGAACGGGATTGCTGATTCCTCTGTGGCTCACAGTTACTTCACCACACCAGATGCAGGTCCGATGGTGAGCTATCCAGGTGATGGCACCGAGCTAGACTGGGAGTACGACGAGGAGCGTAGCCGTTACTATGTTCGTTATCATGATGATCAGTAGTGGAGACTTCTACTAGGATTCGATCCGACCTGTGGATTTAAATTATGTTTGGTATCTTGTCATTTGGATTTTACCCTTAGAAGGGTTGTGATGTTTTATTGAATGATGTTTTGGATATGTAATGTATTTGTGTGACATGGCGAGTGTAAGCCAACTATTTTATGTTTTCCATCCCCATGTTTTACATGAGTTGTGCAAAGATACCAGACTTGCGATCATTCCAGCATGGGGTTATGTCTCTAAGTCGTGCCTCGACACGTAGGAGATATAGTCCCATCCTGGGCATTACAAGTTGGTATTCAGAGCCTTCTCCGACCTAGGAGCCCCCACTGATTGATCGAATCGTTGACGGTCGAGTCTAGGCACACACTGAAAAATATTTTGAGTCCTATATTTATATCGGAGAGTAGGATTTCTTTGCTTCTCATCCCCTTTCTCTCTGGTGAGGACTCCTGACGACTACTCTTGCCTCTTCTACTTTCAAAAAATGCACCAATTTTTTTTAGGAATCTCGCGAGTATTCTGGGATTGTTTCGATGTTCTTGTGACGAGAATATTGTTCTCGATGCCTCCTGACATTAGGGGTTGTGGCAGTGTCTCGGGGAGTTGAGCTTCGGGGTATTGTCGTCACAAGCATATCGCGGCAGTACTAAATACTTAAGACGGCCGACATCGAAAATCTCTCCTATACGGTTAGTGGCAAGATAACCCCGACATCACCCAGTACTGGGGAGGTAGTTCGGGAGTATTGCCATAGCTTGTTATAGTGGATGCTTTTCGAAGGTCCGAGGTAGACAGTTTCCGAGAAAGACTGGTTATGTGTTGAAGGATGGATACAGCTGGATGTATGTTTAGAGTTGATTGCGCGGTGCTTCCCCTGTATCCCCAACACCTGATTGCATAACTGGAATCTTTCGGAAATTAATAGGTGGGTTTATCCAGTAGATCGTAGGCATTCTTCCAACGAATGCAGGTTAGCGAGTTCGGGGTTCTACATTGAGTGAAGTGGTTTTATGACCGATGTTCCGATCGGGAGTTGCATCTTAAAGGGTCCTTGGCTATGCTGATCCGGGGATTGCAAAACCCTTTCGTAACGCGTTCATATGCTTTCAGCACGAAGATGTTAGAACGAAGCTCCTATCTTGTGTTTGTTCCATCCGTACCTTGTTGTTTTTCTTATTTACCTTTTGTCCTCTATGTGGCTTCTCGTGAAGATTGATGTTATCATTAAACTGAGAATTTCATTCGTTCCTCTTGTTCGAATGATTATTGAGAAGACTTGTTGCAATTCATTCCATTGATTCAGCTTATACCTTCTGTCAATCAATTGCTGATTCGTGGTCATCTCTTTCAGGATGGCTCCGAAACGAGTTCCCAACGCTAACCCAGAGGGTGAAGAGGTCCCAGATCGTCCTCCTTCCCCTCCTCCTCTGTCTGAGGCTTGGAGAGCAATTATGCAGACTACAAATCAGAACACCCAGTTGTTGATGCAGATGATGCAGCAGATGCAAGCTAATCAAGCTAATCAGGGTGTTCCAGGGAATCAAGGCAATTTCTTCAACCAGCAGCACCATGCTACTCTTAACCAGTTCTTGGCCAATAATTGTAATGCCCAGGATGGAGTTATACCTCCTACGTGTCGAGGCACGACTTAAAGGCATAAATCCATCCTAGAATGATCTCAAGTTCGGTAATCTTTGCACAACTCATGTAAAAGAGGGGATAGTAAACTGAAAATAGTTGGCTTACACTCGCCACGTCACAGAATTACAGTACAAGTCTCAAACATCATACATTAAGAACATCACAACCCTCTAAGGGCAAAAGCCAAATGTCAAAGTACCGAACTCAGATAAATAAACCACAGGCGGATCGAATCCTAGTAAGAGACTCCACTACTGATCGTCCGGGTAGCGCACGTAGTACCGACTACGCTCCTCGTCGTACTCCCAATCCAGCTCGGTGCCATCACCTGGATAGCTCACAGCTGGACCTGCATCTGGTGTGTGAAGTAACTGTGAGCCACAGAGGACTCAGCAATCCCGTTCCCGGGTAACAGAACTATTTAAGCCTTTGGGTGAGGATAAGGCTGAAGAAAAGAATAAGTCTGCAGCAGCAACTAGCATCTAGCTTACGTAAGTGAGAGCGAGAAGAGAAGGCATCGGCGAGAAGTGATCACGAAGTGATCCTAGCTACAAGCTCCACAATCATAACCCCTCCGTGTTCAACTCCCGAATCCCTATTCGGAAATTGACGATCACGGAACACACGCTGGTAGTGTATTAGTAACATTGTGTCAAGTTATCTACAACCGGAATTAACAAGCTCCCATCTGCCACATAACCGCGGGCACGGCTTTTGAAAGTTCAAACCCTGCAGGGGTGTTCCAACTTGACCCATTACAAGCCCACGATCCGCGGAGTCGCAACTCCAAAGTGGGAAGACCCGATTATCCTCGGAATCCCGTGCTCAAGATATACCGAGCTAAGGTAAGGCTAATCCAGCAAATCCTCCCGGCGTGTCGACACCCTGATAGTAGCCGCGCGTATCTAAGTCTCAGGACACGACCGGATGGGCGATTCTACAGGTTTTTACCAAACCTCGAGTTTCCTTGAGGTGGCCCCGCAAACCCCCGTTTCGGACCAACACTCATGTGGAGCACTGGCCCGGGGTTGTTGATTAAGAAAGAGGGTTAATTACTCCCTATGCATGTTTAGTTTGTTATTAGGCAAAATAGTACCAATGTTGGGACTTGCTGGAAAAGACTTAGCACTTAGCGGTTTATCGAGGGGGTCCCATACACCCCAACCGTGTTAGGAACGCATAATCAAGGAACATAATACCGGCTTATACGGATCCTAACGGCATGAGTGGAACAAATCACCAAGCAAAAGGCTTAGCCTTCCACCCTTGCCAATATATAGATGATTTCATTTAAAGCATTTATATAGTGTGATATAACCCAACCAAACTTCAACATGAAGCAAGCATCTTCGATCTTCACCTGCAACTAGCAACGCTATAAGAAGGGCTGAGCGAAGCGTACTTAGCCAAGCAACGGTTTGCATAGGTAGGTTGGTTAAACATGTCAATTGGTTACAAGTAGGAGGCTGACAAGAAGAACATGGGCATCGAGGCAAAACTATAGATCGAGACTACTAGCAATAGGCAAAGATAGTAATGTTATCGGGGTTCGGTCATCTTGCCTGAAGAGAAGTCGTTCGGATCATAAGAAGGGTCCTCGTGCTCAACCTCGTTGGAAACCTCGTGCTCAACTTCGTACCCGGTCTCAGCTTCCGGCTCTAAACAAAACAATCACACCAAGCACCAATCAACAAGATGCAATGCGCACTCGAAAAACATGAATGCATGATGGATGCACTAAGGATGCACACAGAGCACGTAAAACATCACTCAAGCAAAACACCTCAAAACATGATAACAATCTGATATTATTAATCTACACAGAAAAACAACCAAGTTTGATATAAGATTCGCTGAAATCGGAGTTACGGGCTAAAAGTTATGCCCGAAACAAGATTTGAGCGAAAGCTGAAAATTACAGCAACATAGCATCTTCGGAGCTCAAAATAATTGAGCTACAGCACCCAAAAAGCATGGCAAAGGACTTGAACACAAACTAGACATATAGTACAGCAACTAAGTCCAAAGGTGCACCCCAACGGAGCCACGGATCAATAGCAACGATCTTGGACATATTGAACTTGACAATAAAATTCTGGCAGCAGAATTTTATTTAAACTTTAGAGCAAAAGATAAACATGCTACAGCCACTTAAATGGACATGTGAGGACATGGATGGAAAGACAACAATATATACTACAAGGAACAATCAAAATCCACTCCAAAACTATCATGCTTTGTCCTAGAACATCACACGAACATGGCATCGGAACGTTACAGATTTCAGACTTAGTGAAAAATCACTAAGTCCTAAAACAGCAATATCATCATAGCATACAAAAGAGCATGTTTAAGTCACCTCGAAACTAAACATGGCAAAGGGTAAGCACCTCATCAAAGTGCACATGAAGGTGATCCCGAAACACACAAGCATGCATCATAGAGGTGAACACAACGATTGCAACGAGTTCAACAAGATGGCATTTCATAACAAGTGAAAACACATCATATGAACATGGCACTTTGCAACGATGATAACAAGGCAATAATAAATCTACCATGCAACCTAGCACATACAACACGTAGTTCGTGGCAAGACGAACACGTGGACATGTCATTTGCATCATTTGGACAAACGAGCTAAAAGATATCACATGGCAAAGGTGGCATAAAAATAACACATAGCAGCAGTTTATAACATGATGCACTCTTGCAACAGCAAAACAAGCACCTAGATGATCTCTAACATGCATGACAACAACAGAGGAAACGTAGAGCACATCTCCACGAACGTCTGGACATGCTACACGCGCAAAACGGAGCAACACAGTAAAAGATATGCATGGTCAAACATAGCATTTCAGATTGACAGATCTGGGACTTAGTGGGAAAAAAAAGGGTCAACCTTAGCAGATCAGATCTGAGGGAAAAAAAAGACGGCGGCCCGATCCGGAGCGGAGGGAGCTGGATCCGGCCCAGAGTGGAGGATCTGGTGCGGTGGAGGCGGCGGCCCAGGGCGGCGGCGGCCCACCGCGGCCTCGGCTGGGAGGCGGCCCGGGTGGCTGAGGGAGACCCCGACGCGGCGGCGGCTGGGCGGCGGTTGGGCCCGCGGGGCGAAGCGGGGCGGCGGCCCAGCTCGGGTCGCCCGGAGGAGCGGCCTGCCTGGCGCCTGGATGCGGCTCGGTGCGGTACGGGCCGGCTGGCGCTGAGGCGCTCGGCCCACGGCGATGTGGTCCACCGAGCCAGCCGGCGCGGGAGGCCGGGGGGTGGAGCGGTGTACGGGCCTTGGCCCAGGCGGCGCGCGGGGGAAGCGACGCGGCGAAGCGGTCGGGCCCAGCGCGGGAGCCGTTGGTGGAGATCGACGAAGTGGGGACCGATGCGTCGGCTCGCTCGCTCGATCGGGAGCGTTGACCCGACCCCGACGAGGCGGTTCCTCGTTCGATCGAGGAGGAGCCAGTCCTTCGACCCGGCGGATCTGGCCCTGCTGGATCGGCCAAGTGGCAGTAGGTGATAGCAGATCTGAGAAAAAAAATAGGGGGAAGGAGGAGGAAGAAGATGGAGATGCCAAAATTAGACTAGGGTCTAATATATAGCAGGGTTTAGGGTTAGGGGGGAATTTAGGGGCGCTAGGAGCCCTCCGATCGCGATCCAACGGATCCGATCGCGGTGATAGATTTTAAAGGCCTAGAAGGAGATAAAAGAATGCAGTAGGGGTGTTTCCGGGACACGAAGTGAAGGCACTTCGGACCCACACGGACAACGGATGGAAAACCAACGGAGTCCAAACGAGATGAGATTTGAGAGGCGGGTTGCACACAACAAAACAACAACACACACAACAACCTCGCGGCACACCGGTAACGTTAAACGCCCGAACAACAAAGTAGGCCTACGGGACGTCACGAACACGTGAGGGAGCTCCGGAACGCGAAACGGACAACGGGAAGAAACACGTGGAACCGGATGCAACCGACAACACAAATGCAATGCGATGCACATGTCTACATGATATGAATGAATGCCACACACTCACACAACAAAACGACGAAAACCCGAAAGACAAAGAACCCGGAATGGAAATAGATGAAGCCGGAGATATATTATATACCCAAAAGGGAAAGTATTACATCCGGGGCATTACAAACTCTCCTCTACTACAAAAAGATCTCGTCCCGAGATCTAGGACTGGAAAAAGGAAGGGTACTCGGAACGAAGATGATCTTCTCGTTCCCAGGTAGCTTCTCGGTCTGTGTGATGTGACCACTTGACTTTCAGAAACTTGATGGACTTGTTGCGAGTCTTGTGTTCGGTTTCTTCGAGAATTGCAACTGGATGCTCTCGGTAGGAAAGGTCTTGTTGGAGATCAATCTCCTCAAACGGAATCATGCGCTCAGGTGCCTTGAAGCATTTGCGAAGCCGAGACACATGGAAGACATCATGAACATTTGCAAAGTTTGAAGGGAGCTCGAGCTGATAGGCTAGGTCGCCTCTTTTGCCAAGAATCTTGAAAGGCCCGACGTATCTAGGAGCAAGTTTTCCTTTGATACCGAATCTTTGGGTTCCTTTCATCGGAGAAACTCGGAGATAGACATGATCACCGATGTCGAAAGCCAAATCACGATGCTTGCCGTCATAGTAGCTCTTCTGACGCGACTGAGCGGCCTTGAGATTCTCACGTATGACTTTGCACATTTCTTCGGCTTCAGAGATCAAGTCATTGCCAAGAAGTTGACGTTCGCCTGTTTCAGACCAGTTGAGAGGGGTACGACACTTTCTGCCATATAGAATTTCAAACGGTGCTTTGCCTGCACTTGCTTGAAAGCTGTTGTTGTAAGAGAACTCGGCAAATGGAAGGCAGTCTTCCCATTTCATGCCGAAGGAGATGACACAGGCTCTGAGCATGTCTTCTAGAATCTGATTCACACGCTCGACTTGACCACTAGTCTGAGGGTGAAATGCAGTGCTGAACCTGATCTTAGTGCCCGTGGCGGACTGAAAGGAGTCCCAGAACCTTGATGTGAACAAACTTCCACGGTCTGAGGATATCACTTGAGGAATGCCATGTAGGGACACAATTCTGGAAGTGTACAGCTCTGCAAGTTGAGCTGCATTGATTGATTCTTTGACTGGAAGAAAGTGAGCGACTTTGGTAAGCTTGTCAATCACCACAAAGATAGCATCATTGCCTCGCTTGGATTTAGGAAAGCCAGTGACGAAGTCCATTTCAATGTGGTCGAACTTCCACTCGGGAATAGGAAGAGGTTGGAGAAGACCGGCTGGACGTTGATGTTCTGCTTTCACTCTTCTGCATACATCACATTCGTTCACGAATTGGGCAATCTCCCTTTTCATGCGTGTCCACCAGTAAGATTGCTTGAGGTCTTGGTACATCTTGGAACTGCCAGGATGAATGGAAAGGAGAGAATCATGAGCTTCTTCCATTATGAGCTTCCTGAGATCACCTTTGGGAACAACGAGTCTGTCCTCGAAGAACAAGGTATCTCTCTCATCAACACGGAAGCACTTGTATTTTGGAGTGCCCTTTGCAATGCCATGTTTCACTTTCTTCACCATGGTATCACTGAGCTGGGCCTCACGGACTTGATCTTCCAAGGTAGGAGCAATTTGGAGATTTGCAAGAAAACCCTGCGGAACCACTTGAAGGTTGAGTTTCCTGAATGCTTCACAAAGCTCAGGCTGGTACGGCTTGATAAGAAGGCTGTTGCAATATGCCTTTCTGCTCAAAGCATCTGCAATCACATTCGCCTTGCCGGGAGTGTATTCAATGCTGGGATTGTATTCTTGGATCATTTCAACCCAACGAGTCTGGCGGAGGTTCAGATGCGGCTATGTGAAGATGTACTTCAAGCTCTTGTGATCAGTGAAGATGTCGACCTTTCTGCCCAACAACAGATGTCTCCACGTAATCAGAGCATGTACCACAGCTGCTAGCTCGAGATCGTGTGTGGGATAGTTCTTCTCACTTGGCTTGAGCTGCCGAGAAGTGTAAGCCACAATTCTCTTATCTTGCATAAGCACACCACCAAGACCTTGAAGAGAAGCATCACAGAATACTTCATAGGGCTTGGTTTCGTCCGGAGGAGTCAGAACTGGAGCAGAGACAAGCTTATCTTTGAGGGTTTTGAATGCCACTTCACACTCGGGAGACCAAAAGTATTTGACATTCTTCTGAAGCAGGTTGGAAAGAGGCTTGGCAATCTTGGAGAAGTTTTCAACAAATCTTGTGCAATAGCTGGCAAGACCCAGAAAACTGCGGAGCTGCTTGACATTCTGAGGAGCTTCCCAGTTGACAATTGCTTCAACTTTCTCGGGATTAACCGCAATACCGTCAGCTGAGATGATGTGGCCCAGGTACAAAACCTTATCGAGCCAAAACTCGCACTTGGAGAACTTGGCATAGAATTTGTGCTCTCGGAGTCGATCAAGAACCAGACGCAAGTGCTTTTCGTGATCTTCTTCATTCTTGGAAAACACCAGAATATCATCCAGATACACAAGCATGAACTCGCCAGTATAGGGGTTGAAGATGTAATGCATCATCCTTGAAAAGGTAGGAGGAGCATTGGCGAGACCGAAGGACATGACGGTATACTCGTATGAACCGTAGCTCGTTCTGAAGGCCGTCTTGGGAATGTCTTCCTCGCGAATGCAAATTTGATGGTAGCCCATTCGGAGGTCAAGCTTAGAGAACACTTTAGCTCCTTTGAGCTGCTCAAAGAGTTCGTTGATGTTGGGGAGCGGATACTTGTTCTTAATCGTCTTCTTGTTCAATGGCCGGTAGTCAACACAGAGACGCTCCGTGCCATCTTTCTTCTTGACAAATAAGACACCACAGCCCCACGGAGATGTACTCGGTCTGATGAGACCCATACTCTCCTGCTTATCAAGCTGCTTCTTCAATTCCTTCAATTCATCCGGAGAGAGCTTGTAAGGACACCGGCACGCAGGTTCAGTGCCCGGCTCGAGTTCAATGACAAACTCCACCTGACGGTGTGGAGGCATGCCTGGAAGTTCTTCTGGAAAGACGTCTTGATATTCGTTCACCACAGGAATTTGATTTATGGCATTAATTTCGCCCTTATCATTAAGAGAGAAAAGCCGGATAGTATTATCCCTGGAGGCGAAGATAATCACATCTTCATCAGAATGAGTCAACTTGACTTCCTTTTGAGCACAATCAATATGAGCATCGTGCTGAGAAAGCCAATCCATTCCGAGGATGAGGTCGATGTCAGAATTACCAAGAATCACCGGTTTAGCCATAAAACGATAATCACCCATGCGAATGGAAACATCCGGAGCATATAAACTGGAATGCATCTGCTTTCCCGGAGAAGAAACTGCCAACTGCTTCGGTAAAGCTGCTGTGGTCACACTATGCTTGGATGCAAACGGGTATGACATGAAAGAATGCGAAGCACCCGAATCAAATAACACTTTAGCTGGAAAAGAGTTAACTGGAAGGTTACCCAAAATGACATCAGAAGAAGCCTCCGCTTGTGCTGCATTCATCAGATTGACTCTTGCTGCCTTTGGATCATGCCTGACAATAGCTGAACTCACAGGTGGAGGAGGAGGAAGACGCTTCGGATTCGGACATCTGTTGGCATAGTGACCTTTCTGAGTGCATTTGTTGCAAGTCACTTCTGAGAGAGGACGGAAAAGAGAGCCACTGGACTTGGAGCCTTGAGACTGAAACTGCTTCTTCGACTGGTTGCTCGGGTTGGGTGGGTGGGAGAAACCACGACCACTAGAGTTCTTGTTGTTGGAGTTGTTGGAGTTGTTGTATGGAGCTCGAAACACTGGAGGAGGAGGAAGCCAGAATTTCTGTTGTTTCGCAGCCAACTGAGACGATGAGGAAGAGTGAACAGTATCTCGAATTCTCTTCTTAGAAGCCTCCATCTTAAGCTGAGCTGCTTCTTGTTTCAAAGCCATGTTATAGAACTTGTCGAATTCGTCTGGCTCGAACAAAGTGAGAGCAAGCTGAAGTTCATCTTTGAGACCTCCACGGAACTGATAGATTTTACTCTTTGCATCAGGAATGTCTTGCTTTGCATAGCGAGCGAGGTTTTGGAACTTGACATTATACTGATAGACTGTCATGGAGCCCTGCTTGAGGTTGCGGAATTGCTCACGCATACCCTCGATGACACTTGTAGGAATGTGGTGTGAACGGAAATCCTTGCAGAAATTCTCCCAAGAGATCACTTGACCCGGCCTTGAGTCTTTGTACTGCTGCCACCAGTCAGCTGCTTGATCTTTCAGTTGGAAGGCTGCAAACTTCACATAGTCATCTTCTTTCACGTTATTGCACTCAAAATGCTTCTTTATGTCGGTCAACCAATCCTCAGCATCAAGAGGGTCGACACAGTAACTGAAAGCTTTAGGATTGTTAGCCAGGAACTGGTTGAGAGTAGCATGGTGCTGCTGGAAGAAGTTGCCTTGATTCACTGGAACACCCTGATTAGCTTGATTAGCTTGCATAGCTTGCATTTGCTGCATCATCTGCATCATCAACTGAGTGTTCTGAGCTGTAGTATGCATAATTGCTCTCCAAGCCTCAGGCGGAGGAGGAGGGGAAGGAGGATGCTCTGGGACCTCTTCCACCTCTGGGTTAGCGTTCGGAACCTTTTTCGGAGCCATCCTGTAAGAGATGACCACGAATCAGCAATTGATTGACAAAAGGAATAAGCTGAATCAATGGAATGAATTGCAACAAGTCTTCACAATAATCATTCGAACAATAAGAATGAATGAAATCATCCGAACAAGAGGAACGGATGATATTCTCAGTTAAATGATAACATCAATCTTCACGAGAAGCCACATAGGGAACAAAAGGATAAAATAAGTAAACAACAAGGTACGGAAAGGAACAAACACAAGAGAGGAGTTTCGTTCTAACATCTTTGTGCTGAAAGCATATGAACGCGTTACGAAAAGGTTTTGCAATCCCCGGATCAGCATAGCCAAGGACCCTTTAAGATGCAACTCCTGATAGTAAACTCGGTCATATAACCTCTTCACTCAATGTCGAACCCCGAACTCACTAACCTGCATTCGTTGGAAGAATGCCTACGATCTACTGGATAAAACCCACCTATAGATTTCCGAAAGATTCCAGTTATGCAATCAGGTGTTGGGGATACATGGGAAGCACCGCGCAATCAATTCTAAACCTACATCCAGGTGTATCCATCCTTCAACACATAACCAGTCTTTCTCGGAAACTGTGTACCTCGGACCTTCGAAAAGCATCCACTATAACAAGCTATGGCAATACTCCCGAACTACCTCCCCAGTACTGGGTGATGTCGGGGTTATCTTGCCACTGGCTGTATAGGGGAGATTTTCGATGTCGGCCGTCTTAAGTATTTAGTACTGCCGCGATATGCTTGTTACAATGATACCCCGAAGCTCAACTCCTCGGTAACAGGAGGCATCGGGAACAATATCCTTGTCACAAGAACATCGAAACAATCCCAGAATACTCGCGGGATTCCTAAAAAAAAAATTTGTGCAAAATTTGAAGATAGGAGAGACAAGAGTAGACGTCAGGAGTCCTCACCAGAGAGAAAGGGGATGAGAAGCAAAGAAATCCTACTCTCCGATATAATATAGGACTCAAAAGTTTTCAGTGTGTGCCTAGACTCAACCGTCAACGGTTCGATCAAACAGTGGGGGCTCCTAGGTCGGAGAAGGCTCTGATACCAACTTGTAATGCCCAGGATGGAGTTATACCTCCTACGTGTCGAGGCACGACTTAAAGGCATAAATCCATCCTAGAATGATCTCAAGTTCTGTAATCTTTGCACAACTCATGTAAAAGAGGGGATAGTAAACTGAAAATAGTTGGCTTACACTCGCCACGTCACAGAATTACAGTACAAGTCTCAAACATCATACATTAAGAACATCACAACCCTCTAAGGGCAAAAGCCAAATGTCAAAGTACCGAACTCAGATAAATAAACCACAGGCGGATCGAATCCTAGTAAGAGACTCCACTACTGATCGTCCGGGTAGCGCACGTAGTACCGACTACGCTCCTCGTCGTACTCCCAATCCAGCTCGGTGCCATCACCTGGATAGCTCACAGCTGGACCTGCATCTGGTGTGTGAAGTAACTGTGAGCCACAGAGGACTCAGCAATCCCGTTCCCGGGTAACAGAACTATTTAAGCCTTTGGGTGAGGATAAGGCTGAAGAAAAGAATAAGTCTGCAGCAGCAACTAGCATCTAGCTTACGTAAGTGAGAGCGAGAAGAGAAGGCATCGGCGAGAAGTGATCACGAAGTGATCCTAGCTACAAGCTCCACAATCATAACCCCTCCGTGTTCAACTCCCGAATCCCTATTCGGAAATTGACGATCACGGAACACACGCTGGTAGTGTATTAGTAACATTGTGTCAAGTTATCTACAACCGGAATTAACAAGCTCCCATCTGCCACATAACCGCGGGCACGGCTTTTGAAAGTTCAAACCCTGCAGGGGTGTTCCAACTTGACCCATTACAAGCCCACGATCCGCGGAGTCGCAACTCCAAAGTGGGAAGACCCGATTATCCTCGGAATCCCGTGCTCAAGATATACCGAGCTAAGGTAAGGCTAATCCAGCAAATCCTCCCGGCGTGTCGACACCCTGATAGTAGCCGCGCGTATCTAAGTCTCAGGACACGACCGGATGGGCGATTCTACAGGTTTTTACCAAACCTCGAGTTTCCTTGAGGTGGCCCCGCAAACCCCCGTTTCGGACCAACACTCATGTGGAGCACTGGCCCGGGGTTGTTGATTAAGAAAGAGGGTTAATTACTCCCTATGCATGTTTAGTTTGTTATTAGGCAAAATAGTACCAATGTTGGGACTTGCTGGAAAAGACTTAGCACTTAGCGGTTTATCGAGGGGGTCCCATACACCCCAACCGTGTTAGGAACGCATAATCAAGGAACATAATACCGGCTTATACGGATCCTAACGGCATGAGTGGAACAAATCACCAAGCAAAAGGCTTAGCCTTCCACCCTTGCCAATATATAGATGATTTCATTTAAAGCATTTATATAGTGTGATATAACCCAACCAAACTTCAACATGAAGCAAGCATCTTCGATCTTCACCTGCAACTAGCAACGCTATAAGAAGGGCTGAGCGAAGCGTACTTAGCCAAGCAACGGTTTGCATAGGTAGGTTGGTTAAACATGTCAATTGGTTACAAGTAGGAGGCTGACAAGAAGAACATGGGCATCGAGGCAAAACTATAGATCGAGACTACTAGCAATAGGCAAAGATAGTAATGTTATCGGGGTTTGGTCATCTTGCCTGAAGAGAAGTCGTTCGGATCGTAAGAAGGGTCCTCGTGCTCAACCTCGTTGGAAACCTCGTGCTCAACTTCGTACCCGGTCTCAGCTTCCGGCTCTAAACAAAACAATCACACCAAGCACCAATCAACAAGATGCAATGCGCACTCGAAAAACATGAATGCATGATGGATGCACTAAGGATGCACACAGAGCACGTAAAACATCACTCAAGCAAAACACCTCAAAACATGATAACAATCTGATATTATTAATCTACACAGAAAAACAACCAAGTTTGATATAAGATTCGCTGAAATCGGAGTTACGGGCTAAAAGTTATGCCCGAAACAAGATTTGAGCGAAAGCTGAAAATTACAGCAACATAGCATCTTCGGAGCTCAAAATAATTGAGCTACAACACCCAAAAAGCATGGCAAAGGACTTGAACACAAACTAGACATATAGTACAACAACTAAGTCCAAAGGTGCACCCCAACGGAGCCACGGATCAATAGCAACGATCTTGGACATATTGAACTTGACAATAAAATTCTGGCAGCAGAATTTTATTGAAACTTTAGAGCAAAAGATAAACATGCTACAGCCACTTAAATGGACATGTGAGGACATGGATGGAAAGACAACAATATATACTACAAGGAACAATCAAAATCCACTCCAAAGCTATCATGCTTTGTCCTAGAACATCACACGAACATGGCATCGGAACGTTACAGATTTCAGACTTAGTGAAAAATCACTAAGTCCTAAAACAGCAATATCATCATAGCATACAAAAGAGCATGTTTAAGTCACCTCGAAACTAAACATGGCAAAGGGTAAGCACCTCATCAAAGTGCACATGAAGGTGATCCCGAAACACACAAGCATGCATCATAGAGGTGAACACAACGATTGCAACGAGTTCAACAAGATGGCATTTCATAACAAGTGAAAACACATCATATGAACATGGCACTTTGCAACGATGATAACAAGGCAATAATAAATCTACCATGCAACCTAGCACATACAACACGTAGTTCGTGGCAAGACGAACACGTGGACATGTCATTTGCATCATTTGGACAAACGAGCTAAAAGATATCACATGGCAAAGGTGGCATAAAAATAACACATAGCAGCAGTTTATAACATGATGCACTCTTGCAGCAGCAAAACAAGCACCTAGATGATCTCTAACATGCATGACAACAACAGAGGAAACGTAGAGCACATCTCCACGAACGTCTGGACATGCTACACGCGCAAAACGGAGCAACACAGTAAAAGATATGCATGGTCAAACATATCATTTCAGATTGACAGATCTGGGACTTAGTGGGGAAAAAAGGGTCAACCTTAGCAGATCAGATCTGAGGGGAAAAAAAAAGACGGCGGCCCGATCCGGAGCGGAGGGAGCTGGATCCGGCCCAGAGTGGAGGATCTGGTGCGGTGGAGGCGGCGGCCCAGGGCGGCGGCGGCCCACCGCGGCCTCGGCTGGGAGGCGGCCCGGGTAGCTGAGGGAGACCCCGACGCGGCGGCGGCTGGGCGGCGGTTGGGCCCACGGGGTGAAGCGGGGCGGCGGCCCAGCTCGGGTCGCCCGGAGGAGCGGCCTGCCTGGCGCCTGGATGCGGCTCGGTGCGGTACGGGCCGGCTGGCGCTGAGGCGCTCGGCCCACGGCGATGTGGTCCACCGAGCCAGCCGGCGCGGGAGGCCAGGAGGTGGAGCGGTGTACGGGCCTTGGCCCAGGCGGCGCGCGGGGGAAGCGACGCGGCGAAGCGGTCGGGCCCAGCGCGGGAGCCGTTGGCGGAGATCGACGAAGTGGGGACCGATGCGTCGGCTCGCTCGTTCGATCGGGAGCGTTGACCCGACCCTGACGAGGCGGTTCCTCGTTCGATCGAGGAGGAGCCAGTCCTTCGACCCGGCGGATCTGGCCCTGCTGGATCGGCCAAGTGGCAGTAGGTGATAGCAGATCTGAGAAAAAAAATAGGGGGAAGGAGGAGGAAGAAGATGGAGATGCCAAAATTAGACTAGGGTCTAATATATAGCAGGGTTTAGGGTTAGGGGGAATTTAGGGGCGCTAGGAGCCCTCCGATCGCGATCCAACGGATCCGATCGCGGGGATAGATTTTAAAGGCCTAGAAGGAGATAAAAGAATGCAGTAGGGGTGTTTCCGGGACACGAAGTGAAGGCACTTCGGACCCACACGGACAACGGATGGAAAACCAACGGAGTCCAAACGAGATGAGATTTGAGAGGCGGGTTGCACACAACAAAACAACAACACACACAACAACCTCGCGGCACACCGGTAACGTTAAACGCCCGAACAACAAAGTAGGCCTACGGGACGTCACGGACACGTGAGGGAGCTCCGGAACGCGAAACGGACAACGGGAAGAAACACGCGGAACCGGATGCAACCGACAACACAAATGCAATGCGATGCACATGTCTACATGATATGAATGAATGCCACACACTCACACAACAAAACGACGAAAACCCGAAAGACAAAGAACCCGGAATGGAAATAGATGAAGCCGGAGATATATTATATACCCAAAAGGAAAAGTATTACATCCGGGGCATTACAATAATCCAAACGCTTTCAGTTACTGTGTCGACCCTCTCGATGCTGAAGATTGGTTAACCGATATAAAGAAGCATTTTGAGTGCAGTAACGTGAAAGAAGAGGACTATGTGAAGTTTGCAGCCTTCCAACTCAAAGACCAAGCAGCTGACTGGTGGCAGCAGTACAAAGACTCCAGACCAGGTTGTGTGATCTCTTGGGAGGATTTCTGCAAGGACTTTCGCTCTCACCACATTCCAACAAGTGTCATCGAGGGTATGCGTGAGCAATTCCGCAACCTGAAGCAGGGCTCTATGACTGTCTACCAGTATAATGTCAAGTTCCAAAACCTTGCCCGCTATGCTAAGCAAGACATTCCTGACGCCAAGAGCAAAATCTATCAGTTCCGTGGAGGTCTCAAGGATGAACTTCAACTTGCTCTCACCTTGTTCGAGCCCGATGAATTCGACAAATTCTATAACATGGCGCTCAAACAAGAGGCAACTCAGCTCAAGATGGAGGCTTCTAAAAAAAGGATTCGAGATGCCGTTCACTCCTCCTCATCTTCTCAAGTCGTCTCAAAGCAACAGAAATTTTGGCTTCCTCCTCCTCTAGTGATTCGAGCTCCTTACAACAACTCCAACAGCTCCAACAACAACAAGAACTCTAGTGGACGTGGTTTCTCCCACCCACCCAACCCGAGCAACCAGTCGAGGAATCAGTTTCAGTCTCAAGGTTCCAAGTCAAGTGGTTCTCATTTCCGTCCTCTCTCAGAATGACTTGCAACAAGTGCACTCAGAAAGGTCACTATGCTAACAAGTGCCCCAACCCGAAGCGACTTCCACCTCCTCCACCTGTGAGTACAGCTATTGTCAAGCATAATCCAAAGTCTGCAAGGGTCAATCTGATGAGTGCAGCGCAAGCGGAGAATTCTTCTGATGTGTTTTTGGGTAACCTTCCAGTTAACTCCATCCCTGCTAAAGTTTTGTTTGATTCGGGTGCTTCATGCTCTTTCATGTCTCAACCATTTGCATCAAAGTACAATGTTGACATCAAAAGTTTGCCAAGGGAGTTATCAGTTGTTTCTCCGGGTAGATTGATGCATTCTCGTATATATGCTCCGGATGTTTCTATTCGCATGGGGGATTATCGATTTCTGGCCTCTCCGGTGGTTCTCGGCAATTCCGACATTGACCTCATCCTCGGGATGGATTGGCTTTCTCAGCATGATGCTCACATTGATTGTGCACAGAAGGAAGTCAAGATGACTCATCCTGATGAAGATGTGATTATCTTTGCCTCCAGGGATAACACTATCAGGCTTTTCTCTCTCAATGATAAGGGCAAAATTAATGCCATATCTCAAATTCCGGTGGTAAACGAATATCAAGACGTCTTTCCTGAAGAACTTCCAGGCATGCCTCCACACCGTAAGGTGGAATTCGTCATTGAACTCGAGCCGGGTACTGAGCCAGCATGCCGGCGTCCGTACAAGCTCTCTCCTAAAGAATTGAAGGAATTGAAGAAGCAACTTGATGAACAGGAGCGTATGGGTCTCATCAGGCCTAGTACGTCCCCTTGGGGCTGTGGTGTCTTATTTGTCAAGAAGAAAGAAGGCACGGAGTGTCTCTGCGTTGATTACCGGCCATTGAACAAGAAGACAATAAATAACAAGTATCCGCTCCCCAACATCAACGAACTCTTCGAGCAGCTCAAAGGAGCTAAAGTGTTCTCTAAGCTCGACCTCCGAATGGGCTATCACCAAATTCACATTCGCGAGCAAGACATTCCCAAGACTGCCTTTAGAACGAGTTATGGCTCATACGAGTATACGGTCATGTCCTTTGGTCTCGCTAATGCCCCTCCTACCTTCTCGAGAATGATGCACTACATCTTCAACCCCTACACCGGCGAGTTTGTGCTTGTGTATCTAGATGATATTCTGGTATTTTCCAAGAATGAAAAAGATCACGAAAAGCACTTACGTCTGGTTCTTGATCGACTCCGTGAGCATAAGTTTTATGCCAAGTTCTCCAAGTATGAGTTTTGGCTCGATAAGGTTTTGTACCTGGGCCATATCATCTCAGCTGACGGTATTGCGGTTAACCCCGAGAAAGTTGAAGAAATTGTCAACTGGGAAGCTCCTCAGAACGTCAAGCAACTCCGAAGTTTTCTGAGTCTGGCCAGCTATTGCAGAAGGTTCGTTGAGAACTTCTCCAAGATTGCCAAGCCTCTTTCAAACTTGCTTCAGAAGAATGTCAAATACTTTTGGTCTCCAGAGTGTGAAGTGGCATTTAGAACTCTCAAAGAAAAGCTCATATCTGCTCCAGTTCTTACTCCTCCAGATGAGTCCAAGCCCTATGAAGTATTCTGTGATGCTTCTCTTCAAGGACTTGGCGGTGTGCTTATGCAAGATAAGAGAATTGTGGCATACACTTCTCGTCAGCTCAAGCCAAGTGAGAAGAACTATCCCACACATGATCTCGAGCTAGCAGCTGTGGTACATGCTTTGATTACGTGGAGACATCTGTTGTTGGGCAGAAAAGTCGACATCTTCACTGATCACAAGAGCTTGAATTACATCTTCACACAGCCGAATCTGAACCTCCGCCGGACTCGTTGGGTTGAAATGATCCAAGAGTATGATCCCAGCATTGAATACACTCCTGGCAAGGAGAATGTGATTGCAGATGCTTTGAGCAGAAAGGCATATTGCAACAGCCTTCTTATCAAGCCGTTCCAGCCTGAGCTTTGTGAAGCATTCAGGAAACTCAACCTCCAAGTTGTTCCGCATGGTTTTCTTGCAAATCTTCAAGTTGCTCCTACCTTGGAAGATCAGGTCCGTGAGGCCCAACCCACTGATGCCATGGTGCAGAAGGTGAAACATGGTATTGCAAAGGGCACTCCTAAATACAAGTGCTATCATGTTGATGAGAGAGATACCTTGTTCTTCGAGGACAGACTCGTTGTTCCCAAAGGTGATCTCAGGAAGCTCAGAATGGAAGAAGCACATGATTCTCTCCTTTCTATTCATCCTGGCAGTTCCAAGATGTATCAAGATCTCAAGCAATCTTACTGGTGGACACGCATGAAAAGGGAGATTGCCCAATTCGTGAATGAATGTGATGTTTGCAGAAGAGTGAAAGCAGAGCATCAACGTCCAGCCGGTCTTCTCCAACCTCTTCCTATTCCCGAGTGGAAGTTCGACCACATTGAAATGGATTTCGTCACTGGTTTTCCTAAATCCAAGAGAGGGAATGAATCTATCTTCGTGGTGATTGACAAGCTTACCAAAGTCGCTCACTTTCTTCCAGTCAAAGAATCCATCAATGCAGCTCAATTGGCAGAGTTGTACACTTCCATAATTGTGTCCTTACATGGCATTCCTCAAGTCATCTCCTCAGACCGTGGAAGTTTGTTCACTTCAAAGTTCTGGGACTCCTTTCAGTCTACCATGGGCACTAAGATCAGGTTCAACACTGCTTTTCATCCTCAGACTAGTGGTCAAGTCGAGCGAGTGAATCAGATTCTAGAAGACATGCTCAGAGCCTGTGTCATATCTTTTGGCATGAAATGGGAAGATTGCCTTCCATTTGCCGAGTTCTCTTACAACAACAGCTTTCAAGCAAGTGCAGGCAAAGCTCCGTTTGAAATCCTCTATGGCAGAAAGTGCCGTACCCCTCTCAACTGGTCTGAAACAGGTGAACGTCAACTTGTTGGCAATGACTTGATCTCAGAAGCCGAAGAAATGTGCAAAGTCATACGTGAGAATCTCAAGGCCGCTCAGTCGCGTCAGAAGAGCTACTATGACGGCAAGCATCGTGATTTGGCTTTCAACATTGGTGATCATGTTTATCTCCGTGTTTCTCCGATGAAAGGCACCCAAAGATTCTGTATCAAAGGAAAGCTTGCTCGTAGATACGTCGGGCCTTTCAAGATCCTTGGCAAAAGAGGCGATCTAGCCTATCAACTTGAGCTCCCTTCCAACTTTGCCAATGTTCATGATGTGTTCCATGTGTCTCAACTTCGCAAATGCTTCAAGGCACCTGAACGCATGATTCCGTTTGAAGAGATTGATCTTCAACAAGATTTGTCCTACCGAGAGCACCCAGTTGCTATTCTCGAAGAAACCGAGCGCAAGACCCGCAACAACTCCATCAAATTCTTGAAAATCAAGTGGTCACACCATACCGACCGAGAAGCTACGTGGGAACGAGAAGATCATCTTTGTTCCGAGTACCCTTCCTTTTTCCAGTCTTAGATCTCGGGACGAGATCTTTTTGTAGTAGAGGAGAGTTTGTAATGCCCCGGATGTAATACTTTCCCTTTTGGGCATATAATATATCTCTGGCTTCATCAATTCCATTTCGGGTTCTTTGTCTTTTGGGTTTTCGTCATTTTGCTGTGTGCGTGTGTGGCATTCATTCATATCATGTAGTCATGTGCATCGCATTGCATTTGTGTTGTCGGTTGCATCCGGTTCCACACGTTCCTTCCCGTTGTCCGTTTCGCGTTCCGGAGCTCCCTCACATGTCCGTGGCGTCTCGTAGGCCTACTTTGGTGTTTGGCCGTGTAACATTACCGGTTTGGCGCGAGTCTTGTCGTGTGTTGTTGTTTTGGTGTGTGTAACCCGCATGTCAAATCTCGTCGTGTTTCGAGTCCGTTTGCTACCCCAACAGTTATTCTCGTGGGCTCAAAGTGCCTCTACTTTGAGGCCCAAGACACCCCTCCAACAGCCCACCAACCACTCCTAGCCACTCCTATCATCTAGGCCATCCAATTCTAATCGTGTGGCCGAAAACCGCACTCCATTTGGACAACCCTAGCTCCTTGTGCCTATATATTTGTCCACTTCCCCCAATTTTCCCCCAAATCAAGGAAACCCTAGCCCCCATCTTCTCCTTCCTCCAGCCACCACCACCTCGCCGGAGTTTCACCGGAGTCTCACCGGAGCTTCGCCGGAGTTCGCCGGAGCTCCACCACCTCGCCGGAATCCCGCCGGGATTCCTCCACCTCATCTCCTCCGGCCCCTCTCCTCACCACCGCCGCCACGCCACCCTCACCGGCCGGAGCAGCCGCCTCCACGCCGCCGGCCGGCGCCGCCGTCTCCGCCCCGCGCGCGGGCTGCGTCGCCAGCTGGGCGGGCCGATCCAAGCGCCTCGCCCAGGCCGCCTCCTCCCACATCGCGCGAGCCCGAGCCTCCAGATCCGCCCAGATCACCAGATCGCCGCACCTGGGCCTCCACCGCTCCCGAGCCAGATCGCCGCCTCTTCGCCTGGGCCGCCGCTCCACCGGGCCGAGGCCAGCGCCTCCAACGCCAGTTCGCCTGGGCCGCGAGGCCTCCAGCCGCCGTCTGCCCTAGGGCCTCGAGGCCCATCCAGGCCGCTCCTCCGCCCAGATCCGTCCAGGCCGGCGCCCAGGCCTTCGCGGGCCTCCTCCCTCCAGCCCGCATCAGCCGCTTCCCGGGCCAGATCCGCCGCCGCGGGCCCGTTCAAGCCCTTTTGCTACAGGGATATGAGGTTGACCTCAATTTTCCACTAAGTCCCTGTGATTTGTGTGTCTGATGCATATTTCATATGATGATAACTTCTTGTGTGTTGCTCCGTTTTGCGCAGATGACATGTCCAGACGTTGGTGGTGACTAGCACTACGTTTCATTTCATTGGGCCATGGGCCATGCATGTTTGAGATCACCTAGGTGCTTAAAATTCTGTTGCAAGAGTGCATCCCGTTATAAACTGCTGCTATGTGTTGTTTTTATGCCATCTTTGCATAGTGATATCTTTTAGCTTGTTTATCCGAATGATGCAAATGACATGTCCACGTGTTCGTCTTGCCATGCTCTACATGTTGTTTGTGTTAGGTTGCATGATAGATTTATTCTTGACATGGTTATCTTCGTTGCAAAGTGCTATGTGGCTGTTTAGTTGTTTAACTTGTTATGAGATGCCATCTTGTTGAGCTCATTGCTATCGTTGTGTTTATCTCCATGATGCATGCTTAGGTGTTTTGGAATCACCATCATGTGTACTTTGATGTAGTGCTTACCAATTGCCATGTTTAGTTTTGAGGTGACTTAAACTTGCTCTCGTAGATGCCATGATGAAACTGCTGTTTTAACACAGTGAAATTTCACTAAGTCTGGAATCTGTAATTCTCAGATGCCATGTTTGCTTGCTGTTCTAGGACAAACCATGATAGTTTTGGGGTGACTCTTGATGGTTCCTTGTAGTATATATTGTTGGCTATCCATTCATGCTCTCACATGCTTATTTGAGTGGCTGTAGCATATTTAACTTTTGCTCCAAAGTTTCAATAAAATTCTGCTGTCAGGATTTTGTTGTCAAGTTCAATATGTCCAAGCTTGTTGCTATTGATCCGTGGCTCCTTTGTGGGTGCAACCTTGGACTTATTTGCTGTAGGATATGTCTAGTTTATGTTCATGCTCTTTGCCATGATGTTTGAGTGCTGTAGTTTATTTATCTTGTGCTCCGAAGTTGCTATGTGGCTGTAATTTTCAGCTTTCGCCTATTTCTTGTTTCGGGCATAACTTTTAGCCCGTAGCTCCGATTTCAGCAAGTCTTATATGAAACTTGTTTGTTTTTCCGTGTAGATTCATAATATACTATTGTTTTCATGTTTTGAAGTGTTTTGCTTGAGTGCTATTTTCCGTGCTCCGTGTGCTCCCTTAGTGCATCCATCATGCATCCATCATTTTTGTGTGCGCATTGCATCTTGTTGATTCGTGCCTTGTGTGATTGTATTGTTTAGAGCCGGAAGCTGAGACCGAGTACGAGTACGACCACGAGGTTTCCAACGAGGTTGAGCACGAGGACCCCTCTTACGATCCGAACGACAACTCTTCAGGCAAGATGACCGAACCCGGATACCATTACTATTTTTGCCTATTGCTAGAAGTCTCGATCTATAGTTTTGCCTCGATGCCCATGTCTTTCATGTCAGCCTCCTACTTGTAACCATGTCCATGTCTAACCACCCTACCTATGCAAACCATTGATTGGTTATACGTAGGCTTCACTCAGCCCCTCTTATAGCGTTGCTAGTTCCAGGTGAAGATTGAAGATGCTTGCTTCATGTTGAAGTTTTGTTGGGTTATATCACACTATATAAATGCTTAAAATGAAATCATCTATATATTGGCAATGGGTGGAAGGCTAAGCCTTTTGCTTGGTGATTTGTTCCACTCATGCCGCTAGGAACCGTATAAACCGGTGTTATGTTCCTTGATTATGCGTTCCTCACACGGTTGGGGTTTATGGGACCCCCTCGATAAACCTCTAAGTACTAAGTCTTTTCCAGCAAGTCCCAACATTGGTATTATTTGCCTAATAACTAATTAAACTTGCATAGGGAGTAATTAACCCTCTTTCTTAATCAACAACCCGGGCCAGTGCTCCACATGAGTGTTGGTCCAAACTGGGGGTTACACGGGGCCACCTCGAGGGAACTCAAGGTTTGGTAAAAACCTGTGGGATCACCCATCCGGTCGTGGCCTGAGATGAGATACGCGCGGCTACTATCAGGGTGTCGGCACGCCAGGAGGATTTGCTGGATTAGCCTTACCTTAGTTCGGAGTATCTTGAGCACGGGATTCCGAGAATACTCGGGCCTTCCCACCTTGGAGTTGCGACTCCGCGGATCGTGGGCTTGTCATGGGCCAAGTTGGAACACCCCTGCAGGGTTATGAACTTTCGAAAGCCGTGGCCGCGGTTATGTGGCAGATGGGAGCTTGTTAATATCCGGTTGTAGATAACTTGACACATTGTTCTAATACACTACTAGCGTGTGTACCGTGACTGTCAATTTCCGAATAGGGATTCAGGAGTTGAACACGGTGGGGTTATGTTTGTTGAGCTTTAGCTAGGATCACTTCGTGATCATCTCTCGACCGAGGCACTTCTCTTCTCGCACTCTTTCACGTAAGCTAGTGCTAGTTGCTGCTGCAGACACTTATTCTTTCTTCAGCCTTATCCTCTCCCAAGGCTTAAATAGTCATGTTACCCGGGAACGGGATTGCTGAGTCCTCTGTGGCTCACAGTTACTTCACCACACCAGATGCAGGTCCGATGGTGAGCTATCCAGGTGATGGCACCGAGCTAGACTGGGAGTACGACGAGGAGCGTAGCCGTTACTATGTTCGTTATCCTGATGATCAGTAGTGGAGACTTCTACTAGGATTCGATCCGACCTATGGATTTAAATTATGTTTGGTATCTTGTCATTTGGATTTTACCCTTAGAAGGGCTGTGATGTTTTATTGAATGATGTTTTGGATATGTAATGTATTTGTGTGACGTGGCGAGTGTAAGCCAACTATTTTATGTTTTCCATCCCCATGTTTTACATGAGTTGTGCAAAGATACCAGACTTGCGATCATTCCAGCATGGGGTTATGTCTCTAAGTCATGCCTCGACACGTAGGAGATATAGTCCCATCCTGGGCATTACAATGGCGCCGAGGCCACCGCCACCCATTGCGCCGAGGCCATTGCCACCCATTGCGCCGAGGCCACCGCCACCCATTGCACGAACCATGGCTCTTTTTTGGATCAAGACTTCTTGTTGGGCAAGATTGACATACTCCTTTTGCGCCGCATTGAGGTTAGTTGTGTCCAAAAAGAACAAGTGCTTCTCCCATTCCAACAATCTAGTTCGCTCCTCATTGCTCACCTTCCTCTCCTCCAAAGCCACCTTCTTCTCCTCGGCCGCCACCCTCCTCTCCTCAGCCGCCAACCTCCTCTCCTCGGCCGCGACATCTTGGGTCCTTGCCATTTTCCTCACCTCGTTGGCTTCTTTTCTTGCCTTCACAATAGCTTCCATAGCATTTTTGAGCTCATCATCTCCTTTCCTCTTCTTCTTTTCGGTTTTGTCTTTCTTGCACCCATCCGGTCGCTTTGGCTTCGAGTATGAAACCGAGTTGGGTGTGGGGCTTCTCTTGCCATCATCACTTGATGCATCATCCTCCTCCTCATCATCATCCAACTTAATTGTTCGCTTCCGTTTGTCTCTCAAATGCAAATCATCCAAATCTTCACGCTTCTTCCATTTCTCATCATCCTTCAACACTTCATAGCAATGAGGCAAAGTAATTACCCTCCCTTTCTTGATCTTCCCCTTCTTGGTTTTCCTCTCCTCTTCTTTGAACAAGTTTTGCGCAATGTTGTACTACATGAAAACAAAGCAAGTTAGCACCAACAACAAGCAAAACAAAGCAAGTTAGCACCAACATGTACGATGAAATGGCACTTACTCTATCGTCCTCATTTGTGCCACTTGGGTTCAACTTATCAACCGCCTTTTGACAGGCCGCCCACCTTTGACAATCCGAGTTGATTGTCGATCACCGGGACCTAAGTGATCGGTTGGAGCGGTCAATTCTACTCACGTTGCGAGCATCAAAGTGTTGCTTCATCCGGTTCCAATAAGCATCTCTACTTTGATCACCTCCAACGGATGGATCCCTCGACACTTGCAACCAAGTATTGCATAGTAAGATGTCATCGGCGTTGGTGTAATTGCCCGCTCTTCCTTTCGGTGCGTCGACAATGCCCTCACCCTCCTCGTCCACCTCGAACTCATGGTCTTCAAAATGCATGTCATTGGTTTGAGACCAATGCGAATTGTTGGAGCCAACACCCACCGTTGACATATATGCATCATCATTGAGACTACAATTTTTTTTGCACGATGCAAATAATCTATCTATATGTGACGAATGCATTCAAAAAATAAAAAAAATAAAAAGTTAGATTTTTTTTTACCTTGGAGGCATTTCGTCGAACATGTTGTGCGCGCCGGTCGCCGGCTCAACGAGTGAGCTTGCCGACGCTTCGGCAGCCGCCGCGCCCGTCGCACGCCCCGCAAGCTTCTTCTTCCTCGCCTTGGAGGTGCCGGAGCCGTCCGCCGCCTTGTTTTTCTTCGCCGATGTCTTGCCCTTCTTTGGCCGCGCCGCATTGGGGAGCGAGGAGGAGGGGCGGCGGCACGACGCCACCCGCCGCCGAGGTCATCCGTGGCGGCATGAAGAGGCCGCGCGCGAGGCCGCTCATCGGAGGAGCTTCGGCGGAGGCGAGGCCAACGCCACCTGGGATAGGGTTTGTGGCGGCGGGGGGG
>LR738710.1:649682715-649709992 GCA_902687465.1 Secale cereale
GGGGTGGGCGCGGCTATAGGACGGGGTGAGCGGGGTGCCGACGCATGCGTCCATGGGTGCGGGTTGTCGTCGCAGGCGCGCGCGGGGCTTTGGAGGGGAGAAGAAGAGCGCAGCGCGAGCGTCGTGTGTGTGTCGCGGGCGAAAGCGGGCGCCGCAAATACACCGCGCGAGCTACCATTTCCTGTCGCGCGCCCAACTTCTTATACCGCGAGCGCGCTTATTGCGCGCGCGCTGGAGCCATCCGCCGGGTTGTGCGCGCGCTAAAGTGGGTATATTTAGCGCGCGGCGCCTGTTTAGCACGCCTATTGGAGATGCTCTAAAATCGGACCGGGCTAGGTCTCTCCACCCAAGAAGCCCCAAGGTACATAAAATTTAACGTCGCTTTGACACAATTTAAAAAAGAAGGCTTTGACACACAAAAGGTAAACGATACACCCTCTGTATAGTAATCTAAACGCTCTTATATTTATTTACGTGAGGAGTACATAGCAAAGCTAAAATAATAATTAAAGTGACGAGAATTAGTGTAATTTTAGTCACAAAGACCGATGCGGATGGCAGGCACCTCCTGCATCCCTATTGAGAAAGGTTCTGAAAAGAGCAGGGCATTGTATAAAAAATATGGAATTTGACCTAATTTATAATGAAATCCGGAAAAAATCACAATGCTCAGTTAATTGTAGAAAACCAGGCAAAAACCCTCACAACGGCAATTGTTTTCATCCACGAGAAGGTGAAATGGAAGGATGAGAGTTGACGCCACCTACCACCCCACCCCACCCCACCACACCACACAACATCTCCATCGCCCACCCCACCTCACCACCGGTGGCGCACCCTCGTCGGCGTCTCTCGAAGCTCTGCTTCAAAGGGCGTCGTGGATTGCTAGCCTCCTCTCTCGCCGCATCCATTGTGGGGAGGCGAGGAGGAGAAGGAGCCAAATTCGATGAGGCCGTTGAGGAAGCTGGAGGTGGAGTGGAACTCCATTGGGCATGGGAAGCGCAGGAGGAAGATGCGATGGTGGCGGGAAGGAAGCGGCGCATGCTTGCGGTTTAGATTGCGAGAATGACGAACGAAGAGCAGAAGAGGAGATTGACCCCAGGGTGAGGTAATTATGTGCGCGTGCGGGCAAGCGAGTTCAACGGATCCATGACATTAGGTGCGCTGTCGGGGTTTTGGGTGAGGACAAAAGTGCTAATTGGGATAGTTGTTGGATTTCCTGAAGAGGAAGAGTGATGTAGTATAGTAGCACATAGTATTTCCCTCCGTTAAGAAGCAAGGTTTATCGAAACCAGAATGTGACGGCACACGAACAACGTGAACATACCTGGACACACACAAAGCAAATGCTTGCACCCAACAAAGCCAAGGCGTCGTCACTCCTCTTGTTCTTGCTAGTTGCAAGTATCAAATCTGATGGTGATAAGTGGCCATTGAGAATTCCAACAAAGCACTTTGTGAGATTGATGAGCTAGAAAATAAATGGGCTTTGTCTATACCCGAAGTCAATTTTCGGCGAATTCTCAAGTCACACATCCTGAGGTTGCTAAGGTACCAACAAGCTTACTGGAAAAAGAGATGTACCATAAGATGGGTCCGATTCGGGGACGAGCCATCAAAGTTCTTTCAGGCCATGGCTTCAGAGAGGTATAGGAGAAATAATACTGCTTCTTTGACGTCTTCGGATGGCATAACTGTTCAAGATCATGCGAGCAAAGAGTCTATAATATTTCAAACGTTCAAGGAAAGGATGGGATCATCACAACCTTGCAATATGAAATTTGATCTTGCTAGAATAATCAAGAAATGTGATGGCCTTGATGAACTGACCGTCCCTTTTACCCACGAGGAGATTGACAAAGTTATTAGAGAAATGCCCGCTGACAGAGCCCCTAGCCCGGATGGTTTGACTGGAATATTCTTAAAACGATGTTGGCCAATCATCAAGGAAGACTTTTATAACTTGTGCAATCAATTCCACAACGGTGAGCTTAACCTGGAAATAATTAATGGTGGTTTCATCACGCTTATCCCAAAAATCGGTTCTCCTGAAACTATCAATGACTACCGACTGATCACACTTTTAAATTGATGTCTCAAAGTCATCACTAAGATTTTGGCCAATAGACTCCAAAAATTTATCCTGAAGACCATGCACAAAAACATATATGTCTTTCTCAAGGGACGGACCATCCAAGATTGTCTTGCATGGGCTTATGAATACATATACCAATGCCAATCATCCAAAAAGGAAATCATGCTTCTCAAACTAGACTTTGCTAAAGTCTTTGATACGATTGAACATGATGCCATGATTGACATTATGAAAAGCATGGGATTTAATTATAAATGGATGAGCTGGATTCGATGCATCTTCTCCTCTGGAAAATCATCAGCCCTCCTCAATGGAACTCCTGGCCGGCAATTCCACTGTAAATGTGGTGTCAGACAAGGGGAACCTCTCCCCCCCTCATCTTTGTTTTGGCGGAAGATCTCCTCCAAGCGGCTATCAATGACGCTTTTGCTCGCAACCTAATTCATCTACCATTTCCATCACCACATCAAAAAGACTACCCGGTGATTCAATATGCTGATGACACAATTCTCGTGCTACCTGCATGCACTCAACAAGCAACGGTCATCAAGGGCATTCTGAATGATTATGCAACGTCCATTGGATTGAAAATAAAATTTCACAAATCAATACTAATACCAATGAATTGCGCACCTGCAAAGACTCAAGAAATTGCCAATATTTTCGGCTGTGTCATTGGCAAGCTGCCTTTTACCTACTTGGGACTTCCCCTTGGAACTACTCGCCCAACTGTTCTCGAGCTCATGCCACTAGTTTGCTCTGTCGAGAGATGACTAAGGGCCACTCTTAATATGATCTCCTATGCTGGAAAACTCTCCTTGCTTAATTCAGTAATTACCTCTCTAATCATCTTTGCCCTATGCACACTCCGAATGGCAACCAAGATTATTGAGTTTCTGGACAAAATTCGAAGAAAGTGCTTGTGGACCAAGAAAACTGAACAAGGGGATAAGTGTAACTCACTGGCCTCCTGGAACATGGTCCGTCGGCCCAAAGAATGTGGAGGGCTAGGCGTGATCGATCTCAAAATTCAAGGGGATGCACTCTTACTCAAGTACTTACACAAATTTTATAATGGATGGAACGTGCCCTGGGTGCAACTCATTTGGGAAATGTATTACACAAACCAAATACCCCATGCATCGGATCCCTGTGGATCGTTTTGGTGGCGAGATGTCACAAAGCTGATGCCCATATACAGAGGAATCTCAAGAGTACAAGTGGCAAATGGCAAGTACATACTCTTCTGGAAAGACTTATGGGCTGACACCATTATTGCCGAGAAGTACCCAAGAGCACTCTCTTACGCCATCCATGAAGACATACCAGTTCGGGATTTTTTGTCCATCACGTCACTCTGAGAGGCGTTTCACCTCCCCCTCTTAGAACAGGCACACGCTGAAGTCTGCTAACTTCAATCCGACACGATGACAACTGTCCTATCCAATGAGCAAGACATTTGGTCATATGTTTGGGGCTCAGCACAATTCAATGCACACAAATACTATACATTCTACTTCCGAGAAATACGTGCACATGAGGCTTTTCGATGGACCTGGAAATCAAAATCCACCATGAAAATAAAGGTATTCGGTTGGTTGTTACTCTCAGATCGTCTAAACACAAGGAATATGATTAAACGAAGACATTACAAGATTGGAGAGGACCACAACTGCATTCTCCATGGACTGCAAATTGAGGAAAGATTGGATCATTTGTTCTTTGAATGGCATTTGAGTACTGACTACTGGGCCAGCCTCGGCCTTTTCTGGCCACAAGGAGCATCAAGACTACAAAACATTACTATGGCCAAAAATAATTGGGATCGACCTCTTTTCATGGAGTTGTTCTTGCTAGCAGCGTGGAGCATATGGAAGGAACACAATAACAAAGACTTCAGGGGGGTTACACCAATCAAGGCGTCTTGGTTAGATAGATTTAAGAGTGACTTATCTCTCCTTACCTATAGGGTTAAGGAAAAACACAAACACATCATACCTCTCATCCTTTCCTCAATAATTTAGTCCATCCTCCACCCCCCAAAGGGGGGTTGGCACAAGCTCTCAGAGGTAAAGCCCTCATGTAAATTGTAAATTGTAACCCTATCTTTTTAATACAATATAACAGTAGGAGGTTCTCCTACTGTTCAAGGTTCAAAAAAAATTGATGGTGATAAGTATAATAATGAAAGTAGAGTAAAACAACAAATAATTGTATGATCGCTTGATAATAATTGAGAATGGACATGAGGGCCATAGGTTCACTAGAGGCATGCCTCTCATAAATAACATCAATGGGTAAACAAATTACCAATGGACAATTGACAGAATTGCACATAGCTATGATGATCATACAAGACATAATCAATACATAGGTATTACGTCTGTGACAAATACATCGTTAATCCAACTGCAACTACTATACTATTACTCCACGTCTTACCGCCCCGTCTTTTCCTGCAGCTAACCACGGTGAGGCTACGGCAAGAGCGCGCTAGCGGGAGCGGAACGGTGACACAACGGTTACCCAGGTTCGGGCCACCTTGTGGTATAAAACTCTACTCCTTCTTGGCTATGATTGCTCTATCGAGAGGAAGAGAGAGAGAGAGAGAGAGAGAGAGAGAGAGAGAGAGAGAGAGAGAGAGAGAGAGTACAAGGGTGTTGATCTTGTGGCCAGATCGATCCTTTATACGGCGGCACCCTGCCCTCCTTTTATATCTACCTCGGTCCTGTTCCCCCGAAAACATTGGCGGGAAGGGTTGCCACACAGCGGCAAGTTTCAAGGGGGCCAGGAGTTCACTCTATCCTGACAAAAGGTGGTCTTCGTCTGCAAAGCCACCGTCCATGACATGCCGGTGGGCTCGGGGATGACCTCTGCCATGCGCGCCCGTCATCTTGGTCTTCTCTCACCAATCAAGCAACCTTTGGGGGTTTCTTTGGGAGCTGGACTATTGGGCCTGCTCCCTTAGCACGAAAGGGAAAATATTCTTCATCCGTGCTTGCTAGCACGACCTCTGCCACTGTTCATCACCGCGCGCGTCACCCACGTGCTTGGCACGAGATCGCGCGACCGAGCCGAACAGCACCCGACTCATACGCCTCAAGAAGGGTGACTCGGGAGGCACCCTCGGGAAGCCATCTCATGATACGTCCATTTTGCATCATGCTTTTATATCATTATTTTTTGCATTATGGGCTGTTATTACACATTATGGCACAATACTTATGCCTTTTCTCTCTTATTTTACAAGGGGTTTTACATGAAGAGGGAGAATGCCGGCAGCTGGAATCCTAGGCTGGAAAAGGAGCAAATCTGAGAAACCTATTCTGCACAACTCCAAAAGTCCTGAAACTTCACAGAGAATTATTTTGGAAAATATAAAAAATATTGGGCGAAGAAAGTACCAGAGGGGGGCCACCTGCCATCCACAAGGGTGGGGGCATGCCCTACCTCCCTGGGCGCGCTCCCCTGCCTTGTGGGCCATCTGGCAGGCCCCGGATGCCCATCTTCTGCTATATGGTGTGTTTTGACCTGGAAAAAATCATAAGGAGGTTTTCGGGACACAGCGCCGCCGTCTCGAGGAGGGACCTTGGCGAAACCAATCTAGGGCTCCGACGGAGCTGTTTTGCCGGGGACAATTCCCTCCGGGAGGGGGAAATCGAAGCCATCGTCATCACCAACCATCCTCTCAACGAGAGGGGGTAAATCTCCGTCAACATCTTCACCAGCACCATCTCCTCTCAAACCCTAGTTCATCTCTTGTATCCAATCTTTGTCTCAAAACCTCATATTGGTACCTATGGGTTGCTAGTAGTGTTGATTACTCCTGGTAGTTGATGCTAGTTGTTTTATCCGATGGAAGATCATATGTTCAGATCCTTAATGCTATTTCATACCCCTCTGATTATGAACATGAATATGCTTTGTGAGTAGTTACGTTTGTTCTTGAGGACATGGGAGAAGTCTTGTTATAAGTAATCATGTGAATTTGGTATTTGTTCGATATTTTGGTGAGATGTATGTTGTCTTTCCTCTAGTGGTGTTATGTGAACGTCGACTACATGACACTTCACCATGATTTGGGCCTAGGGGAAAGCATTGGGAAGTAATAAGTAGATGATGGGTTGCTAGAGTGACAGAAACTTAAAACCTACTTTATGTGTTGCTTCGTAAGGGGCTGATTTGGATCCATATGTTTCATGCTATGGTTAGATTTATCTTAATTCTTCTTTCGTAGTTGTGGATGCTTGCGAGAGGGGTTAATCATAAGTGGGAGGCTTGTCCAAGTAAGGGCAATACCCAAGCACCGGTCCACCCGCATACCAAATTATCAAAGTAACGAACGCGAATCATATGAGCATGATGAAAACTAACTTGACAACAATTCCCATGTGTCCTCGGGAGCACTTTGCTTTATATAAGAGTCCGTACAGGATTGTCATTTGCTACAAAAAGGATTGGGCCATCTTGCTGCACCTTATTTACTTTTGTTACTTTTTACCCATTACGAATTATCTTATCACACAACTATCTGTTACCGATAATTTCAGTGCTTGCAGAAAATACCTTGCTGAAAACCACTTGTCATTTCCTTCTACTGCTCACTGGGTTTGACACTCTTACTTATCGAAAGGACTACGATAGATCCCCTATACTTGTGGGTCATCAAGACTCTTTTCTGGCGTCGTTGCCAGGGAGTGAAGCTCCTTTGGTAAGTGGAATTTGGTAAGGAAACATTTATATAGTGTGCTGAAATTTACTGTCACTTATTACTATGGAAAATAATCCTTTGAGGGGCTTGTTCGGGGTATCTTCACCCCGACCGGAAGAACAAAGAGTTGCTCCTCAACCTACTGCACCTACTGAAAGTATTTATTATGAAATTTTTTCGGGTATGATAGAGAAACGACTAGCTAATCCTTATGCAGGAGATGGAACATTAAATACCGATATGCACCTAATCTATGTGGATGAAGTTTGTGGATTTTTTAAGCCTGGAGGTTTGCCCGAGGATGAGGTCAAGAAGAAGGTCTTCCCTTTATATTTGAAGGGAAAGGCATTGACATGGTATAGGCTATGCGATGATATTGGGACTTGGAACTACAGCCGATTGAAATTGGAATTTCATCATAAGTTTTATCCAATGCATCTAGTTCATCGTGATTGGAATTATATATATAATTTTTGGCCTCGTGAAGGAGAAAGTATCACTCAACTTTGGGAGAGGCTTAAGTCAATGTTATATTCATGCCCCAATCATGAGCTCTCAAGAGAAATTATTATTCAGAATTTTTATGGTCGGCTTTCTCGTAATGATCAATCCATGCTCGATACTTCTTGTACTGCTTCATTTATGAGGAAGACTATTGAATTCAAATGAGATTTATTGGAAAGAATTAAACGCAATTATGAAGATTGGGAACTCGACGAAGGTAATGAGTCAGGTACAAACCTTAAGTTTGATTGTGTTAAATCTTTTATGGATACCGATGCTTTTCATGAATTTAGCACTAAATATGGACTTGACTCTGAGATAGTAGCTTCTTTTTGTGAAATATTTGCTACTCATGTTGATCTCCCTAAAGAGACGTGATTTAAATATCATCCTCCCATTGAAGTGAAAGTAGTAGAACCTACTGAAGTGGAAGAAGAAACTATTACTTATAATGTTCACCCTATCATTCCTACTACTTACATTGAGAAACCACCTTTTCCTGTTAGAATAAAGGATCATGTTAAAGCTTCAACTGTGGTTCGTAAGAGTTATACTAGAACACCTACACACCCTTAACAAATTAGAGTAGAACCTAATGTTGCTATGGTTAAGGATCTCCTGGTCGATAATATTGATGGACATGTTATTTACTTCGTTGGTGAAGCTGCTAGAATCGCTAAACCCGATATTAAAGATAAACATAGACCAGTTGTTGGCATGCATGTTGTTTCCGTTAAAATAGGAGATCATTGTTATCATGGCTTATGTGATGTTGGTGCTAGTGTGAGTGCAATTCCTTATGCACTATACAAAGAAATTATGAATGATATTGCTCCTATTGAAATAGAAGATATTGATGTTACTATTAAGCTTCCCAATAGAGATACTATATCACCAATGGTGATTGTTAGAGATGTTGAAGTCTTGTGTGGGAAAATAAAATACCCTACTGATTTTCTTGTTCTTGGGTCCCCACAAGATGATTTCCCCCCCCCATTATATTTGGTAGACCTTTCTTGAATAGTGTTAATGATAAGATAGACTGCGAGAAAGAAATTGTTACTATCAGTTTTGGGGATGAGTCTCGTGATTTTAATTTCTCTAAATTTCGTAGACAACCCCATGATAAAGACTTGCCTAGTAAAGATGACATTATTGGTCTTGCTTCTTTTGCCGTGCCTCCTACTGATCCTTTAGAATAATATTTGCTAGACCATGGAAATGACATGTTTATGAATGAAAGAGAGGAATTAGATGACATATTCTTTAATCAAGGGCTGTTTTGGAACACAATTTGCCTGTTGAGATCCTTGGAGATCACCCTCCACCCAAGGGTGATCCCGTGTTTGAGCTTAAACAATTACTAGATACTTTGAAATATGCTTATCTGTATGAAAATAAGATATATCATGTTATTATTAGTGCTAACCTTTCAGAGCATAAAGAAAAGAGATTATTGAAAACTCTGAAAAAGCACCATGCCGCTATTGGATATACTCTTGATGATCTTAAGGGCATTAGTCCTACTCTATGTCAGCACACAATTAATATGGAACCCGATGCTAAACCAGTTGTTGATCACCAACGACGATTAAATCCCAAAATGAAAGAAGTGGTAAGAAATGAAATACTAAAACTTCTGGAGGCAGGTATAATTTATCCTATTGCTGATAGTAGATGGGTAAGTCCTGTTCATTGTGTCTCTAAGAAGGGAGGTATTACTGTTGTTCCTAATGATAAGAATGAATTGATTCCACAAAGAATTGTTACAGGTTACAGAATGGTAATTGATTTCCGCAAATTAAACAAAGCTACTAGAAAAGATCATTACACTTTACCCTTTATTGATCAAAAGCTAGAAAGACTACCCAAACATACTCATTTTTTCTTTCTAGATGGTTACTCTGGTTTTTCTCAAATACGCGTGTCAAAAGAGGATCAAGAAAAGACCACATTTACTTGCCCTTTCGGTACTTTTGCTTATAGACGTATGCCTTTCGGTTTATGCAATGCACCTGCTACCTTTCAAAGATGTATGTGTGACGCCCGAAGACCGACGTCCCAGAAGATTCCAGAAGATTCCCGAAGTTCCAGACGTTCCGGGCTGCCCGTGTGTTCTTTTGTGCTTGTGTTATTTATTTTTGCATTGCATCATGTCATCATGCCATCATGTCATTTTTATTTTGCATCTCAACTTAAATAAATTGTGTGGACCTTCGGTCCATTTAAATCGAGGGAAGGTGACTTCTCTTTATAACATATCCTCCAAATATTATGGAGCTATTATAAATAATTATTCCGTTGTTTGGAATTAACCAACACACTTGCAAATATTCTCCATGCCTCTTAATTCAAGTTTCACCGTCAAAAACCTTGCCAATATTTCTTTCCGTTGTTTCGAGGTTCCTCCAAACCCCCCCCCCCAACTATTTTATTTAAATTCCTGAGATTTTTGTGAGCCCAGGGTTATTGACCTCATGTCCTAAATCCATCCCTAACCTCTTTTTACTTTCTTTCTCTTCTTTGTTTTTTTAATAAAGAAGAGAACCCAGCAGCAGTAGAGAGAGTAGTCCAACATCCTCCTCCAGCCCAGTTTGGGGCCTCCTAGCACCTCTCCTCCTGGCCCAAAGCCGGCCCAATTCTCCTCCCGTGGCCCGACCGCTCCTAACCCTAGCACAGCTCCTCACATCGCTCGCTTCTCCCTCTCTCCCGCACGCCGCCGCCGCACTCACCTCTCGCCCGCTCCCGCATCGAACCCCTTCGCCTCTGCCCCGATTCCCTCGCTCCTCTGCCCGAACCCCTCGCTCTCCTTCCCATCGATCTTTCCCCGTCGCGCGCCCAGGTCGCCCGCCTCCATCTCCTGCGATAGGCAGCGCAGCGCGCCCGTCCTCCAGCCTCCAGGCCACGAGGCCGCAGCCCGACGGGCCCTCCAGGCCTCCCCTCGGCCTTCCTCTCCGACCGGCCAGGAGCCCGAGCGCCCCAGGCACCGAGCGCCTCGACGCCCCGTTCGCCAGGCCTCCGCCGCCCTTCCGTCGCCCGACCGTCCAGCCGCCATGGACGGGCAAAGCCGCGCCCCCAGCACGCGCCGGCCCCCAGGACCCTCCCTTCTCCAGCCTGTGTCGCCACCGCCCCTGCCTCGTCCCATCTCCATGGACACGTCCTCCAGCATCCTCGAGCGCCCGTTGGCCTCGATCCTCCTCTCCAGGCGCAGAAGCGCCGCAGCCCCGCCGCGTCCCCGCGGGCGGCGTGCCTCGCTTCCCCCGCAGCCGATCTCCCTCGACAGCCGCGCCAGCCAGTGCTCGCCATCTCCCGCAGCGCCTCGCCGTGCTGCTGCCATGGCCGCGTCGCCCTCCCGTGTTGTTTTTTTTTGTTTGTTTTGTGTGTTGCCTTGTACTGTGGAATTGACAGTGGAACCGTGTATGACGACTGGAGCATCTACATGACCCGACCAAGTACCCCTACACGTCTATGCGGCAAGTACCTCGACGACATGTACAACTACGACTCGAGACGAGACCGGCAAGACCGAACAGAACGAGTACATCTACCGATGCCAAGTACCACGCCGACCGAACGGCTACGATGGCGAGTACCTCTCCGATGAACGTGCACAACTACATGGCGATGCGACAAGTACCCCTACGGAACGTGTACCACTACCGTCGCCCCGAAGATGTCCGACGCCGCAAGTACCACGACCCAATATCGGAACGACTTCTTCCTCTTCGGACACGTGAACGCCTTCTTCCTCTACGTCTCGAACCGCCCCGAAACGCATGTTTCGAAGGTATAACCCCGAGACGTGCCCGTGAATGAATGTTGCTTGTTTTGATGTATGAGTTGTTTCCCGTGTGTGCTCCCTGCCGTTTCGTCCGTTTGTCATGTTCCTCGGTTGCCTCGTCACCGACTCGTGGGAACCCGGTGACGGGATCGCCCCACCTTTCATCTCGTTTGACTTGCTCTCGCCATCTTCCTTTTGCTCCGGACTCTCAACGAGTTACCGGAACCGAGATGTTGCCGTTGCATCATTTTCGGATCGTTGCCGTGGCACCTTTTCTTTCCACCACGATGACATATACTTCATATCATCTTCTTATCAACTTTTAATAGACTTGCATAAAACTTGATCATGTCATCCGCATCATTTTAACAACATTATAATGTGTGTTTGTTGTTGCTTTAATAATTACTAAACATGCTCATGGGGATTTTCCGGATTTGTTGTTGTTATTTCCGGCCTCATTTAAAATGCCTAAATAGTGTAGTTTTATTATGCTTCACCTCTTGCCATGTTAACAAACATTTAATCTTGTCTTGTAATTAACGAGAGTCAATTAAATAATTATAATGTGGTGTTTCATCAATATGCAACTCGTTGCATATTGAGCTCCACTTAACTTGTAGTTTTGGTTGTGCTCTTTGCCATGCCATGCATAATTAAACCGGACATGCATCATACTTGGATGTGCATCGTTTGCCATGTCTATGCTTGTGTGTTTACCGTGTTGTTTGCTTCTTTCCGGTTGCTTCTCTTGTTAGCTTCGGTTTCGTTCCGGAGTTGTGAGGATTCTCTCTTCTGTGTTGCTCCGTCTACTTCATGGATCCGTTCTTCTCCCTTGTGGATTCCCAGGCAAGATGATCATACCCTTGGATACCTTTACTACCATTGCCATGCTTAGTTGTCTCGATGCTATCGTTACATGTCGCGCTACCCATCTTTTATGTCAGCCTCTCCTTGTTGCCATGAAACCTCTAACATTTGAAACCTTCCTAGCAAAACCACTGTTTGGCTATGTTACCCGCTTGCTCAGCCCATCTTATAGCGTTGTTAGTTGCAGGTGAAGATGAAGTTTGTTCCAGGAGGGAACTTGTTGTTGGAATATCACAATATCTATTATTATTATTAACACACCTATATACTGGGCATGGGTGGAAGGCTTGGCCTTTTGCTCGGTGTTTTGTTCCACTCATGCCACCTTAGGCGCCGATAAACCGGAATTATGTTCCTTGATTTTGCGTTCCTTACACGATGGGTGAAATGGGGACCCCTTGACAATTCGACTTTGAATAAAACTCCTCCAGCAAGGCCCAACATTGGTTTTAATTTGCCTCATAATAACAACTTAATTAATTAATTAAAATTGCATAGGGGGTCGCGTCCCCGAGGATTTCTTTCTACATAGCAGGGGGGCCAGTGCTGATGGTGTTGGTCCCAAACGGGGAGACTGCGGGGCCGCCTTGGGGAAACCCGAGGTATCTGGTATAACCTGTAGGATCACCCATCCGGTTGTGGCCTGAGACGAGATACGCTCGGCTACTATCAGGGTATCGGCACGCTGGGAGGTCTCGCTGGACTTGTTTTACCATTGTCGAAATGACTTGTGCTATCGGGATGCCGAGCCTGATCGGTTTTCCCTAAGATAAGGGGTGATGATATTATATTTATCACTTCAGCTAATCGTGAGAGCTTGTGATGGGCTAAGTTGGGACACCCCTGCAGGGTTATGATCTTTCGAAAGCCGTGCCCACGGTTATGTGGCAGATTGGAATTTGTTAATGTCCGGTTGTAGAAAACTTGATAGATGATCCGAAGTAAAACACACAACCGTGTGAGTAACCGTGACTGTCTCTTTTCACTTTGAGAAGAGAACACGGTGGGGTTATGTTTGACCGTATGTAGTTAGGATCTTTAGCGATCACTGCTTTTGCGACCGTTTGCGTACATGCTCATCTTATTCTGGTACTCGTAAGTTAGCCACCATATTATGCTTAGCCGCTGCTGCAGCCTCACCACTTTACCTCTTCCTACCCACAAAGCTTTGCTAGTCTTGATACCCATGGTTATGGGATTGCTGAGTCCTCGTGGCTCAGAGATACTACAACACCAGATGCAGGTTCAGCCGAGAATGAAGCAGGAGCTGGCTCAGAGCTTCAACGGGAGCTCGTTGAAGAGAGTGGCCGTATGTTTGTGACGTTTCGACGATCAGTAGTGGTTTCTACTAGGATTCGATCCTGACCTGTGGCTTATGTTGTTTTGGTAACTTTCTTTTGGATCTTCACCCGTAGTCGGGTTGTGATGTTTTGAATGATGATTTGCTTATGTAATGTATTGTGTGAAGTGGCGAGTGTAAGCCAACTATCTCCTTTTGCAATTTAATCCCTCTTTTACATGAGTCGTGAAAAGATACCAAACTTGAGATCATTCTAGGATGGGCCTATACCTTTAAGTCGTGCCTCGACACGTAGGAGGTATAGTCCCATCCTGGGCATTACAAGTTGTTATTCAGAGCCTTCTCCGACCTAGAAGCCCCCACTGATTGATCGAATCGTTGACGGTTGAGTCTAGGCACACACTTGAAAATGTTTTGAGTCCTATATATATATCGGAGAGTAGGATTTCTTTTGCTCCTCATCTCTTTTCATTCTGGTGAGGACTCCTGACGATTACTCTTGCCTCTTCTACTTTCAAAAATTTCACCAAATTTTTTTTAGGATCTCGCGAGTATTGTTTGGATTGTTCCGATGTCTTTGTGACGAGAACATTGTTCTCGATGCCTCCTGTCATTAGGGGTTGTGGCAGTGTCCCGGGGAGTTGAGCTCCGAGGTGTTGTCGTCACAAATCCATCGCGGCAGTACTAGAATACTTAAGACGGCCGACATCAAAAACTCTCCTATGCGGTTAGTGGCAAGATAACCCCGACATCACCCAGTACTGGGGAGGTAGTTCGGGAGTATTGCCATAGCTTGTATAGTAGATGCGTTTCGAAGGTCCGAGGTAAACGGTTTCCGGGAAAGACTGGTTATGTGTTGAAGGATGGATACAGCTGGATGTAGGTTTAGAGTTGATTGCACGGTGCTTCCCCTGTATCCCCAACACCTGATTGCATAACTGGAAACTTTCGGAAATTAATAGGTGGGTTCATCTAGTAGTTCTAGGCATTCTTCCAACGGATGCTCGATATGAAGTTCGGGGTTCTACATTGAGTGAAGTGGTTTTATGGACTTGTTCTGATCGGGAGTTGCATCTTAAAGGGTCCTTGGCTATGCTGATCCGGGGATTGCAAAACCCTTTTGTAACATGTTCCATGAGCTTTCAGCACGAATATGTCGAACGAAGCTTCTATCTTGTATTTGTTCTATCTGTGCCTTGTTCCTTTTTTTATTTTTCTTTTGTTCTCCAAGTGGCTTCTCGACTAGTTGATGTACCTGCGGAATCCATTCGTTCAATTCTCTGTTCGGATAGATATGTGCAACATAATCTTCTTCATAAACATATCTATCCTTTGTTCTTGTCTTGATTCTGGTATTCGAGTTGCTTCGATGTCAAGTGTGATTCCATACCTTCCTAATCGGTGTTCTCATATTTTATGGGAGTGCTAATTCTTCTTGACCATCGAGATATTCATGTTAATCCTTTTCAATCGGTGTGCCTTCTCTTCAAGTTATTCCTTACGGACGTCGTTGAGAAATCTGACGATTTGTCTGTTTCATTCATCCCAAGTGTCTTTATTTTCCCCACCCTCCCACCCTTCTTCTTCTCGGAGCAAGAAAATCACAAATGAAGTATCCATTTTATTCATGTGATGTTTCTTCATTCATTTCCTTCAATGTACTTATCCGGTGATTATCGTGAAGATGCTCAAGAACTCCAAGTTCATCATTCTTTTGTTCTCAAATTCTGCGGGTGGATGTAATTCAAGATTTTGGTGTTGATCTTATCCTTTTCCTCATTTCACAATGCTTTCTTATTCCGGTGTCCCAATTAATCATTCTCCTCTTGTTATTCATATCCGGAGTGCTCAAGATTCATAATTCCATTCTTAATCCGTTCTAATTATTTTGAGGTTGCCATCTTACTCAAGCCATTTAAGTCAACCGGTGCAATATCTCTTAAGCAATCTTTTTCAACGATGATTTCTTTGAGTGGGCCCACATGTCTTTTCCCAGGATCTTACCTGACTCTTCTATTTTTCTGGAGTTATACTCAAATTCTTTTCAAAGTGTGACGTAAGAATGATCCCATCAGTCACAGTCCTTCTCCAAGATCGCTTTCAAATTCTTTTTCATCATTGGTTCAACCTTTTAATTCTTCATTCCGGAGTGCTCAACAATTCTTCATGGCATTTCTCGTCTTCATTCTCAACATTTGAAGACCGGAGAAGAGTTTCCCTTAATTTTGACCCGTTCTTCTCTTGAAGATTCATGGTTCTAGCATCATGCCATCCTCATTATTGTTCCGATTGTGAGGAATTCTTTTATGCCATCCGAAGCATTTCATGAATTCTTTTCTTTGTGATCCTCCGAAGGCCATCATTTCAGAAGATTCTTCGTTCTCAGTTTTCAACTTCGTCCTCCAAATATTCTTCATTGATGTCTCTTCGTTCGTCTCCATATTCTTACGGTGGTTCTTTCAAGATTACCCTTCCTTATTATCGTATTAATTCACTCGTTCTTTTCATAATCCTACCGGTGCTTTGCTGAATACTTATCCAAGCTTGTGCTAGATCCCTCTTTAATTCTTTGCAACGAGAATAAGTAGTATGTCAAATCCTTGTTGTCATCAATTTAAATTGGTGAAGGAGATGCATGACATAATTCTTATTCTTATTCCTTCAAGGTGATTTAATTCTTTTGTTTGGATCTTGTTCACCATATCATATTCTCGGTTCTAAGTTGTTCATCTTGTTTTCCGGAGCTCCAAGTGATTTCAATTATACCATTTCAAAGATCCATCTAATTCATCGTAGGCCTGGAATCTTTTTCTTTTCATCTTTCGCTTCTCATGCTTTCATTACCGGAGTTCTCTTGGTGGTTCATCATCATTTAATTCATCCTCGAAGTCTTCATCAAGATTCTTGTTGGAGCTCAAGCATTCTTCATCATGCATTCTAAGTGCAATCCTTTCTACCTTATTTTTCAGATGGTGTTATGCCATTGTTGACAATTCCTTCATGTTTCATGATTCACAAGTTGTCAGGAATAGGATATTTAAACCCATCATTTTCTTTCTTTCTTCAGGAGATCTTTCAAACCCTTTAATTATTCGTTGGAGTCATCTTGGGTTATAATTCACCTAAAAGCTTTCCTTGAGAATTGTTGGTATTATGGTGCTTACAAATGAACCAAGTTCTTCATTATCATTCCGGTGATATAAGTTTTTCATCTCCTTGTTGATCTCAATCCAATCAAATATTTTCGTCAGTGGCTGGTTGTTAGCTCATAATTTTGAGATGTTTTCCATAAGCCCACAACGAGCTTATTCTTTTCGTTGTTGATTTTTCCAACAACTCCGTTCAACCATCTTGGTAAGGATGCTCTTTCAAATTCAATTTTGAGAGAAGTTGTCATTTTCTTCTCCGTTCTTTCTCCCAAACGATCTTGCTTCTATTCTTTCATTCCGGAGGCTTTGTGATGTTGCTCTCTCTTTAACCATCATCTTGTTTTGTCAAGATCATGTTCTTTCCCTTGCTTATCATTTAACTCGAGATTGTATTCTTCTTTCTAGTTCCGTCATCTTATCTAGTTTTTCCTATCTTTTCAACCGGAGTGCTGTCTGAAATCTTTCTTACCCCTTGTGCCATTCTTTCAATTGTTTCGGAGGCAATATGTTGTTGTTTTTATCAAGTATCTTCCCAACTTGGCTAGTTCTTGTTTAATTCCTTCCATTTTCAGACGGAGTGCTGTCCAAACTATTTCTTTCTTATTCCTTCTCAATCTTGGTTAACCGGAGTGGTTTTGAAATTCTTCGTCATCCGTGAGCTCTTGTTTCATGTCTTTCAACCTGCAAGGTTATCGTGATGTTCCTTGTTCCTCATTTTACAGGAGTGCTCTTAACTTTGTTCATCTTCGTTGCTTTCTTTCTTTCAACTTGTTTAACCTCTCATGGTTCCTGGTTTCACTCGTCTGTCAAAGAAGCAACTTTGTTTTACCTCTTCCTCTTCCGTTTTTTTACCCGGTGCTATCTCTAGGATCTCGGGTCGAGATCCTCTGTTAGTGTGGGAGAGTTGTGACGCCCGAAGACCGACGTCCCAGAAGATTCCAGAAGATTCCCGAAGTTCCAGACGTTCCGGGCTGCCCGTGTGTTCTTTTGTGCTTGTGTTATTTATTTTTGCATTGCATCATGTCATCATGCCATCATGTCATTTTTATTTTGCATCTCAACTTAAATAAATTGTGTGGACCTTCGGTCCATTTAAATCGAGGGAAGGTGACTTCTCTTTATAACATATCCTCCAAATATTATGGAGCTATTATAAATAACTATTCCGTTGTTTCGAATTAACCAACACACTTGCAAATATTCTCCATGCCTCTTAATTCAAGTTTCACCATCAAAAACCTTGCCAATATTTCTTTCCGTTTGTTTCGAGGTTCCTCCAAAACCCCCCCAACTATTTTATTTAAATTCCTGACATTTTTGTGAGCCCAGGGTTATTGACCTCATGTCCTAAATCCATCCCTAACCTCTTTTTACTTTCTTTCTCTTCTTTGTTTTTTTAATAAAGAAGAGAACCCAGCAGCAGTAGAGAGAGTAGTCCAACATCCTCCTCCAGCCCAGTTTGGGGCCTCCTAGCACCTCTCCTCCTGGCCCAAAGCCGGCCCAATTCTCCTCCTGTGGCCCGACCGCTCCTAACCCTAGCGCAGCTCCTCACATCGCTCGCTTCTCCCTCTCTCCCGCACGCCACCGCTGCACTCACCTCTCGCCCGCTCCCGCATCGAACCCCTTCGCCTCTGCCCCGATTCCCTCGCTCCTCTGCCCGAACCCCTCGCTCTCCTTCCCATCGATCTTTCCCCGTCGCGCGCCCAGGTCGCCCGCCTCCATCTCCTGCGACAGGCAGCGCAGCGCACCCGTCCTCCAGCCTCCAGGCCACGAGGCTGCAGCCCGACGCGCCCTCCAGACCTCCCCTCGGCCTTCCTCTCCGACCGGCCAGGAGCCCGAGCGCCCCAGGCACCGAGCGCCTCGACGCCCCGTTCGCCAGGCCTCCGCCGCCCTTCCGTCGCCCGACCGTCCAGCCGCCATGGACGGGCAAAGCCGCGCCCCCAGCACGCGCCGGCCCCCAGGACCCTCCCTTCTCCAGCCTGTGTCGCCACCGCCCCTGCCTCGTCCCGTCTCCATGGACACGTCCTCCAGCATCCTCGAGCGCCCGTTGGCCTCGATCCTCCTCTCCAGGCGCAGAAGCGCCGCAGCCCCGCCGCGTCCCCGCGGGCGGCGTGCCTCGCTTCCCCCGCAGCCGATCTCCCTCGACAGCCGCGCCAGCCAGTGCTCGCCATCTCCCGCAGCGCCTCGCCGTGCTGCTGCCATGGCCGCGTCGCCCTCCCGTGTTGTTTTTTTTTGTTTGTTTTGTGTGTTGCCTTGTACTGTGGAATTGACAGTGGAACCGTGTATGACGACTGGAGCATCTACATGACCCGACCAAGTACCCCTACACGTCTATGCGGCAAGTACCTCGACGACATGTACAACTACGACTCGAGACGAGACCGGCAAGACCGAACAGAACGAGTACATCTACCGATGCCAAGTACCACGACGACCGAACGGCTACGATGGCGAGTACCTCTCCGATGAACGTGCACAACTACATGGCGATGCGACAAGTACCCCTACGGAACGTGTACCACTACCGTCGCCCCGAAGATGTCCGACGCCGCAAGTACCACGACCCAATATCGGAACGACTTCTTCCTCTTCGGACACGTGAACGCCTTCTTCCTCTACGTCTCGAACCGCCCCGAAACGCATGTTTCGAAGGTATAACCCCGAGACGTGCCCGTGAATGAATGTTGCTTGTTTTGATGTATGAGTTGTTTCCCGTGTGTGCTCCCTGCCGTTTCGTCCGTTTGTCATGTTCCTCGGTTGCCTCGTCACCGACTCGTGGGAACCCGGTGACGGGATCGCCCCACCTTTCATCTCGTTTGACTTGCTCTCGCCATCTTCCTTTTGCTCCGGACTCTCAACGAGTTACCGGAACCGAGATGTTGCCGTTGCATCATTTTCGGATCGTTGCCGTGGCACCTTTTCTTTCCACCACGATGACATATACTTCATATCATCTTCTTATCAACTTTTAATAGACTTGCATAAAACTTGATCATGTCATCCGCATCATTTTAACAACATTATAATGTGTGTTTGTTGTTGCTTTAATAATTACTAAACATGCTCATGGGGATTTTCCGGATTTGTTGTTGTTATTTCCGGCCTCATTTAAAATGCCTAAATAGTGTAGTTTTATTATGCTTCACCTCTTGCCATGTTAACAAACATTTAATCTTGTCTTGTAATTAACGAGAGTCAATTAAATAATTATAATGTGGTGTTTCATCAATATGCAACTCGTTGCATATTGAGCTCCACTTAACTTGTAGTTTTGGTTGTGCTCTTTGCCATGCCATGCATAATTAAACCGGACATGCATCATACTTGGATGTGCATCGTTTGCCATGTCTATGCTTGTGTGTTTACCGTGTTGTTTGCTTCTTTCCGGTTGCTTCTCTTGTTAGCTTCGGTTTCGTTCCGGAGTTGTGAGGATTCTCTCGTCTGTGTTGCTCCGTCTACTTCATGGATCCGTTCTTCTCCCTTGTGGATTCCCAGGCAAGATGATCATACCCTTGGATACCTTTACTACCATTGCCATGCTTAGTTGTCTCGATGCTATCGTTACATGTCGCGCTACCCATCTTTTATGTCAGCCTCTCCTTGTTGCCATGAAACCTCTAACATTTGAAACCTTCCTAGCAAAACCACTGTTTGGCTATGTTACCCGCTTGCTCAGCCCCTCTTATAGCATTGTTAGTTGCAGGTGAAGATGAAGTTTGTTCCAGGAGGGAACTTGTTGTTGGAATATCACAATATCTATTATTATTATTAACACACCTATATACTGGGCATGGGTGGAAGGCTTGGCCTTTTGCTCGGTGTTTTGTTCCACTCATGCCACCTTAGGCATCGATAAACCGACATTATGTTCTTTGATTTTGCGTTCCTTACACGATGGGTGAAATGGGGACCCCTTGACAGTTCGACTTTGAATAAAACTCCTCCAGCAAGGCCCAACATTGGTTTTAATTTGCCTAATAATAACAACTTAATTAATTAATTAAAATTGCATAGGGGGTCGCGTCCCCGAGGATTTCTTTCTACATAGCAGGGGGGCCAGTGCTGATGGTGTTGGTCCCAAACGGGGAGACTGCGGGGCCGCCTTGGGGAAACCCGAGGTATCTGGTATAACCTGTAGGATCACCCATCCGGTTGTGGCCTGAGACGAGATACGCGCGGCTACTATCAGGGTGTCGGCACGCCGGGAGGTCTTGCTGGACTTGTTTTACCATTGTCGAAATGACTTGTGCTACCGGGATGCCGAGCCTGATCGGTTTTCCCTAAGATAAGGGGTGATGATATTATATTTATCACTTCAGCTAATCGTGAGAGCTTGTGATGGGCTAAGTTGGGACACCCCTGCAGGGTTATGATCTTTCGAAAGCCGTGCCCGCGGTTATGTGGCAGATTGGAATTTGTTAATGTCCGGTTGTAGAAAACTTGACAGATGATCCGAAGTAAAACACACAACCGTGTGAGTAACCGTGACTGTCTCTTTTCACTTTGAGAAGAGAACACGGTGGGGTTATGTTTGACCGTATGTAGTTAGGATCTTTAGCGATCACTGCTTTTGCGACCGTTTGCGTACATGCTCATCTTATTCTGGTACTCGTAAGTTAGCCACCATATTATGCTTAGCCGCTGCTGCAGCCTCACCACTTTACCTCTTCCTACCCACAAAGCTTTGCTAGTCTTGATACCCATGGTTATGGGATTGCTGAGTCCTCGTGGCTCACAGATACTACAACACCAGATGCAGGTTCAGCCGAGAATGAAGCAGGAGCTGGCTCAGAGCTTCAACGGGAGCTCGTTGAAGAGAGTGGCCGTATGTTTGTGACGTTTCGACGATCAGTAGTGGTTTCTACTAGGATTCGATCCTGACCTGTGGCTTATGTTTTTTTGGTATCTTTCTTTTGGATCTTCACCCGTACTCGGGTTGTGATGTTTTGAATGATGATTTGCTTATGTAATGTATTGTGTGAAGGGGCGAGTGTAAGCCAACTATCTCCTTTTGCAATTTAATCCCTCTTTTACATGAGTCGTGCAAAGATACCAAACTTGAGATCATTCTAGGATGGGCTTATACCTTTAAGTCGTGCCTCGACACGTAGGAGGTATAGTCCCATCCTGGGCATTACAGTATGACTGCTATATTATTTTACTTTTGTGAAAAGATTGTTGAGGTTATCATGGATGATTTCTCCGTTTACGGAACTTCTTTTGATGATTGCTGATACGTCCAAAACGTATCTATAATTTCTGCTTGCTCCATGCCACTTTTGGGTGATATTGCTATGATATTCATACACTTCCATACACTTTTGATCATATTTGAACTAACTTACTAATCCAGTGCACCCCAGTGCCAGTTTCTGTTTTCGGCTGTTTTTTGTATTTCAGGTTTTCACGTTTCGAGAACTGCCCAGAAAAATACAGAAAAAATATATAAAAAATCAGCGTTCCGGGAACGACACTGCTTCCGAAGGGGAGCCTGGGGGGCACAGGGGCCCCAGGCGCCCTGTGGGCGCCCCCCCCTGGGCCGCGCCGGGGGAGGGGGGGGCGCCTCGGCCCCCCGAGAGCCCCCGGTGCCCTACTTTGGCAGATATTTAAAGGGTCCCCCGTAACCCTTGAAACAGGACTTCTTTTCGCGATCCCATCTCTGTTCTGCCGCCGCCGCCGCTTCCAAGATCGGGAGCACCAGGAGAACTCTTCCCGGCACCTTGCCGGAGGGGAGGATCACCACCGAGAGCTTCTCCACCACCATGGACGCCTCCCGGATGACTCGTGAGTAGTCTCCCTTGGACCATGAGTCCATGACCAGTAGCTATGTGATGTTCTCCTCCCGTTCTTGTGCTTCACTAATTAGTCCTCGTGAGCTGCCCTACATGATCGAGGCACCTATGTAATCCTTATGCTGTTGCTATGTTGAGTTTGCTGGGATCCGATGGATTATGAGATTATGTTCAGATTGATCTTGAGTAATATATTTGATTCACCTCTTTTATATTTTAGTTCATAAGTAATTCTTGCATGTTCTCCGTTGTTATTTATTGCTTTGGCCAAGTAGTAGGTAGTGACTCCAAGAGGGAACGTTATGCTCGATTGTGGGTTCATGACCCTCGATGACTAGCGTGAGTGACAGAAACATGAGTCTAGGGGATGTGCTGTTGCCACAAGGGGGAAAACAACGGTGCTTGTGCCCGCGGGTGCAAGGATTGTTTACTTTACGCAAAGTTCTTTTAATGCAGTTGTCTGTTGCATTGAGTTTACACTATGGGTGGGACTCGCAACTTAATACCAGCGATATGTTCTGGATAGATATCTCAAGGTGGATGATTAGTAGTAGATATTGATGGATTTCGGTCTACTTACTTTGGCGTACCGCCCATGCTTTGAACCTCAACCTTTCTTGCAATGTAGTCAGCATTGGTTTGCATTCGTGGTCCTGTCAATTGCCCAGCTGTAATTTGTTTACCTCACATAGCTGTTTTATCGTCTTTTGGGAGAGAGACATCACTAGTGAACGTCATGTGACTCCGGTCCATATTACTATCATTGATCACATACACTATTTTACTTTTCGCTATTTTACTTACTATTGCAAAACACTATCTATCACTACTATCATATTGCTTTTAACCCTTTGTGAACTACAAGGGCGGAGAGATTGACAACCTCTCTGTACTCGTTGGGAGCAAAGTTATTTGTATCTGTGTGCAGGTCCACGTTGATTGCTAATTGCTCCGTTAGCAGTTGACACCTACCTGTTGAACCTAGGAGTCTCTGGGGATTCGATCCTTGGCATCTTTGCTAGGGGAAAACACTTCTACTTACTACATCTTACACCTTCCACTTGGGGTAATCCAACGAGGGGTTCGAGGCCCATCAAGGAGTATTTTCTGGCGCCGTTGCCGGGGACTCCACTCTTCAGGATAGGGGAGTTGCATGCTATCTTTTACCTTTTCTTATTAGTCTTTTTAGTTTACCTTTCATTTTTGCTTTAGTTCCTTTTATCAAAAATAGTTATCGTGCTTGCTTGCTACTATGGGTTCCACCGAGAACACCAAGTTGTGTGACTTCACTAGTCACAACAACGATGACTTTATCAGCACACCTATCACTACACCTGCCACTTCAGCACCTTCATATGAAATTAAACCTGTTTTACTTAACTTAGTCATGAAAGATCAATTCTCCGGTGCTGGAGATGATGCTGCTTTACACTTGAACAACTTTGTAGAACTTTGTGATATGCAAAAGTACCAAGAAATAGATGGTAATATTGTTAAGCTTAAGCTTTTTCCTTTCTCCTTGAGAGGAGGAGCTAAAATTTGGTTTCAGTCTTTGCCTAGAAATAGCATAGATTCATGGGACAAGTGCAAAGATGCTTTTATCGGAAAATACTATCCACCTGCTAAAATTATCCAACTTAGAAGTAACATCATGAATTTTAAACAATTGGATAATGAACACGTTGCCCAAGCTTGGGAACGTATGAAATCTCTTATCAAAAACTGCCCTACTCACGGTTTGACTACTTGGATGGTTATCCAAACTTTTTATGCAGGCTTGAACTTTACCTCGCGGAACTTGTTAGATTCGGCCGCGGGAGGAACCTTTATGTCAACTACACTTGGTGCTGCCACGAAGCTTGTCGATGAGATGATGACCAACTATTCCTAATGGCACACCGAACGCGCTCCAACAGGTAGGAAGGTAAACTCTGCCGAGGAGATTTCCTCCCTCAATGAAAAAGTTGACTTGATCATGTCTCTACTTTCGAAGCAATCTTTCTTTTAAGGTAGACCACTTTGCCAATGAGTTAAAATTGCTAAAAATTGAAACTTCTCCTCTTAAGGAGAGGGAAGTCATCCCTATTAATGCTACTCAAGTACAAATTAATGAAAACATTAGGATGATGGCTAAGCTTAAAGAGAGATGGGCTAGAGAAAGGGAGGAAGAGGAAAGAATTAAGAGCCTTCCTACCCACCACACTGTTGCTACTATCCAAGTTATTGAGAATGATCACACTCTTAGCACCCAATGTACTCCTGGTTCCAATGGACCTATTAATGGTGATGCTATAGAAACTACCAAACAGGTGAGCCTTAAGGACACCTGTACCACCTTACTTGATGCTCGTGACCTTGTTTTTGATAATTGCACTCTTACCGAAGTTATTGATTTCCTTCACAAAATGTCTAGAGACCCCCGCACTAGCACGCTTAACCTTGCCTTCACAGAGCATATCACTAATGCTCTCATCAAAGCTAGGGAGGAGAAACTTAGAGTAGAAGCCTCCATACCTAGAAATCTCGAGGATGGTTGGGATCCTATGATAAAAATTTATTTGAATGACTTCTCTTGTTATGCATTCTGTGATGTTGGTGCTAGTACCTCTGTTATGCCCAAAAGGATATATGATATGCTTAAATTGAAACCTTATGATTCTTGTTCTTTTGGTGTTCGTCTCGTTGATTCTTCCATAAAGAAACCTTTGGGGAGGATCGACGATGTTCTTATTGTTGTCAATGATAATTATGTGCCCGTTGATTTCACTATTATGGATATTGAATGTGATCCTTCATGTCCAATTATTTTGGGACGTCCCTTTTTGCGCACCGTTGGTGCTGTCATTGACATGAAAGATGGTAATATTAAATTTCAGTTTCCTCTCAAGAAAGGGATGGAACACTTCCCTCGTAAGAAGGTCAAGTTACCTTTTGAGTCCGTTGTACGGGCTAGTTATTCTTTTACTCTTAATAAAACTTGATCTCTATGCATTATGCCTAGCTTAAAGGCATAAAAGAAAGCGCTTTTGGGAGGCAGCCCACATGAATAAAGTTTTTGCTTTTGTTCTTTCTTGATGTTTTTTACTGCTGTAGCATCGTCATTGTATCTTTACTTTTCATATTTGTGCCAAGTATAGCCTCTGATTGCTAGAAAGTTCAAAAGTTGTGAGGTGCTGTCCAGGAAACAGATTCTGTCCTTGGATAGAAAAATTCGTATAAAATCACCAGATCATCTTTTTGGTCTGAATTGTTTCGACAGCATTCTCTATATAATTGTCTTTCGTGCGTCAGTTCTGAGTTTTTTGATTTGAGTTGCAGAAGTATCCCGAACAGGTCAACTACTTCCTGCTGTTCTGTTTTTCACAGATTCTGCCCTGTTTTGCCTTACCTTCACTTTGCAAATTAAGAACTTGCTTTTTCTTTGCAAAAAACCTTTTGGCAATCTTGAGAAACAGTAGAACTTGAATAATATCCTTATTTCCAGCAAGGTATAATTATTTTATTAAGGGTACTAACCTCGCTAATCAGATTATGAATGAGTTATGTATGAAGGGAGTTTTCAAGTGTGCGAGGGAAGATGATAAAAAGATTCAGGAGTGTCAAGCGCTCAAGCTTGGGGATGCCCCCGTGCACCCCCAAGAAATATTCAAGGAGACTCAAGCGTCTAAGCTTGGGGATGCCCCCTGTGCATCCCCTTCTCCATCAACATTATCAGTTCGCCTTTCGTTCCGCTATATTTTTATCACTTCATGTGTTATGTGCTATGCTTGGAGCGTCTTGCTTTTAGTTTTCTTTTTAGTTTTTCATAACGAGTCGGAACCCAGCATTCCTTTATGTGGGAGAGAAACACGCTCCACCTCTACCTAGAACATTACATAGAATTTTCATGTCTATCTATGTTGTGTGTGTTCTTGAAAGTGCAACTAATCCCCGGGTGGTTTTGGTAATTAATAACAACATATATATCATTGAACTAATATTTACTTGAGAATCATTTCAGAGAAGTTCGATGATATGGGTATGGAAATGTCTGAAGAAGTGGACCCCTCAAAATGCTAAGACAAGCATTGGCAAAAGCTCAAGACTCTATTTTTGGTTTAGTGATCAAAGATCACATTGAGTCCATAGGAAAAGCCAATACTATTAAAAGGGGATGAGGTTGTGTTAATGATCTGGTTGCTCAAGTGCTTGGTGATCTAGCTCCCTCAACTATCAGCACTCTTCACTACTTAACACACTCATAAGTAATCTCGGACAAACCGATTCTGCAAACTCAGTCCCACCGAGATGAACCACCTCAGTTATTCTACCAAACCCTAATTTCTCGGTCCATCCGATTTGGAGTTTCGGTCTCACCGAAAATGGACTGCCAACCTTCTGTAACCTATTGACATCACTTCGGAATATCCGAGTTATTATTTTCGGTCCCACCGAGATGGCAAGTTCCAACCTTTGACTCACTTCGGACACACCGAGATGGTATTTTTGGTCCCACCGAAAATCCCAACGTTCACTATATTTGAACTTTCGGTCTGACCGAGTTTTCACTTCGGCCTCACCGAGATTGGCCAAATATGTGTGTAACGGTTGGATTTTGTGTGGAGGCTATATATACCCCTCCACCCCCTCTTCATTCATGAGGAGAGCCATCAGAAAGTCTACCACTCCTACCATACACTTTCTGAGAAGTGAACCACCTACCCTTGTGTTGAGATCAAGCCATTCCATTCCTACCATATGAAACTTGATTTCTAGCCTTCCCAAGTTGCTTTCCACTCAAACCTTTCTTCCACCACAGCCATATCAGTGAGGAGAGTTGAGTGTTGGGGAGATTATCATTTGAAGCACAAGAGCAAGGAGTTCATCATCATCAACACCATCTATTACCTTTTGGAGGGTGGTGCCTCCTAGATTGGTTAGGTGTCGCTTGGGAGCCTCCGTCTTTGAGATGTGGAGTTGAACCAAGAAGTTTGTAAGGGCAAGGAGATCGCCTACTTCGTGAAGATCTACCCCGAGTAAGGCTAGTCCTCCGTGGGCGTAGGCCATGATGGAATAGACAAGGTTGCTTCTTCGTG
>LR738710.1:649710002-649724346 GCA_902687465.1 Secale cereale
ACTAACCCAGCACAACCACTCCCATCATGTCGGTCGTCGGATCACGAACGTGTGGCCGAAAACCGCACTCCATTTCGAGTCTCCTAGCTCCCTATGCCTATAAAAACGTCCCCACGTCCATTTTTTGGGACGAAACCCTAGCCCCTCCCTCCTCGCGCCGCCGGACGTGTCCGACCGCAACCGGACATGTCCGTCGCCGCGCGCCCGGCCAACCCCGCTTCGCCACGGGTCGCCGCCGGGGCCTCTCCCCGCCTGCGCCGCCAGGGCCCGCCGCGTCCCGCATCTGGCCCGTCCCGGGCCGCCTCTCGGGCCGAGCCCCGCGCCTCCCGCGCCGATCCTCCGTCGCCGCGCCGCCTAACCTTGGACGCCCGCCGCCGCGGGGTCTCGCCGCCGGCCGCCGCGGAGCACCTTACCGGCCATCTTCCGCCGCCGCCTCGCCCCTCCGACGCCGCACCCTTCGACCCACGCTGCCGCGCCCCTCTTGCGCCACCACCGTCGGCCGCCTCCAAGCCGACCGCCGACCGCCCTCCTCCACCGGCCGCCCGCCGCCTCCGGTCGCCGGCACCGTCTCCGGCGAGCCGCCGGGCCGGCCGATCCGGATCTGGTCAGGTGGACCAGATCCACCGGTTCATGCAACCAAACACTCTTCTCCATCCCGATCCACTCCGTCCCGGAATCCCGCCGTCCAGTTTGACTTTTTGTGAGGTATAAAAACGGCTAAGTCCCAGATCTGCTATATTTTGTTACCTCCTTTGCATGGTCGTAACTTCGTGCTCGTATCTCCGGGTGGGTTACCACCAGATCCGTATCCGTGAAGAGGATATTCACAAGACCGCATTTAGAACAAGCTACGGCACCTATGAATACACGGTCATGTCTTTTGGCCTCGCAAATGCTCCACCCACCTTCTCGAGGATGATGCACTTCATATTCAACCCCTACACCAATGAATTTGTTCTCGTCTATCTGGATGACATCTTGGTATTCTCCAAGAATGAAGAAGACCATGCCAAGCACCTCCGTTTGGTTCTGGACAGGCTCCGTGAACACAAGTTCTATGCGAAGTTCTCCAAATGTGAATTCTGGCTGGATGAGGTCTTATATCTGGGCCATATCATCTCTGCTGAGGGTATTTCTGTCAACCCCGAGAAAGTTGAAGCTATTATCAACTGGGAACCCCCGTAGAACATCAAGCAACTCTGAAGCTTCCTTGGTCTCGCTAGCTATTGCAGAAGGTTCGTTGAGAACTTCTCCAAGATTGCCAAGCCTCTCTCAAACTTGCTGCAGAAGAATGTCAAGTACAACTGGACTCCTGATTATGATGTGGCATTCAAAACACTCAAAGAGAAGCTCATTTCTGCTCCGGTTCTTACTCCTCCGGATGAGTCCAAGCCCTATGAAATATTCTGTGATGCTTCTCTACAAGGACTTGGTGGTGTTCTCATGCAAGACAAGAAGATTGTGGCATACACTTCTCGTCAGTTGAAGCCAAATGAGAAGAACTACCCCACACATGATCTTGAGCTAGTAGCAGTGGTACATGCCTTGATCACGTGGAAACACCTTCTGTTGGGCAGAAAAGTGGACATCTTCACCGATCACAAGAGCTTGAAGTACATCTTCACACAGCCAAACCTGAACATTCACCAGACTCGTTGGGTTGAGATGATCCAAGAGTATGATCCTAGCATCGAATATACACCTGGCAAGGCCAATGTCATTGTAGATGCCTTGAGCAGAAAGTCATATTGCAACAGTCTCCTTCTCAAGCCGTTCCAGCCTGAGCTTTGTGAATCATTCAGGAAGCTCAACCTCCAAGTTGTTTCGCAAGGCTTTCTTGCAAACCTTCAAGTTGCTCCTACCTTGGCAGATCAGAACCATGAGGTCCAACTCAGTGATGCTATGGTGCAGAAAGTGAAACATGGTATTGCAAAGGGTACTCCCAAATACAAGTGCTATCGTGTTAATGAGAAAGACACCTTGTTCTTTGAGGACAGACTTGTGGTTCCCAAGGGTGATCTCAGGAAGCTCATAATGAACGAAGCACATGACTCCCTCCTCTCGATTCATCCCGAAAGTTCCAAGATGTACCAAGACCTCAAGCAATCCTACTGGTGGACTCGCATGAAAAGGGGGATTGCCCAATTTGTGAATGAATGTGATGTCTGCAGAAGAGTGAAGGCAGAGCATCAACGTCCAGCCGGTCTCCTCCAACCTCTTCCTATTCCCGAGTGGAAATTCGACCACATTGAAATGGATTTCGTCACTGGGTTTCCCAAGTCCAAGAAGGGGAATGATACTATCTTCGTTGTGATTGACAAGCTAACCAAAGTAGCTGACTTACTTCCCGTCAAAGAATCCATCAATGCAGCTCAGTTGGCAGAGTTCTACACTTCCAGAATTGTGTCGTTACATGGCATTCCTCAAGTTATCTCCTCAGACCGTGGAAGTTTGTCCACATCCAAGTTCTAGGACTCCTTTCAGTCAGCCATGGGCACTAAGATTCGTTTCAACACTGCGTTTCACCCTCAGACTAGTGGTCAAGTCGAAAGAGTGAACCAGATCCTCGAAGACATGCTCAGAGCTTGTGTCATCTCTTTTGGCATGAAGTGTGAAGATTGTCTCCCGTTTGCCAAGTTCTCTTACAACAACAGTTTCCAAGCAAGTGTCGGCAAAGCTCCTTTTGAAATCCTCTATGGCAGAAAGTGTCGTACCCCTCTCAACTGGTCCGAGACTGGTGAACGTCAACTTCTTGGCAATGACTTGATCTCAGAAGCCGAAGAAATGTGCAAAGTCATACGTGAGAATCTCAAGGCCGCTCAGTCACGTCAAAAGAGTTACTATGACGGCAAGCATCGTGATTTGGCTTTCGACATTGGGGATCATGTCTATCTCCGTGTTTCTCCTATGAAAGGAACCCAAAGATTCGGTATCAAAGGAAAGCTTGCTCCTAGATACGTGGGCCCTTTCAAGATTCTTGGCGAAAGAGGCGATCTAGCCTATCAACTTGAGCTCCCCTCCAACTTTGCAAATGTTCATGATGTGTTTCACGTGTCTCAACTCCGCAAGTGCTTCAAGACACCTGAACGCACCATTCCGTTCGAGGAGATTTATCTTCAACAAGACTTGTCTTACCGTGAGCACCCCGTTGCTATTCTTGAAGAAACTGAGCGCAAGACCCGCAACAAGTCAATCAAGTTCTTGAAAGTTAAGTGGTCACACCATACCGACCGAGAAGCTACGTGGGAACGAGAAGATCACCTTCGTTCCGAGTACCCTTCCTTCTTTCAGTCCTAGATCTCGGGACGAGATCTTTTCGTAGTAGAGGAGAGTTTGTAATGCCCCAGATGTAACACTTTCCAATTATGGCAATATATGAAACTTTGACTTCATCAATTCCATTCCGGGCTCTTCTTTCATTTCGGGTTTCTTCATTTTGTCGTGTGCGTGTGTGCATTTCATCCATGTCATGTTATCATGTGCATTGCACTGCATTCGTGTTGTCACTTGCACTGGGTCCCACTCGCCTCTTCCCGTTGTCCGTTTCGAGTTCCGACACTCACACATGTGCCCGTGGCACCCCCGAGTCCTTCTTTCGTGTGTGGCCATGTAATGTTCCCGGAATGAGGTGAGACTTGTCGTGCGTTGTTGTTTTGGTACGTGTAGGCCGCCTGTCAAGTTTCATCACGTTTGGAGTTCGTTTGGTACTCCAACGGATAACCTAGTGGGCTAAAAACACCTCTTTCTTTTGGCCCAAGACCCCCTCCACAACAGCCCACTAACCCAGCACAACCACTCCCATCATCTCGGTCGTCGGATCACGAACGTGTGTCCGAAAACCGCACCCCATTGGGAGTCTCCTATCTCCCTATGCCTATAAAAACGCCCCCCACGTCCATTTTTGGGACGAAACCTTAGCTCCTCCCTCCTCGCGCCGCCGGACGCATCCGACCGAAGCCGAACACATCCGCCGCCGCGCGCCCAGCCAACCCCGCATCACCACGTGTCGCCGCTGGGGCCTATCCCCGCCTGCGCCGCCAGGGCCGCCACGACCCGCATCCGGCCCGCCCCGGGCCGAGCCACGCGCCTCCCGCGACGATCCTCCGTCGCCGCGCCGCCGCACCTTGGACGCCCGCCGCCGCGGGGTCTCGCTGATGACCCACAACCGTAAGGGATCTATTGCAGCGTTTTCGATAAGTAAGAGTGTCGAACCCAACGAGGAGCAGAAGGTATTGATAAGTGATTCTGAGCAAGGAATAACTGCAAGCACTGAAAGATAACTTTTTAGGGGTTTTCTTGATATAAGCAATAGGAAAGTAAAAGCGAGAAAAGTAAAAGGCACTGGAGAGTAACAAGTGGCCCAATCCTTTCTGAGCAAAGGAGAGGCCTAGCAACTGAACTTATAAAGGCTAAAGTGTTCTTGAGGACACACGGGAGAGGTAGTCATGTGCTTTCGCCATATTCCGTATCGGTACTATGTGATGTGTTGATAAGTGTTGAGTGGGTGGATCTATGCTAGTACACCCTCTAGACTAAGATGAGTGCACTCTTATGATTAAACACCTTGCAAGCATCCGAAAATACAAGATAATATTTAAGGCAAAAGCCTAACCGTAGCAATACGATCGATGATCCATTGTTCCCTTGTGCAAAAGCGTGCGAACTGGGGTTCAGGTTTCTGTCACTCCGGCAACCCACCGTAAGCATTCTTTGTACACAATGTATTCCCCTAGGTCCTTAATAAGGCGAAGTGTTGAGTGTTCGACTCACACAACACCACTAGGAAAATAACAACACAACTTAAGTATCAAACAACACATATTACTTCAACATCATATGACTACTAACAACAAGACTTCTCCCATGTCCTCAAGAACTAAAGTAACTACTCACAAGACATAAAAGAGATCATGATCAGTCGAGATAGATGGGTGATAAACAATCTGGACATAATGATATTTCTCCAACAAAACTCTATAACATTCATCCCAAAGTAGTAATCAACACCGATAGAGTAGAGAGGATAGATAGTACGGATTACAACACAAGTTGCAATTGTGAGATGAGATTGGATGAAGATGGAGATGGTGCTGATGTTGAGGATGATGTTGATGATGATCTCGATGATGCCCGTGACGATGGTGATGACGATGGTGATGATCTCCCCTTCCGGGAGGTAATCTCCCCGGCAGAATCTGCCCGCCGGAGATGGCTTTTCTTCTCTGTAGGTTTCCGCCACGGAGCGGCGGCGGAACTCCGTCAAAACTCCTCTTTTTATGGTTTCTGAATGACGAGGAGTATATAGGCCAAAGGGGAGAGCCAGGAGTGGGCCAGGGGCTCCAGGCGCCCTCCCGGCGCGGCTAGGGGGGGTGCCGCGCCTGGTGGCCGCCTGGGCACCCTGTGGCCCCCCTCTGGTTGCCCTTTTGCGTACCTTCGTGATCCTTCTGGAAAATACCCTCCGTCAATTTTCAGGTAATTTGGAGGTATTCTTCTTCAGCAACTCAGCGTCCACTTTTTACCGCTGAATCATGCGTCTGCTGCTTCGGCACCGGAAAGTTGCAAACTGTGTAAAATAGGCCAAAACATCATAAGAACATCATCGTAATGTGAAATATATCAATGAATAAGGATGAAATACGATATAAAATAGTGATGCATTTTGGACGTATCAACACCCCCAAGCTTAGACCTCGCTTGTCCCCAAGTGAATACTGAGCTCGGTAAACCTGTCCACAAGTTTAGAGAGTGAAGTGTCGATAAATAGAATACGGACAAGAAGCATCACAGTTTCTTCACCAAACTCAAATATCCTCAACAGCAATCTTCAACTCATAAGGCCCTTATAAAAGAGTGGTAACACTTATAATCGAAAGTAGGGCTAAGGAAACTCATCAAATCATGGCAAACATGTCCTTTGGTCAAAGAACAACTAATAGCTTTTACTTTTGCTCTTTCTCTTTATGTTTTGATGAGATTAATTAAAGCTTTTGAAAGAACATGTTAGTAGGCAAGAAGTGAAAGTCTTAACACAAAGGAAGATGTTTGCTTTAGTTGGGCTTGACAAACAACTTACTTATCAAACGATAATGTCAACAAGGATATGATATGACAAATCTTAATGCAACTTTATATGAATGAATCCTCGTCAACATCAAATGTCTGCTCTATTTAAGAATAGAAGGAAGTAGGAATAACTGACTCAACCTAAAACTAAGAGATAGGCCCTGCTCTAGGGAAGTAGGGAAAACTCATGTGCTATCCTTAAATCTAACAGAATGAAAACAAGTTTTGAGAGGTGCATGATTTGTCAACGAATGCTAATAGATAACTCAATTATTTCTCGAGCTGGACAAGTTTCGAGGAACGGCTCCCGCACGGGGACGATCACATCCCCTTAATCTCCTTTGTTTATCACTGCCAAAAGTTTTCTGATTTCTCATGAACAAAGCGTGAAGGAGGGTTTGTTTGTTGTATTATCTTTTATGAGCCGGGCGCACTCATGCCAGTTCCTCCTCGTATTAGGGGTTTGCAGATTAGACATGCAATCCTGAGGTAAAACTTGTCCAACTTAAAAAGATCATGAATTAACTACTACTTCCTCATGAGCTAAAACAGGGGCACAAAATAGAAGATTTTGAACATTTAAGGATAACACATAAATTCTATACTTTAGGAGCTGGTAGTGGAATACCACGAATAGGAAGGTATGGTGGACTCATATGGAAGGTATTGGTTTAAGGGTATGGATGCACAAGCAGAATTCCGCTTAGTACAGAGTTTAGGCTAGCAAAGGCTTTGAGAGAACAGACAATTGATGATGACTAAGATGCAAAGCAATATAAAGCATAAACATTAAAATAAGCATAACACATCAAGTTGTCTTCCTTGTCAGCATAACACTTCAAGCATAATAACATAAAGGTTTTGGCTATGTCGCTACTTTAAGAAAATTATGCTTGTTGTTATGACCAAAGCTATGTTTGCCAAGATTAAATAAAGTTTTCAAGGCCATACCTGATATAAGGTCAATACACCCCATAAGAATCATCATATAAGGTCGATTGCGTGAAGAGAATACCGAGTGCAGTAAAGGAACCAATAGACTTCTCATTAATATTCCATCATAGACGACTCCACACTCACGGATACAATCTCTCCACAGAAGGAGTGATAGACCTCAATGCACACACCTATTTCATATAATAACCTCCCTAGACATGATACGACTCTACTTGACTCTAAAAGTCAAAAGATAAAGATAAAGATACCGGGCACTCCCCCAAGCTTGGAACAAGCCAAGGGGATGCCATTACCCAAGGAGATTTCACTCCTCATTCTTGTTGACGTTGATCACTTAGTCCTCGGCGAAGCGCTTCCATGGGAGGGGTTCTCCAGTTTCATATGAGAAGTTTGTCTCTTGAATCCTGCATGCAGCACCCATACCCATGCGCATAAACCTTAGTTCATACTCATAGTTCTGGTGATGTAGATCATAAATTTACCCTTGGATCTCTTCAATTCTTTCTTCAGATGCGGTGATGCTTTTCCACATCTCCTTCATCTCCTTCAGGAAGTAGGTCTTCAGCTCGTTGATGATGTCAAAGTTAGCTTCAACACCACGCTCGATCATCTTCTTGTACTTGAAGACTTCTTGCTCCACTTCTTCTAGCCTGGCCTGGATGCTCCCCTCCTTGATAGGTCCCTTCAGATCTTCTTGATGGAGGACACCGTCCTCCATCTGAACAACCTGAGGGTGCTTCTTCACCTCAGCGAGGTAAGGGTTGATGACGTTGATGACGAACTTGTCCTTGGGGGAACTTGGGGAAGCCATGGCACCTAGGTCTAGCTAAAAGTTTTCCTGGCAGACACAGATCGAAAAGAAAACACACGAAATCGCGAGATACGTTGCCGGAACAATCCGGGCAAATATATAGCAAAAATTTCTGAACAGAAAGGAAGGTAACAAGCTAAAGTGGGGTCGGAGACGGACTCCTGGGTGCCCAGGCGGCCTCCCGGCACGGCCAGGAGGTAGGCCGCACCAGGGGGCGCCTGGGCCCCCTAGAGCTTGTCTCCGGCTCCACTTAGGCTCAGAATTTAACTAATTTTGCTAAAACTCATAATATGGAACTTTTATGGCGGTTCGCGATGTTTCCTTACCGTAATACATACCTTTTCTTATTTTGCTTCTGCTGGTGTCTGAAACAGGGCTGCAACATGTTCTTCGTGAGTTGTTGTGTATATCATATTCACATCAACATTGACAGGGTCTCCTGCTATGTAATGCTTAAGCCTTTGCCCATTCACAACTTGAGGTTTGGTGCCTTCAAAATTGTTAATCTTGATTGCACCAGACCGATAGACTTCTTCAATATGAAATGGCCCTTCCCACCTGGAAAGTAGTTTGCCTGGAGAAAACCTGAAACGGGATCTAAACAACAAAACTTTATCACCAACATTAAATTCACGTTTTAGAATCCTCCTATCATGCCACTTCTTTACCTTTTCCTTGAACATTTTAGCGCTCTCGTAAGCTTCACTTCTCCGATCATCTAGAGAAGTCAAGTTCATGAGACGCTTCTCACCAGCTAACTTTGGGTCAGCATTAAGCTCTCTAACAGCCCAGAAAGCTTTGTGCTCTAATTCTAATGGCAAATGGCAAGCCTTGCCATAAACCATCTTATAGGGGGACATGCCCATGGGGGTTTTGTAAGCAATTCTATACGCCCACAAAGCATCTCCTAAATCATTTGACCAGTCCTTTCTATTTCTGTTTACTGTCTTCTGTAAGATCAACTTGATCTTTCTATTGGTGAGCTCAACTTGCCCACTAGTTTGAGGATGGTACGGTGAAGCAATTCAATGATTGACATCGTACTTGGTTAAAGCTTTTCTAAAAGCTCCATGCGTGAAGTGTGATCCTCCATCAGTCATGAGATACCTAGGTACACCAAACCTAGGGAAAATCACATCTTTGAGCATTTTCAAAGATGTCTTGTGATCAGCACTTTCAGTGGGGATTGCTTCAACCCACTTGGTCACATAATCAACAGCTACTAAAATGTGAGTGTACTTGTGCAAAGAAGGAAAAGGACCCATAAAATCAAAACCCTAGCAATCAAAAGGTTCAATCACTAGTGAGTAATTCATAGGCATCTCATTCCTTCTACTAATGTTACCAACTCTCTGACATTTATCACAGGCTAAAACATAATTTCTAGCATCCTTAAAGAGAGTAGGCCAATAAAAACCTGATTGAAGAACCTTATGTGCGGTCCTCTCACCGGCATGATGTCCTCCATAGGGACTATCATGACATTGTCTAAGAATGTCCTTCTGCTCATGTTCCGGTATGCATCTTCTCACGATCCCGTCCGGACCTTCTTTGAAAAGATGTGGGTCATCCCAAAAGTAGTGCCTCAAATCATGAAAGAACTTCTTCCTTTGTTGAAATGTTAAACCTGGAGGCAAATACTTCGCAACGATAAAATTAGCATAATCTGCAAACCAAGGATCGGAAAGAGATTGTACTTTTACAACGGCAAGTTGCTCGTCTGGAAAACTGTCGTTGACTGGGATGGGATCATGCGGTATATCTTCCATCCTTGAAAGATTGTCCGCCACCGGATTGTCTTTTCCTTTCCTATCAACAATCTGCAAATCAAATTCTTGAAGAAGGAGTACCCATCTGATAAGTCTTGGCTTGGCATCCTTCTTTGTCATAAGGTACTTAATGGCAGCATGGTCAGTATGAATAATAACTTTAGAATCAACAATATACTGCCTAAACTTATCACAAGCAAACACTACAGCTAAGAATTCCTTCTCAGTAGTAGCATAATTCTTTTGAGCACTATCAAGGGTTTTACTAGCATAATGTATAACATTCAATTTCTTACCAACCCTTTGCCCTAAAACAGCTCCAACAGCAAAATCACTAGCATCACACATAATCTCAAAAGGTAAATTCCAGTCAGGTGGTTGTACTATAGGAGCGGTTATTAAAGCTTTCTTAAGAACTTCAAAAGCCTCCTTACAATCTTCATCAAATACAAAAGGAACGTCCTTCTGGAGAAGATTAGTGAGGGGTCTCAAAGTCTTAGAAAAGTCTTTAATAAATCTTCTATAGAAACCAGCATGACCGAGAAAACAGCGAATACCTTTGATGTCCCTTGGATAGGGCATCCTCTCAATTGCTTCGATCTTGGCCTTGTCCACCTCAATTCCCCTTTCGGAAATCTTGTGACCAAGAACAATTCCTTCGTTAACCATGAAGTGGCACTTCTCCCAGTTGAGTACCGGATTTGTCTCCTCACATCTCTGCAAAACTTTATTAAGGTTGTGGAGACAATGGTCAAAGGAAGTTCCATAGACGGAGAAATCGTCCATGAAGACTTCCACAATCTCCTCACAGAAACCATGAAAGATAGCAGACATACACCTTTGAAAAGTAGCAGGGGCATTACATAAACCAAAAGGCATACGCCTGTAAGCATAAGTACCATAGGGACAAGTAAAAGTGGTCTTCTCTTGATCAGGAGTGATAACATGAATTTGAGAGAAGCCAGAATAACCATCGAGGTAACAAAAGTGGGTATTTTTGGATAACCTTTCAAGCATTTGGTCGATGAACGGCAACTGGTAGTGATCCTTCCTGGTTGCCTTGTTCAGCTTCCCGTAATCAATACACATTCTATATCCAATAATAGTTCTCTGAGGTATTAGTTCATTCTTATCATTAGGAACCACAGTTGTACCTCCTTTCTTAGGAACACAATGTACCGGGCTTACCCACTTACTATCAGCTATAGGGTAGATAATACCTGCGGCTAGAAGCTTGAGAATCTCAGTTCTTACAACATCCATCATCTTCGGGTTCAACCATCGTTGATGATCAACAACTGGTTTAGCATCGGGCTCAAGGTTGATAGTATGTTGACAGATAGATGGACTAATCCCCTTAAGGTCATCAAGGGTATAGCCAATCACACCTCGGTGTTTACGAAGTACTTCCAATAGTCGCTCTTCTTCATATCCTGAAAGGTTAGAGTTGATAATAACAGGATATACTTTCTTTTCATCTAAATAAGCATACTTGAGCGTATCGGGAAGAGGTTTAAGATCAAACACCGGGTCTTCTTTTGGTTTTGATAAAATTCCCAAAGGTTCAACCGGAAGGTTGTGCTTCAGGATAGCAGGTTGTCTCAAGAATATTTCATCTAGTTCATTTCTTTCCTGCATATACAAATCATTCCCGTGGTCCTCCATATATTGCTGCAAAGGATCATTAGGGGGAATAGCAATAGAAGCAATACTTTCAATAATTTTATCATCACTAGGTAAATCGGTACCACGAGGCTGCTTAGAGAACTTAGAGAAGTTAAATTCATATGGCTCGCCATTGAATTCAACAGAAACTTTACCTTTCTTGCAATCTATTATAGCTCCACAAGTTCTGAGAAAAGGTCTACCAAAAATAATAGGACAAAAATTGTCCCTCACTGAACCAAGTACTAGAAAGTCGGTAGGGTATTTTACCTTTCCACATGGGACTTCAACGTCTCTCACAATTCCGATAGGAGAGATAGTTGCTCTGTTTGCAAGATGAATGGTAACATCAACTTCTTCAAGTTCACAAGGTGAAATCTCACTGATGATCTCTTGATAAAGTGAATAGGGGATAGCACTAGCACTCGATCCCAAATCGCATAGCCCATAATAATTGTGATCTCCTATTTTAACAGATACTACTGGAGTACCTGAAATTGGGCCTTTATTCTTGGCTGTGACAAGGTTAGTGGAAATAGCACAAAAATTTACATTGGAATCCAAAACATCATTAGTAACAAGGTCTTTAACCAATGCAACTTGAGGATCGACCTTGATCTGGTCCACAGGCTCATCAATTCTTCTCTCACTTTTATTTATTATGCATGTCACAAGAGAGTGCTCCCTTATCCTTTCGGGAAAAGGAGGCTTTTCATATATAACTGCAGGCAAAATAGGGTCAGCAACATGAATATCAACAGGTAACTCTTTGAAAGGTTCATGATGCTGATCTCTCTTCTTTTTAAAAGAATCAACGTGAGAGGCAAAATCCTTACAGAAATCAATCATTAGATGGGAATCAAGACCAATCTTAGAGCAAAAGGTATTGAAGTAATCAGTTTTCACATAGCTCTCAATATAATCATGCTCATAATTTATAGCGGGTTCAATACCTTTATCGATTTCCCAATCTTTGGTATTCCTCTGGATCCTTTCAATGAGATCCCACCTTTCTTCAACGCTCTTTGTCTGAAATACCCCACTAGAGGAGGCATCCAGCATCTCCTTATCCTGACGAGAAAGCCTGGCATAAAAATTTGTAAGTATAATTTTCTTGGGGAGCTCATGAATAGGACATTTGAGCATTAGGGACTTCAATCTCCCCCAAGCTTGAGCAATGCTTTCTCCGTCACGAGACCTAAAGTTATAGATATAGTTCCTGTCTCGATGAATTTCATGAAGGGGATAAAACTTGGTATAAAAGAGAGACATAAGCTCTTGCCAATCAAGAAAGTGTGAGTTATCGAGAAGCTTATACCAATCTGAAGCTTTATCTATAAGCGATACGGAGAACAATTTCCTCATGACAAACTCCATTGATACACCTGCAAGCTTAAATAATGAACATAGTTGTGACAGATATAGCAAGTGTTCACCGGGATGTCTGTCTCCTGCATAACGATTAGCCAAAACATAATCGATAATACCAGCTGGTATTTTATAGGGCACAATTTCAGTAGGGGGAGGAGCAACCACCACAGATGTGGGGTGTCTTCCCACAAGCAAGATCCAATAGCAAGGTTGTCCATAAGGACAAAGAGCAGCAACAGCAAAATAAAAACAAAAATATAAAAACTTCCTTACCAGCTTCACTTACCAATAGCGCTACACTCCCCGGCAACGGCGCCAGAAAACGGTACTTGATGACCCACAACCGTAAGGGATCTATTGCAGCGTTTTCGATAAGTAAGAGTGTCGAACCCAACGAGGAGCAGAAGGTATTGATAAGTGATTCTGAGCAAGGAATAACTGCAAGCACTGAAAGATAACTTTTTAGGGGTTTTCTTAATATAAGCAACAGGAAAGTAAAAGCGAGCAAAGTAAAAGGCACTGGAGAGTAACAAGTGGCCCAATCCTTTCTGAGCAAAGGAGAGGCCTAGCAACTGAACTTATAAAGGCTAAAGTGTTCTTGAGGACACGCGGGAGAGGTAGTCATGTGCTTTCGCCATATTCCGTATCGGTACTATGTGATGTGTTGATAAGTCTTGAGTGGGTGGATCTATGCTAGTACACCCTCTAGACTAAGATGAGTGCACTCTTATGATTAAACACCTTGCAAGCATCCGCAAATACAAGATAATATTTAAGGCAAAAGCCTAACCATAGCAATACGATCGATGATCCATTGTTCCCTTGTGCAAAAGCGTGCGAACTGGGGTTCAGGTTTCTGTCACTCCGACAACCCACCGTAAGCATTCTTTGTACACAATGTATTCCCCTAGGTCCTTAATAAGGCAAAGTGTTGAGTGTTCGACTCACACAACACCACTAGGAGAAATAACAACACAACTTAAGTATCAAACAACACATATTACTTCAACATCATATGACTACTAACAACAAGACTTCTCCCATGTCCTCAAGAACTAAAGTAACTACTCACAAGACATAAAAGAGATCATGATCAGTGGAGATAGATGGGTGATAAACAATCTGGACATAATGATATTTCTCCAACAAAACTCAATAACATTCATCACAAAGTAGTAATCAACACCGATAGAGTAGAGAGGATAGATAGTACGGATTACAACACAAGTTGCAATTGTGAGATGAGATTGGATGAAGATGGAGATGGTGCAGATGTTGGGGATGATGTTGATGATGATCTCGATGATGCCCGTGACGATGGTGATGACGATGGCGATGATCTCCCCTTCCGGGAGGTAATCTCCCCGGCGGAATCTGCCCGCCGGAGATGGCTTTTCTTCTCTGTAGGTTTCCGCCACGGAGCGGCGGCGGAACTCCGTCAAAACTCCTCTTTTTAGGGTTTCTGAATGACGAGGAGTATATAGGCCAAAGGGGAGAGCCAGGAGTGGGCCAGGGGCTCCAGGCGCCCTCCCGGCGCGGCCAGGGGGGGCCGCGCTAGGTGGCCGCCTGGGCACCCTGTGGCCCCCCTCTGGTTGCCCTTTTGCGTATCTTCGTGATCCTTCTGGAAAATACCCTCCATCGATTTTCAGGTAATTTGGAGGTATTCTTCTTCAGCAACTCAGCGTCCACTTTTTACCGCTGAATCCTG
>LR738710.1:649724356-649805733 GCA_902687465.1 Secale cereale
ACTCAAGAAGATCATAGAGAGCTCCTAAGATCTCATGAGAAGCTACGCTTCGAGAAGCTCACTCTAGAGCAAGAACATGAGTTTCTAAAAGCAATCAATGACGATCTTCGAAAGAAGAGTTCTTCATATCTTGCCAAACGACTTCTCTTGTCTAATTTCTTGCCACCTATTAAGACTAAGCATGACAAGCATAAGAAAAATTCTTCCTCTAGTAGTAACAATAACAATGTTAAATCCAATATTGTTGCTTCTAGTAGTTCTCTTGATTCCACTAACAATGTTTCAAGCCAAGTTACACTTGAGCAAGAAAATAGCTTATTGAAGGAAATCATAGAGAAAGGTGTCTACAAGAGTCTTGCCGGAAGCAAAAACTTTGAGGAGATTGTTCGCAAACAAGGAAGACACCGGAAGAATCAAGGGATTGGTTTTGAGCGAAAGTTCAACGTAGAAGGTGTTGAGTGGGAAGAAGGTCAATACCCTACTCCACAGTTTGTTTCACAAAAGGAGAAGTATGATCCTATTTCTTCCAATGTGGAACAAGCTCAAGATGACCTTCCACCACAAGACCACAAGCTAAAGGCCAAGGACAAGCTTCAAGAGGAGATTGATGCATTCATTGAAGCACCTCAAGCCATGGTCAAGTGGGTTCCCAAGGACACATCAAGTTCTACTTCATCAAGCTCAACTACAACACCAAGGATTCCCATCAAGATGATGTGGATCCCAAAGAAGAAGAACTAGAAGGTTCTTGAGGGTGACTCCGCCAACATACTTCACTCATATTCATTTTGGCAAGAACTTGTGCAATCAACTTCCACATCATGCACTAGTTCATGGAGTCACAAACCCTCTTGTTGGTAAGTCAAGTGACAAGGTAATCATTGCTTCCATGGACATCATCTTTTGTGAACTTCACTCTATGTCTATGGATATTCTTGTTTGTTCCTTGTGGGACTAACCCATGTAGGTATTGAAAGTGCCCTAATCCAAAGGATAGCTCCCAACTCTTGATGATCTGCATCAACATTGAGCATCCACATCTTCAACATCTACATGAAGTCTTCTACAACAACCCAAGGTTAGTTTGACCCTTTAAAAGGGGTTCTCACATCTAGGGGGAGCTTTGCTCTAAAAATTGAGCTAAAGCATCTCCAAATGATGTGAACACATAAATGCTTTATGTAAAATTGGTAACCCCACTTGTGCTTAAACGATGAGTATGACCTATGATCAAATGTTCTCATTTGGCTCCTAAGTCAATATACTCATATATAGATGACCTAGTCATCGACAAATTGTGTGCTAGTAGCTAGAATGTTGGTTGTGCATGTTTGACACATATTTTAGTTGCTATCTTATTGTGTGAGCATGTTGAATGCATGATTTTATCCATTCAAGGACATCCATTTGTTGTTTTGATTGTTTTGATTTTTCTGGCCAAATGGATGGACAAGAATGCCTAAGCACCTTCCCTAGCTATCTATGCTTTCTTGTCTCAAATTCTATTCATGCTCATATCACAACTTTGAACAAGTCTTTTTCGGACAGTCCGAGTGAGGAGCACTCGGAGCCACCGATTCGTCTAAGGCTGACTTCCAAAACCTTCTAAGCCCATTTCGGTCTGACCGGCTGCTCAATCTCGGTCCAACCGAAACACTTAGACTGATCTAGGTTTCATCTCGGTGAAACCGAGTTCAAAATCTCGGTCTGACCAATATGCGTAACTGCACAGCAGTTATACATCTCGGTGACACCGAGTTTTTCAACTCGGTCCCACCGAAAGCATGGGGTTATATATACCTGAGGGCTGCGCGCGATTTAATTCTTCAAACCGTTCGCCCCCAAAACCCCTGCTGCCGTCGCCCTGGTCTACGGATCGTCGCCGTCGTCGCCTGTGCGCCCTCGCCGTAGGTCTCCGCCGCCGTCAACGGTAATCATCTCCACCGTTGCCGCTGTAAAGGGACACCACCAAGTTAGGGTGTGTCCCGATCCCTTTCGTGCTCCCCTTCCGATTCTTGCATGATAGGCTTGCCATGATTCAATCCACGTTTGAGATATTCCCTATACATTAGTTCAGATCCTCTAGTTTCGAGCGAAATTCTTAGGTTTAGGTTTCCACGGAACGCATCTCGGTGAAGCCGATTTTGAAACTCGGAATGACCGATTTGGCCTCTGGCCATTGCACTGCATCATTCGGTTTAACCGAGTTGTGCAAATCAGAATGACCGAAACGTAGTTTCAGTGAAACCCTAAGTTATCGGTAGGACCGAAACCCATTTCGGTCTGACCGAAAGTGGTGTGTAGGTTTCTGTTGAACACTTCGGTTTCACCGAAACTTAAAATCGGTTTGACCGAAATACATTCTGTGAAAACTCAAAACTAAGTTTTGAACTCATTTTTTTTGCAAAAACCTCTGCAGTTGTGATAACTCTTCTACTCTGCCTATACCTTATCTTTTCACAGGTTTTCAGCCATGTCAGATGTCAGTGACAGCTAGAATAGGTCTGAGTCACCTTTTGCTGAGATTCCAGAGGCAGATACAAGTCCTGCTAGCAGCTCCAGTGATGATGGTGAGAGGAGCACCCCTAGTGGTTTGCCTCCTGCAGCCACCAGAACCAGGAAGAAGAGAACTTCTGATGATGAGGACTCTGACTTTGTTGCTGAGGAAGTTACCTCCAAGCCAAAGAGGAATGTGGTTGCCAAAGAGCACCAAGGGCAGCAGTCAAGGAAAGGCACAAGCAAAGTAAAGCAGTCAGCAGTTGCAAAGAAGCTCAATTGGAAGAGCCTGCTCCAAGCAAGGTGAAGAAGACTTCCAAGAGGAAGAGGGTAGTATATGCTGAACCTCAAGTTGATGCTGCAGAAGAAGAAGAAGAAGATGCACCCCAGCCCCCTCCTCAGAAAGCTAAGTTCATGGGTGATGCTATTCGGGCTCAAGCCTCATCTAAGCCCAAGAAGCCTGCTCAAGCCAAGGCAGCTCCAGCCAAGCCCAAGAGAACAACCAGAAGCATTCCAGCTTCTGAGAAGAACAAAGGTGAGATGCCACCGTCTGAATCAGATGAAGAGCATGTGTTGCTTAAGCTCCGTCCCAAGTTGCCACTCCACAATGATGCTCATCCTCAAGCTGAGGACATGAAGACAAGGAAGGATAAAGGTCTCAGGCTATGGAGATAGTCTGATCCATATGCTGTAAGGAGAAGGACTGCTATGGACCCCAGATTCCACACCAGAGAGCAGCAGGATTTCTATGAGACCGTGCTGATGGATAAGAAGCCCATTGTTGCTGACACCAGGTATGTTGACTGGAAGTATATTGACAGTGAAGAGCACCGGGACTTCTTTCCCCATGTGCATGAGAGCTTTACTGCATGTGGAGTTGCTGATTTTGTGGGTCAAGAACTGACAGCTTGGAATGACGAGATGATCATGCAGTTCTACGCCACAGCCCACTTCTATCCTGATGGCAAGATCACCTGGATGACTGAAGGTCAAAGGTTTTCTTCGACTGTTGAAGAATGGGCAGAACTTCTGAACGCTCCAGTGCAGAGAGAGGACGACATTGATGTCTATGGGATTCCTAAGAAGAGTCATGATTCCATGAAGAACATGTACAAGGAGATCCCCGCTGCTGATTTGGAAGGATGGAAGCTTGGCTCAGTGTACTATCTCCAGGCAGGTCTGACCACCACTAACACTATTCTGAGGCATACATTGATGCCTAAGTCTGGAGACCACCGCATGATTCGAGGCTATTCTATCAACATGCTGCACATTCTCGATGAGAAGGCACCTTTCAAGGTGATGGACTTGATGGTAGAGACCATTAAGAGGACTGCAGCTGACCAGAAGAGGTCGTGTGGGTTTGCCCCGCAGATACAGATGCTCATCAACGCCAAGTTCGGCACGGGCAAATTCATGTTGGATAGGAAGCACTTGCCACTGCAGCCAGAGCATGAGGACAACGTAGTTGTGATGGATGAAGAGGATCCTACCTCAGTTGAAGGACAGGCCAAAATCGAAGCTGCGAAGAAGGCTAAAGCTGACAAAGAGGCAGCAACAGCAGCAGCTAAGCCAAAGAGCTGTGGAGAACAAATTCTTGAAGCTACCCAGAGGATTGAACAACGCCTGGCCAGTATTGAGCAATCTCAGGAGAGCCTAGAGAGGATTGTTGAGGACAAGATCCACGCTCTGGACGTGAAGCTGACTGAGATTCAGGTGTCTGTCAACAAGCTTGAGGCAGACATGGAGGAAACAAGGACGGAGAGAGCAGAGCACATGCAGGATGATCTAGTCCAGGACTCTCATCGCCAGACTGCTCAGGTTCCCAGAGGATCCAGATCTGCAGCTAACCCAGTGACTGACTCCAGGGCTACCACTTCAGCACCAGCTACAGCTCCAGCAGTTGCTCCAGCTTCAGCATCCACTCCTCCAGCGCAGACATCAGCAGAAGTCTTCGCCGATGTAGCTATCTCTACACCGACATCTACCCAGACGGGAGCCGCCAGCAGAGCCCGCAGTGACGCTTAGCTCTATACCTTTTCGAACTTTTTGGTAACTTGTTGCCAAAGGGGGAGAAATTGTTATAGATCATAGGGCTTCGAGAGAGAGAGTGATCTTTCGTCTTTCGTTCTTTTGCCGGTTTCTTTGTGATACATTGGTTTCTTTTGGTCTTTCGAAACTTTAAGTGTGCTTGCTACTACGTTTGATGCTACCTTAATGAGTGCTTAGTCATACTATGCTTTAATGTGTGCTTAATGCTTATCATATGCTTAATGCTTAATGAGTGCATGTTATTCATTCTTATCATTTTGTGCGCTCCACCAAGATGTATGTGACATGGAAGAGTGACCCATAATCCTAATCGATTGTGCATTTGCATTCAAACGCAAATTTTAAATAATGCATAAATTTAGGGGGAGGTCTTGTTTATCACATACTTCTCAAAGCGACGATATTATTCATTGATTATATCCTTTGTCGAAGCTTTGATCTATATGTTGTCATCAATTACCAAAAAGGGGGAGATTGAAAGTGCAACTAATCCCCGGGTGGTTTTGGTAATTAATAACAACATATATATCATTGAACTAATATTTACTTGAGAATCATTTCAGAGAAGTTCGATGATATGGGTATGGAAATGTCTGAAGAAGTGGACCCCTCAAAATGCTAAGACAAGCATTGGCAAAAGCTCAAGACTCTATTTTTGGTTTAGTGATCAAAGATCACATTGAGTCCATAGGAAAAGCCAATACTATTAAAAGGGGATGAGGTTGTGTTAATGATCTGGTTGCTCAAGTGCTTGGTGATCTAGCTCCCTCAACTATCAACACTCTTCACTACTTAACACACTCATAAGTAATCTCGGACAAACCGATTCTGCAAACTCAGTCCCACCGAGATGAACCACCTCAGTTATTCTACCAAACCCTAATTTCTCGGTCCATCCGATTTGGAGTTTCGGTCTCACCGAAAATGGACTGCCAACCTTCTGTAACCTATTGACATCACTTCGGAATATCCGAGTTATTATTTTCGGTCCCACCGAGATGGCAAGTTCCAACCTTTGACTCACTTCGGACACACCGAGATGGTATTTTTGGTCCCACCGAAAATCCCAACGTTCACTATATTTGAACTTTCGGTCTGACCGAGTTTTCACTTCGGTCTCACCGAGATTGGCCAAATATGTGTGTAACGGTTGGATTTTGTGTGGAGGCTATATATACCCCTCCACCCCCTCTTCATTCGTGAGGAGAGCCATCAGAAAGTCTACCACTCCTACCATACACTTTCTGAGAAGTGAACCACCTACCCTTGTGTTGAGATCAAGCCATTCCATTCCTACCATATGAAACTTGATTTCTAGCCTTCCCAAGTTGCTTTCCACTCAAACCTTTCTTCCACCACAGCCATATCAGTGAGGAGAGTTGAGTGTTGGGGAGATTATCATTTGAAGCACAAGAGCAAGGAGTTCATCATCATCAACACCATCTATTACCTTTTGGAGGGTGGTGCCTCCTAGATTGGTTAGGTGTCGCTTGGGAGCCTCCGTCTTTGAGATGTGGAGTTGAACCAAGAAGTTTGTAAGGGCAAGGAGATCGCCTACTTCGTGAAGATCTACCCCGAGTAAGGCTAGTCCTCCGTGGGCGTAGGCCGTGATGGAATAGACAAGGTTGCTTCTTCGTGGACCCTTTGTGGGTGGAGCCCTCCGTGGACTCGCGCAGCCGTTACCCTCCGTGGGTTGAAGTCTCCATCAACGTGGATGTACGATAGCACCACCTATCGGAACCACGACAAAAATCTCCGTGTCACCAAACTGCGTTTGATCTTCTCCACCTCTCTTTTACATGTGCAATTTACTTTCCACTCAAATCTTTCTTCCACCACAGCCATATCAGTGAGGAGAGTTGAGTGTTGGGGAGTTTATCACTTGAAGCACAAGAGCAAGGAGTTCATCATCATCAACACCGTCTATTACCTTTTGGGGGGTGGTGCCTCCTAGATTGGTTAGGTGTCGCTTGGGAGCCTCCGTCGTGATGTGGAGTTGAACCAAGAAGTTTGTAAGGGCAAGGAGATCGCCTACTTCGTGAAGATCTACCCCGAGTAAGGCTAGTCCTCCGTGGGCGTAGGCCATGATGGAATAGACAAGGTTGCTTCTTCGTGGACCCTTCGTGGGTGGAGCCCTCCGTGGACTCGCGCAGCCGTTACCCTCCGTGGGTTGAAGTCTCCATCAACGTGGATGTACGATAGCACCACCTATCGGAACCACGACAAAAATCTTCGTGTCACCAAACTGCGTTTGATCTTCTCCACCTCTCTTTTACATGTGCAATTTACTTTCCGCTGCTATTACTCTAGAATTGCATGTGTAGGGTGATTCTTGAATTGATCTTAATTGTGAAACTGCCAAAAACATTGCATGATCAAAAGGCAGATTTTTTATATTGTCAAGTAGTCTAATCACCCCCCCTCTAGACATACTTTCGATCCTACAGTTCTTTATCTTTTAATAGCTACTATCGTGCTTTGCTCTTAGTATTCATGCTTATCTTTTCAAAGAGCTTTTATTTAGTTGGTTGCTTGAACTCTTTTTAATTACCATGCTCACCTTATTAAGAGAGTTTGCTTCCATTGCATGGGTTGATATGTCTATGATAAATATGCTACTTTCATGATGGTGCTTAGTAGTTCAGGTTTTCATATGGTTAATTTCAGATAGCTGGGGGGGTTCCCAATGTGTCATTGGAGTACCAACTTGGTTTGTTTGCCTATGATGTGGTATGGTTTAGTAATATCTTCCTTCGAGAATTTATTTTGATTGACTTGGCGTATGCTCACGCATATTCAAGACTGTAAAGAAAGGCTGTCAAGCCTTGATGATCTTTTGTTTCTAAGTAGCGATATAACTACCATGCCTGATTCAATATTGCTTTGTCGCTCTGCATGATTATGACCGTCATTGCTCTCCTAGTTGGTTGCTCCCAGTCTTTTGCTAACCTCCACCTGCACTAAGCAAATTAACCATGCAATACATAGCTCATGGGAAAGTAGCCTAAAAACTATTGCGGTAAAGAGTATGTTGCTTATGTATCTTATTTCTTATGAGTTGCTTGCTGAGCGGTAACCATGTTTCTGGGGACGCCATCAACTGTCACACTTTTGTTGAATATCATGTGAGTTGCTATGCATGTTCGTCTTGTCTGAAGTAAGGGTGATTTACCGTGGGTTGAATTAATATGCATATTGTTAGAGAAGAACATTGGGCCGCCAACCAAAGCCATGCATCATGGTGGAAGTTTTAGCTTGGACCTTAATCCTCAATCTCTCATGAGAATATGCTTATGCATTAAAGAGGAGTCCATCATCTATTTTCTATGTTGTCCCGGTATGGATATCCTCAAGTTGAGATTTATCAAAAACGAGAAATCAAATGCGATCTATCTCCTTGGACCTTTGTACATGTGGCATAGAGGTACCCCTTTGTGACACTTGGTAAAAACATATGCAATGCAATGATAACCCATGGGGATCCGAGCTAATTAGGACAAGGAGCGAGCACTATTGGTATTCGATGCATGAGGCTTGCAACTTATAAGATGTTTTATACATGACACATATGAAGTACTACTACCGTTGACACAATTGCTTCCATGTTTCAAAATGAAAAGCTCTAGCACTTCAAGCATCAACTACTGAGAGCATGATTGTCATCCTGAGTGTAATGTGCATTGTCCCAAAGTAGCATTGTCTTTTGCATGATTGTGATATCGTTTATTCTGAAATGATTGTATCTAGTCATCACTTAAACCTTGAAGGTGCCCTTGCATTTATGTTTTGCATCACTAAAGGGGGGAAGCTAGATATCACTTGATCATATTTGCACATCATGTTCATTGCAAATCTTTTTGATGTTTCAGTTTCATGTTGTAAAACTTTCAGTCATTTGTGATTTTCTCTTGAGACAACTTAATTACTTTAGAATCATTGTCTCAGTAAGCTTTTGTCATATAACTATGAGAAAGTCCAATATGGTTAATAGCATGTCACCACAGAAATTATTCTTGTTATCATTTACCTACTCGAGGACGAGCAGGAATTAAGCTTGGGGATGTTGATACGTCCAAAACGTATCTATAATTTCTGCTTGCTCCATGCCACTTTTGGGTGATATTGCTATGATATTCATGCACTTCCATACACTTTTGATCATATTTGGACTAACTTACTAATCCAGTGCACCCCAGTGCCAGTTTCTGTTTTCGGCAGTTTTTGTATTTCAGGTTTTCACGTTTCGAGAACTGCCCATAAAAATACAGAAAAAATATATAAAAAATCAGCGTTCCGGGAACGACACTGGTTCCGAAGGGGAGCCTGGGGGGGCCACAGGGGCCCCAGGCGCCCTGTGGGCGCCCCCCTGGGCCGCGCCGGGGGGCGCCTCGGCCCCCGAGAGCCCCCCGGTGCCCTACTTTGGCAGATATTTAAAGGGTCCCCCGTAACCCTTGAAACAGGACTTCTTTTCGCGATTCCATCTCTGTTCCGCCGCCGCCGCCGCTTCCAAGATCGGGAGCACCAGGAGAACTCTTCCCGGCACCCTGCCGGAGGGGAGGATCACCACCGGGAGCTTCTCCACCACCATGGACGCCTCCCGGATGACTCGTGAGTAGTCTCCCTTGGACCATGAGTCCATGACCAGTAGCTATGTGATGTTCTCCTCCCGTTCTTGTGCTTCACTAATTAGTCCTCGTGAGCTGCCCTACATGATCGAGGCACCTATGTAATCCTTATGCTGTTGCTATGTTGAGTTTGCTGGGATCCGATGGATTATGAGATTATGTTCAGATTGATCTTGAGTAATATATTTGATTCACCTCTTCTATATTTTAGTTCATAAGTAATTCTTGCATGTTCTCCGTTGTTATTTATTGCTTTGGCCAAGTAGTAGGTAGTGACTCCAAGAGGGAACGTTATGCTCGATTGTGGGTTCATGCCCCTCGATGACTAGCTTGAGTGACAGAAACATGAGTCTAGGGGATGTGCTGTTGCCACAAGGGGGAAAACAACGGTGCTTGTGCCCGCGGGTGCAAGGATTGTTTACTTTACGCAAAGTTCTTTTAATGCAGTTGTCTGTTGCATTGAGTTTACACTATGGGTGGGACTCGCAACTTAATACCAGCGAGATGTTCTGGATAGATATCTCAAGGTGGATGATTAGTAGTAGATATTGATGGATTTCGGTCTACTTACTTTGGCGTACTGCCCATGCTTTGAACCTCAACCTTTCTTGCAATGTAGTCAGCATTGGTTTGCGTTCGTGGTCCTGTCAATTGGCCAGCTGTAATTTGTTTACCTCACATAGCTGTTTTATCGTCTTTTGGGAGAGAGACATCACTAGTGAACATCATGTGACTCCGGTCTAGTGAACATCATGTGACTCCGGTCCATATTACTATCATTGATCACATACACTATTTTACTTTTCGCTATTTTACTTACTATTGCAAAACACTATCTATCACTACTATCATATTGCTTTTAACCCTTTGTGAACTACAAGGCCGGAGAGATTGACAACCTCTCTGTACTCGTTGGGAGCAAAGTTATTTGTATCTGTGTGCAGGTCCACGTTGATTGCTAATTGCGCCGTTAGCAGTTGACACCTACCTGTTGAACCTAGGAGTCTCTGGGGATTCGATCCTTGGCATCTTTGCTAGGGGAAAACACTTCTACTTACTGCATCTTACACCTTCCACTTGGGGTAATCCAACGAGGGGTTCGAGGCCCATCAATTGCCTAAGCAACCTTGATCGAGTTTTGCAGAGGTGTGAAGAAACTAATCTCGTCTTGAATTGGGAGAAGTGCCACTGAAAGGATCGATATGGTTGACTAGAGGGGGGTGAATAAGCAACTAACAATTTTTAGCTTTTCTTAACCAAATTAAACTTAGGATCAAGATAGGTTGTCTAGATATGCAACTAGGTGGGCAACCTATATGATGCAACAATAAGAAGCACACAAGCAAGCAAGCTATACAACACAACAAAAGCTTGCACAAGTAAAGGTAAGACATAACCACAAGTGGAGCCGGTGGAGACGAGGATGTGTTACCGAAGTTCCTTCCCTTTGAGAGGAAGTACGTCTCAGTTAGAGTGCTGTGGAGGCACAATGCTCCCCAAGATGCCACTAAGGCCACCGTATTCTCCTCACGCCCTCACACAATGCGAGGTGCCGTGATTTCACTAGTGGTGCCCTTGAAGGTGGCGACCGAACCCTTACAAACAAGGTTGGGGCAATCTCCACAACTTAATTGGAGGCTCCCAACGACACCACGAGGCTTCACCATAATGGACTATGGCTCCGAGGTGACCTCAACCGTCTAGGGTGCTCAAACACCTAAGAGTAACAAGATCTCCAAGGGATTAGTGGGGGGAATCAAATTTCTCTTGGTGGAAGTGTAGATCGATGCCTTCTCAACAAATCCCTTGGAAATCAACAAGTTTGATTGGCTAGGGAGAGAGATCGGGCAAAAATGGAGCTTTGAGCAACAATGGAGCTTCGGAAAGGAAGAGGTGGTCAACTTGGGGAAGAAGACCCCCTTATATAGCATGTGGAAAGATCCAACCGTTATCCACCAACTCAGCCCGCGACATGCGGTACTACCGCACCAAACTTGCGATACTACCACAAGGCGGTGCGGTACTACCTCTTGCGTGACAGGAGCCAGATGCGGCCCTGTTGCGTATAGCAACGAACGGTACTATTGTCGGAGTGGTACTACCACGCGCCCTTGCGGTACTACCGCATGGTAGGGCACAATCTGGGCTGGGAAAGGCACGGACTAATAAAATTACATCTGTGGCTACTTCCGCTGAGTTTCGATTGATGCAAAAACCCGGCACAGTACTACCGCATAGGGTGCGGAAGTAAAAAATCACTTCCGCGCCAGCCACAGCCCTGGGCTAGAGGCCACGGTACTACCGCGAGTGAGGCGCGGTACTACCGCAGCCACGGGCGGTACTACCATGGGACTCTGTGGTACTACTGCTCCCTTGAGCGGTACTACCGCAAGCAACAGAACAGTAGTACTAGGAAGCTTCTGTTTTTGCAACGACAAGGAAAACAACCGGTGCTCCAAAGAAGCGAAGGAAAGGTGGTGCAAAGGAACATATGTGTACGTGTTGATTCCACCCTAACCTTTCCGAAGCGAACCCCCTCTTAATAGTACGGCTTTCCTATGACTCAATTCCACTGAAAAGAAACATAAAGAAACACCGTCTTCGATAGGATCCGAGGGGCAATGAACCGTCTTGTTCCTAGACATGAGATATCTAAAATGCTCAATGCACACGATTAGTCCACAAATGCATTGTCATCAATCAAGACCTTGTGAGTCTTGTCAAGTGTATCAAACTCTTCCTTGAGTCTAGCATGGTCAACCACAAGTTTTGCCTTTTCGGAATTGAGCACACGAGAGACAACTAAAGCATGATCAAGATCTTTCTTTAATTTAGCATGATCATTGTTGTGTGACTCCTCAAGATACAAACTAAGACCACGCTCTTACTCAAGAGCATTAGAGAGATCCGATATCTCATCGACATAGTCTCGACTATAACCCTCCATCTTAGAGACGGTCTCTTTGTGAGCCTCGATCATGTCATTGGCTTCACCAAGTTGTTCCAAGAGAGCAACGAAGTGCTTCTTGGATTTACCTGTGAGCTTACTCATAAAATATTTAATTCATTTTCCTCCTCCCCCGCCCCTCACTTTCATCAATGCAACCCGTCAATGAAGGATTAGTAGTGATGGTATACTTGATGTTGGGGGTTACCTTCTTGGTGGCTTTAGCCATGAGGCACTTGGCGGTGATGTTCTCATTAGGTGAGTCGAAGAGGGATGACCGTGGAGTTGTTGCAATGGCAACGGTGGCCATGGTAACCATCTCGTCATCTTCTTCTTCGTCATCATCCTCATCATATTCTTCTTGTGCCACCAATCCTTTGGGCTTCTTGATGAAGTTGTTCTTGTTGGGAAAAGACTTGGCCTTGTCTTTTCGGATAAGCTTGCCTCTATTGTCTTCCCTTTTATCATATGGGCAATCCACAAAAAAATGACTCACATTGCCACAATTGTAGGAAGTCCTCACTCATTGCTTGCCCTTGACCCCACTTGAGTTATTCTTGGTGAAGTTGCGTCTTGAGTTCTTCTTGTTGCCCTAGAATTGCCGTGAAGCTAGAGCCATGTGCTCATGATATGCATATTTTGTGTCTTCGGGGCAACACTCCTCTTCATCCTCTTCATCCTCTTCTTCCACACAAGCCCTGGCCTTCAAAGTGAGACTGGGTTTCTTTGATCGTTGAGACCGCAACGCCGCATTGTCGGCGGTCTTGTCCAAGATCCTCATAGCAACAAACTCATCCAACACTTCACTTGAGGACAACTTGTGGAAGTCCGGCCTATGACGGATGACGGAGGACATGGCCTTGTAGTAGGGCATCATGACCTTGAGAAACTTGCGCTTGATCCAATTGTCATCCGTATCCTTGCTCCCATGATCTCGGAGTGAGACTGTGAGAGTGGATAACCTCCGATAAAGTTCACGAGGTTCTTCATCTTCAATCATGGAAAACTCATCGGCCTCATCTTGCACCACTTCATAGTTTGAGCGATGAATGCTAACACTTCCCTTGTACAAGTAGACCACATGTTCCCATGCTTCCTCGGCCACGGAGAAGGGTCGGAGGTGAGAAATATCTTCGGGAGGGATAGCAACTTGGAGAATGCAAAGAACGGACTCGTTGAATTGATGATTCATGTCTTCTCTAGGAGTGAAGTTGTATGGATCATGCGGGTAGAAACCTTGCTCAATGATTCTCCAAAGATTAGTAGAAGAATGATTTAAATGACGTTTAAAGCGAAAAACCCAAGTAGCAAAATCTGCATTCTTTACATACTTCGGGGGAGGACCAACGGAATTTAAATGCGTGGAGGGAACGAGTCCTACATATGTAATGGGAGGTTCAACATGGGCAAAGATGCCACTCCCTCTTTTAGGCAAATGAGCTTGATCACTACTAGCTTCCCCCTTATCGGGGTGGGCATCCGTCACCTTGTCAGTGGGTCTAGCCACTTCCAACGGTGCGGTGGATAATTTAAGCCCATCAAGTAATTCTTTGAACATGCCTTTGACCTCGGTCGTCATAGAGGTTTTCCATGTGTCCAAAGCCGCATTGAATTCCTCTCGAGAGACCGAGGATCCCCCATCGGCCGTAGACAAAGACGGGTTCCCACCGGAGTGCTCCTCCATCTCGACTACGGTGTCACCCATACTCTTTGGCTGGTAAATTCCTTAATAAAGAGACGAGGCTCTGATACCAATTGAAATGATCGATATGGTTGACTACAGGGGGGTGAATAGGCAACTAACAATTTTTAGCTTTTCTGAACCAAATTCAACTTAGCATCAAGATAGGTTGTCTAGATATGCAACTAGGTGGGCAACCTATATGATGCAACAATAACAAGCACACAAGCAAGAAAGTTATACAACACAACAAAAGCTTGCACAAGTAAAGGTAAGAGATAACCACAAGTGGAGCTGGTGGAGACGAGGATGTGTTACCGAAGTTCCTTCCCTTTGAGCAGAAGTACGTCTCCATTAGAGCGGTGTGGAGGCACAATGCTCCCCAAGATGCCACTAAGGCCACCGTATTCTCCTACCACCCTCAAACAATGCGAGGTGCCGTGATTACACTAGTGGTACCCTTGAAGGTGGCGACCGTACCTTTACAAACAAGGTTGGGCAATCTCCACAACTTAATTGGAGGCTCCCAACGACACCACGAGGCTTCACCACAATGGACTATGGCTTCGAGGTGATCTCAACCATCTAGGGTGCTTAAACACCCAAGAGTAACAAGATCCGCAAGGGATTAGTGGGGGAATCAAATTTCTCTTGGTGGAGGTGTAGATCGATGCCTTCTCAATCAATCCCTCGGAAATCAACAAGTTTGATTGGCTAGGGAGAGAGATCGGGTGAAAATGGAGCTTAGGGAACGAAGAGGTGGTCAACTTGGGGAAGAAGACCCCCCTTATATAGCATGTGGAAAGATCCAACCGTTATCCACCAACACAACCTGCGACATGTAGTACTACCACAAGGCCATGCGGTACTACCACAAGGTGGTAGGGTACTACCGCTTGCACGACAGGAGCCAGATGCGGCCCTATTGTGTATAGCAACGAACGGTACTACTGCCGGAGCGGTTCTATCGCACGCCCTTGCGGTACTACTGCAAGGCAGGGCACAATCTAGGCTGGGAAAGGCACGGACTAATAAAATTACATCCATGGCTACATTCGCTGAGTTTCGATCGATGCAAAAACTCGACACGGTACTACCGCTCACAGGGAGTGGTACTACCGCATAGGCGCGCCAGCCAGCCACAGCCCTGGGCTAGAGGCCACGGTACTACCGCGAGCGAGGCGTGGTACTACCGCAATGTGCGGTACCACCACAGCCACGGGCGGTACTACTGTGGGACTCTGCGGTACTACCACTCCCTTGAGCGGTACTACCGCAAGACACAAAATAGTAGTACTAGGAAGCCTCTGTCTTTGCAACGACAAGTGATACGTCTCCAACGTATCTATAATTTTTGATTGTTTCTTGCTATTATTTATGATGTTTTGGATGTTTAATGGGCTTTGTCATACATTTTTATACTATTTTTGGGACTAACCTACTAACCCAAAGGCCCAGTCCAGATTGCTGTTTTTTTGCCTGTTTCAGGGTTTGGTAGAAAAGGAATATCAAACGGAGTCCAAACGGAATGAAACCTTCGGGAGAGATATTTTTGGAGAAAATCACGCACGGGAGATTTGAGAACCACGGAGTAGGGGCCATGTGGTGCCCACGAGGGTCAGGGGGCGCGCCCCCTAGGGCGTGCCCCCTGCCTCGTGGGTCCCACGTAAGGCCCCAGGTGCCCTCCTTCCTTCTATATAATCCTAAGTACCCCGAAACCATCACAGCAACAAAAAAACCCTAGTTCCACCGTCGTAACCTTCTGTTCCCGTGAAGATCCCATCTTGGGGCCTGTTCCGGAGCTCCACCGGAGGGGGGATCTACCACGGAGTGCTTCTACATCCTCATCATCGCCTCACCATGAGTTGTGAGTAGTTTACTACAGACCTTCGGGTCCATAGCTAGTATCTAGATGGCTTCTTCTCTCTCTTTGGATCTCAATACAAAGTTCTCCTCGATCTTCGAGGAGATCTATTCGATGTAATCTCTTTTTGCGGTGTGTTTGTCGAGATCCGATGAATTGTGGGTTTATGATTAAGATTATCTATGAGAAATATTTGGTTCTTCTCTGAACTCTTTATGTATGATAATAATATTCTTGCAAGTCTCTTCGAATTGTTGGTTTGGTTTGGTCTACTAGATCTATAGTTCTTGCAATGGGAGAAGTGCTTGGCTTTGGGTTCAATCTTGCGGTGTCGTTTCCCAGTGACAGTAGGGGCAGCAAGGCACGTATTGTATTGTTGCCATGGAGGATAAAAAGATGGGGTTTATATCATATTGCTTGAGTTTATCCCTCTACATCATGTCATCTTGCTTAATGCGTTACTCTATTCTTATGAACTCAATACACTAGATGCATGCTGGATAGCGATCGATGTGTGGAGTAATAGTAGTAGATGCAAGAAGGAGTCGGTCTACTTGTCTCGGACGTGATGCCTATATATAATGATCATGCCTAGATAGTCTCATAATTATTCGCTTTTCTATCAATTGCTCGACAATAATTTGTTTACCCGCCGTAGAATATCGCTATCATGACAGAAGCTATTAGAGAACACTATGGCCCCCGGGTCTATTCTCAACATATCAATCTACATCTACTTTACTTTTTCCGCTTTTACTTTCTGTTCTTATAATAAAAAAATACCAAAAATATAAACTATCATCTCTATCAGATATCACTTTCGTAAGTGACCGTAAAGGGATTGACTGCTGGAAATATGCCCTAGAGGCAATAATAAAATGGTTATTATTATATTTCCTTATTCATGATAATTGTCTGTTGTTCATGCTTTAATTGTATTATCCGGAAACAGTGATACATGTGTGAATACATAGACCACAACGTGTCCCTAGTAAGCCTCTAGCGGACTAGCTCGTTGATCAACAGATGGTTACAGTTTCCTGACCATGGACATTGGATGTCATTGATAACGGGATCACATCGTTAGGAGAATGATGTGATGGACAAGACCGAATCCTAAGCCTAGCACTAGATCGTGTAGTTCGTTTGCTAAAGCTTTTCCAATGTCAAGTAACCTTTCCTTAGACCATGAGATTGTGCAACTCCCGGATACTGTAGAAATGCTTTGGGTGTACCAAACTTCACAACGTAACTGGTTGCTATAAACGTGCACTACGGGTATCTCGAAAGTGTCTGTTGGGTTGGCACGAATCGAGACTGGGATTTGTCACTCAGTGTGACAGAGAGGTACCTCTGGGCCCACTCGGTAGGACATCATCATAATGAGCTCAATGTGATCAAAGAGTTTTTCACGGGATGATGTGTTACGGGAACGAGTAAAGATACTTACCAGTAACGAGATTGAACAAGGTATCGGTATACCGACGATCGAATCTCGGGTAAGTATCGTACCGATAGACAAAGGGAATTGCGTACGGGATTGATTGAATCATCGACATCGTGGTTCATCCGATGAGATCATCAAGGAGCATGTGGGAGCCTACATGGGTATCCAGATCCCGTATTGGTTATTGGCTGGAGAGTCGTCTCGGTCATGTCTGTGTGTCTCCCGAACCCGTAGGGTCTACACACTTAAGGTTCGATGACGCTAGGGTTGTAGAGATATTAGTATGCGGTAACCCAAAAGTTGTTCGGAGTCCCGGATGAGATCCTGGACATCACGAGGAGTTCCGAAATGGTCCGGAGGTAAAGATTTATATATAGGAAGTCCAGTTTCGGCCACCGGAAAAGTTTCGGGGGTCACCTGTATTGTACAGGGACCACCGGAAGGGTCCCGGGGGTCCACCGGGTGGGGCCACCTATCCCAGAGGGGCCCATGGGCTGAAGTGGGAAGGGAACCAGCCCCTGGTGGGATGGTGCGCCCCCCATGGGCCTCCCCTTGCGCCTAGGCTTGGAAACCCTGGGGGTCGGGGCGCCCCACCTGACTTGGGGGGCAAGTTCCCCCCTTGGCCGCCGCCCCCCTTGAGATTATATCTCTAGGGGCCAGCGCCCCCCTAGGGCCCCAATATAAAGGGGAGGAGGGAGGGCTGCACACCCCAAAGCCCCTGGCGCCTCCCTCTCCCCTCCATACCACCTCTCCCTCTCGCTGAGCTTGGCGAAGCCCTGCCGAGATCCCCGCTGCTTCCACCACCACGCCGTCGTGCTGCTGGATCTTCATCAACCTCTCCTCCCCCTTGCTGGATCAACAAGGAGGAGACGTCTCTCCCAAACGTACATGTGTTGAACGCGGAGGTGCCGTCCGTTCGGCGCTCGGTCATCGGTGATTTGGATCACGACGAGTACGACTCCATCAACCCGGTTCTCTTGAATGCTTCTGCACGCGATCTACAAGGGTATGTAGATGAACTCCCCTCTCCCTCGTTGCTAGATGACTCCATAGATTGACCTTGGTGATGCGTAGAAAATTTTAAAATTCTGCTAGGTTCCCCAATAGTGGCACCATGAGATAGGTCTATGCGTAGTATCTTGCACGAGTAGAACACAAAGTAGTTGTGGGCGTCGATTTGTCAATTCTCTTGCCGTTACTAGTTTTATCTTGATTCGGCGACATCGTGGGATGAAGCGGCCTGGACCGACCTTACACGTACGCTTACGTGAGACAGGTTCCATCGACTGACATGAACTAGTTGCATAAGGTGGCTAGCAGGTGTTTGTCTCTCGCACTTTAGTCGGATCGGATTCGATGAAAAGGGTCCTTATGAAGGGTAAATAGAAATTGTCATATCACGTTGTGGTTTTGGCGTAGGTAAGAAACGTTCTTTCTAGAAACCTATAGCAGCCACGTAAAAACTTGCAACAACAATTAGAGCACGTCTAACTTGTTCTTGCAGCATGTGACGTGTGATGTGATATGGACAAAAGGATGTGATGAATGATATATATGTGATGTATGAGATTGATCACGTTCTTGTAATAGGAATCACGACATGCATGTCGATGAGTGTGACAATCGGCAGGAGCCATAGGAGTTGTCTTATTTTATTGTATGACCTGCGTGTCACTGAAAATGCCATGTAATTACTTTACTTTATTGCTAACCGTTAGCCATAGTAGTAGAAGTAATGTTTGGCGAGACGACTTCATGAAGACACGATGATGGAGATCATGATGATGGAGATCATGGTGTCATGCCGGAGACGATGATGATCATGGATCCCCGAAGATGAAGATCAAAAGGAGCAAAATGATATTGGCCATATCATGTCACTATTTGATTGCATGTGATGTTTATCATGTTTTTACATCTTATTTGCTTAGAACGACGGTAGTAAATAAGATGATCTCTCACTAAAATTTCGAGAATTGTGTTCCCCCTAACTGTGCACCATTGCTAAGGTTCGTTGTTCCGAAGCACCACGTGATGATCGGGTGTGATAGGCCCTAACATTCACATACAACGGGTGTAAGCCAGATTTACACACGCAATACACTTAGGGTTTACTTGACGAGCCTAGCATATAGACATGGCCTCGTAACACGGAAGACCGAAAGGTCGAACATGAGTCGTATAGAAGATACGATCAACATAAAGATGTTCACCGTTGATGACTAGTCCGTCTCACGTGATGATCGGACACGACCTAGTCGATTCAGATCATGTATCGCTTAGATGACTAGAGAGATGTCTATCTGAGTGGGAGTTCATTAAATTTGTTTAGATGAACTTAATTATCATGAACATAGTCTAAAATATTTACAATATGTCTTGTAGATCCAATGGCCCACGCTAATGTTGCCCTCAACTTCAACGCGTTCCTAGAGAAAACCAAGCTGAAAGACGATGGTAGCAACTATACGGATTGGGTCCGTAACTTGAGGATCATCCTCATAGCTGCCAAGAAAGCATATGTCCTTGAAGCACCGCTAGGTGATGCACCCGTTTTCCCAGCAACTCAAGACGTTATGAACGCATGGAAGTCGCGTACTGATGATTACTCCCTGGTTCAGTGCGGCATGCTTTACATCTTAGAATCGGGGCTCCAAAAGCGTTTTGAGCAGCACGAAGCATATGAGATGTTCCAAGTGATGAAAATGGTTTTCCAAGCTCATGCCCGAGTCGAGAGATATGAAGTCTCCGACAAGTTCTACAGTTGTAAGATTGAGGAGAATAGTTCCGTTAGCGAGCATATACTCAAATTGTCTGGGTTGCACAATCGCTTGCCTCAGTTGGGAATTAATCTCCCAGATGAAGCGGTCGTTGAAAAAATCCTTCAGTCGCTCCCACCTAGCTACAACAGCTTCGTGGTGAACTTCAATATGCAAGGGATGGAGAAGTCCATTCCCGAAGTATATTCAATGTTGAAATCAGCGGAGGTGTAGATCAAGAAAGAACATCAAGTGTTGATGGTGAATAAAACCACTAAGTTCAAGAAAGGCAAGGGTAAGAAGAACTTCATGAAGGACGGCAAAGGAGTTGCCGCGCCCGGTAAGCCAATTGACGGGAAGAAACCATAGAATGTACCCAAGCCTGAGACTGAGTGCTTTTATTGCAAGGGAACGGTTTAGTGGAAGCGGAACAGCCCCAAATACTTAGCAGATAAGAAGGCCGGCAATGTCAAAGGTATATGTGATATACATTTTATTGATGTGTACCTTACCAGTGCTCGTAGTAGCTCCTGGGTATTTGATACCGGTGCAGTTGCTCACATTTGTAACTCAAAGCAGAAGCTGCGGAATAAGCGGAGACTGGCGAAGGACGAGGTGAGAATGCGCGTCGCGAATGGTTCCAAGGTCAATGTGATCGCCGTCGGCACGCTACCTCTGCATCTACCTTCGGGATTAGTTTTAAACCTCAATAATTGTTATTTAGTACCAGCTTTGAGCATGAACATTGTATCTGGATCTCGTTTAATGCGAGATGGCTACTCATGTGAATCCAAGAATAATGGTTGTTATATTTATATGAGAGAAATGCTTTATGGTCATGCCCCGCTGGTCAATGGTTTATTCTTAATGAATCTCAAACGTGATGTTACACATATTCATAGTATGAATGCCAAAAGATGTAAGGTTGATAATGATAGTCCCACATACTTGTGGCACTGCCGCCTTGGTCATATTGGTGTCAAACGTATGAAGAAGCTCCATGCAGTTGGAATTTTGGAGTCTCCTGATTATGAATCATTTGACACGTGCGGACCATGCCTCTTGGGCAAGATAACCAAGACTCTGTTCTCCGGAATAATGGAGCGAGCAACCAACTTATTGGAAATCATACATACCGATGTGTGCGGTCCAATGAGTGTTGAAGCTCGCGGTGGCTATCGTTATGTTCTCACCCTCACAGTTGACTTAAGCAGATTTGGGTATGTCTACTTGATGAAACACAAGTCTGAGACCTTTTGAAAAGTTCAAGGAATTTCAGAATGAGGTTGAGAATCAACATGACAGAAAAATAAAGTTCTTACGATTAGATCGTGGGGGAGAATATTTGAGTCACGAATTTGGCACACACCTAAGGAACTGTGGAATTGTTTGACAATTGACGCCGCCTGGAACACCTCAGCGTAATGGTGTGTCCGAACGTCGTAATCGTACTCTGTTGGTGCGATCTATGATGTCTCTTACCGACTTACCGCTATCATTTTGGGGTTATGCTTTAGAGACTGCCACATTCACTTTAAATAGGGCACCGTCTAAATCCGTTGAGACGACACCATATGAACTTTGGTTTGGGAAGAAACCTAAGTTGTCGTTTCTAAAAGTTTGGGGATGCGATGCTTATGTCAAGAAACTTCAACCTGAAAAGCTCGAACCCAAATCGGAAAAATGCGTATTCATAGGATACCCTAAGGAAACTATTGGGTACACCTTCTACCTCAGATCCGAAGGCAAGGTCTTCGTTGCCAAGAATGGATCCTTTATAGAGAAAGAGTTTCTCTCTAAAGAAGTGAGTGGGAGGAAAGTTTAACTTGATGAGGTGATAGTCACCCCTTCCGAACCATAAAGTAGCACAACGCGGGAAGATGTTCCTGTGGTGCCTGCACCGACTAGGGAGGAAGTTAATGATAATGATCATGAAGCTTCAGATCAAGTTACTGCAGAACTTCATAGGTCCACAAGGACACGTTCCGCACCAGAGTGGTACGGCAACCCTGTCATGGAAATCATGTTGTTAGACAACGGTGAACCTTCGAACTATGAAGAAGCGATGGCGGGCCCAGATTCCAACAAATGGCTTGAAGCCATGAATCCGAGATAGGATCCATGTATGATAACAAAGTATGGACTTTGGTAGACTAGCCCGATGATCGGCACACCATAGAAAATAAATGGATCTTTAAGAAGAAGACTGACGCGGATGGTAATGTGACCATCTATAAGGCTCGACTTGTCGCTAAAGGTTATCGACAAGTTCAAGGAATTGACTACGACGAGACTTTCTCTCCCGTAGCGATGCTGAAGTCCGTCCGAATCATGTTAGCAATTGCCGCATTCTATGATTATGAGATATGGCAAATGGACAGCAAAACAACATTCCTTAATGGCTTCCTCAAGGAAGAACTGTATATGATGCAGCCGGAAGGTTTTGTCGATCCTGAGAATGCTAACAAGGTATGCAAGCTCCAGCGCTCAATCTATGGGCTGGTGCAAGCATCTCGGAGTTGGAATATTCGCTTTGATGAGGTGATCAAAGCGTTTTGGTTCATACCGACTTGGGGAGAAGCCTGTATTTACAAGAAAGTGAGTGGGAGCTCTGTAGCATTTCTCATATTATATGTGGATGATATATTGCTGATGGGAAATGATGTAGAACTCTTGGAAAGCATAAAGGCCTACTTGAATAAGTGGTTTTCAATGAAGGACCTTGGAGAAGCTGCTTACATATTAGGCATCAAGATCTATAGAGATAGATCGAGACGCCTCATTGGTCTTTCACAAAGCACATACCTTGACAAGATATTGAAGAAGTTCAATATGGACCAGTCCAAGAAAGGGTTCTTGCCAGTATTGCAAGGTATGAGATTGAGCATAGCTCAATGCCCGACCTCGGCAGAAGATAGAGAAAAGATGAGTGTCATCCTCTATGCCTCGGCCATAGGTTCTATTATGTATGCCATGCTGTGTACTAGACCTGATTTGAACCTTGCCATAAGTTTGGTGGGGAGGTACCAAAGTGATCCCGGTATGGAACATTGGACAACGGTCGTTAACATCCTGAAGTACCTGAAAAGGACTAAGGATATGTTTCTCGTTTATGGAGGTGACGAAGAGCTCGTCGTAAAGGGTTATGTCAATGCTAGCTTCGACACAGATCTGGATGACTCTAAGTCACAAACCGGATACGTGTATATTTTGAATGGAGGGGCAGTCAGCTAGAGCAGTTGCAAGCAAAGCGTCGTGGCGGCATCTACATGTGAAGCGGAGTACATAGCTGCTTCCGAAGCAGCACAAGAAGGAGTCTGGATGAATGAGTTCATCACCGACCTAGGAGTTATTCCAAGCGCGTTGGGCCCGATGACTCTCTTCTGTGACAACACTGGAGCTATTGCCATTGCCAAGGAGCCCAGGTTTCACAAGAAGACCAAACACATCAAGCACCGTTTCAACTCCATCCGGAATTATATTCAAGATGGAGACATAGATATTTGTAAAGTGCATACGGATCTAAATGTCGCAGATCCGTTGACTAAACCTCTTCCACGAGCAAAACATGATCAATACCAGCACCCTATGGGTGTTCGATTCATCACAATGTAACTAGATTATTGACTCTAGTGCAAGTGGGAGAGTGTTGGAAATATGCCCTAGAGGCAATAATAAAATGGTTATTATTATATTTCCTTGTTCATGATAATTGTCTGTTGTTCATGCTTTAATTGTATTATCCGGAAACAGTGATACATGTGTGAATACATAGACCACAACGTGTCCCTAGTAAGCCTCTAGTTGACTAGCTTGTTGATCAACAGATGGTTACAGTTTCCTGACCATGGACATTGGATGTCATTGATAATGGGATCACATCAATAGGAGAATGATGTGATAGACAAGACCGAATCCTAAGCCTAGCACTAGATCGTGTAGTTCGTTTGCTAAAGCTTTTCCAATGTCAAGTAACCTGTCCTTAGACCATGAGATTGTGCAAATCCCGGATACTGTAGGAATGCTTTGGGTGTACCGAACGTCACAACGTAACTGGTGGCTATAAAGGTGCACTACGGGTATCTCCGAAAGTGTATGTTGGGTTGGCACAAATCGAGACTGGGATTTGTCACTCCGTGTGATGAAGAGGTACCTCTGGTCCCACTCAGTAGGACATCATCATAATGAGCTCAATGTGATCAAAGAGTTATTCACGAGATGATGTGTTACGAGAACGAGTAAAGAGACTTGCCGGTAACGAGATTGAACAAGGTATCGGTATACCGACGATCGAATCTCGGGCAAGTATCGTACCGATAGACAAAGGGAATTGTGTACGGGATTGATTGAATCCTCGACATCGTGGTTCATTCGATGAGATCATCGAGGAGCATGTGGGAGCCAACATGGGTATCCAGATCCCGCTGTTGGTTATTGGCTGGAGAGTCGTCTCGGTCATGTTTGCGTGTCTCCCGAACCCGTAGGGTCTACACACTTAAGGTTCTGTGACGCTAGGGTTGTAGAGATATTAGTATGCGGTAACCCGAAAGTTGTTCGGAGTCCCGGATGAGATCCCAGACGTCACGAGGAGTTCCGGAATGGTCCGGAGGTAAAGATTTGTATATAAGAAGTCCAGTTTTGGCCACGAGGAAAGTTTCGGGGGTCACCGGTATTGTACCGGGACCACCGGAAGGGTCCCGGGGGTCCACCGGGTGGGGCCACCTATCCCGGAGGGCCCCATGGGCTGAAGTGGGAAGGGAACCAGCCCCTGGTGGGCTGGTGCGCCCCCACATGGGCCTCCCCCTGCGCCTAGGGTTGGAAATCCTGGGGGTGGTGGGCGCCCCACCTGACTTGGGGGCCAAGTTCCCCCCTTGGCCGCCGCCCCCCTTGAGATTAGATCTCTAGGGGTGGCGCCCCCCAGGGCCCCTATATAAGGGGGGAGGGAGGGCTGCACACCCCAAAGCCCCTGACGCCTCCCTCTCCCCTCCGTACCACCTCTCCCTCTCGCTCAGCTTGGCGAAGCCCTGCCGAGATCCCCGCTGCTTCCACCACCACGCCATCGTGCTGCTGGATCTCCATCAACCTCTCCCCCCCCTTGCTGGATCAAGAAGGAGGAGACGTCTCTCTCAACCGTACGTGTGTTGGACGCGGAGGTGCCGTCCGTTCGGCGCTCGTCATCGGTGATTTGGATCACGACGAGTACGACTCCATCAACCCGGTTCTCTTGAAGGCTTCCGCTCGCGATCTACAAGGGTATGTGATGCACTCCCCTCTCCCTCGTTGCTAGATGACTCCATAGATAGATCTTGGTGATGCATAGAAAATTTTAAAATTCTGCTACGTTCCCCAACAGTGGTATCATGAGCTAGGTCTATGCGTAGTATCTTGCACGAGTAGAACACAAAGTAGTTTTTTTGACCTGAAACTGTAGGGCTAGTGCCCCACATCAATTTTATTGCAACCAAGAACTGTACAGATTTACAAAAAGAACAAGGTCAAAGAGACCCAAAGAAAAAGAAAAAAGAGACAAGCTAACTAACCTCAAGGAGGCAAAAAGGAAATCCATTTAAGCTGGTCCTCTTTGAACTTAGGCTTAATTCTATGAGACAAAAGAGAAATGTCCAAAATAAAATTAGCTCTCCACCTACGAAAAGAAGGAGAAATATTTCTGAAGACTTTATCATTTCTGATATTCCAAATGTTCCAGCATGCCATGAAGACCACTTATGAGAAGAAAGGCTTGCTCTTCTGGTTTGGTATGCAATGGCAATCATGTCATCCCCAACCATCCAATTAATTTGAAGATAATTCCAGACCCTGCAGCTGAAATTACAATAAAAGAAGAGGTGGTCTCTGGTCTCTTTAGTGCATGTTGGACAGAGAACACAGATGTTTGAATCAGATACATTCCAATGTCGTCTCTCTAGCATGTCCTGAGTGTTCAGCCTATCCATAATCAACATCCAAGCAAAGAACTTGATTCTCATAGTGCAGCAACTAGCCCAAACCCATGATAAAATTGGGTTGACAACAATATGCTTGTGCAAGAAGGAGTAGTATTTCTTAGCAGTGTAGTCCTTGCCATCTTCCTTCCATACCCAAATATCATTGAGCTGAGGGTTTTGCTTGGAGTGCTGAAGGAGGTTTTGCAGAGACAGAAGCTCACCATAAGCTCTCTCAAAGAGTGGTAAAAGAAAGAGAGAGGAGGGCTGAGTCATCTCAAAGATCTCAGCAGCAGAGATGGCAGGATCCATGGCAAAAGAGAATAACCTTGCAAACCTTTGCTTAAGAGGGGTAGAGGAGCCCCCCAAGTGCCAAGCATCAGACCAAAATAAAACCGTGTCCCCCTTATTAACCTGCACAGCACTGACCATTCTGAATTTATCCATTAATCTACATAAATCTCTCCACCAGAAGGAGCCACAAATGACTGTAGCATGAGGAACTCTACCATGGTAGTAAGTGTTCCAAATGAGGTGGACCCAAGGCACATCAACCTTATTGTAGAATTTGCTGACATGTTTGAGAAGCAGGGCTTCATTCTGCAGCTTTAGATTTAAAATACCTAGTCCCCCTTTATTTTTTGGTCTGCAGACCAATCCCCAAGCAGCCAGGGACTGACCAGAATCTTGCCCATACTTCCTCCAAAGACATTGCCTTTGAATCCGCTCCAATTGCTTGAGAATACCAGATGGTAGGTCCAGACTACACAATAAGAAGATTGACACAGAAGAGAGTGCAGAGAGAAGATATCGCAGTCTTCCTCCATGAGCAAGAAAAGAGGAAAGTTTCCTCTCCATGCTGTCAACCAGAGGCATTAAGTCCATGATCTTAGGTTTAGTAATGCTCACAGGTAGCCCAAGATAGGTAAAAGGAAGTGTGCCCACCACACAACCAAAGACAGAGGCCAGCCTAGCAACCTCCACAGGGCCCACATTAATAGGCAGCATGGATGACTTATGATAGTTGACATGCAACCCAGTGGAGTTTGAAAATAGAATCAACATTTTCTTTAAGGACATCAATTGTGATTCTTCAGCAGGCAAAATAATAAGGGTGTCATCAGCATACTGAATGATTGGATAATCCCTATCATGAAAGGGTATAGGGAGCTAAAGAAGACCTTTATGAAGCATATCATTGACAACTGACTGAAGTAGATCTGCAGCAATGGAAAAAAGGAGAGGTGAAAGAGGGTCACCCTGCCTAACCCCCTTCTTACATCTAAACTGCTTTCCTGGAACCCCATTAAGGAGGACATAAGATGCTCCAGACGCCAGAAATTGCTTAACCCAGGAAATCCATTTCTCATTAAATCCCTTGTGCCTCAAAATTTGAAAAATAGCCTCATGCTCAATGGAATCAAAAGCCTTCTCAAAATCCAGCTTAAGAATGATAACATGACTTTTAGACTGATGGCATTGATGTAGGTACTACAAAGTCCAAGCAACACAGTCCTGAATAGTCCTAGATTTAATGAACCCATATTGGTTTTTATGCAGACACCTCATAATATCCAACTGTAATCTATTGGGAGGCATCTTGGAGATAAATTTGACCCCCATACCAGTGAGAGATATAGGCCTATAATCATTAACAGTTTCAAGAGATCTTTTCTTAGGGACTAGGGTGATATATGAATAGTAGTTGTGGGCGTTGATTTGTCAATTCTCTTGTCGTTACTAGTTTTATCTTGATTCGGCGGCAACGTGGGATGAAGCGGCCCGGACCAACCTTACACGTACGCTTACGTGAGACATGTTCCACCGACTGACATGCACTAGTTGCATAAGGTGGCTAGCGGGTGTCTGTCTCTCCCACTTTAGTTGGATTGGATTCGATGAAAAGGGTCCTTATGAAGGGTAAATAGAAATTGGCATATCACGTTGTGGTTTTGGCATAGGTAAGAAACGTTCTTGCTAGAAACCTATAGCAGCCACGTAAAAACATGCAACAACAATTAGAGGACGTCTAACTTGTTCTTGCATCATGTGACGTGTGATGTGATATGGCCAAAAGGATGTGATGAATGATATATATGTGATGTATGAGATTGATCATGTTCTTGTAATAGGAATCACGACTTGCATGTCGATGAGTGTGACAACCGGCAGGAGCCATAAGAGTTGTCTTATTTTATTTTATGACCTGCGTGTCACTGAAAACGCCATGTAATTACTTTACTTTATTGCTAACCGTTAGCCATAGTAGTTGAAGTAATGTTTGGCGAGACGACTTCATGAAGACACGATGATGGAGATCATGATGATGGAGATCATGTGTCATGCCGGTGACGATGATGATCATGGATCCCCGAAGATGAAGATCAAAAGGAGCAAAATGATATTGGCCATATCATGTCACTATTTGATTGCATGTGATGTTTATCATGTTTTTACATCTTATTTGCTTAGAACGACGGTAGTAAATAAGATGATCTCTCACTAAAATTTTGAGAATTGTGTTCCCCCTGACTGTGCACCGTTGCTAAGGTTCGTTGTTCCGAAGCACCACATGATGATCGGGTGTGATAGGCTCTAACGTTCGCATACAACATGTGTAAGCCAGATTTACACACGCAATACACTTAGGGTTTACTTGACGAGCCTAGCATGTACAGACATGGCCTCGGAACACGGAAGACCGAAAGGTCGAACATGAGTCGTATAGAAGATACGATCAACATAAAGATGTTCACCGTTGATGACTAGTCCGTCTCACGTGATGATCAGACACGGCCTAGTCGATTCGGATCATGTATCACTTAGATGACTAGAGAGATGTCTATCTGAGTGGGAGTTCATTAATTTTGTTTTGATGAACTTAATTGTCATGAAAATAGTCTAAAATCTTTACAATATGTCTTGTAGATCCAATGGCCCACGCTAATGTTGCCCTCAACTTCAACGCGTTCCTAGAGAAAACCAAGCTGAAAGACGATGGTAGAAACTATACAGATTGGGTCCGTAACTTGAGGATCATCCTCATAGCTACCAAGAAAGCATATGTCCTTGAAGCACCGCTAGGTGATGCACCAGTTTTCCCAGCAACTCAAGACGTTATGAACGCATGGCAATCACGTAGTGATGATTACTCCCTGGTTCAGTGCGGCATGCTTTACAGCTTAGAATCGGGGCTCCAAAAGCGTTTTGAGCAGCACGGAGCATATGAGATGTTCCAAGAGCTGAAAATGGTTTTCCAAGCTCATGCCCGAGTCGAGAGATATGAAGTCTCCGACAAGTTCTAAAGTTGTAAGATGGAGGAGAATAGTTCTGTCAGCAAGCATATACTCAAATTGTCTGGGTTGCACAACCGCTTGTCTCAGTTGGGAATTAATCTCCCAGATGAAGCGGTCGTTGACATAATCCTTAAGTCGCTCCCACCTAGCTACAAGAACTTCGTGATGAACTTCAATATGCAAGGGATGGAGAAGTCCATTCCCGAAGTGTATTCAATGCTGAAATCAGCGGAGGTGGAGATCAAGAAAGACCATCAAGTGTTGATGGTGAATAAAACCACTAAGTTCAAGAAAGGCAAGGGTAAGAAGAACTTCAATAAGGACGAAGAAGGAGTTGCCGCGCCCGGTAAGCCAGTTGCCGGGAAGAAGCCAAAGAATGGATCCAAGCCTGAGATTTAGTGCTTTTATTGCAAGGGAACGGGTCACTGGAAGCGGAACTGCCCCAAATACTTAACAGATAAGAAGGCCGGCAATGTCAACGGTATATGTGATATACATGTTATTGATGTGTACCTTACCAGTGCTCGTAGTAGCTCCTGGGTATTTGATACCGGTGTAGTTGCTCACATTTGTAACTCAAAGCAGGAGCTGCGGAATAAACGGAGACTTGCGAAGGACGAGGTGACGATGCGCGTCGGGAATGGTTCCAAGGTCGATGTGATCGCCGTCAGCACTCTACCTCTGCATCTACCTTCGGGATTAGTTTTAAACCTCAATAATTGTTATTTAGTACTAGCTTTGAGCGTGAACATTGTATCTGGATCTCGTTTAGTGCGAGATGGCTACTCATTTAAATCCGATAATAATGGTTGTTCTATTTATATGAGAGAAATGTTTTATGGTCATGCCCTGCTGGTCAATGGTTTATTCTTAATGAATCTCGAACGTGATGTTACATATATTCATAGTGTGAATGCCAAAAGATGTAAGGTTGATAATGATAGCCCCACATACTTGTGGTACTGCCGCCTAGGTCATATTGGTGTCAAACGTATGAAGAAGCTCCATGTAGATGGACTTGTGGAGTCTCTTGATTATGAATCATTTGACACGTGCGAACCATGCCTCTTGGGCAAGAGGACCAAGACTCCGTTCTCCGGAACAATGGAGCGAGCAACCAACTTATTGGAAATCATACATACCGATGTGTGCGGTACAATGAGTGTTGAAGCTCGCGGTGGCTATCGTTATGTTCTCACCCTCACAGATGACTTATGCAGATATGGGTATGTCTACTTGATGAAACACAAGTCTGAGAGCTTTTGAAAAGTTCAAGGAATTTCATAATGCGGTTGAGAATCAACGTGACAGAAAAATAAAGTTCTTATGATCAGATCGTGGAGGAGAATATTAGAGTCACGAATTTGGCACGCACCTAAGGAACTGTGGAATTGTTTCACAATTGACGCCGCCTGGAACACCTCAGCGTAATGGTGTGTCCGAGCGTCGTAATCGTACTTTGTTGGACATGGTGCAATCTATGATGTCTCTTACCGACTTACCTCTATCATTTTGGGGTTATGCTTTAGAGACTGCCGCATTCACTTTAAATAGGGCACCGTCTAAATCCGTTGAGACGACACTGTATGAACTTTGGTTTGGGAAGAAACCTAAGTTGTCGTTTCTAAAAGTTTGGGGATGCGATGCTTTAGTCAAGAAACTTCAACCTGAAAAGCTCGAACCCAAATCGGAAAAATGCGTCTTCATAGGATACCCTAAGGAAACTATTGGGTACACCTTCTACCTCAGATCCGAAGGCAAGGTCTTCGTTGCCAAGAATGGATCCTTTCTGGAGAAAGAGTTTCTCTCAAAAGAAGTGAGTGGGAGGAAAGTGGAACTTGATGAGGTGATAGTCACCCCTTCCGAACCAGAAAGTAGCGCAGCGCGGGAAGATTTTCCTATGGTGCCTGCACCGACTAGGGAGGTAGTTAATGATAATGATCATGAATCTTCAGATCAAGTTAATGCTGAACTTCATAGGTCCACAAGGACACGTTCCGCACCAGAGTGGTACGGCAACCCTATCATGGAAATCATGTTGTTAGACAACGGTGAACCTTCGAACAATGAAGAAGCGATGGCGGGCCTGGATTCCAATAATTGGCTTGAAGCCATGAAATCCGAGATAGGATCCATGTATGATAACAAAGTATGGACTTTGGTGGACTTGCCTGATGATCGGCACACCATAGAAAATAGATGGATCTTTAGGAAGAAGACTGACGTGGATGGTAATGTGACCATCTATAAGGCTCAACTTGTCGCTAAAGGTTATCGACAAGTTCAAGGAATTGACTACGACGAGACTTTCTCTTCCGTAGTGATGCTGAAGTCCGTCCGAATCATGTCAGCAATTGACGCATTCTATGATTATGAGATATGGCAAATGGAAGTCAAAACGGCATTCCTTAATGGCTTCCTCAAGGAAGAACTGTATATGATGCAGCCGGAAGGTTTTGTTGATCCTGAGAATGCTAACAAGGTATGCAAGCTCCAGCGCTCAATCTATGGGCTGGTGCAAGCATCTCGTAGTTGGAACATTCGCTTTGATGAGGTGATCAAAGCGTTTGGGTTTATACAGACTTGGGGAGAAGCCTGTATTTACAAAAAGTGAGTGGGAGCTCTGTAGCATTTCTCATATTATATGTGGATGATATATTGCTGATGGGAAATGCCGTAGAACTCTTGGAAAGCATAAAGGCCTACTTGAATAAGTGTTTTTCAACTAAAGAACTTTGAGAAGCTGCTTACACATTAGGCATCAAGATCTATAGAGATAGATCGAGATGCCTCATTGGTCTTTTACAAAGCACATACCTTGACAAGATATTAAAAAAGTTCAATATGGATCAGTCCAAGAAAGGGTTCTTGCCAGTATTGCAAGGTATGAGATTGGGCACAGCTCAATGCCCGACCTCGGCAGAAGATAGAGAAAAGATGAGTGTCATCCCCTATGCCTCGGCCATAGGTGCTATTATGTATGCCATGCTGTGTACCAGACCTGATGTGAACCTTGCCATAAGTTTGGTGGGGAGGTACCAAAGTGATCCCGGTATGGAACACTGGACAGCGGTCAAGAACATCCTGAAGTACCTGAAAAGGACTAAGGATATGTTTCTCGTTTATGGAGGTGACGAAGAGCTCGTCGTAAAGGGTTACGTCGATGCTAGCTTCGACACTGATCTGGATGACTCCAAGTCACAAACCGATGCATGTATATTTTGAATGGAGGGGCAGTCAGCTGGTGCAGTTGCAAGCAATGCGTCGTGGCGGCATCTACATGTGAAGTGGAGTACATAGCTGCTTCCTAAGCAGCACAGGAAGGAGTCTGGATGAAGGAGTTCATCACCGACCTAGGAGTTATTCCAAGCGCGTCGGGCCCGATGACTCTCTTCTGTGACAACACTGGAGCTATTGCCATTGCCAAGGAGCCCAGATTTCACAAGAAGACCAAGCACATCAAGCGCCGTTTCAACTCCATCCGGAATTATATTCAAGATGGAGACATAGATATTTGTAAAGTGCATACGGATCTGAATGTCGCAGATCCGTTGACTAAACCTCTTCCACGAGCAAAACATGATCAACACCAGAACTCTATGGGTGTTCGATTCATCACAATGTAACTAGATTATTGACTCTAGTGCAAGTGGGAGACTGTTGGAAATATGCCCTAGAGGCAATAATAAAATTGTTACTATTATATTTCCTTGTTCATGATAATTGTCTGTTGTTCATGCTTTAATTGTATTATCTGGAAATATTGATACATGTGTGAATACATAGACCACAACGTGTCCCTAGTAAGCCTCTAGTTGACTAGCTCATTGATCAACAGATGGTTACAGTTTCCTGACCATGGACATTGGATGTCATTGATAACGGGATCACATCATTAGGAGAATGATATGATGGACAATACCCAATCCTAAGCCTTGCACTAGATCGTGTAGTTTGTTTGCTAAAGCGTTTCCAATGTCAAGTAACCTTTCCTTAGACCATGAGATTGTGCAACTCCCGGATACTGTAGGAATGCTTTGGGTGTACCAAACGTCACAACGTAACTGGGTGGCTATAATGGTGCACTACGGGTATCTTTGAAAGTGTCTGTTGGGTTGGCACGAATCGAGATTGGGATTTGTCACTCCGTGTGACGGAGAGGTACCTCTGGGCCCACTCGGTAAGACATCATCATAATGAGCTCAATGTGATCAAAGAGTTATTCATGGGATGATGTGTTACGGGAACGAGTAAAGAGACTTGCCGGTAACGAGATTGAACAAGGTATCAATATACCGACGATCGAATCTCGGGCAAGTATCATACCGATAGACAAAGGGAATTGCGTACGAGATTGATTGAATCCTCGACATCGTGGTTCATCCGAAGAGATCATCGAGGAGCATGTGGGAGCCAACATGGGTATCCAGATCTCGCTATTGGTTATTGGCTGGAGAGTCATCTCGGTCATGTCTGCGTGTCTCCCGAACCCGTAGGGTCTACGAACTTATGGTTCGGTGACGCTAGGGTTGTAGAGATATTAGTATGCGGTAACCCGAAAGTTGTTCGGAGTCCCGGATGAGATCCCGGACGTCACGAGGAGTTCCGGAATGGTCCGGAGGTAAAGATCGGGACCACTGGAAGGATCCCGGGGTTCCACTGGGTGGGGCCACCTATCACGGAGGGCCCCATAGGCTGCAGTGGGAAGGGAACCAGCCCCTGGTGGGCTGGTGCACCCCCCATGGGCCTCCCCCTGCGCCTAGGGTTGGAAACCCTGGGCGTGGGGGGCGTCCCACCTGACTTGGGGGGCAAGTTCCCCCCTTGGCCGCCGCCCCCCTTGAGATTAGATCTCTAGGGGCCAGCGCCCCCAGGGCCCTTATATAAGGGGGGGGGGGAAGGGAGGGCTGCACACCCCAAAGCCCCTGACGCCTCCCTCTCCCCTTCGTACCACCTCTCCCTCTCGCTGAGCTTGGCGAAGCCCTGTCGAGACCCCCGCTGCTTCCACCACCACACTGTCGTGCTGCTGGATCTCCATCAACCTGTTCTCCCCCTTGCTGGATCAAGAAGGAGGAGACGTCTCTCCCAACCATACGTGTGTTGAACGCGGAGGTGCCGTCCGTTCGGCGCTCGGTCATCGGTGATTTGGATCACGACGAGTACGACTCCATCAACCCGGTTCTCTTGAATGGTTCCGCTCGCGATCTACAAGGGTATGTAGATGCACTCCCCTCTCCCTCGTTGCTAGATGAATCCATAGATTGATCTTGGTGATGCGTATAAAATTTCAAAATTTTGCTACGTTCCCCAACATTGACACCCCCTTATCGTGTTGGCTGCGAAGTTCTTATTTGTTTGTGCAGGTGCGAGGGACTTGCGCGTGGTCTCCTACTGGATTGATACATTGGTTCTCAAAAACTGAGGGAAATACTTACGCTACTGTGCTGCATCTCCCTTTCCTCTTCGAGGGAATACAATGCAAGCTCGAGAAGTAGCAACAAGGAAAACGACCGGTGATCCAAAGAAGCGAAGGAAAGGTGGTGCAAAGAAACAAATGTGTACGTGTTGACTCCACCCTAACCTTTCTGAAGCGGACCCCCTCTTAATAATATAGCTTTCCTATGACTTAATTCCACCGAAAATAGACATAAAGAAACGCCGTCTTCGATAGGCTCCGAGGGGCAATGAACCGCCTTGTGCCTAGACATGAGATATCCGAAATGCTCAATGCACACGATTAGTCCGCAAATGCATTGTCATCAATCACCAAAACTACTTAGGGAGACATATGCTCTTACAACCACTTTATGGTTAATGAAGGTATTGTCTTCGGGCATAAGATTTCTGAAAGAGGTATTGAAGTTGATAAAGCTAAAGTAGACGCCATTGAAAAGATGCCGTGTCCTAAGGATATTAAAGGTATAAGAAGTTTTCTTGGTCATGCTCGTTTTTATAGGAGGTTTATTAAAGATTTCTCTAAAATTTCTAGGCCTCTCACTAATCTCTTGCAAAAAGATGTTCCTTTTGTTTTGGATGATGATTGTGTAGAAGCATTTGAAATACTTAAGAAAGCCTTGATTTATGCACCTATTGTTCAACCACCTGATTGGAATTTACCCTTTGAAATTATGTGTGATACCAGTGATTATGTTGTTGGTGCTGTTCTAGGACAAAGAGTTGATACGAAATTGAATGTTATTCATTATGCCAGTAAAACTCTAGACAGTGTCCGAAGAAATTATGCTACTACTGAAAAAGAATTCTTAGCAGTTGTTTTTGCTTGTGATAAGTTCAGATCTTATATCTTATGGAAAAGAAAGATGCTAAACCTAGACTTATTAGATGGGTTCTCTTGCTACAAGAATTTGATTTGCATATTATTGATAGAAAGGGAGCCGAGAACCCCGTTACAGACAACTTGTCTAGGTTAGAAAATGTTCTTGATGACCCACTGCCTATTGATGATAGCTTTCCTGATGAACAATTATCTGTCATAAATGATTCTCATAATGCTCCATGGTATGCTGATTACGCTAATTACATAGTTGCTAAATTTATACCACCTAGCTTCACATACCAGCAAAAGAATTTTTTTTCTGTGATTTAAGTCATTACTTTTGGGATGACGCACACCTCTATAAAGAATGAGTAGATGGTGATATTAGATGTTGTGTACCTAAGCATGAATAGGAACATATCCTACGCAAGTGTCACTCCAAGGCCTACGGAGGACACCATGCTGGAGATAGAACTGGACACAAGGTATAGCAATCCAGTTTTTATTGGCCTACTCTCTTTAAGGATGCTCGTAAGTTTGTCTCGTCTTGTGATGAATGCCAGAGAATTGGTAATATTAGTAGACGTCAGGAAATGCCTATGAACTATTCACTTGTTATTGAACCATTTGAGTTGGGGCTTTGATTATATGGGACCGTTTCCTTCCTCTAATGGGGATACACATATTTTAGTTGCTTTTGATTACATTACTAAGTGGGTAGAAGCTATTCCAACTAGTAGTGTTGATCATAACACCTCTATTAAGATGCTTAATGAAGTTATTTTTCCGAGGTTTGGAGTCCCTAGATATTTAATGACCGATGGTGGTTCACATTTTATTCATGGTGCATTTCATAAAATGCTTGCTAAATATGATGTCAACCATAGAATTGCATCTCCATATCATCCTCAGTCTAGTGGTCAAGTATAATTGAGAAATAGAGATATTAAATTGATTTTGAAAAAGACTGTTAATAGATCTAGAAATAATTGGTCTAAGAAACTTGATGATGCATTATGGGCTTATAGAACTGCTTATAAAAATCCTATGGGTATGTCTCCATATAAGATGGTTCTATGGAAAAGCATGTCACTTCCCTCTTGAATTAGAACATAAGGCTTATTGGGCAATCAAAGAGCTCAACTATGATTTCAAACTTGCCGGTGAGAAGAGGTTATTTGACATTGGCTCACTTGATGAATGGAGAATCCAAGCCTATGAGAATGCCAAGTTGTTTAAAGAAAAGTTTAAAAGATGGCATGACAATATGATACAAAAGCGTGAGTTTATTCTAGGTGATCATGTTTTGCTATACAACTCTCGTTTCAGATTTTTTGTAGGAAACCTTCTCTCTAAATGGGAAGGTCCTTATATTATCGAGGAGGTTTTTCGCTCCGGTGCCATCAAAATCAACACGCAGAAGGCACAAATCCGAAGGTGGTAAACGGTCAAAGAATTAAACATTATATCTCAGGTACTCCCATAAATGTTGAGACCAATATAATTAATACCATAACACCGAAGGAATAATTAAGGGATAATTTCTAGGACGTTTCATACTCCGAAAAGGAATAGGTATGTTTTACGGTAAGTAAACCGACTCCAAAACGTTTCCTATAGGAATTTTTCTCCATTTTGGAATATTTATAAAAATAGGAAAATTGAAAGCAATCCAAAGAGTGGACGAGGCAACCACAAGGATGGAGGGCTGATGTCGCTTAAAGTTACGTCGGTTTTCCCCAAAGAAGAAGGGATGATGCAGCACAACAGCGGTAGGTATTTCCTTCAGATGTGAAACCAAGGTTATAAAACAAGTAGGATAACCAAGCAACACAACGTAAACAACACCTGCACACAAATAACAACACCTCGCAACCCGACGTGTTAAAGGGGTTGTCAATCCCTTTCGGGTAACGAACGTGAGAGAGATATAAATATTGGTAGATTTGTTGATAAATAAGATAAATTGCAGCAAGGTAGTTTAGGTTTTTGGTTTAGTAGATCTGAAAATAAAAGAAAAGGCAAATAGATCGCAAAGGCAAATATATGAGGAAGAAGACCCGGGGGCCGTAGGTTTCTCTAGTGGCTTCTCTCGAGAAATATAGCAAACGGTGGGTGAACAAATTACTGTTGGGAAATTGATAGAACTTCAAATAATCATGATGATATCTAGGCAATGATCATTCCATAGGCATCACCTCCAAGATTAGTAGACCGACTCCTGCCTGCATCTACTACTATTAATCCACACATCGACCACTATCCAGCATGCATCTAGTGTATTAAGTTCATGGAAAATTGGAGTAATGCATTAAGAACAATGACATGATGTAGACAAGATCCGTTTATCTATGGCGTTAGATCTGGATCTCGTCGTTTTATCCTTAGTGGCAACGATACATACATGTCGGTTCCCCTTCTGTCACTGGGATCAAGCACCGTAAGATCGAACCCACTACCGGGCACCTCTTCCCATTGCAAGATAAATAGATCAAGTTGGCCAAACAAAACCCAATATCAGAGAAGAAATATGAGGCTATAAGCAATCATGCATATAAGAGATCAAAGAAACGCAAATAACTTTCATGGATATAAAAAGATAGATCTGATCATAAACTCAAAGTTCATCGGATCGCAACAAACACACCGCAAAAAGAGTTGCAACATATGGATATCCAAGAGACCATTGTATTAGTAATCAAAATAGAGAGAGAGAGAGAAAGGAAGCCATCTAGCTACTAACTACAGACCTGTAGGTCTACAAAGAACTACTCACGCATCATCAGAGGGGCACCAATGGAAGTGGTGAACCCCTCTGTGATGGTGTCTAGGTTGGATCTGTTGGTTCTGGACTTTGCGGCAGCTGGATGAATATTTCGTCGAGGCCCCTATGGTTTCTGGAATATTGGGGTATTTATAGAGCAAAGAGGCGGTCCGGGGGGCACCCGAGGTGGGCACAATCCACCAGGGCGCGCTTGGGCCTGCTGGCGCGCCCTGGTGGGTTGTCCCCTCCTCGGGACTCCCCCCAGGTGCCACCAAGGCCCATAGTGTTCCTTCTGGCCCCAAAAAATCTCCAAAAAGTTTCGCGGTGTTTGGGCTCTGTTTGATATTGATTTCCCGCGATGTAAAAAACATGCAGAAAACAACAACTGGGACTTGGTACTATGTCAATAGGTTAATACCAAAAAAATGATATAAAATAATTATAAAACATCCAAGAATGATAATATAACAGCATGGAACAATAAAAAATTATAGATACATTGGAGATATATCAGCATCCCCAAGCTTAACTCCTGCTCGTCCTCGAGTAGGTAAGTGATAAAAATAGAATTTTTGATGTGGAATGTTGCCTATCATGTCATATCATATTCTTTTCTTTATTGCATGGACATTTGGACTTTTATATGGTTCATAGCAATAGTCTAGTTTTGACATAATAATTTAGATACTCAAGCATATCAACAAGCAACCATGTCTTTCAAAATATCAATGCTAAAATAAGTTATCCCTAGCCCATTATGTTCAACCATTGATCCATTGATGAAACACACTCGCATATTAGTTACACCTAATGCTCAAGTACGATCACAGTGTTTCCTAGTTATTGCTTTATAAGAGAGGGTGGAGACTCAAATTCAAAAAAAAAATTGCATAAGTAAAAGAAAGGCCCTTCGCAGAGGGAAGTGGGGATTTGTAGAGGTGCCGGAGCTCAAAGCTTAAATTGAGAGATACATTGTTTGGGAGGTGTACTTTTCCCACCAATGAGAACGACTTGAGGTTCGCAACACTTTCCATGCTAGATATATCATAGGCGGTTCCCAAACAGAAAATAAAGTTTATTCCTTTTCCACCAAACTTTCACAAGCCATGGCTAGCCGAATCCACGGTTACCTTCCATACCAACACTTTCCAAGGAATTTATTATTTGACAACATAAAGTAAATTTGTTTTTCATTTCGGGATTGGGCATCCCTAATATCTTTGCCGTACTCTCGTGCAACGACAAGTGAATAAACACTCATCGTGAGAATAACACATCCAGCATGGAAAATATTGGCCACCCCTCACCGCCTCGCGAGCGGTACGGGCACACAAAAGGGAAATTTATTTTGAAAATTAGAGATGGCACATACAAATTTGCTTAGAACAGCAAGGAAATACAGCATATAGGTAGGTATGGTGGACTCATGTGGCAAACCGGGATAAAGGATTTTGTATGCACAAGTAGAGATCATACTTAGTGCAAAATGAAGGCTAGCAAAAGACTGGGAAGCGACCAACCAAGAAACAAATAATCTCGTAAGCAAACATTGAGCATAAATAACACCAAATAATGCACCACAAGTAGTATACAATTTCATTGCATGATTATTGACTTTCGTGCTTGCATAGGCAATCACAAACTTGAACACTAATATTTTTACTAAGCATAATTACTCATCAACATAACTCACATATTATATCATCATGTCTCAAAACTATTGCAAGGAATCAAGTTTATTTTGTCCAATGATCTTCATGATATTTTATTATATGCTTCTTGGATATCTATCACTTTGGGACTAATTTTCATGTGTTGCTTTTGATAAGCTCGAACAAATATAAGTGAAGATCATGAGCAGAAATTTTCTTTCTTTCTCTCAAAATAATATAAGTGAAGCAAGAGAGAATTTATTTAAAATTTACCAACTCTCAAATAAATCTAAGTGAAGCAAGAGAGTATTTCTTCAAAAATACTAAGCACACCGTGCTAAAAAAAATATATAAGTGAAGCACTAGAGCAAGTCATAGCTCATAAAATTTAAGTGAATCATAGAGAGCAATTCTAGCAAGTCATGGCATAATTTTGGCTATCTCAAATAGGTGTGTACAGCAAGTATTGATGACTTAGAAAGCAAAACAAAAACAAACAAATACTCATATCATACATGACGCTCCAAGCAAAACACATATCATGTGAAGAATAAAAATATAGTTTCGAGTGAGATACCGATAGTTGTTGGAAGAAAGCGGGGATGCCACTCGAGGGCATCCCCAAGCTTAGTTGGTTGCTCATTTTTGGATTAGTAGCTTGGGATGCCGAGGCGTCCCCAAGCTTAGGCTCTTACATCCTTCCTTCATCCATCGTAAGATAACCCAAAACTTGAAAACTTCAATCACACAAAACTTCAACAAAACCTTCGTGAGATCCGTTAGTGTAAGAAAGCAAACCACAACTATAAGTATTGTATGAGATGAATTCATTTTTTGTATTATATCTACTGTATTCCAAATATTATATGGAAAAAATTCATCAAAGAAAACCATAGAGCCATCAAAACTAGCATACAACAGAAAGAAAACAGAATCTGTCAAAAACAGAACGGTCTGTAGGAATCTGGAAGTTTCGAAAACTTCTGGAACTCTAAAAATCTTGCCAAAAATAGGTCCACGTGAGAAATTTGTATATTGATCTTCTGCAAAAATAATCAACTAAAAATCACTTTTCTGTTAAAAATGAGAATTTTTCTTGTGAGCGCAAAGTTTCTGTCTTTTTCAGCAAGATCAAACAACTATAACCCAAGAAGATCCTATCGGTTCTACTTGGCACAAACACTAATTAAAACACAAAAAACACAATCATAGCAGTAGCATAATTTTGTAAACACTCAAGAACAGCAAGCAAAAAGCGAAAATAAATTTTATTCATTGGGTTGACTCCCAACAAGTGCTATAGTCGTACGCCCCTAGCTAGGCATAAGATTTATTGATGCTCACATAAAAGATAATAATTGAAACACAAAGAGAGCATCATGAACAATGTCAGAAGCACATTTAAGTCTAACTCTCTTCCTATGCATAGGAATTTTGTAGGCAAACAAATTATCAAGGCAATAAATATCTAGCTTATGCAAGGAAGAAGAAAGAAACAATAGCAATCTCAACATAACGAGAGGTGATTTAGTAACATGATAATTTCTACAACCATATTTCCTCTCTCATAATAGTTACATGTAGGATCATACTCAAATTCAACAATATAGCAATCATGTAAAAAAAATTCCATGATCCACACGCATACAAAGTTGACACTCTTCCAATATAGTGGGATTATCATCAACTAAAGTCATGACCTCTTCAAACCCACTTTCATCAAAAAAATCATAAGGTTGAACACTCTCCAAATATATGGTATTATTTTTTACTTAAAGTTGACGCTCTTCCAAACCCACTTTCAATTTTATGACCAACATATTCACCATGAGGCTTAAATAAATTTTCAAGATCATAAGAACCATTATAACCCCAATCATGATCATTGCAACAAGTAGTGGACAAAGCAAAATTAGCATCCCCAAGCTTAGGGTTATCCATATTATTAGCACAATTTACATTAATAGAATTTATAGTAAAATCATTGTAATCTTGCTTTTCATTCAAGGAGCTACCATGAATCACTTCATAAATTTCTTCATCATAATTTTCAGATTCACGAATCTCAAGAAAAACTTCATAAAGTGAACTCAATTCACTAGTAATGGGTTCATCATAATTGGATCTCTTGAAAATATTAGAAAGTGGATGAGGATCTATATAATTTGATATTTAGCAAGCGAAGATGCAAGCAAATAGAAGACACATGGCAACACAAGAAAACATGAGATCTGACGAGAAAACGGCAAACCGAAAAGAGGGCGAATAAAACAACAAATTTTTGTGAAGTGAGGAGAGGAAAATGAGAGGCAAATGGCAAATAATGTAAATTGCGAGGAGATGAGATTTGTGATTAGGAACCTGGTATGTGTTGAAGATCCTCCCGGCAACGGCGCCAGAAATTCCTTTTGATGTCGCTTAAAGGTATGTCGGTTTTTCCCCAAAGTGGAAGGGGTGATGCAGCACAGCGGCGGTAGGTATTTCCCTCAGATGTGAAACCAAGGTTATCGAACCAGTAGGAGAACCAAGAAACACAACGTAAACAACACCTACACACAAATAACAACACCTCGCAACCCGACATGTTAAAGGGGTTGTCAATCCATTTCGGGCAACGAACGTGAGAGAGATATAAATATTGGTAGATTGGTTGATAAATAAGATAAATTGCAGCAAGATATTTTTGGGTTTTTGGTTTAGTAGATCTAAAAATAAAAGCAAAGCCAAATATATCGCAAAGGCAAATATATGAGGAAGAAGACCCGGGGGCTGTAGGTTTCACTAGTGGCTTCTCTCGAGAAAAATAGCAGACGATGCGTGAACAAATTACTGTTGGGAAATTGATAGAACTTCAAATAATCATGACGATATCCAGGCAATGATCAATACATATGCATCATGTCCAAGATTAGTAGACCGACTCCTGCCTGCATCTACTACTATTACTCCACACATCGACCGCTATCCAGCATGCATCTAGTGTATTAAGTTCATGGAAAAATGGAGTAATGCATTAAGAATGATGACATGATGTAGACAAGATCCATTTATCTATGGCATTAGATATGGATCTCGTCGTTTTATCCTTAGTGGCAATGATACATATGTGTCAGTTCCCCTTCTGTTACTGGGATCAAGCACCGTAAGATTGAACCCACTACCGGGCACCTCTTCCCATTGCAAGATAAATAGATCAAGTTGACCAGAAAAAACCCAATATCAAAGAAGAAATACGAGGCAATAAGAAATCATGCATATAAGATGTCAAAGAAACTCAAATAACTTTCATGGATATAAAAAGATCGATCTGATCATAAACTCAAAGTTCATCGGATCCCAACAAACACATAGTAAAAAGAGTTACATCATATGGATCCCCAAGAGACCATTGTATTGATAATCAAAAGAGAGAGAGGAAGCCATCTAGCTACTAACCACTGACCCGTAGGTCTACAAGGAACTACTCACGCATCATTGGAGAGGCACCAATGGAAGTGGTGAACCCCTCTGTGATGCTGTCTAGATTGGATCTGGTGGTTCTAGACTCTGCGGCGGCTGGATGAATATTTCGTCGACTCCCTAGGGTTTCTGGAATATTGGAGTATTTATAGAGCAAAGAGGCGGTCCGGGGGGCACCCGAGGTGGGCACAACCCACCAGGGCGCGCCTAGGTTTCCTGGCGCGCCCTGGTGGGTTGTCCCCTCCTCGGGACTCCCCCAGGTGCCACCAGGGCCCATAGTGTTCCTTCTGGCCCAAAAAGATCTACAAAAAGTTTTGCGGTGTTTGGTCTTCGTTTGATATTGATTTCCTGCGATGTAAAAAACATGCAGAAAACAGCAACTGGCACTTGGCACTATGTCAATAGGTTAGTACCAAAAAATGATATAAAATGATTATAAAACATCCAAGAATGATAATATAACAACATGGAACAATCAAAAATTTTAGATACATTGGAGACGTATCAAGGGCGCGCCCCTGCCTTGTGGCCACCTCGTGTCCCCTATGGACTCCGTTTTCTTGCACAATACTTCTTTTGGTCGGTAAAAAATCATTATATAATCTCCCGAAGGTTTTGACCACCGTACCATGGCAAAATCCTCTATTCTTGTCTCGAGCTGTTGTTTCTGACAGATCTAGGTCACCATGACGTCTCCAAGTGCCCCGAAGGACAAGTTCTTCGAGAACGTCATCAACGCTTACCTTGTGGAGGTGCTACAACACCCTCAAACCATTGAGATGCGTTGCTGCACATCCGCGACGTTAAGGGGCCAAAGAAGACCAGAAGCATGGAGACAAGACTCGAAGAAATGGAACAACAAATTTTCAAGTGTCAAGGGATGGTGGAACGTAGAATTAATGCCATACACTTGATGATCACGAAGTTCACCAACAATCACAAGCTGGGTGCCAAGAACATTGAGGAGGCCATCTACAAGCTTCATGAGAAAATCAAGCATCTCCAAGCCCAGATCTATGACTTGCAAAACCAAAACTGTGAATATGAATACAGATTCAGGAGAATGAGTTTGGCTCCAGATTTGTGGATCCTGGAGACTCGTTCATCCTGCTATGATGGTGAGCCCGTGTCTTGGAAGATGAATGACAAGCCTACTTCATCGACAACTCTAGCATCGCCACCTCTGAAGAAATAGACATAAATACATGCACTACAAAAAAATACACTTCCGTGATGATACGTGTTTGTCACAGTAGGTCACATTTTCTGTCATGCATGCACATCCATGACAAATTTATGACAGAATCAAGATAGTCATACCTGTGCTGTCGTAGAAGTGTTCCATGACATTACCAAAATTATCATGACGGAAGTGACCACTTCCATGACGATAAATCACGCGTCATAGAAGTGATTTCGTCAAGGGTGACCGACACGTGGCATCCACCGTAACGGAACACCTTAAGCTATCGGGTCCGGTTTTGGATCCGATAACCTGTTAACAGCCCCAACCAATGGGGATTTTCCACGTGTAAAATCATCATTGGTTGGAGGAAACACGTGCGGCTCACCGTTGGGACAGATATCATCCACTCATTGGACCAAAAGTGCCTATGATACGTCGACATGTGGCACAGCCCCAACAGAGGCCCATTCCTGTGAAAAGGCCGGCCCGTTTGACTTGGTCAAAAGGTGGTGGGCCGGCCCACGGCAAGCCTGTTAACGGCCTGTTCGCATATAGACCATTTACAGCCCGCTAACCCAGGGCCCATTTACGACCTATCCGAATTAGGACCAGTAGCGTCATCTAGGCCGTCCAATATAATTCCAGCCCGTTTTAACTTCCGGCCCATGTATGGCCCATGATGTCTTTCGGCCCATATGAGGCCCTTAGTAACCCTCGGCCCATTAACGGCCCGTGGTAAAACTGGCCCGTAATGAACAGTGCCCAACAGAGGCCCATTCCTATGAAAAGGTCGGCCCACGGCAAGCCTGTTAATGGCCTGTTCGCATATAGCCCATTTACAGCCCGCTAACCCAGGGCCCGTTTATGGCCTATCCGAATTAGGCCGAGTAGAATCATCTGGGCCATCCTATATAATTCCAGGCCATTTTAACTTCTGGTCTATGTATGGCCCATGACGTCTTTCGGCCCATATGAGGTCCTTAGTAACCCTCGGCCCATTAACGGCCTGTGGTAAAACTGGCTCGTAATGAATAGTGTTTCACTTTATACCCATTAACGACCCATTATTCCGTTGGGCCGTTTCCAGCCCATGTTATCTTTTGGCCTTCTCAGGGCCCATTTATTCTTGGGCTCATTTCTATCATTCGTTTACTTTCGGCCCATTACTGTAATTTTCTGCTTGTGGGCCAAATTCAGCCCATGGTTACTATCGGCCCATTTGTGGCCCGTTAATATGTCGGGCCGTTTTCATAGCGTCATCAAATACGGCCGATTAACGACGGCCCATTATGGTCGGCCCATGAACGGACGATTTCAACTCTAGCCCATTTACGGCCATAATGTGGTCTGTCATTGGCCCATGTTTGGCCAACCGATCATACGGCCCGTAGAAGGCCCATTGTGTCTACGGCCCGTATAAGGCCCATTGTTTCTACGCCCCATAGAAGGCCCATTGTTTCTACGACCCTTTGTAGCGACCAGACCTCAAACAGTCTGATCTCTGTACATCAGTGTCATCCCTGGATCAGTAATGCTGACACGCACAGTACTTGAAGGATTTATAACAGAGTGGCAATCACACAATTATTACATCGAAAGTTCCAAAGATGAACTGATTACAATAAAAATGTCTTAAGGCCATCTAACAACGATAACAGCGGAAGGCTTGGAAGATAAATGAGTCCATCAACTGCAACGGCATCACTGAGTATAGAACCACGACCTAAAGGCACCTTACTTGTCGTCTGAAAAGTCTGCAACATGAACGTTGCAGCCCGGAAACGGGTCAGCATAAGCCCGAAAACGGGTCAACACATGGAATATGCTGGCAAAGTAACACATAGAGAGTAACAAAAGTAAAGCTATACTATATGCATTATGGCTGGTGGAAAGCTATATGGTTATAGTTTCGCATAAAGCCAATTTTCCCTACTGCAAAGGAATATAATTTCAATTAACTATCATGGTAGTTGAAACATCATTGAGAAGGTTCACCCAACTCAATCCCAATTAAAGTAAACATTAACCCAGCAATTAAATTTTAAAGTGTTGAGATACACATGATAATCCAAGTACTAGATACTCAATACGTCCATAACCGGGGACATGGCTAATCATGATTAGTTTGTACACTCTGCAGAGGTTTGTGCACTTTTCCCCACAAGACCCGATCTCTTCCGTTGGGATTCTTGCACTTCATGTTGTTTGAGAAACAGATGACCGAGACATAGTCTTTCAGAAGCGCTAGCAACTTACGATCGGGTGGACCGTACCAACCTACATCCCCTACATCTGCTAGTCCACCACTGTAAGAGTTCGCACGACTTAGTTAACTATGCTAGAGCCCATAATAGCTTGTGGCTGCACACGGAAGTTGCCAGTATGAATAACCTCATGATCCCTTTGAGCCTGGGTGGCGGTCCATAAACAAAATAGGAAATCCTGGAATACCCAGGTGCCTCAATCCACCCAGATGTGTATTTAAGTAGCCACCTTAAGTTGAACCATTAAGTTAACAATCTCACATCTGTCATGGATACACTCACCCAATCCACGTCTACTAGCATAGCATGGCATAACAGCAAACGTAGAAGTAGCTCCCAAGGGTTTGAATATAATGCAGGTAATAGGTACTACCTCATCTACTTCCCAGTCCCACATGTTAATAGATCCTACTCATGCAATGTGTTTGAGGATAATACTAATGCAATGAAAACTGGGTATTGGAGAGTATGATCAAAGTGTTACTTGCCTTGCTGATGATCCGCAAAACCTAGATATTCAAAGTAGCAAGCGTCGCACTCTGGGTACTCTATCGCAACCAAACAAGCATACAATAAGTACTCAACTAATGCACGGGTAAAACTCAAATAAGAGATCTAACCAGAAAGTTCAACTTAAGAACTCCGGTTTGCAAAAAGAAACAAACCAAACGACACAACGAAAGTCAAACGACGAAAAGAACCGACTACTCTAACAATCTGGACCTAAGTCCAAATTTAACAGAAGCAAAAGCTTGGTTGACTAGGTTAAACGGAAAGAGGGTTTCGAGACGAAACTCCAGGCGCTTGAATCGCCTGATTCCGATAAACGAGCGAAAATATAAACTAGAACGAAGATCAGATCAGAAAACGCGATCAGAAAATAACCGCGAAAATCCGAGAAAAAAAAACTGAAGAACAGCTTAACGAACGGACGTTCGTTAATTGGAACTAAACGACGAATTCGTTCGTTAAAACGAACGAACCGGTGAACGCTCGCTAAACAGCTAAACCGAGAAAAAAACAGATCTAATCTAAAAAAACGAACTAGGGTTTCTAAAAAAACGGGTCGGTTTTCTTCCGAAAACCGGCGGGCGGCGCGGCTACCTCGTCGGACTCCGGCGAGGTGGCGTCGGCGGCGACAGGCGGCGGCGGCTGCTGTTGCGAGCGGCGGGGCGGGGCGAGGGGTAAGGAGGCGGCGGGGCGACGGCATTTATAGGAGGGGGGGGTGCTGCGGCTTGGAGGATGGGGCAAGGCAGCGGCGGCGGCGCGGTGTCCGGCTCGAACACGAGTCCGGCGCGGCGGGGAAGGCGGCGGCGCGGCGCGGGCCTAGCTCAGCTGGGCCTTCGGCCCACTCGGGCAAGGAAACTCCTTTTTTTTAAATGCCGATTTCAAGAAAAATTCTAGAAAATAAAATAAAATTCTAAAAATGCCAAAACAAAATTTCACCGCCTAAATGAAATATTTAGAACAAGATGAACATTTTTATTGGCCCTAAACGCATTTTTGAAAACATGTAATTTTTCCTAAATTCAAATAAAATAGCAAAACTCCAAAATAAAACGTATTTGATTTTTCTATTAAATCCTTAGTATTTCCTTATTTTTGGGAGAGTCATTTTACTCCCTCTCTCATATTTTCATATTAGAAATACTTGAAGGTAAAATAAATAAAATCAATGATCCTATTTTCAAAATTTGAGAAACCTCAAATATGAAAATAACGAAATCCCCAACTCTCTCCTAGGGTCCTTGAGTTGCGTAGAATTTCTAGGATCCACCAAAAGCAAGAAAATATGATATGCATTGGTGATCTAATGTATAACATTCCAAATTAAAAATTTGGGATGTTACAAACCTACCCCCCTTAAGATGAATCTCGCCCTCGAGATTCGGGTTGGCTAGAAAATAGGTGAGGGTGGTCCTTCCGCAGGTCTTCCTCTCGTTCCCAGGTTGCTTCATCCTCGGTGTGGTGGCTCCACTGAACTTTGAAAAACTGGATAACCTTGCTGCGAGTGACTCGGCTGGCATACTGAAGAATCTTGACTGATTTTTCTTCATAGGACAAATCACTGTCCAGCTGAATTGCTTCCAATGGCACTGTACCCCTCAGCGTTATCTCAGCCATCTTAGCGTGGCATTTCTTCAACTGGGAAACGCGGAATACATCGTGAACTCCTGACAATCCTTCCGGCAATTCCAACCTATAGGCTACTTCTCCCATACGTTCTAAAATTTTGTATGGTCCTACAAAATGGGGCGCTAGCTTTCCGTTAACTCCAAAGCGCTTAACTCCTCGAAGCGGAGATACTCGAAGATAAACTCGGTCTCCGACTTCATAAACTATCTCTTTGCGTTTTGAATCCGCGTAGCTCTTCTGCCTGGACTGGGCTACCTTGAGCCTATCGCGAATCAACTTTACCTTCTGTTCCGACTCCTTGATCAAATTTGGTCCAAACAACTGGCGGTCTCCAACTTCGTCCCAAGACAACGGGGTCTTGCACCTCCTTCCGTATAATGCTTCGAAAGGGGCCATCCTCAGACTGTATTGATAACTGTTGTTGTAAGAGAACTCTGCATAAGGCAAATTGTCGTCCCAACTAGATCCATAATCTAGCGCACAAGCTCTCAGCATATCCTCCAAAATATGATTGACTCTCTCAGTCTGTCCATCTGTCTGCGGATGAAAAGCTGTACTAAACTCTAGCCTGGTACCCAAAGTTTCGTGTAACTGATTCCAGAACTTTGAGGTAAACTGGGTTCCTCTATCTGATATGATGCTCCTCGGAACTCCATGCAGGCATACGATCCTGGTCATGTATATCTTTGCCAACTTGGCACTGGTGTAAGTAGTCTTCACTGGGATGAAATGAGCTACTTTCGTCAAACGATCGACTACAACCCAAATCGAGTCATAGCCTGAACGAGTTCTAGGTAATCTCGTAATAAAATCCATGCCTAGCTTATCCCACTTCCATTCGGGTATTGGCAATGGTTGTAACAATCCTGCCGGCTTCTAATGCTCTGCCTTCACTCTCTGACATACATCACAAACTGCTACATACTCCGCAATATCCTTCTTCATACCAGTCCACCAGAAAGTATCCTTCAAGTCCAAGTACATCTTGGTATTTCCTGGGTGAATCGAGTATGGGGAATCATGGGCCTCTTGCAGAAACAACTTCCTGATCCCTGGGTCGTTAGGCACATATACACGGTCCTCAAACCATAGGGTGTCGTGCTCATCCTCACGAAATCCGTTAACCTTTCCTTTGCTCATCTTCTCCTTTATAGAAGCAACCTCCTCGTCAGTTTTCTGAGCTTCTCTGATTTTATCCATCAAGGTAGACTGAATCTCTAGTGTTACTACATAGCCTCTCGGAACTATCTCCAAACATAGCTCACATAGGTCCTCGGCTAACTCTTTCGGTAAATCATCCGTCGTTAGTGTATTGACATGGCTCTTACGGCTTAGCGCATCGGCTACGACATTAGCCTTTCCGGGATGATACTGCAATCTCATGTCATAATCCTTGATGAGCTCCAACCATCTCCTTTGCCTGAGATTTAGCTCCTTCTGAGTGAATATATATTTCAAACTCTTGTGATCCGTATATACTTCACAATGGTTTCCAATGAGGAAATATCTCCAAGTCTTCAATGCATGAAGTACGGCTGCTAACTCTAAATCATGAGTGGCATAATTCAACTCATGAGGTTTTAGTTGTCGTGAAGCATACGAAACAACTCTTTCTTCCTGCATAAGAACTGCTCCAAGTCCTCGACGTGAAGCGTCGCAGTACACCTCATAGTCCTTATGTTGATCTGGCAGAATCAACACAGGTGATGAGACCAAACGTTTCTGTCGGTGTACTAAAGTAGGGGTACCTTAGTATCCTGACTTGTGCACGGGCAGTAGCAGCGTCCCGTGTCAGGGCTTGCCACGCGCCCGCCAAGGCCCGCTCTGGATCCTTTAGAGCCATTCAAGAACAAAGTATTCAAGTTAAAGAAACAAGACCCCGGCAAGAGGAGCTTGTCGGGAAGGCCGTACCAGGCTCAAGACCACCCCTTTGGCACAAGGCCCTGGCAAGAGGAGCTTGTCAGGAAGGCCAAGCATGGCATTTCAGGAGACTTGCCGTGGCGCATCGCGCGCCCCGGCAAGGCCCGGAGAGCGACAAGCTTCCGGGCGCGGCAAGGTAGCGACCGCGGCAAGACGCTTGCCGCGGCAGGCTCCCACTATGTGCCCGCGCTCCAGCTCATCCAACCACGCGTCACCCTGGGGCCCTTCCAGGTGCACGTGGAGGAAGGCTGTGCAGCCTGGGGTACACCATGGCGAGCCGCGATGACGAGGCCACCTTCGTGGCGAACGGAGACGCCCTAACGGACACTTTTTGCACTATTTGGGGGCGACGGCGACAGGCATTCAATGCCCTTGTCCCCTGCCGTCAGGGTTATGTATAGACCACTGTACATACACTATTCCAACTACTACCGTTTTTACATTTCTACCCTCATCTACGTTGCCACCTGTCGGTGACCCCTTCGACCTATGAAAGGAGGCCCATGCGCAACGTAGAGGAGGTTCCGATCGCTGATCACTCTCACGCTCGGTGTAGCTAGCAACCAGCTCTGTAGCCCTTCGTGCTCCCGAGCCAAGAACACAATACAACTAAGGCAGGAGTAGGGTTTTACGCATCCGTGCGGCCCGAACCTGGGTAAACTGCCCACGTGCTCGCCTCGATCCGCTCTTCGTGCACCCTCCGCTCCCTTGCCGTACCGAAAAGGGGCTCCGGTCCCATAGGTGTTCGTGGGCGATCAGTTTCCCCGACATCTTTGGCGCGCCAGGTAGGGTGCGTCGAGGTTGTGCGAACCTGATCCGGCGTTCACGCGGGCGCAACCTTCAGCAACTTCATCAACTTCGTTAACTTCATCGACATGCCGCCGAAGAAGAAAGCTTCGGAGGTAGGAGGCCCGTCCGCGTCGATCCCACCACCACCAGAACCAACGGTTGGTGGGGAAGACGCGGGCGGAAGGACGGACGCCGGCGAGGAAACTCACGGCGCCGCCAAATCCAAGGACAAGACGGACGACCGAGCGCACTCCAAGACCTCGGCGTCCGTGCACGCACCGCGCCCCTCTCAGGAGGTGCCGGACCGGCAGCGGCGTGGTACACATGGTACCATCCGCTTGCTGGGCCAAGGACAAGTTGGCGGGTCGCGGGACGCTCAAGACCAACGTGCTAGCACGAGCAAGGCGCGGTCGTCGGGGCGAGACCCTGCTCCTTCTAACGCAGTTAGAAGTCCGAGCATATCTCGCTCCTCGCACCGCTCGCCACCGCTCCCCTCCACTCCAGCAGAAGCTCTAGCTCGAGCTCAGCTGCTCCTCGATTTCCCTCCAGCGGCAGACAAGGCCGAAGACTGGAGGGCCACCATCCAAAGCCTCATCGCCTTCGCCAACAATGACACGCCGCAGCAGCCGGCGACGTCACGGCCGCGGCAAGTCAGCCAGGCGCGGGCTGATGGAGACAAGACCGCCGGGGACAAGACCGCCGGGGTGCAACTACCGTGCACTCCCCGCCCCGAAGGCCAAAGTCGCCGACTCGCCGGATCAATGTCGACGACGACTCCACGGCGTCGTCGGATCCACGAGCTCGCCGCGACCAACGCCAAGTCCTCGACGACAGACGACAAGAAGACGCTCGAACCCGCATCGAGCGACGAAGAGAAGCACGACGACAGTCTGACCAGCGCGCTGGGACCGCTGTCGACATGCACGCGCCCGGTGAATCGGGCGACTTGCCGTACGCGGCAGGTTGCCCTGCGTTCACCCATGAGCTGCGGCAAGTCCAGTGGCCCAGCATGAAAAACTTCAAGCCCGACGTACCCGAGAAGTACGACGGCAAGACCCATCCCTCAGAGTTCCTCAGCATCTACACCATCGCGGTGCAGGCTGCCGGGGGACGCGACAAGAAGATATTAGCGAACTACTTCCCGCTCGTGCTCTAGCCGAACGTCAGATCTTGGCTCATGCACTTGCCGGAGAACTTCATCTCTTCTTGGGCCGACCTGTGCCATCAGTTTGTTGGCACCTTTACGGGCGGCCTCAAACCCCATGGCCAGGAGAGCGACCTGCATATACTCGCCCAGAAGGAAGGAGAGTCCCTGCGAAAGTACATCCAAAGATTCAGCCGCGTCCAGCACAACATCCCGGACGTCCACCCTGCCACGGTTATTAGCGCGTTCCACCAGAACGTGCGTAACCGCCGCATGAGGGAGGAAATGGCGATGTGCAATATACGAGACGTCAGTGAGCTTTATGCCCTGGCCGACAAGTGCGCGCGCGTTGAAGAGGGGAGGAGACTCCCCGGAGAGGATACTGGAGCAGGAGGAACGGACAGTGAGGATGCCGCCCCGGCAAGGAAAAACCGGAGGCGGAACAACAAGAAAAAGAAGAGCAAGGAAGTATTGGCCGTCGAGCAGTCCGGCAAGGAGGCTGGCGCCAAGAAAGCTCAGGCTGGTGGCTCCGGCAAGGAAGCTGCCACTATAGCGGCCGCAGACAAGCAGGACGGCTCCGACAAGCAGTACTGCAAGATCCACCGCACCAAGGGCCACGATCTCCAGAACTTCAAGAGGGTCGAATACCTCGTCGAACAGCAGAAAGCTGAGTACGAGCGATGCGACAAGGAGAAGGCCTAGGGAGGCGGAGGAGAGTCTGGCAAGAAGCGGCCATTCAATGTCCGGGGAGGACGCCGCGGCAAGGCCAAGCAGCGGCAAGGAGATAGGCCTCCCCGCGGCCGCGACAAGGACGAAGATGAAGACGACGACGAGGACATGGACGACGGAGACAACAGCGAGCAGGAGTTCCAGAAGGCCACAGAAGTTCTGTGCGTTGATGGAGGTGCCTCTCTGCATACTTCCCACCGCCAACTCAAGCAATGGGTGCGGGAAGTTAATGCAGCAGAGCCACCCGTCGAGTCGCGCAAACTCCTAAAGTGGTCCAGCACGCTCATCATCTTCGACATTGAGGATCATCCTGACCGCACAACTGCGGTCGGGTGCTTGCCGATGTTGGTTTCACCAACCATCCGCAACCTCAAGGTCACCAAGATGCTGGTTGACGGCGGGGCCGGCCTGAACTTGATCTCCTCTGCTGTAGTCCGAAAGCTACAGATCCCCGACAGCGAGCTCGAGGAAACCGGGACTTTCCAAGGAATTAACCCGGGAAGGAGCAAGCCGAAGGGGAAGATCACACTGCCAGTAACCTTTGGCGGAGAGCTGAATTTCAGAACTGAGAGGATCACCTTCAACGTTGCCGATATCCCATTGCCATACAATGGGATACTTGGCCGTCCGGCGCTCGCCAAGTTCATGGCAGCCTCTCATTACGCCTACAACATGCTCAAGATGCCAGGCCCGATAAGCGTCATTTCTGTCCCCGGCGACAAGAAGGACGCGCTTATCTGCGCCGACAAGATCTACCGGGATGCAGCAGCCGCAACAGATAACAAAACACTTGCCGCTGAAGCTCCCGGGGGGAAGAACAAGACCAAGTCCGGCAAGAGCTCTGGGGCCCACTCCGGCAAACGCACCTCTTCGGAGTGCTGCGCTGCCGTCGAGGACGCACCATCGAGCTCCACCGGCAAGTGCAAGAAGGGAATGGCAGCTCCACCTACAACCAAGAAGGTGTCCGCCAAGGAGGATGGCACTGGTGGTACGTTCACCATTAGTGCCACACTCGATCCTAAATAGGAAAGTGCGCTCGTTGCTTTCCTGCGGGCAAATGTTGACGTGTTCGCATGGCAAGCGTCTGACATCCCCGGCGTTCCCAGGAAAGTAATTGAGCACAAGCTTGCTGTTTGTCCTCACGCGCGGCCCGTCAAGCAGAAGGTCAGAAAGCAAGTGGTGGAGCGCCAAGAGTTTATCGCGGAGGAAATCAAGAAGCTGGAAGCAGCAGGCCTTGTCAGAGGTGTACTTCATCCCACGTGGTTGGCCAACCCTGTTGTAGTGCGCAAGGCAAATGGGAAGTGGAGGCTTTGTATAGACTTCACCGATGTGAATAAAGCTTGCCCCAAAGATCCATTTCCCTTGCCGCGCATTGACCAGATCGTTGACTCCACGGCTGGGTGTGAGTTGCTTTCATTCCTTGATGCATACTCCGGGTACCACCAGATATTTATGGCTGAAGAGGATGAAGAGAAGACCGCATTCATTACTCCATGTGGCACTTACTGCTTTATACGCATGCCCTTTGGATTGAAGAATGCAGGTTCAACATTTGCGAGGGTAGTCCACACTGCTTTTGAGCCACAGATACACAGGAATGTAGAAGCTTACATGGATGATATAGTGGTCAAGAGCAAGGACAAGCATACCCTGATACAAGATCTAGATGAAACTTTTGCGAATCTGCGCAAGATACAACTCAAGCTTAACCCCGAGAAGTGCGTGTTCGGAGTCCCCTCCGGCAAGCTTCTCGGGTTCTTTGTGTCTCAGAGGGGGATTGAAGCCAATCCCGACAAGATCAAAGCCATCGAGCAGATCGATGCTCCAAAGCGCGTCAAGGATGTACGAAGGCTTGCCGGCTGCATGGCCGCTCTCAGCAGGTTCATTTCTAAGTCCACAGAACGCGCCCTGCCGTTTTTCAAAATCTTGAAAAAGGCGGGTCCAATGAGATGGACTCCGGAAGCGGAGGCAGCACTGCAGGACTTGAAAGGATACCTGTCCTCCACTCCAATACTTGTCGCACCTAGACCGCAAGAGAAGTTGCTGTTGTACTTAGCAGCAACCAATCAAGTGGTTAGTGCTGCGTCGGTAGCAGAAAGGGAGGCAGATGAGGAGCCCACAGCCCCGACAAGCACATCCAACGACAAGCAGGGGGCTTCCCCGACAAGCTCTGGCCCCGACAAGGATGAGTCTGCGCAGATGCAAGAAGAAGTGCGGAAGAAGATGGTGCAGCGCCCAGTTTATTTTGTCAGTTCCCTCTTGCAGGGGGCTAGGTCAAGATACTCTGGGGTGCAGAAGCTAATTTTCGGCCTCCTCATGGCCTCGAGAAAGCTGCGCCACTACTTCCAAGCACATGAGATAACAGTGGTCACTCACTTTCCGCTGAAGAGGATATTGCAAAATCCATAAGTAACAGGCAGGATTGTCGAGTGGGCACTGGAGCTGTCAAGCTTTGGTCTTAAGTTTGAAAGTACTTCAACTATCCAGAGCAGAGCATTGGCAGAATTCATAGCAGAATGGACACCAACACCGGACGAAGAGATTCCAGAGACAAGCGTCCCCGTCAAAGAAGCGAGCAAAGAATGGGTGATGTACTTCGATGGAGCGTTCTCGCTGCAAGGCGCCGGTGCTGGTGTGTTGCTTGTCGCACCCACCAGAGAACACCTCAAGTATGTTGTCCAAATGCACTTTCCCAAGGAGCAAGCAACAAACAATACTGCAGAGTATGAAGGTTTGTTCGTCGGTCTTAGAATTGCAGCGGAGCTTGGGATCAAGAAGCTGATTGTGCGGGGAGATTCACAGTTGGTTGTCCGACAAGTGAACAAGAGCTACCAGAGCCCATTAATGGAAGCTTACGTCGACGAAGTGAGACAACTTGAAGAGCACTTTGAAGGCATACAGATGGAGCACGTTCCGAGAGCTCAAAATGACATCGCAGACGGCCTGTCAACGTGTGCTGCACTGAAACTACCCGTGGAACCAGGGATCTTCGTGCTCAAGCTAACTCAACCATCCGTTACACCATCAGTTGGGCAAAGTAAGAAGAGAAAGTTGGTCTCCGACGACTACTTGCCGGCAGATCTTCCTGAAGTCGCCGCCAAGGTCCCCAAGATCAAAGGCCGAGTTGCTGAGGAACAGTCTGCTCCTGCGGACCCTAGGGTTCGTGCAGTTGAAGCAGGCGTTCCCGACAAGTCTTGCCCCGGCGAGCTTGCCGGGGAACGTCCAGCTCCGGCAGAGCCGCAGGTTCTTGCCGTAGAGGCTGACGTTCCCGCAGCAGCAATGATGCCTTTAGTCCTTGTTGTTGAGCCTCAGGCTCCACCATGGGCGCATCAAATCGTCCATTTCCTTCAGACTGGAGAACTTCCCGAGGAGCCAGAAGAGGCAGAGAGAATAACCAGGCAGTCAAGTATGTACCAGTTCGTCGGCAATGAACTATACAGAAGAAGACTCAATGGTGTTAGATTGAAGTGCATTCCCCGGGAAGATGGGCAGAAGCTGTTGGCAGAGATACATGGAGGCATATGTGGCCACCACATTGGCGCAAGAGCACTTGCCGGCAAGGCGTTCCGGCAAGGTTTCTTTTGGCCAGAAGCCCTCCAAGATGCAACTACACAAGTAACCAAGTGTGAAGCGTGCCAGTTCCATGCCAAGCAGATACACCAGCCAGCTCAAGCTCTCCAGACGATCCCTTTGTCCTGGCCATTTTCGGTCTGGGGGCTCGACATCCTCGGCCCCTTTCCCCGCGCAGTCGGGGGCTTTGAGTACTTGTACGTCGCCATCGACAAGTTCACAAAGTGGCCAGAAGTGGAGCCAGTGAGGAAGGTGACCGCACAGTCAGCAGTCAAGTTCTTCAGGTCAATTGTTTGCCGTTTCAGAATCCCTAACAGGATCATCACCGACAACGGCACGCAATTCACAAGTCGCACCTTCATGCAGTACGTCCAAGACCTTGGCGCCAAGGTCTGCTTCGCTTCTGTTGCTCACCCGAGGAGCAATGGTCAAGTGGAGAGGGCAAACGCTGAAGTGCTGCGCGGACTCAAGACGAGAACTTTCGACAGGCTACACAAATGCGGAAGAAACTGGATTGAGGAGTTGCCGGCGGCTCTTTGGTCAATCAGGACGACACCAAATCGAGCCACCGGGCAGACACCCTTTGCTCTTGTCTACGGAGCAGAGGCAATTCTCCCCACGGAACTCGTATACGGATCGCCTAGAGTGCTCGCTTATGATGAGCTCGAGCAAGAGCAGCTGCGACAAGATGATGCACTGCTCCTCGAGGAGGACCGTCTTCAGGCTGCTATACGAGCTGCTTGATAGCAGCAAGCTTTGCGCCGCTACCATAGCCGCAAAGTTAGAGCGAGAAGTCTCGAGGAAGGCGACCTTGTTCTTCGGCGCCTTCAGTCCGCCAAGAACTCCAACAAGTTGACGCCGAAGTGGGAAGGCCCTTATCGGGTGAGACAAGTCACAAGGCCCGGCGCTGTCCGCCTTGAGACCGAAGATGGCTTACCGGTGAGCAACTCCTGGAACATTGAGCACCTTTGCAAGTTTCACCCATAAGGCGCGGTTGCCGTGATCCGCTCCGGCAACCACCTTTTGTACAAGTCTTGCCGCTGTTGCACGTAAACCTTTGTACAAAGCCGGGCGCAGACCCCGTGCATCAGTAAAACTTGTGTGCCCCCCACGACTTGTCGCTTCATGCCTTTTCGTTTCTCCTGCATGTATTATCTGACACTTTGTGCAGCACACACCCCCGGTAAGCAATAACGGGCCACAAGGCCCCATATTTGCGTTTCCTCCCTTTTCTTTCCTTTCTCTCAAGTAGAAGTAGTTTTCCTCGCGCACAAGTTTGCCGAGGGGGAAGGAGACAATGGTACGGACCAAGTGCCGTTCAAGAAAGCCTTGCCTTGCCGGGGAGCAAACCGCACACAAAAGCTAAGTTACCAAAGTTTAAGCATTCAAAATTTTAATTTTTTAAAAGTTATCTTCCTTGAACGACCACACTTTGTATGGAAAACCTGTGCGCAGAGGAACCTACCCGTGGCTAGCCGCGCCCTTACTCTGTTTCGAGCACGCTCAACGGCTTAAGTGTGCTTCGACAAGTGTCGCGCCCTTACTTCCTTTTCGAGTTCGCTCAACAACCTAAGTGTGCTGCGGCTAGCTGCGGCAAGGTTTCTTGCCGGTAGAGGCATTGCCAGCAGGCTGCTGAAGTCCCGCACTCAGCGCTCGCGGCAAGGGTCACTTTTGCCGGCAAGTTCCCTAAAAGCGTAGGGTAAAAGCATACAAAGTAAAGAAGTTGAACCAAGGAAATAACACTGCATTAACTACACAAAATAAAGTTATATTACAAGATGACTTGTCGCTGTTCTAACAAACTACTGTCCATAACATGATTGGCAGCAACAAGAGAAGCAGAAAGGAAGATAGCCTAGTCCACGCGGCCGCCATCGACCCTCCTGATCTTGCCCACCTTGGCCACGATGGGGGCGACAAGAGCCTTCAGCGCTTCCTGGTCGGCGTCGGGCGTCAAGGTCCTGAGGACGTTCTCAAGATTGATCCCGGGGTTGCGGTAGACTATCTTCGTCAGCACTCTTTCCACAACTCCCGTGCAAAGCCTGCGCGCCTCGTTCGCCAGCTGCGTGGGGATCCTCTCACGGAGCTGCTCAAGGGCCGGCGCCACTCCCCTGAAGAATAAGCTCAGCTTAGCGCTGTGAGGGAGATTCGCGTCGGGGGAGTACCCGAGGTGCTCCGTCCCCAGCCCCGCCAACTCCCTGTCGATGTCAGCGGCGGCAGCGACAAGCTCCTCGGTTCACTGCTCCACCGTCTGCCTGAAGTTGTTTTTCGTGAGGACGGCGCTGTCCAGCAGTGCCCTCTCAGCCCGGAGGTCCTCCTTCAGCTTCGTCTCCCGGTTCCTGGCGCTGTCAAGTGATGCAGTGAGGGTGGACAGCTTCAATTCCAAGTCCGTGACAGAATCCTTGGCAATGGCGAGCTCCTTGCCCTTGTCGGAGTGACGGACCTGCAGCTCCGAGTGGCTGTGGGCGTCTTTCTCCCTCTCCAACGTGAGCGCGACAACTTTCTCCTCGCTCGTCCTCAAGTTGATCTCCAACTGCGCCACCCTCACCACCAAGTCTCTCTTGGCGGTCTCTGCAGCTGCAGCGGCGTCCCTCACTTCCTGCAGAGCCCCGCCAATGGACTGCTCACGCGCGGCAAGGTTGTCCTCGTGGCTGTCGAGGTCGACCTTCCGCTGCGTTAGCTCTCCTTCCCGCCGGGACAGCTCCTCGGCGGCGAGTCGTTGCTGCTCCTCCGCTTCAGCCTTCTAGAGGATGAACGCTTGGTGCGCCTCGGCGAGCTCCTCCCGCTCCTCCGCCAAGGATCGGAGGGCCGCCTGGTTGGCGGCTCGAAGCTCTTCGGCGCGCTTCTCCAAGTCGACGCCTGCCTTGGCGGCCAGAGCCTCTCGGGACTCCAGCTTGGCCTGCCTGGCGCGCTACAGGGCCAGGAGCCGGCGCAGAAGCTGCTCCTCCTCGGGCTCGCTACTGCTGCCGGGCGCGTCGACAAACTTCAACCCCGCGGAGGCGAGGACTTCCCCATCGAAGACCTCCCCCTCCGCGGGCGCCCTTGACGTAGAAGCCCACGGGATCTGAATGAAGACCCCATTCCCAGCCTCCAAGTAGGCACCCGTTCCAGCCGCAGTAGCGGTAGGGTCAGCGGTCGGCGCAGCGTCAAACGCTCCTGTGGCATCAGGGCCGTCAGTGCGACCACCGGTCCCCTCCTCGGCTGCCGCGTCAGCGTCCCTGGTTGCCTCTTCGACGGCGGGCTCCTCGGTGCCAATCGCCTCCTCGATGGCCGCGACGTCACCAGTGTTGCCGCGCGCGGCCTCCTCGGTAGCGGCCTCCGTCTCCATAGGCTCTGGAGCGGACGAGTCTGAAAGCAAGAAAAAGAAAGAAGATCGGTCAAGCAAATATCCAAAAAGAAAAATTCAAGAAAGAAAAGTCCAAAGGTCACCTGTGCGGGCCTCTTCAACAACGGGGTTCCTCGCCGGGGAGTTCTCCCTCGGCGGCGTGGTAGTAGCCTCCGCCGGCGGAGGGCCGCTGGCGCCTTCCCTTGGTGGAGTGCCCACCCTTGGCGGGGTGCTCGCCCTTGGCAGGGTACTCGCCCTTCGCGGAGTACCCGCCCTTGGCGAAGTAGCCTCCCTCGCCGGGGAGCTCCTCCTTGGCGGGGAGGTTGAGACGAGCGGCTCGTCGGGAGCAGTCTCTTGGCGCTCCTGAGGCTGCGGCTCTGCTTCTGCACAAATCAACAAACAAACAAGACGATTAACAGGGATGAGAAGCCCACGCGTGCCCGACAAGCGAAGAAGTAAACAGAAGACTTACGCTGGGGGCTGCACTGGGGGCTGCTCTGCGTGGCAGCCGGCTGGTCCGGCAAGCTAGTCGCTGGCGCATCCCCCGCTGCTGCGACGGGCTCGTCCTCGAGGTTGACCACCGGGATCTTGGACCTCTTCGCCACCCTTTGGGCCAGGGTCCTGGAAGACAGACATCAAACAGAATCAGACAAAGAAGATTCAAGACAAGAACAGCAAATCGAAGAAAACAAGAGTTGCTTTACTTACTCTTCCTCCTCCTCGTCGGAACTGAGGACGGAGAAGTCAAAATCCGCCTCGCGCGCCCTGGCGCGAGGAGCTGGAGCGGTAGCCTCCCTCGGGTGCTTGGCGGGCGCTGGAGCGATGGTCTGAGAAAATCCCGCTCCGGTTGTCGCCAAGGCCCGAGGGGCGGAAGGAGCGGTGGAGCCCGTGCGGGAAGATCCTCCTCCAGCCGCTGCTGAGGCGCGAGGCGCCCCCTTGGCGGCCTTGCTCGTCGTGGTGGCGCGCGTCGAGCGGCACTGCGGCTGCTGGCCTGCCGACTGCCTCGCCGCGTCTGCGGCCTTGCGGAGACGCTTCTTTGGTTGAGGCGGAGGACTTGGTGGCGGCGGTGAACTTCCCGAGGATGAAGAAGATTCAAGGTTCAGAGACCCGCTCGAGTCTTCGGCAGAATCGCTTGATTCATCGCCCTGCTCGGCGGGCCCGCTCGACTCCATCCCTTGCCCGGTGGCCTCGCTCGTCTCAGCAGGCTGCCCGGCAGGCCTCAACAGTTTGAGGATCTCTTCCTCCTCGGCCCGACTCACTGCCTCCGCTGCGTCTGCCTCCTCCAAGGTATACCCAAACTTGCCCGCGGCCTCGGCTGCAGCTGCCTCCTCCAACCTGGTGGCGATATACGCCATCTCCCGGTCGGTGGTGTCGCGGGTGAGGCCCTTCTTCTCGTCGGGATCGATGGGCAGTTCCACCAAGTTATCAAAGAATGTTTGCATGGCTTCGTCAGAAGGCGCCAGCCAAGTGGGGTCGATTCCATGGGAGTCACACAACGGCATTGCCGCGCGGATAGCACTGAGCGACGAATTGTTGCATAGTGGAACTACCCCCCGCGGCAAGGTAAACCACTCCGGGTGCTTGGCATCGTGCTTGAACAGCTCACGGAGCATCCCTTTGAGCTCCAGGACAGTAAAATTATAGTTAAGGCCTGGGCGCAACCTCATACAGTCTGCCGCATTGCCAAAATCCCAAGTAGGTCTCCTCCTCTCCTGCAAGGGAGCAATGCGCCGACGAAGGAAATCTGCCCCGACAGCTCCTACGGTGAGCTTGGCTTGCTGGAGGCGAAGGATCCTAGTAATGGCTATCTTCAGATTGTCGTCCTCCGGGGCCAGGTCACTCCAGTACTTGCCGCGCACTATTGCGGCTCGGCACGGGGAAGTGAACTGCTGGGGTCCATCCTCCATGACCCAGCACCAGTTGGCCCTCCAGTCCTCCCACTTGTCGCGGAGTTCCCCAGATAAGTATGCCTCTTTCTTATTGAGTCTAAAGATCCAAGAAATTCCACCGGAAAGAGGAGACCCAGACTCTACTCGAGTCGTGAAATAGTGGCGGAAGAGGGCTACATTGGGATACACCCCGACAAAGTTCTCGCACAGATGTGCGAAAACGGCCATGGTCAAGACTGCGTTCGGGGTGAAATCAAGAAGATGAAACCCGTAGGTGTTCATAACGTCGCAGAAGAATTCGGAGTATGGATGGCAGAGTCCACAATGGAAGAACAGGGCGAAATAGGCGTACCCTCCCGGAAACATGTCGCAGGCTTCGGCGGGGAGTACCCTGGTGCGCGGGTGAGCTTTCGTCTCCCTCGACCAGAAGAGGTAGAACTTTTCCTTCAGCTCCCTCGCGCCGAGCCTCGGCGGGAAGACCACCATCTTCTTCCGCATTGCTGCTAGTTTCTGCGCCCGGTCGGTCTTCGCGGCTTTCGCCTTGTCGCCCTTCGGGGCCATGGCGGGGACGGCGAGGGGAGTCGACGGCGCTGGAGAGACTGGCGGCGGCGGTGGAAGGGCGGAGCACAGCTCTCTTTCGACCTTTGGGGAGGAGGAGAGCGGCGGGGTTTTCTGAAGGTTGAAGACACAATGAGGGAATAGGAGGAACTGCCCCTGTTTCCCCTGCTTTTAAGGGGGAGAGGGGGACGTTCCGCATTTTCCCCCATTAAAGAAACAGTCCACGATCTCTCCCACGATGCCGCAATCGACGCGTGCCGTTAGGGAGGGATGCGGCGGATACGGAGTGGGATACGGCGCGCCGTGGGGCCGCGTGTGCCCGTGCACTGTTTTGGGCCTGGCCCAACAGCGCTCGGCACCGTGTGTGGCCCAGGCCCGGGGGCTCTTGTCGGTGTTCTAAAGTAGGGGTACCTTAGTATCCCGACTTGTGCACGGGCAGTAGCAGCGTCCCGTGTCAGGGCTTACCACGCGCCCGCCAAGGCCCGCTCTGGATCCTTTAGAGCCATTCAAGAACAAAGTATTCAAGTTAAAGTCCTCTTGCCGGGAAGGCCGTACCAGGCTCAAGACCACCCCTTTGGCACAAGGCCCTGGCAAGAGGAGCTTGTCAGGAAGGCCAAGCATGGCATTTCAGGAGACTTACCGTGGCGCATCGCGCGCCCCGGCAAGGCCCGGAGAGCGACAAGCTTCTAGGCGCGGCAAGGTAGCGACCGCGGCAAGACGCTTGCCGCGGCAGGCTCCCACTACGTGCCCGCGCTTCAGCTCATCCAGCCACGCGTCGCCCTGGGGCCCTTCCAGGTGCATGTGGCGGAAGGCTGTGCAGCCTGGGGTACACCATGGCGAGCCGCGATGACGAGGCCACCTTCGTGGCGAACGGAGACGCCCTAACGGACACTTTTTGCACTATTTGGGGGCGACGGCGACGGGCATTCAATGCCCTTGTCCCCTGCCGTCAGGGTTAGGTATAGACCACTGTACATACACTATTCCAACTACTACCGTTTTTACATTTCTACCCTCATCTACGTTGCCACCTGTCGGTGACCCCTTCGACCTATAAAAGGAGGCCCATGCGCAACGTAGAGGAGGTTCCGATCCCTGATCACTCTCACGCTTGGTGTAGCTAGCAACCAGCTCTGTAGCCCTTCATGCTCCCGAGCCAAGAACACAATACAGCCAAGGCAGGAGTAGGGTTTTACGCATCCGTGCGGCCCGAACCTGGGTAAACTGCCCGCGTGCTCGCCTCGATCCGCTCTTCGTGCACCCTCCGCTCCCTTGCCATACCGAAAAGGGGCTCCGGTCCCATAGGTGTTCGTGGGCGATCAGTTTCCCCGAAAGTTTCTTTAATTCCTGGAAACTGGCCTCACATTCTTCTGTCCAATTGAACTTGGTATCCTTCTTTAACAATTCCGTCATAGGCAATGCAATCCTTGAGAAATTCTCAATGAATCTCCAGTAGTATCCTACAAGTCCAAGAAAACTCCGGATCTCTCCAACTGTTGTCGGTGCTTCCCAATTTGTCACAGTGTCAACCTTGGCGGGATCTACTGCTATTCCTTCTCCGGATATAACATGTCCGAGGAATCCAACTTCCTTCAACCAAAACTCACATTTGCTGAACTTGGCATATAACTGATGTTCTCTGAGCTTCTCAAGTACCAAACGCAAATGCTCCTTATGTTCCTCTTCATCCTTTGAGAAGATCAATAGATCATCTATGAACACCACGACGAACTTATCCAAGAACTCCATAAACACCTTGTTCATCAAATTCATAAAATATGCCGGTGCGTTAGTTAGACCAAAAGACATAACGGTATACTCGTACAACCCATACCTGGTGGTAAAGACCGTCTTAGGTATATCCTGCTCTCGAATCTTCAATTGATGGTATCCTGATCGCAGGCCGATCTTGGAAAATACCTTAGCTCCTTGCAATCTGTCGAACAGATCATTGATCATTGGCAGTGGGTACTTGTTCTTGATTGTTACTTCATTCAATCCTCAATAATCAACCACCATTCTTAACGATCCGTCCTTCTTCTCCACTAGAAGTACTGGCGATCCCCAAGGCGAAGAACTTGGGCGAATATACCCTTTATCCAGTAACTCGTTAATCTGTTTCTTAATCTCCTCCAAATCCTTTGCGGGCATCCTGTATGGTCTCTTAGATATTGGCCCTGTGCCTGGCAAAAGCTCGATCAAAAACTCAATATCTCTATCTGGTGGCATGCCTGGCAACTCCTCTGGAAATACATCAGGGAAATCTTACACCACTGGCACTTCCTCCTGCACAACTCCTGATAAGGAATTTACTCTGTTCCTCTTCGGCACATGCCGGGATACATACTTGATCCTTCTTCCTTCTGTCGTAGTAAGAAAAATGGATTTACTGGCGCATTCAATGTTCCCTCCGTACTTAGATAACCAATCCATGCCTAATATCACATCCAATCCTTGAGATTCCAATACTATTAGGTCCGAAGGAAATGTGTAGTTACCAATCCTTAAAGGCAACTGATCACACCATAATCTGGCCATATACTCTGCTCCAGGCGAGGTTACTAACATGGGTGACCTAAGGGCTTGGGTTGGCGGCTTATATTTATCCACAAATCCCCTTGAAATGTATGAATGCGATGTACCAGTATAAAAAAGAACGAGTGCAATAAAGGACTTAACTAAAAACTTACCTATTACTGCATCTGGCTGAGCTTCAACCTCCTCCACGCTAACGTGGTTCACTTGTCCCCTATTAAAAGGGTTCAGCTTCTTCCGAGAGCTTACATTGCCCTTTCCATTCTGGGCTTCTGGACATTCATTGGCGTAATGTCCCGTCTTCTGGCACTTATAGCAAGTGACTTGACTCAGGTCCCGCTTGGCTGGTGTTGATGGGTTGGTACGATTCTGTCCGTTGCTTCCTCCATTCCCAATACCATTCTTGGGGTCACTATGATTGTGCGAGCTACCTCCTCCATGGGTATGTTGAAATTGTCCTACCGGTTTATGGGTAAAACATGGCTTCTGTTGAGCTCCAGAATTGTACTTTCCTTGTCCATACTTCCTCTTGCGGTTTTCAATCTGCTGATGCTTCCCTTCAATCATTAGAGCTCGATCAACCAATTCCAGGTAGTTGTTTGAAGCTTGCTACCATCAACTGTACGCCCATCTCATCATTCAGCCCTTCCATAAATCTTTCCTGCTTAGCGGCATCTGTGGCCACATCATCTGGGGAATAACGAGATAGAGTACTAAACTCATCTACGTACTGAGCCACAGTACGATTTCCTTGGTGCAAGTTGCGAAACTCCCGCTTCTTCATGCTCATAGCTCCAGTTGAGACATGGGCAGTATGGAAAGCTTGCTGAAACTGATCCCAAGTAACATTGGATATGGGGAAGGTGGCTGTGTAGTTCTCCCACCATGCTGCGGCTGGTCCAGACAACTGATGTGCGGCAAATCGCACCTTCTCAGCATCCGAGCAGTTAGCAGTGGTCAAATCCCTTCCAATCTTGCGCAGCCAGTCACCAGCGACTATTGGTTCAACACTGCTAGCAAACACTGGTGGTTGTAACCTTGGGAAACGGTCAGGTTATCCACAGGTGGTGGTGGTGGAGGGTTATTGTTTTTCTGGTTGTTCTGAATGTTCTGGACAAGAAGTTGCATCAAACTGTTCTGCTGCTGAATCAACTGAGTGAGCTCAAGGGGAAACTAGAATTCTAGCTCACGTCTTGGAGGCATCTGATGGTGTAGAGGGAGGAGATTAGAATGGAAAAAAGGTCTAAGGGAAAAATCACTACCCAAATGCACATGAGATGAACAGAAACATATCACACCAAGATCAATTTCAAAACAAGGGCTTACACGGATCTAACGTTACTAAAGTGCTCTAAGTCTACTATATGGGAAAAACTACTAGTCATAGGGTGGTCTTCTAGAAATTTTGATCGGCAGAGGATTCCATCATGTTTGCTCCAGCTTCATCTTCATAGTCCTCATCATCACTATCATCGGGGTGTGAGTCCGTGTCTTCGAGGATGATGTAGTCTTCAGGGCAAATCTCCTTGGGTTCTTCTTCCTCTTCTTCCCCTCCTGGTGCTGGATCTCCCATGAATACTCCTAGCTTCCGTGTCAAATCATCATTCTTCTCCACGAGTATTAACATCTCCTCCTCGTACCCGTCGTGTGTTGACTTGAGTTCCTCCTCTAACTCCAAGTTTCTGGTTAGTGCTTTCTTCAAGTCTATCATCCCTGCACACATCTGGTGCTCCTGGCGACGAATGTGCTGGTTTAACTCTTGAATGAACGCGTCAATGGACCTGTCCTTCCGGGTGTTGATCATGTCCCACCGCTCATCTCGGCGTCCACAAATCTTGTAGATAGTGTCCTTCAGCTCCTTCTTGTAGACTTCTCCAATCCTTCCCATAGTGATGTGGGCTGCCATACTCCTACCTAGGCTCCAGGTGGGCACATTAAAGGAAAACTCTATGGGTGCGGTGACGGGCATGAACGTCCTTCCTGGAACTTGAGCTTGAATCAACCAGCGCTCCTCTTCAGGTAAAGTGGCGTTGTAGGTTCCGGTGAAGCTTGGTAGTCCTATGTTTAGATATCTAGTGACTTCCTTCAGGTGTCATCTGAACGGTGTATCTTCATCAGGTTGCGTGAACTTGTTCCTTGCAACCGCCATCCTAAAAGAGTAGAAAAGATGAGGAGTCAGAAATGAGAAGAGTGAATAGTGCTCTAAGGTTTTAGCTTAGTGGTCGTGTCCTACAGTCAGCGTGTGCTCTGATACCATCTTGTAGCGACCAGACCTCAAACAGTCTGATCTCTGTGCATCAGTGTCATCCTTGGATCAGTAATGCTAACACGCATAGTACTTGAAGGATTTATAACAGAGTGGCAATCACACACTTATTACATCGAAAGTTCCAAATATGAACTTATTACAATAAAAATGACTTAAGGCCATCTAACAACGATAACAGCGGAAGGCTTGGAAGATAAGTGAGTCCATCAACTCCAACGGCATCACTGAGTATAGAACCACGACCTAAAGGCACCTTACTCGTCGTCTGAAAAGTCTGCAACATGAATGTTGTAGCCCGAAAACGGGCCAGCACATGGAATATGCTGGCAAAGTAACACAGAGAGAGTAACAAAAGTAAAGCTATACTATATGCATTATGGCTGGTGGAAAGCTCTATGGTTATAGTTTTGCATAAAGCCAATTTTTCCCTACTGCAAAGGAATAGAATTTTAATTAACTATCATGGTAGTTGAAACATCATTGAGAAGGTTCACCCAACTCAATCCCATTAAAGTAAACATTAACCCAGTAATTAACTTTTAATGTGTTGAGATACACATGATAATCCAAGTACTAGATACTCAAAACATCCATAACCGGGGACACGGCTAATCATGATTAGTTTGTACACTCTGCAGAGGTTTGTGCACTTTTCCCCAAAAGACCCGATCTCCTCCGTTGGGATTCTCGCACTTCATGTTGTTTGAGAAACGGATGACCGAGACATAGTCTTTCAGAAGCGCTAGCACCTTACGATCGGGTGGACCGTACCAACCTACATCCCCTACATCTGCTAGTCCACCACTTTAAGAGTTCGCACGACTTAGTCAACTATGCTAGAGCCCATAATAGCTTGTGGCTGCACACGGAAGTTTCTAGTATGAATAACCTCATGATCCCTTTGAGCCTGGGTGGCGGTCCATAAAGAAAACAGGCAATCGCTGGAATACCCAGGTGCCTCAATCCACCCAGATGTGTATTTAAGTAGCCACCTTAAGTTGAACCATTAAGTTAACAATCTCACATCTGTCATGGATACACTCACCCAATCCACGTCTACTAGCCTAGCATGGCATAACAGCAAACGTAGAAGTAGCTCCCAAGGGTTTGAATATAATGCAGGTAATAGGTACTACCTCATCTACTTCCCAGTCCCACATGTTAATAGATCCTACTCATGCAATGTGTTTGAGGATAATACTAATGCAATGAAAACTGGGTATTGGAGAGTATGATCAAAGTGTTACTTGCCTTGCTGATGATCCGCAAAACCTAGAGATTCAAAGTAGAAAGCGGCGCACTCCGGGTACTCTATCGCAAACAAACAAGAAACAATAAGTACTCAACTAATGCACGGGTAAAACTCAAATAAGATATCTAACCAGAAAGTTCAACTTAAGAACTCCGGTTGTCGGTGTACTAAGGTAGGGGTACCCTAGTACCCCAACTTGTGCACGGACAGCGGCAGCTCCCCGCGGCAGGGTTCACCACGCGCTTGCCGGAGACCCTCCTGCCCCTTATCTAGCCATTCAAAAACAAAGTATACAAGACAGAAGACCAAGACCCCGGCAAGAGGAGCTTGCCGGGAAGGCCGTCCCAGGCTCGAGATTGCTTAACTAGCACGAGGCCCTGGCAAGAGGAGCTTGTCAGGACGAATAGAAGATTTTATCTTAGAAGACCCGGCAAGGGCTCGGGGAGCGGCAAGCTTCCGGGCCCGGCAAGGTCGAGATCCCCGGCAAGGTGCTTGCCGGGGGAGGTGCGCTGTGTACCCGCGCTCCAGCTCATCGGCCCACGCGTCGCCCTGGGGCCGCTCCAGGGACGCGTGGCGGATGGCTGTGCAGCCTGGGGGACACGGTGGCACTCCGCGGCAGTGGATCCATCGCCGTGGCAGACGGAGACGCAACGGCGGGAGCTTTTGGGGTCGACGGCGACGGGCATTAAATGCCCTTGTCCCCCACTGTTAAAGTAGGTATAGACCACTGTTCTGTACTGTAGCTCCACTGTTCCCGCACTGTTACAACTACCACCTCTTTTACTTTTTTACCCCTTTCTCCTACGTTGACACCTGTCGGTGACCCCTTGCACTATAAAAGGAGGCCCATGCACAACGTGGAGGGGGGTTCGGTTGGAAACCTAGATTACTCTCACGCACGGTGTAGCTGCTTCTTCAAGCTCCCGAGCGCTCAACTCAATACACAACCAAGCAGGAGTAGGGTTTTACGCATCCGTGCGGCCCGAACCTGGGTAAAACTGCCCGCGCGTCTGCCTCGATCTGCTCTTTGTGCTCCCTCCGCCCTCGTACCGCACAGACAAGGGGCTCCGGTCCCATAGGTGTTCGTGGCGGACAGTTTCCCCCGACATCTTTGGCGCGCCAGGTAGGGGGCGTCGAGGTTGTGCGAACCTGATCCGGCGTTCGCGCGGGCGCATTCTTCATCAACCTCTCCAGTTTCATCAGCAACTTCATCAGCAACAACTCCATGGCCCCGAAGAAGAAGCCTTCGGAGGTCGGAGGCCCGTCTGCGTCTCATCCGCCGCCACCAGAGCCAACGGTGGGCGGGGGAGACGCCGTCGGAAGGGTGGTTGCCGGTGAGGACACTCACGGTGCCACCAGATCCAAGAACAAGACGGATGACCGGACCTCGGTCTCCGTGGACGCGCCGCGTCCATCACAGCACACAACGACCCCGCAGCGCCATACCACGGGAGGTGGTATCCGCTTGCTGGGACAAGGCCAAACTGGAGGTTCGCGGGACGCCCCGGACCCCCGTCCGGGCACGAGCAAAGCGAAGGCGCCGGCGCGGGACCCCGCTCCTTCTAACGTCGTTAGAAGTCCGAGCGTATCCCGCTCCTCGCACCGCTCGCCCGCGTTCCCCACTACTCCGGCAGAAGCGCTCGCAACAAACAAAACATGCAAATAGCAAAGAGAAGCATGCAAAAGGCAATCGATGCGAAAACACGAAATCTTTACTGATGCACGGGGTCTGCGCCCGGCTTTGTACAAAGGGTTACATGCAACAGCGGCAAGGCTTGTACAAAAGGTGGTTGCCGGAGCGGATCACGGCAACCGCGCCTTAGGGGTGAAACTTGCGAAGATGCTCTATGTTCCAGGAGTTGCTCACCGGTAAGCCTTCTTCGGTCTCGAGGCGGACAGCGCCGGGCCTCGTAACTTGTCTCACCCGATAAGGGCCTTCCCACTTCGGCGTCAGCTTGTTGGAATTCTTGGCGGACTGAACACGCCGAAGAACAAGGTCGCCTTCCTCGAGACTCCTGGCCTTAACTTTGCGGCTATGGTAGCGGCGCAAAGCTTGCTGGTATCGAGCAGCTCGTACAGCAGCCTGGAGACGTCCCTCCTCAAGGAGCAATGCGTCATCTTGCCGCAGTTGCTCTTGCTCGAGCTCATCATAAGCGAGCACTCGAGGAGATCCGTATACGAGTTCCGTGGGGAGAACTGCTTCTGCTCCATAGACTAGAGCAAAAGGTGTCTGTCCGGTGGCTCGATTTGGTGTCGTTCTGATTGACCAAAGAGCCGCCGGGAGCTCCTCTATCCAATTCTTTCCGCACTTGCGCAGCCTGTCAAAGGTCCTTGTCTTGAGTCCGCGCAGCACTTCAGCATTTGCCCTCTCCGCTTGGCCGTTGCTCCTCGGGTGAGCAACAGAAGCGAAACAGACCTTGGTGCCAAGGTCTTGGACGTACTGCATGAAGGTGCGACTAGTGAATTGCGTACCGTTGTCGGTGAAGACCTCTGGTCCTGTCGGAGCTGTCGGTCCCCCGGCAAGCTCGCCGGGGCGAGGCTTGTCGGGAACACTTGCTTCAACTGCACAAGCCCGAGGGCTCGCAGGAGCAAACTGTTCCTCAGCGTTATCGTTGATCTTGGGAACTTTGGCGGCGGGTTCAGGAAGATCCGCCGGCAAGTAGTCGCCGGAGACCAACTTTCTCTTCTTGGACTGCCCAATTGATGGTGTAACTGATGGCTGAGTCAGCTTGAGCAAAAAGGTCCCTGGTTCCACAGGTAACTTCATCGCGGCGCACTTTGACAGGCCGTCTGCAATCTCATTTTGAGCTCTTGGGACGTGCTCCATCTGCAGACCTTCAAAGTGCTCTTCAAGCTTCCTCACTTCATCGACATATGCTTCCATCAAAGGACTCTGGTAGCTCTTGTTAACTTGTCGGACCACCAACTGAGAATCTCCCCGCACAATCAGCTTCCTGATCCCAAGTTCGGCCGCAATCCTGAGGCCGGCAAGCAAGCCTTCATATTCTGCAGTGTTGTTTGTCGCTTGCTCCCTGGGGAAGTGCATCTGGATAACATATTTGAGGTGCTCTCCGGTGGGCGCGATGAGTACCACGCCGGCACCGGCGCCTTGCAGCGAGAAGGCACCGTCGAAATACATTACCCATTCACTTGTCGCTTCTTGCACGGGTACGCTCGTTTCTTGAACTTCTTCTTCTGGTGTTGGGGTCCACTCAGCAATGAATTCTGCCAAAGCTCGGCTCTGTATGGTTGAAGTACTTTCAAACTTGAGTCCGAAGCTTGACAGCTCCAGTGCCCACTCGACGATCCTGCCTGTTGCCTCTGGATTGTGTAATATCCTCTTCAACGGAAAGCGAGTGACCACTGTTATCTCATGGGCTTGGAAGTAGTGGCGCAGCTTCCTCGAGGCCATGAGGAGGCCGAAAAGCAATTTTTGCACACCAGAGTACCTTGATCTAGCTCCCTGGAGAAGGGAACTTACAAAATACACTGGGCGCTGCACCATCTTCTTCCGCACCTCTCCTTGTTCCTGCGCAGAGTCTTCCTTGTCGGGGCCAGAGCTTGTCGGGTCAGCCCCCTGCTTGTCGCTAGATTCTCTTGCCGGCGATGCTGACTCCTCGTCGGACTCCCTCTCCGCTACTAACGCAGCACTAACCACCTGGTTGGTTGCCGCTAAGTATAGCAACAACCTTTCCTGCGGTTTAGGTGCGACAAGTATAGGAGTGGAGGACAGGTATCGTTTCAAATCCTGCAACGCCGCCTCCGCTTCCGGAGTCCACTTCATGGGACCTGCCTTCTTCAAGATTTTGAAGAAAGGTAGGGCGCGTTCTGCGGATTTTGAAATGAACCTACTGAGGGCAGCAACGCAACCTGCAAGCCTTCTGACATCCTTGACGCGCTTTGGAGCTTCTATCTGCTCGATGGCTTTGATCTTGTCGGGGTTGGCTTCAATCCCCCTCTGTGATACAAAGAACCCGAGAAGCTTGCCGGAGGGAACTCCAAAGACGCACTTCTCGGGGTTCAGCTTGAGTTGTATCCTGCGCAGGTTCTGAAACGTTTCTTCCAAGTCTTGAATCAGTGTTTCTTTGCTCTTGCTCTTCACCACGATGTCATCCATGTAGGCTTCTACGTTCCTGTGGATCTGTGGCTCAAAAGCAGTGTACACTACCCTTGCAAAAGTTGAGCCTGCATTCTTCAATCCAAATGGCATGCGGATGAAGCAATAGGTGCCACATGGAGTGATAAATGCAGTCTTCTCCTCATCTTCCTTGGCCATGAAAATCTGGTGATAGCCTGAGTATGCATCAAGAAAACAGAGTAGCTCACATCCGGCAGTGGAGTCAACGATCTGGTCAATGCGCGGCAAAGGGAAGGGATCCTTGGGACATGCTTTATTGACATCAGTGAAGTCTATACACAGTCTCCACTTCCCGTTGGCCTTGCGCACGACGACTGGGTTTGCCAGCCACGTCGGATGGATCACACCTCTAACTAGGCCTGCTGCCTCTAGTTTCTTGATCTCCTCATTGATGAACTCTTGGCGCTCCACGGCTTGCTTCCTCACTTTCTGCTTGATGGGCCGCGCATGAGGACAGACAGCAAGCTTGTGCTCAATCACCTTCCTGGGAACACCGGGGATGTCAGATGGTTGCCAAGCAAACACATCGACATTCGCCCGCAGGAAGGCGACGAGCGCGCTTTCCTATTTGCTGTCAAGGGTGGCACTGATGGTGAAGGTACCACCAGTGCCATCCTCCCTTGCGGACACTTTCTTGGTTGCCGGAGGAGCAGCCATTCCTTTCTTGCTCTTGCCGGTGGAGCTCGATGGAACGTCCTCGACGGCGGCGCAGCACTCCGAAGAGGTGCGGTTGCCGGAGTGGGTCCCAGAGCACTTGCCGGACTTGGTCTTCGTCTTCTTCCCCCCGGGAGCTTCAGCGGCAAGAGTATCCTTCTCGGCCGCAGCTGCCGCATCCCGGTAAATCTTGTCGGCGCAAATAAGCGCATCTTTCTTGTCGCTGTGGACAGTGATGACGCTTATCGGCCCCGGCATCTTCAGCACGTTGTAGGCATAGTGGGAAGCTGCCATGAACTTGGCGAGGGCGGGACGGCCTAGTATCCCATTGTAGGGCAATGGAATATCAGCAACGTCAAAGGTGATGCGCTCAGTCCTGAAGTTGAGCTCCCCGCCAAAGGTCACCGGCAGAGTAATCTTTCCCTTGGGCTTACGAACGTGCGTAACCGCCGCATGCGTGAGGAGATGGCGATGACCAAGATCAGAGACGTCAGCGAGCTTTACGCTCTTGCTGACAAGTGCGCCCGTGCAGAAGAGGGGAGGAAACTCCCCGGGGAGGATGCTGGCGCAGGGGGAAGCGACAGCGACGACACCGCCCCGGCAAAGAAGAGCCGGCGGCGGAACAACAGGAAGAAGGGCAAGAAGGAAGTGCTTGCCGTCGAGAAGTCCGGCAAGGAGGCCCCCGCCAAGCAAGCGCAGGCCGGCGGCTCCGGCAAGGAGCCTGCCCCTGCGGCGGCGGCCGACAAGCCGGGTAGCTCCGACAAGCAATACTGTAAGATTCACCGCACCAAGGGTCACGACCTCTCCAACTGCAAGCGCGTCGAGTACCTCGTCGAGCAGCAAAAAGCTGAGTACGAGAGGCGCGACAAGGAGAAGGCCCAAGGTGGCGGAGAAGAGCCCAGCAAGAAGCGGCCGTTTAACGGCCGGGGAGGACGCCGCGGCAAGGCCAAGCAGCGGCAAGGAGATCGACCTCCCCGGGGCCGCGACAACGACGAAGACGACGATGAAGACATGGAGGACGACGAGAACAGCGAGCAGGAGTTCCAGAAGGCCACGGAGGTCCTGTGCGTCGACGGTGGCGCCTCCCTGCACACCTCCCACCGCCAGCTGAAACAGTGGGTGCGTGAGGTCAATGCAGCGGAGCCGCCCGTGGAGTCGCGCAGGCTCCTCAAATGGTCCAGCACGCCCATCATTTTTGACCTTGAGGATCACCCTGACCGCACCACGGCGGTCGGGTGCTTGCCGATGCTGGTCTCACCCACCATCCGCAACCTCAAGGTCACCAAAATGTTGGTTGACGGCGGGGCCGGGCTGAACTTGATCTCCTCTGCTGTGATCAAGAAGCTCCAGATTCAAGACGGCGAGCTCGAAGAGACCGGTTCATTCCAAGGAATCAACCCGGGAAGGAGCAAGCCCAAGGGAAAGATTACTCTGCCGGTGACCTTTGGCGGGGAGCTCAACTTCAGGACTGAGCGCATCACCTTTGACGTTGCTGATATTCCATTGCCCTACAATGGGATACTCGGCCGTCCCGCCCTCGCCAAGTTCATGGCAGCTTCCCACTATGCCTACAACATGCTGAAGATGCCGGGGCCGATAAGCGTCATCACTGTCCACAGCGACAAGAAAGATGCGCTTATTTGCGCCGACAAGATTTACCGGGATGCGGCAGCTGCGGCCGAGAAGGATACTCTTGCCGCTGAAGCTCCCGGGGGGAAGAAGACGAAGACCAAGTCCGGCAAGTGCTCTGGGACCCACTCCGGCAACCGCACCTCTTCGGAGTGCTGCGCCGCCGTCGAGGACGTTCCATCGAGCTCCACCGGCAAGAGCAAGAAAGGAATGGCTGCTCCTCCGGCAACCAAGAAAGTGTCCGCAAGGGAGGATGGCACTGGTGGTACCTTCACCATCAGTGCCACCCTTGACAGCAAATAGGAAAGCGCGCTCGTCGCCTTCCTGCGGGCGAATGTCGATGTGTTTGCTTGGCAACCATCTGACATCTCCGGTGTTCCCAGGAAGGTGATTGAGCACAAGCTTGCTGTCTGCCCTCATGCGCGGCCCATTAAGCAAAAAGTGAGGAAGCAAGCCGTGGAGCGCCAAGAGTTCATCAATGAGGAGATCAAGAAACTAGAGGCAGCAGGCCTAGTTAGAGGTGTGATCCATCCGACGTGGTTGGCAAACCCAGTCGTCGTGCGCAAGGCCAACGGGAAGTGGAGACTGTGTATAGACTTCACTGATGTCAATAAAGCATGTCCCAAGGATCCCTTCCCTTTGCCGCGCATTGACCAGATCGTTGACTCCACTGCCGGATGTGAGCTACTCTGTTTTCTTGATGCATACTCAGGCTATCACCAGATTTTCATGGCTAAGGAAGATGAAGAGAAGACTGCATTTATCACTCCATGTGGCACCTATTGCTTTATCCGCATGCCATTTGGACTGAAAAATGCAGGCTCAACTTTTGCAAGGGTAGTGTACACTGCTTTTGAGCCACAGATCCACAGGAATGTAGAAGCCTACATGGATGACATCGTGGTGAAGAGCAAGAGCAAAGAAACACTGATTCAAGACTTAGAAGAAACGTTTCAGAACCTGCGCAGGATACAACTCAAGCTGAACCCCGAGAAGTGCGTCTTTGGAGTTCCCTCCGGCAAGCTTCTCGGGTTCTTTGTATCACAGAGGGGGATTGAAGCCAACCCCGACAAGATCAAAGCCATCGAGCAGATAGAAGCTCCAAAGCGCGTCAAGGATGTCAGAAGGCTTGCAGGTTGCGTTGCTGCCCTCAGTAGGTTCATTTCAAAATCCGCAGAACGCGCCCTACCTTTCTTCAAAATCTTGAAAAAGGCAGGTCCCATGAAGTGGACTCCGGAAGCGGAGGCAGCGTTGCAGGATTTGAAACGGTACCTGTCCTCCACTCCTATACTTGTCGCACCTAAACCACAGGAAAAGTTGTTGCTATACTTAGCGGCAACCAACCAGGTGGTTAGTGCTGCGTTAGTAGCGGAGAGGGAGTCCGACGAAGAGTCAGCATCGCCGGCAAGCGAATCTAGCGACAAGCAGGGGGCTGACCCGACAAGCTCTGGCCCCGACAAGGAAGACTCTGCGCAGGAACAAGGAGAGGTGCGGAAGAAGATGGTGCAGCGCCCAGTGTATTTTGTAAGTTCCCTTCTCCAGGGAGCTAGATCAAGGTACTCTGGTGTGCAAAAATTGCTTTTCGGCCTCCTCATGGCCTCGAGGAAGCTGCGCCACTACTTCCAAGCCCATGAGATAACAGTGGTCACTCGCTTTCCGTTGAAGAGGATATTACACAATCCAGAGGCAACAGGCAGGATCGTCGAGTGGGCACTGGAGCTGTCAAGCTTCGGACTCAAATTTGAAAGTACTTCAACCATACAGAGCCGAGCTTTGGCAGAATTCATTGCTGAGTGGACCCCAACACCAGAAGAAGAAGTTCAAGAAACAAGCGTACCCGTGCAAGAAGCGACAAGTGAATGGGTAATGTATTTTGACGGTGCCTTCTCGCTGCAAGGCGCCGGTGCCGGCGTGATACTCATCGCGCCCACCGGAGAGCACCTCAAATATGTTATCCAGATGCACTTTCCCAGGGAGCAAGCGACAAACAACACTGCAGAATATGAAGGCTTGCTTGCCGGCCTCAGGATTGCGGCCGAACTTGGGATCAGGAAGCTGATTGTACGGGGAGATTCTCAGTTGGTGGTCCGACAAGTTAACAAGAGCTACCAGAGCCCTTTGATGGAAGCGTATGTCGATGAAGTGAGGAAGCTTGAAGAGCACTTTGAAGGTCTGCAGATGGAGCACGTCCCAAGAGCCCAAAATGAGATTGCAGACGGCCTTTCAAAGTGCGCCGCAATGAAGTTACCTGTGGAACCAGGGACCTTTTTGCTCAAGCTGACTCAACCATCAGTTACACCATCGATTGGACAGTCCAAGAAGAGAAAGTTGGTCTCCGGCGACTACTTGCCGGCGGATCTTCCTCAACCCGCCGCCAAGGTTCCCAGGATCAACGACAACGCTGAGGAACAGTTTGCTCCTGCAAGCCCTCGGGCTTGTGCAGTTGAAGCAAGTGTTCCCGACAAGCCTCGCCCCGGCGAGCTTGCCGGGGGACCGTCAGCTCCGACAGGACCAGAGGTCTTTGCCGTAGAAGCTGGGGTTCCCGCAGCGGCCCTCGAGCCTTTAGTCCTTGCCGTAGAGCCCCGGGCTCCGGCATGGGCACAGCAGATCGTCCGTTTTCTGCAAACTGGAGAACTTCCCGACGACCCTCAAGAGATAGAGAAGATAACCAGGCAGTCAAGTATGTATCAGTTTGTGGATAACGAGCTGTACAGAAGAAGACTCAACGGTGTCAGGTTGAAATGCATCTCCAGAGAAGATGGACAGAAGCTGTTGGCAGAAATACACGGAGGCATATGCGGCCACCACATTGGCGCAAGAGCACTTGCCGGGAAAGCTTTCCGGCAAGGGTTCTTTTGGCAAGAAGCCCTCCAAGATGCAACTGCACTAGTAACCAAGTGTGAAGCGTGCCAGTTCCATGCAAAGCAAATTCATCAGCCAGCTCAAGCTCTCCAAACAATCCCTTTGTCATGGCCCTTCTCGGTCTGGGGGCTCGATATCCTCGGCCCTTTCCCTCGCGCTGTCGGGGGCTTTGAGTACTTGTACGTTGCAATCGACAAGTTCACAAAGTGGCCAGAAGTGGAGCCAGTGAGAAAGGTGACAGCACAGTCGGCAGTCAGGTTCTTCAGGTCGATTGTTTGCCGTTTCGGGATCCCTAACAGGATCATCACCGACAACGGTACACAATTCACTAGTCGCACCTTCATGCAGTACGTCCAAGACCTTGGCGCCAAGGTCTGTTTCGCTTCTGTTGCTCACCCGAGGAGCAACGGCCAAGCGGAGAGGGCAAATGCTGAAGTGCTGCGCGGACTCAAGACAAGGACCTTTGACAGGCTGCGCAAGTGCGGAAGGAATTGGATAGAGGAGCTCCCGGCGGCTCTTTGGTCAATCAGAACGACACCAAGTCGAGCCACCGGACAGACACCTTTTGCTCTAGTCTATGGAGCAGAAGCAGTTCTCCCCACGGAACTCGTATACGGATCTCCTCGAGTACTCGCTTATGATGAGCTCGAGCAAGAGCAACTGCGGCAAGATGACGCATTGCTCCTTGAGGAGGGACGTCTCCAGGCTGCTGTACGAGCTGCTCGATACCAGCAAGCTTTGCGCCGCTACCATAGCCGCAAAGTCAAAGCCAGGAGTCTCGAGGAAGGCGACCTTGTTCTTCGGCGTGTTCAGTCCGCCAAGAATTCCAACAAGTTGACGCCGAAGTGGGAAGGCCCTTATCGGGTGAGACAAGTTACGAGGCCCGGCGCTGTCCGCCTCGAGACCGAAGAAGGCTTACCGGTGAGCAACTCCTGGAACATAGAGCATCTTCGCAAGTTTCACCCCTAAGGCGCGGTTGCCGTGATCCGTTCCGGCAACCACCTTTTGTACAAGCCTTGCCGCTGTTGCATGTAACCCTTTGTACAAAGCCGGGCGCAGACCCCGTGCATCAGTAAAGATTTCGTGTTTTCGCATCGATTGCCTTTCGCATGCTTCTCTTTGCTATTTGCATGTTTTATTTGGCATTTGATGCAACACTTAGACATTCGGTAAGCACTATTACGCCGAAAGGCAATATGCTTGTTTCCCTCTCCTTTTCCTTTTTCTCTTAAGCAGAAGGAACGTTCCTCGCGCACAAGTTTGCCGGGGGGGAAGGAGATGGAGGAGGAACTAAGTGCCGTTCAAGAAAGAAGAGCCTTACCGGAAAGCAAACAACATAAGCAAGCAGCATGTGAAAGATAAGTTCAACGAAAAGATAAAGATAAATGGGGCCCTAGTCTACGCGGTCGCCCTCCTTCCTGCCAAGCTTTGCCACCTTGGCGATGATATGGCTGACCTGCTCCTTCAGGGCCTCCGTGTCTGCATCTGCCGGCAAGCTGCAAAGAACGTTCTTGAGGTTGATCCCCGGGTTGCGGTACACGATCTTCGTCAAGACCCGCTCCAGAGTTCCTGCGCAGAGACGGCGCGACTCCTCGGCCAGCTGCGCGGGGATGCGGTTCCGGAGACCTGCAAGGGCCGGAGCGACGCCTCTGAAGAAGAGGCTGAGCTTGGCGCTGTGCGGGAGGTATGGATCCGGCGAGTAGATAAGATGTTCGACCTTCAAGGCAAGCAACTCCTGGTCAATGTTGGATGCAGAAGAAACCAGCTCTTCGGTCCACAGCTCAATGTTCTTGCGGAAGAGCTCGGATGCCTTGTTGGCGCTGTCCACCAAGGTCCGCTCCTTGCGGAGCTCCTCCTTCAGCTTGTCTTCTCGAAGCTTGGCGGCGTCAATTGAATCCCTCAGAGTTGAGACTTTCAGCTCCAAGTCCTCGATGGAGTCCTTGGCGGCCTTAAGCTCATCGCCCCTCTTGGACAGATTCACTTGGAGCTCCGCGTTGGTGTGGGCGTCCTTCTCGCGCTCAGTAATGAGCGCGGCAACCTTCTCGGTACTCACCTTCATCGCCGCTTCTAGTTGTTCAACCTTGGCGGCAAGCTCCTTCTTGGCGTCTTCCGCGGCAGCAGCAGCGGCTTTCGCCTCCTTCAGCTCCCCGCCAAGGGCAGCCTCGCGAGCGGCAAGGTCCTCCTCATGGGAGTCGAGATCCACCTTCCGCTGCGCGAGCTCTCCTTCTCGCCGGGACATCTCCACCCCGGCGAGCCGTTGCTGTTCTTCAGCCTCGGCTTTCTCCAAAAGCCACTCTTGATATTCACCGGCGAGACGCTCGCGCTCCTCCGCCACCTCGCGGAGGCCCGCCTTGTGGGCAGCGCTGAGCTCCGCCGCACGCTTCTCCATTTCGGCGGCGGCCTGGGCAGCAAGGGCTTCCCGGGAGGCAAGCTTCGCCTGCCTGGCCCGGTAAAGGGCCAGGAGTTGGTGGAGAAGCTTCTCCTCCTCGGGCCCATCTCCTTCGCCGGGCGCCTCGACGACTGTCAGACCCGCGGAGGCGAGGACTTCTCCGTCAAACGCCTCGCCCTCCGCGGGAGCTCTTGATGAAGACCCCCAGGGCACTTGGATAAAGACGCCATTGGGGGCACGAAGATAGTACGCCTGCTTCTCACCGGTGGAGGGGCCGGCGGCCGGTGTAGCATCCGGTGCTCCCGCCACCTCCGGGTCGGCGGTGCGGCCGCCGTCCCCCTCCCCGGTCGCGGCGTCAGCGGCCGGAGTGGCCTCCTGCGCGGCCGGCTCGGTGGCCTCGGTCGCCTCCTCGGTGGCCTCGGCCATCTCCACGACGACGGGAACGTCATCGCCGCCGCCCTGCGCGCCCTCCTCATCCTCGATATTGATGACCTCGGTCTCCATCGGCGCGGGAGGAGGAGGAGGAGGAAGATCTAGGAGAAGAAGAAAAAGAAGTTCAAAATCAAGCAAAGATCCAAAAAGAAGCAAAGTCAAGAAAACCAAGTACAGAACGTACCTTGGCGGACGTCCTCTGCGGCGGGCTCCCTTGCCGGGGAGCTCGGCCTTGGCGGAGTGGCCATCCTCGCCGGGCTGCTCGCCCTTGGCGGGGTACTCTGCCTTGGCGGAGTACCCGCCCTTGGCGGAGCGCTCTCCCTTGCCGGAGAGTTTTGCCTTGCCGGGGACGGCGGGGCCTGCGGCTCCTCGGTGACGGTCTCCGGGCGCTCTTCCCGCTGCGGCTCCACCTCTGCACAAGAGAAGATAGAAGAACCAAGACATTCAAA
>LR738710.1:649810028-649862941 GCA_902687465.1 Secale cereale
GGTGCTGCGGCTTGGAGGAGGGGGCAAGGCAGCGGCGGCGGTGCGGTGTCCGGCTCGAACACGAGTGCATTGATGATCTAATGTATAACATTCCAAATTAAAAATTTGGGATGTTACACCCTTAGAAGGCCCATTGTTTCTACGGCCCGTAAGAGGCCTATGTTAACTATAGTAAATATGTAGCCCATGGTTAATGTGGCCTAGTTTTAAAAAATAGGCTATTGCGGCTACTAGCAAACCGTGGAAAAAGAACTGCACTGACTACAAGAAAATAAATAAACAAGACAATAAGGAAATAAATAGGCAAGCAACTTACGCTAGGCTATCACGACTATTACACATATTACATCCACTAGGCATCAAAGTTCGCCACCAGTGCAAATATAGGGAACAAAGCAACATACAAACGCCACAGCAAAACAAGTCCAGAACTGAAACCACTTCAGAAGAGCTCAAGAAACAATATCCTGGGTACCCATAATGCTGGCAAGATGCTTAGCAAGCTTATTAACTTTCTCTTGTTTGGCGCTTAAATCCCCCGGCACTTGCTGTTGCACCAGAAAGTATGCATCTGAATTCTGCAGGGACTTCCTCAGTCCTTCGGCTTCCAGTCGCATAACATCTGATCGATGTCTTTCAACTTGAAGTTGAGACTCAAGAAGCCGAACTGATTCAGGCAGCGAGTTCGAAGAGCTGGTGCCAGCAGTAGTAGCCAGTAACTCGAACACTACATCACGATAGGACTTTGGGGTTGTCTCAGTGTCTTCAATATAGTTTTTATCAGCTTGCTTGGAGAACAACAAGGATGTCTCACTATCTTGAACCTGATCTGCATTACTTCCTTTACCATTGCATAATGGGGTACTCTTCTCCAATATTTTATCCGTGTTCTAAAGGAGAAACAAACAAACACATCACATATTTACAATGTAGTATATGAAACTCATTTTGGTAAAACAGTTCAGTAGTAAGGTGGACAGGTTAACAACATGAAACAAACATATATCTATGTAGTATGGTCACTGTATGGTCTATATCGTTCTAGTTTATGTTGCCAAATCAAGATAGATACAGTTCGAATCATATCAACTTAAGACAAAGCAGCATAGACAGAATATAAGTGTGGGAAACTACACAACAATACCAACACTTGTAATGTGCATGGCATGAGAACATAAATGTTTATTCAATTGAAACTGAAATCAACATAGAGCAAGTTACAACATCAAACACGTTAAAGAAACATGTTTAAAACATACCTGTTGCGCCATTGGAGTTTCAATTGCATCCTTCAAATTTGAAATTAGTTGGTATGAGTAAATACAGTGATGCAAGAGCAAAATAGTATGAACCATAGCTACGGAACCTGACTTGAGAACAATTCTTCTTCTGCTTTAAGCATTGACTTGGGGTTCGTAGTGGTGGTCCTCGTGCTTTGGGTTCGGATAGTAGGGAAGAAAACATGGCATGAAATAATTCACATTTATGTTGTCTAACCAAACAGAATAGCAGGACATAATTTCAAATATATGATGGCTAATTAAACAGGATAGCATGACACAATTTCACAAGTATGATGGCTAACTAAACAGGATAGAATGACATACTTCAAAATATGATGACTATGTAAACATGATGACATGATATAACTATACGATGTGTCTATTAAAGTGGTTGGCATGCGATAAATCACAAACATGCCATCGGTGGAAACATGATGGCATGATAATTCACGGATAGAATGACATAATTCAAAATATGATGACTATGTGAACATGATGAGATGATATAACTATATTATGTCTTTAGAAAATGGTTTGGCATGCCATAATTTAGATACATGCTGTCTATGTAAACATCATGCCATGATATAATTCAAATATATGATTTATATACTAAGGAAGTGAGTAGAGGGCAATCGCATATATGATGTGTCAACTAAGGAGATGGCATTCAATATCGTGTATATGATGTAAAAACTAAGCATTGCAATACAACATATGCATGATATGAGTAATATAACCCTGCGAAGTTTGAGCATACACCTCAGGGGGATAATAGGACTGGTCAGGTGCCTCTGAATCCTCCTCTGAAGAGCTATCTGTAACCAGCAATATATCTGCTTCACCAGGTAGCATTGTCTGCTCTGAGGACCTTGTTTTCACTCCATATTTCTCCATCACCAATTCAAATGGCTGATACATAGGAAGAGCAGTTGAATATACAAACATTGTCGACAAAAGCAATGAGAAATACAAAAAAGGACAACATGATATAATTCACATATATGACGCTTGGCTAAGCAGCATGGCATTGCATAATTCAAATATATAATGCCTTGCAACAAGATAGCATTGCATAATTCATGTATATAATGTCTTGCAAAATGATGGCATTGCATAATTCACATATATGGTAATTAGACACTAAACAGGTGGCATTCACACAAATCATGTCTAAACTAAGCAAATGACATAGCAATGCAAGATACCATACGCATGATATGAGCAACATAACCCTGCCAAGTTAGAGCATGCACCTCGGGGGGGGGGGAATAGGACTGGTCATCTATCTCTGAATCCTCCTCTGAGGAGTTATCTTCCTCTTGATTACGATCCGAAATGGGTGGAGGGGGGCTGCCTTTGCGCCCACCATGGAGCGACGTCTGCATGAAATTTTATTGCCACGCAAGGCTCGTCTCTTTTGCTCTACATGTTCAGTTCCATTGTGTACAATAACTGACATGCATAGGAATAAAACATAGTGAGATTATGTAAGGAGTGCATGCACAAATCCAGAGTGAAGGTAACAAACTGTGGATAGACACAAAACCAATGATAGCAGGCAGATAATAGCTTTAGTTACAAAATACAGATAATGGCTCCTTTAATGTTTGTTTGCACCCAACATGAAACTCATAGTAGACACCCGAGATTAACCAGATAGTAGACAAATAGTACTGATTGTTGCCCCAATATGTACCCCACAACCATTTAAAAACTCAAGTTTCAGCATAAGTTTGGACCTGAGTCGGAGTCTAATAGGTGAACACGACGATAAAGTAGCATGCCATCATATTAAGCGATGCATAACATAAGCAGACACGAAAGAGTGCGACCTCTCTTGCGGACCCGTGTAGTCCTCAAGATCATCTGCTCAGTTGATGATGGTAATGCAGTTGTCGTGGCTGCCGGCGGCGGGGAAAAAGATCTGAAGCGGCGAAAGACAGTCTGGAGAGCGGATCCCTGCTGTGGTGAACCCTTCTGTCGTTGGAGCAGCTGAGCTGGGATGGAACACAGCACCGCAAGAGCAAGACAAACCAAACAAGGTTTTCTTTGACACATATCTGTAACAGAAGTAATTGTGTAAGGGCTTGTTTGAATTTGAGGATTCTAACAATGCAGGGATAGGAAATAGACAGGAATAGGATAGGAATGCACGTGCAAAACAGAGAATTTAAAAACACATGATTTCTGCCAATCTGGGTGTTTCGTTCACAAGAATTGGAAGATCACAGGATGCAAAGAAGCATGGTGAGATTAAGTCAAACCATAAGAAGTGTACAACCTCTTTGGCGAAGCCATGTCGATCTCAGCGTGATTGGGTTGGCCGGTGAGGATGCTCTGGCTGACTTGGCTGTCGGAGGAGGGGAAGAAGATCTTAGGCGTCTAGAGATGGAGCCCGAGGTACTACTCCGCTGTGATGGAGGGTTTCGTCGTTGGAGCAGCTCCGGTGAGTTGTACAACGCTGAGGCTGAAGCAGGACAAGAGAGACAATGTTAACCTAAGTGGAATTCTAATAGCATCTCCAATAGATGATGTAAAATACATAACCACAAAGTGCTAGATGTATACATCAGCCGCTCATCTCTGAACTTAACTGTCAAAACTGAATTTAACTATCGAAACCAGACTTAACTGTCGAAACTGAATTTTGTTGTCGAAACTGAATTTTACCATCGAAACTTAACTTAACTGTCGAAACTGAATTTTGCTGTCGAAACTGAATTTTACTGTCGAAACTGAACGCACTAGAGGTGAGGCTACACGTCAGTCGACTGAGTTTTTCATCTCTGGTAAGTCAATTTTGCAGTCGTTGGATACGAAATCAAGGGCCTGCAGTTCATCTTCAACCTCCACCCCCCTGAGCCGCTAGCCACTGCCGGCCAAACAGCCGCTCCTCGCCGCTCGCGGCCGGCGGTGCGCCGCCTTGCCCGCCCCGAAAGCACTCCCCACCGCCGGTCCGCCGCCGGCCCGGCCATCCCTGTAGGCCCCCCATGCCGAGCTTTTTGTCCGGCGATCCCCACGCCGCCGCCCCACCACCGCCGGCGACCACCGCCCCACCCTGAACCCTAAGATAGATAGTGGGGTACCTCTCCGGCGAGCCCCCCTCCCCGCTGCGGCTGGTTCTTCCTTAGCTCCGGTGAGCCCCCCCACCCCCTGAAAATCGACTTACCCAACAGTCGATTCAGTCGGCTGAAGTGTAGCTAAATCGGAGCAGCAGCGCAAGCAAGAGCGAGAGCGAGAGCAGCAGCGCGAGCAAGAGCAAGAGCAAGAGCAGACCAGGCAGGGGACTGAGAGCAAGAGTAGAGCAGCAGCACGAGCGAGAGCTAAAGCAGCAACAACTCCTATTGATGTGGACATCGCCGCAGAGGGAGCGACGCCGTGGAGGAAGTGGCCGGTGACGCCGCCATGGATGGAGCCGCGCCGTGTCGGCTTGGGACCGAGCACTGGTAGCACCGTGAGATCGAATCGAGAAGAAAGTGCGGCGATTAATGTACAACCTCTTTGGTGGCGCCGATTAGGCCGTAGCTTCATTCGAGGAAACGGTGATGATGATGCTCTTCCAGTGGTGCAGGTGAAGACGGTGGTGTGGGAATGGAGGTGGCGCAAAAGACGAGGGGAATGTCGGGGCAGCTCCTTGGAGGTGGAGGACGGGGTGGCTGAACCGGCGGGACGACCAGATCGGCGGCAGATCCTCATCCGGTACGGTGGATGAGGGACGTTGAGGTGTTGCTGTGGACGACGTCGTCGGGGAAGAGGCTCCGGTTGGGTGGCAGACGAAGGAGGGTGTGGGGCTTCACGGTTTTTGCCGGCCTCAGTGTACGAATGGGTGGGCGGATGGGATGGGAGTGGGGAACCATGGCTTAGGGACACGCTTGTCCGAAATGTGGGGTAAGTTACGAAAGTACCCCCACTGATTTGAGGCGGTTCTTTCGATTCAGGGGCATCACAGGCACTTCGCGTGTTGGGATTTCACAGGAGTTGGGAGTTTCCGCGTGCTTTGAAATTTTGGAATAGCAAGGAGCGGGTTGAGATGGAGGGAGTTGTCAGAGCACAACGAGACAAAGATATATCTTAAATATTTCGGGCTAACAAGGCTCGGGTTGAAGAGGCGGGAGTTTCGCCGCACGATAGACAGAGACGCTAGCTTGAAATTTCGGCATGACAAGGTGCGGCTTGAAATTTCGGGAGAACAAGCTTAACGTGTACCAAAAAAAGAAAATTTAGACTAGTATAATATACTACGTACAATGAGTTTAACACGCACAACATACACAGACACCATTTAGACTAGTAAGGTACACGTGCATTGCACGCATGAGATTCGGCAACCAAATTATGAATAAATACCACATTATAGCATGTAAGCTTTGAGTCATAATGCATGATGTAGATGTTCATTTAATTCTTATAGTTCATTTCATTCAAAATCATCTAGTCTTTATAAGAAAGCTAATCTATTTTAAGATTCATGGAATTATGCGTTGTAAGGCATAAAGTAAAAACAAATCATGTAGAAAAACATTTGGGCAATTTTGATACGGAAGATTCTAGAACAAAGAAGAAGTGCTTGTGTTTTGAGGTTTGTGCATTATGCTTAAATTCAACCATAGAGTCTTCTAGATTGTACATGTGGCAAAATCTGGTGGAATCTAGATGATATCCAACGGCCACTAGTGCTCAAATTTGCCAGCTCTGCACCATCGGATTGGCCTCATCCAACGACCATCTTTCAAAGTTAAAGTTATCCTCACACTATATAAAAAATATAAAATATAATATATATAGGGGTATAGATATAGATATGTGATGCGAAAGCCACCCATCATCTCCAATTAGAATAGTGTGTCCATGCACGGATGCAATGTGGCCAAACGATGTCTGCCATCGGCATCTCAAATTCAAACCAATCCGACCTTGTTCAATGTGTATACATTGCAACATGCTCGCTTCCAAACCACACCACGCAGATCTCCGTTATATTCATGCATGCATGGGTTTCAAACATCATGATCTCTTATTCAAATATTTGAATTCAACTTTACATTGATTATGACCTCACCTAGTCTTTTACACCCACACATTGGTCTTCCTTTTATAATTGTACCACTAACTTTCTCTCGTGCATGCATGCACACACACTACCAGTCGGCATTATCCATCGCACACATGCAATCTTTTTCTTCAGGTCGGTCTCCCATGAAGACACACACACACACACACATCCCCCTCTCCATCATATCGGGCATTCTTTATCTCTCACGTGCATGCAACGATCGATGTTCCTCTATGTGTGTGCGTGTAGATAGGTCTCTCATAGTTTTCCACATAAACCGATCAATCTATATATCTAGTGAGGTCTCACCCTCTTTCCCACGTCCACATCGATCAATCTATACCTCTCTATATAGGATTACATATATAGCTAATACACCCACATTAATTATATATCCAACACCCCCTATCATCATCCATGCCTTCCGCTACATCTCTCAGATGCACGCACAATGGCGAAGATAGGGGGCAGCAAGGGCCCTGCCCCCTAATATCACTATATATCGAGGCTAATATGAATGTGATCATTAGACAATTGCTGGTAAAAATAGTTTAAGTTGATGAATTGGCCCTCCTCGTAAAGGATTAGCAATGCTTGGCCCCCTAGCTCATGGGACATTTTTCATGGCTCCGCCACTGCGCGCAAAAGCGCACGTTCTCGCCCCCTCTCTCTCTAAGTGTTGATCTCGCAGTTGTGCACTCCTTCATAGTCTCCCTCTACTCGGCCCCTCGTACCATATTCTAGCCCCCCACCGGATTTTTCCAGATGTACAATCTAGCAGACTCCATGGTTGAACTTAAGCATAATGCACAAATCTCAAAACAACAGTGGTTCTCCTTTGTTCTAGAATCTTCCATATCATAACTGCCCAAACTTTTTTTCTAGTTGAGCTGCCATTATTTGTTTTTACTTTATGCTTTACAACGCACAATTCCATGAATCATAAAATAGATTAAGGGCTTCTTTGATTCAAAGGATCCTCGAAGGAATTTTGGAGGATTCTAATCCTTAGGAATTTTTCCTATCTTGGTTGTTTGATTCGTAGGATTGTAAACCATAGGATTTTTTCCATATGATTCATTTGCACTAGATTTCATAGGAAACATCCCATACACTCAAACCTCTTTGAAAGAATTATGCGTTTTTTCTATGCACAATCAAACACTCGTACCATCCTGTAGGATTCAAGACGACATTCCACTCTAATCCCATGTTCTTCCTATTCCCGCGTTTTGGAAATCCTACGAATCAAAGAGGCCCTAGGTTTTTTATAAAAACTAATTGATTTTGAATGATATGAACTATAAGAATTAAACGAAGGTCTACATCAGGCATATATGACTCAGAGCTTACATGCTAAAGTGTGGTATTTATTCGTAATATGTTTGCAAAATCTAACGCGTGCAATGCACGTGTACCTTACTAGTACTTCAAGTATGTGCAAAACACAATGGCACGCTACACAGTGTCTCTCTTACAGTTCATGATGCCATGTGGCACATGTGCAGGCGTTGTCGCGACATCCTTGTGTGGATTGATCACAGTGACGTGTTGTTGGTTCCAGAAGAATGTACTCGTCCTCCCTGAGCCGCACTGGCGGTACATGCACGAAGCGAAGATGTGCACGCACGTCACACACACACTCATTCCCTCGCACGCACATGCGGGTACACGGGCGGATGCAATTTTGTACCAAGATCCACCCCATGTGATAATTTGATGTGTGTAAAGTCCTTCACTGCATTGATGGTCAATTAATATAGCGCATGCAAATTGAGTGGATGTGAGGCGGAAGAATGACATTACTACTCCACTGCGCGCATGCGAGTAGTTAAATCATGGGTTGCTAGTAGTATTTCCATTGGTCTCCTTCATATTTTGTGCCAATTTTTGACAGTAACATAATATTTACGCTTCTGAGCAGTGTAGTCTACTTGAAATTTATGTTCCACTAAACTCACCGGGAGCCGTTTCAAGCCTCGAAACCAAAAACCATCAATTAATCTTTACCTTGTTACCATCACATTCAAAAGGACTAGTGCTACAATTAAGTGCAAGCCTGCTCACACCTACCAGTACGTACCAAACCTGAACGTGTTCCATGCAGGTTTTAGTACTAGTGCAAGTACTTAGGTTATACAAAGAGGAACTACCTAACAAAAAATTACTCTACCTTCCTCCTCATAAGTCCTCCTTCTTCGTCCGTCCTTGCCATGGCCGGTGTGCAGAGCTCTAGGTCGAGAACTACTCGTAACAAGGGAGCGGCAACCATGGCTGTGGAAAAAAAGAGAGGGCTCGCCGCCGCGCAGAGACCTCGAAAGATCTCTCATGGGCAGGCGATGGCTCCCAGGAGCGCCCTAGACGAAGAGGCGAACATGCCGAGCTGGCGGCGTTGGAGTCGTTATCCCTCCACGGCATGCCCGATCAGCTCAATAAGCACCTCAATAAGTAGAAGGAGTTCATCCACGGCTTGGTGGAGCTGCTGAAGGAGAGCCTCGACGACATGCCCGCTGAGCTCAATGAGCAGGGGGAGTTGACCGCCGGCTTGGTGATGCTGCTGAAGAAGAGCATTGCCTCGGAGAAGAAGGCGACCGGCGAAATCCTGCAACTTCAGGAGGACAAGGCGAAGCTCTGCCATGAGCTCGACCTGCTGAAGGAGGAGAACGCCGGCTGGAAGAAGCTGCATGAGAATAGTAGTTCCTTGGTGAAGATGTTGCAGGCCCTTGTCATGGAACAGAAGGAGGAGTTGGCGAAGCTCCGCATCGAGCACCCGGCTGCTGTCAAGGTACGTAATGCGGCCGTGGAATAGATGATGAAGGCTCGCGTCGAGAAATCCCGTGTCATGGACACAATGATGAATATGGTGGAGGAGACGCACAAGGAGATGGAGGTCGTGGAAGCGATGAAGAAGCAGTTACGACTCTGCGGCCAACAACCCTTCATGTAGTGAGAGCAGCGCCCCAGACTTGTGTGTGCGTCTTCCTTCCTTTTTTGGGGTGATAATCCTCCTTCTTATTTTGCTCCTGTGTTTCTTATTTTGCTTCGGGTGTTTCGCCGCACGTGGCACCTTCTCTGCGAGGCATGAATAGAACAATGCTAAAAATGAGATGACTAGCAAATTACATCATTCTTTATCGCCAATAGAACAATGCCTCTTGCTAGTAATATATAATAAGAGTAGGGAGTAGAGGATATGGCACCGGGCTGCCGTGTTTCGTGCTCCTCCATCATACTCCAGTGGAAAACTTGAGTATACAGCATGGTTCTTTGCTCCTCCTCAGGTCGTCAGCACATTTATACGAGCAGTCAAATCACAAGGCCCCGCCTTCCAGCAGTAATGAGCCGTCAAATCACAAAGGCCCTCGCCTCTCGTGAAAATGACCAAGCTAGACTGCCCCGCCCTCTAGCCTTTTAAAAAATGTATACATTTGTACAGTATTAGTATTGATGGATTGCGCCATGGAGCAAAACTAACAAGATGTAATTAAAGAAAAAAGGTGGTACATATAGAGAGCGCTCGTCGCCAAATTATGCATATACTATATGACACTGCCCACTATGAAGGTACTATTAACATAGACTAGTAACTGGTCTATGTTACTCTCCACTATGACCAGCCAAAGTCGAGGCGCGGATACCAACGAGGGTCTGGTTGTGTCTATACTTGGACAACTCACCCGACTGCATGCGCACCAGGCAGACGAAGCTCGTGTCGTGTTGGTGCCGTGTGCGGTCCGCGCATTAACCAAAACCACGCGCCTCCATCTTAGCCTCTGCGTTTAAAACATCTCAATCTCAAGGCCAAGGAGCAACGTGAAACCTATGATAGAACCAATCGGATGGTTGAGAACACTACAATTCGTAGCTACAGATGCGTGTGTGAGAGAGGACGAGTGCGTGTGTGCACCTCTTCTCAGATTACAACTGTATGTGGGTGGCATCGACCTAGGGAGAAGTGATGGTGCGTGCAAGAAGTCCCGAGAGATAGGTGTAATGCATCTGAAAAAAAGACTAGTCTATAGCTCGCCACGAGGCTATTCCTGTCGAACACCAAGCGTAAGATATGTATCCGACGGTGCCAGTTTTTGCTCGTACATAGCAGTAGAAAAAGAACTAGTACCATGGCATGTGCTACACCACGGCCGAGAAAACATGCCGACGTTACGCCATCCGGGAATAGTGCCGCACTTCAAAACTAGAACCATCAATAAATTTTGAGCGCGTCTCCTCACATTCCAAATTACTACTACTACCACGCTATATTTAATTGCAAACCTGTTCACACCGATCACAACCTAAACGGTTTCCCACTTAGGAGCGTATTAGTAGTACTCGGTTATAAGATGACTGCACATTCCTCCTCAACTCCTCATCCACAAAAAATAATCAAGTCAATCAAGCCATAGCCAGCGTGAATTCTGGGTCGAGAGATTTCCACCATGGAGAGGTGAGCATGGAAGAGGAAGCAGAGAGATGCCCCGCCTCACCGCAAAAGTAGCCGACATGTCCAGCCGCACAACAGTAGCAGCACAGAGGTCCCGCCGTGCCACCAAAGCAGCACGGAGGTCCCGCCACGTCGTCGATTTAGCAGACTGGTCCGACCACACCACGGAAGCAGCAGAGATGTCCCGCCGCGCCGCCAAAGCAGCAGGGACGTCCCGCCGCACCGTGGCGGCCTGGGAAAATATCTCGCGGGCAGGCGATGACTCTTACACACGCATGCATGTGATAGTCCATAGCCAGATGGATCAGATCTCCGGCTGGGCGAGGATGCAGGACGAGGCTACCGACGTCATCCGGCAACTGGGGGAGGGCAATGCGAAGCTCCGGGGCAAGCGCGACCTGCTGAGGGCGAAGATCACCGGAAGGGCGAAGCAGGAGGCGGAGTCCGCTGCCGTGTTACAGAGGACGGGCATCATCATCAAGAAACTTATGGACAATAATGCCATGCTCCACATCAAGCGCAAGAGGCTGGTGGAGGAATCCATGGATGCTGCCAGCAGCGTATTAAGGACATGAAACTGATGAAAGAGATCATCTCTAACCGCGAGAACTAGTCTACGCGACCTGCAGCGCATAAAGAAAGTAGAGATCAGCGAGCCAGATCATTGTATGCATCTTCCTTCTTCTTTTGCCCTTGTGTATTTCGGGCGTAGCCGCATGTGGCTTTTCTAATTATCTTCCTAATTATGTAAGACAATTATTATCCACTCTCGTCGTCCTTATTATATATTCATCAGTCTTGCTATAAGTCGTAGTAGATGCTATATAGGTCCGTCGAATCTTACATCAAGATCCGGGCAAAATTGTCTTTTCAGATTTTCTTTTTTCTCTCTTAAATATCAGTCGAGTGAGACATTGCCACGCTATTAAACAGAGGCTCGGGCACCATTAATGGAGACCTTGGGAGAGAGGTGGACGGCAGATGGAGGTCAAAGGGCTCTCCTCCCAATAAGCACGCGCATGGGTCTGATCGCACGCCTCCCGTACTCAAATAGCTACCCTGCACAGCGCCTCCTAGCTAATAAAAAATGGGACGCATGGCGGCACGTAAATGGAAATAGAACGCCCACGGTTTCAATAATACTTGTGTTTCCGATTGTAACGTGACATCACTTGTTCCAAAATGACTTTGTTGATTGTTAATGTGTGCGCCTTCGCAAATCGGACATCAAAATTACCACAGCATGTTGGTGCCATGTCATGGCACCAAGCCAAGTTTCATGATTTTCATGCGTGTTTCGGATTTACAGGAATTGAAAAAACCAAGTTTCTCAATGTTTCCAGCCGAGCCACGACGCCCTAATGTTTGAATTTCATTCCCATTTCTGGCATGTGACCTAGAAATTTACCTGAGGACACACATGCGACTTTTCAACCAGCTTTGGTGCACTGGAGGATGCGCTTGTATTTAAAATTTGAATTATGCACACAAAGGTGACACGTTCCCTCTCAGAACCACGAGCCTTCTTGAGAGAAGCTCCGGTTTGCAGGAAACTTGTACCAAAACTTGTTCCTATTCTGCATTTTTTTACCACAACATGGTAGTACCATGATATGACACCATGCCAAGTTTCATGATTTTCAAGCATGTTTTGGATTTACAAGAATTTTAAAACCAAGCTTCTCAATGTTCTCGGCCGAACCACGATGCCCAGATGTTTGAATTTCATTCCCATCTCTTGCATGGGACCTAGAAATTCACCCGAGGACACACATGTGATTTTTCAGTCAACTTTGGTTCATGGGAGCATGTGCTTGAATTATGCACATTAAATGACCAGAAACTCAATTAATGTATAAAAAAGGCCAAACGAACCTGGAATAATTCCAAAATTTAACAGGTCGCTCATATAGTTCTATGTTGCCTCTGTAAAGAAAATCTGGCGGGAGGCAGCGTATATTGTTTCGCACACAAAGGTATAAATAAATAAAGAAATTAGCCCTACTTAATTCTTGGGTTCTTATTATTTATGCCACTAGTTGTGTATCACTACTCAGTTTTGCCATTAGAAGTTACAACTACTCAAAAATTGCCATCGATCCGTGAGATGCCTGCTCAATAATGCAATTAGATATCTAAGAAAATGCGATCGTTAATTAGATGTTTGCTCAGAAATGCCATTATACATTGTTATTTTCATGTCAAACCCGTTGACCATGTTACATGACAAAAATAAGCCGATTCTCACAATGATAAGTTAATGGTGTCCAGCACAACACACCCCTCAAAAAAACTAAGCACCCTGGAATTCTTTGACGAAACTAAGCACCCTGAAATTCTTTGATAATTAAACTACTGGCTATATGATGTTGTCCATATATATATTGTCCGTAATAAATGTCAAGAAACGAGTGGTAGTACTATACCAACTAAAAGATGAAATGTATGAAATATAACGAGTAGAAACATAACATAGTTCTGCTGGGGGCTCAACACAACACACCCCTCAAATAAAACTAAGCACACCAGAAATTAAACTAAGCAACTAATCCGGTAGACACTGCATTAGAACCACCATGAGCAACGACACTGCCACCTTACTCGGAGTCCTCGTCCACGTCCTCGACTTCGTCCTTGTCCCTCTTCCTCTTGGGTGATACTTCTTTGCTTGAACCGCACACTTGGCTCTTCCTCTTCATCCAACCCTTGTAGATATTGAAACAAAGGTAGCCATCCATTGCAGCGTAGTGGATGTGGTCTATATCTAGTACAGTCCACTACCATGCACGATGAAATGTGTGTGGAGGTTTCTTCAGTTCACCGTACATAGGATGAACCATGGCTCCTGCCAGGGTCAGCATTGATGGCTGATCAAGGGAGGGCACCAGCCCTTCCTTCTGGAGGTCGAAGGGGTCGCCTACAATGAGGCCTATCTGAACCAGGATTTCCTTATCGTTCCTAAAGTCTAAAGTAACGAATTTGACTCGGTCGCCCTTGAGGAAGTTCTTAAATTCCTTGCACTCAATGTCGGCATGGCATATTTGGTAGACCAAGCATAAGTCATGCACGCAAACCTGGATCACGACAGGCTTCTTCTTCTCTGCCTCCTTTAGTTTCTTCTCGCTTCCCAGGACTGTGGTGTACTCAACATCTAGCCCAGCGACCCACTCATCATTTGAGTTTTTGAACATGCGTTTGAAGCGAGCAAGGCATTCTTTCACCGTTGCGGAAGAACGGGTGTAGATGACGGCGAACTCATCGCCGGTGATGGTTCTAACCTTGTACTCACCGCGGATCATGGAGATTTGGGACGCCATGGATTTGGGAGGAGGGTCAGGATTAGTGGAACTGCCATAATGTGAAAGGACGGGACGACTAGGAGCGGTTTATCGATTGTAAAAATGTCGAGTGGGGGGGGGGGCGTGCGAATGGCAGGGTAGTGGCTTGCCTGGTGGATAAATGGATTCATGCACAGTACTATGGGGGCCCAATTAGATGTCATGTCTACTCGACGCCCAATTACATGGCTTTCGATGTCATGTCAAGCGTCGGGAAAATTACAGGTGATACGAAGCTTTCCATTCTCCCATGATACGAGCTTCCGAGAGCCCTTGGATCTGAGATCGAACGGTTGCATGGCGTGATTCTAGACCTATGGGTGAATATCCTATCCTGGAGGGTTATTCTCCAAATTTTCAGCAACTTAGCATGCGACCGTTCGATCTCAGATCCAAGGGCTGCCAGCAGCCCGTATCATGGTCGCGCCTACGACGACCGTTGCCTCGCTCGCGCCCTTGGAGATTAACACGGTGCATTAGGCTATCTGATGTTGGCATGCCATACATAGTCATCACTTAGGCTGGTCGTAGTGGGGAGTATCATATACTAGTATCATGCATATGATACTAGTGTTTGATACTACATCCGTAGTGCATAGTATCATATTTTGTATCATAGAATGGTTCATTTATTGCCATGCAGGACACATAGTGGCACATCATTTAATACGATACGGTATCATGATATGATACTCAACCCTCTCTTACTTCATTAAATAATATGCCACCTCATCAAAATTGCCTAGTTGGCATGCATGATACTATGCATGATACTACCATTACGGGTAGCCTTAGAGAGTGGTTAATAGTATAGCCAGCTGTTGGCTATAAAGCAGTGCCATGTCATCTACAACCCATCTTATAGCCAATATGTACAATAGTAGATCAAAAGAGTGTACTACTTTTTTATTATGTGGCCCGCCTTTCATTCTCACAAAGTGCCTAGGAGCACGTGCTAGAGCTGGCTCTTCACGAAGAGCCCGCTTACCTTCTCTCTCCTCTTCTCTTTCCTCCAACTAAGCAGAAATATACTAGTTTATTCCTTATAGCCCGCTGACTCAGCTCTATTGTACTTGCTCTTAGTCACTCATACAAGAAGGTTATCTATAAGGTTGGCTATAAGAGTATTTTTTTGTTTACTTCTCTCTATCTCTTTCTTCGTAGTATTTATTGCATCTGCCAAGGAGTGACCTCTTCCAATGAAATGGTGCTTAGATGAGGTGCTATGGGCATTAAATGGCTTAGCAACTCAAGTCCCCAATGCATAGGTGCTTAGTTTTTTGTTGCTAAGTTTGCTTCATCTAGGTACATGCGCTTATCACCGTTTCTTCCCGGGGTCACCAAACTAGTCTCTCTCTTCTTAATTAACTTGGCACATCAGACTTTATGCCTATGTGGCAGGCTTAGCACCTATAGGATCAAGTACAATAGTGGGCTATATGCCCGCTTTACATGGCATTTTTGCATATGTGGGGGAAATAGGCAAGGAAAAAGTGGAGGAGTGGGCTCTCAAGCAAGAGCCAGCCTCTACATGGTGGAGAATCAGGAGAGGCACATGTATGTAGGTGGTCAGGAATCCGGCTTGGCAGTTAAAATGATAATGGCAAGTAAAATCACCGGGCCCCACCTGTCCAGCAGTAACTCATTGTCAAATCACATAGCCCTGTGTTTGCAGCAACCTACTCCCTCATCTTCTCACGTCTCTATCGAACCGACTAGGCAGAACTGCCTGCCTACCGCGCGGGAAAAGCCCTGCCCTCGACTTTTAAATAGTACAGTGTACTAATTTTGTATCCAAGGATTGCGCCATGGAGCAAAGCCTCGAGAAAACGGCGGTACACATGCATGGAGTATACAACACGCCCGTCGCGTTCCCGTCGCACCCCAGACGGTCGGTCGGTCTGGCACGCCGCTCTCCGAACGAAACGCGCGTCATATTGCGTTTGCACACACATGTGGGACCACAATTGAGAACCGACCATAGGCACTCTCCCCGGCCCCGCAAGTCGGGTGAGTTAATAGAAGTACATACGTTGGTACCTGGACGATCCCTGCAAGACACGGAAGATCAGTTCGTCCATGCATGTGACCAGACTCCAGCAGACACGCCTGGATTGGCTATCGTCTACATATCGTGCAGGCTGTATTGTACAGGGCTGTAGTTCTAGTGAGAAATCTAAAAAAGGTTTCTTGTCATCTCGCAAAATTAGGTGTCATGTGCTTCGGGTCACTGCGAGGGTTAAACAGCGACAACTGAGTTGGGCTAGTCATTGGGGGAACATGCACTGAGTTTGGCTATGTTAATTAGGACATCTATCGACATACCCCTTTTTTACGAGTTTATCTTTAATTTGAGCTTTGATCCTCGTCTAGTTTGTCCGTCGGGATTCATCTTGTCTCCTTTGGGAAGTGAGGTTATGATTTCTTGTCTTAAGGCATTTTTTCGTGTTATATGCTATAATCCGGTGCTTCAGATCAAAATGACGACAATTGCGCCTTCGGGGCACGTGCATGAAGACTTCTCGATAGTCATTGCCGAGGTCAAGCCGGCTCCGCCCGGTAGACAAAAGAAAACTAGTACTCCACTATATAGATAGGAGCCTCCGCGCTTGCTTGCTAGTGTTGCTCTCTTCGCATTGTCTCGTCCTCTCCAGATCTAAACACGACAGCGGTGGCCACACACTCTCTCTCTACTCACCGCTGGTCACAGATCCAGCCGGATCCTCTTCGCCAGGGAAGGTGAGAAGGTGCAAAGTTCACGTGGTCGTCCTCAGCGACGGCTCTTACCCACTGTCGGCGCGTCCCGATCAGCGTGCCTTGTCGTTCTCTCCTAAGCATCGCTGGCGAGGGAGGGCCTCCCACCCCTTCTTCCTCGATGTCATAGTGTTGGGAGATCTAGCCTCCCGCTGCCCACCTAGCGACATCCCGGGGACCCTCAGGTATAACTTCCTTCGAAACCGGCCATGCTCTACTTCCCAAGCTCCTAACGTCGCTGCATTTGTATCTTTTACTATTTCTCAGCCCCCCTCATGTAGATAGGATCAACCGGCTGTTCGAAAACCACCTAATTTTTTACTGTTTAGAGGTAAAACTAGTTCATGCACTTGAATCTAGTAGTACTTGGTTCAAACAAGGAAGAAAGGAGGTGGGGTGGGGGAAGATTTATTACATGAATCTAGGACTTGGTCGAAAGAGGAAATAATGGGGGCAAAAAGTAGCAGAGACTGGCTATCCAACTGGTCTCTAGGTCTAATAGGGAAATAAAGGGAACGTGGTACAAACTCAATATAAACCTGATCTATTGGTTGAAAACGGAAAGAAAGTGGGGACTGGGGAACAAGTCAACAGAGTAAGTCCAGCACTAGATTTGCTAGCCTCACACAATATAAGGTGGTACCGAACAAAAATGGGACCAACCCAGATATACTCTTCTGATGTTTGTTGCCCCGAGCCGCTCTTATGTAATGCCACTGGTAAAATGTAGCAGTCGCACTATTAAAAGTAAGGACACGTTAAACCAATGTTGTTTTCAATGTAATGCCTCCAGTAATATGAATCAATGGCACTTTTTTCATGTCCTGCTAAATTTCCCATTAAGATAAGTTGCTTCTTTTCGTTAGAGATGCAACTGTCCTGGTCCGCCTACTCTTCATTTTAGGTGAACTGCACCAAAAGGTCCCATGAATTGAATCATCCATGTTGGTGACTGGTGTCATCCCTTCTACGATGGCGTTGACTGTAGATATGGTTCCCATCACGAGGTATGTTCCTTTTTGGTATGACCGTTTGCCAAAGATCCTGCATGTTGATCCTGCTCTTGCGCTACTGTTTTGGCACTGCCATGATAAAGTAGTAGTGTTATTATTTTGCACCTTAATCTAGTGGCACTATTAATTTGAGGCAATGTTTTGGCACCGCTAGTGCCACTGTTTTTTTATATATCAAAAGAGGGGGTTCCCTCCGATTTCATTAAAGAAACCCAACCATAGAGAACCATTATCCGACAACATCTCAGTGTAAACAGGCAGTTATGCAACTACTACTAGAACGGACTGAGTACTAGCAGGAGACAAGTTGGCCACATAAGCTAGGCAGGTAGGGGGCAACTCGACCAAGTTTGGATTACAACCCAAATGCTACCACAGAAACATCAGGGGGAAGATAGGGATTGAAAGAGCCAGCTTCAACATCCTAGTCTAAGCACCCCCGGCCTTCATCCTTGCGACGCACGGTACACCACGTTTGCCACTTTTTTTCATGTCCTGCTAAATTTCCCATTAAGATAAGTTGCTTCTTTTCGTTTTCTGATGGAAATGGAACCGGGGCTGTAGCCCATTTCTTAAAAAAAAAGCTGCTAGATCAAGGGACATTGCTTCATTTTAGGTGAACTGCACCGAAAGGTCCCATGGATTGAATCATCCATGTTGGTGACTAGTGTCATCCCTTCTACGATGGCGTTGACTGCAGATATGGTTCCCATCACGAGGTATGTTCCTTTTAGGTCTGACCATTTGCCAAAGACCCTGCATGTTGATCCTGCTCTGGTACTATTGTTTTGGCTCTGCCATGATAAAGCAGTAGTGTTATTATTTTGCACCTTAATCTAGTGGCACTATTAATTTGAGGCAATGTTTTGGCACTGCTAGTGCCACTGTTTTTTTATATATCAAAAGAGGGGGTTCCCTCCGATTTCATTAAAGAAACCCAACCATAGAGAACCATTTTCCGACAACATCTCAGTGTAAATTGGCAGTTATGCAACTACTACTAGAATGGACTGAGTACTAACAGGAGACAAGTTCGCCACATAAGCTAGGCAGGTAGGGGGACGCAGCACCAGCTCGACCAAGTTTGGATTACAACCCAAATGCTACCACAGCAACATTAGGGGGAAGATAGGGACTGAAAGAGCCAGCTTCAGCATCCCAGTCTAAGCACCCCCGACCTTCATCCTTGTGACGCACGGTACACCTCTATGGCACCCCGGCTCAGAGCGACCGGTTTACCCTGCATTGCCAGCCCAGAGACCTTGTCTTCTGGCAACACACGACATCTTGGTACAGAAAACAACCGCTTTATTGATACTAGCAGATCAAAGTTTTACATTACAACAGGTAGCAGAGGCCAAGCAGCACACACGGTGCGGCTGAACAATATGTACATTATTTAGTGAACATAAAAGGCCTCGGTCATAACATCTACGCGGCAGCGGAAGAAATTTGTAGCGGAAGTCCATAGCATAGGGACACCGATGTGGACACGATCTAAATTCAGATGACACTCCTTTCCAGCGAGACTTTCCTGAAATCTGGCATGACACGCGAGGTCGGTACATTGAATGTACTTGCAAGCTTACAGCGAACATAAACATAATGACAAACAATATCATGATAATTATTCAATTTTTAAAATGCAACAACAAACATATTTATGAATATAACCAACATGTTGTGCTCATGACTTTGTGAAAACATTCCCTCGGACTGACTTACCAACGGTGATCCTTTTTAACATACCAACTTGTCTATCTTAAAATGACATATCTCGTGATCTTTCTGGCGATCACAACCCTGACCAACACTTGGTCTCAAACATCTCGGTGGTTTTTCCACCATCTCTGATAATGCAAAGTTCATAACTTAGTGAGCAAAATTTTATTAAATGTTGACCCATGGTGTGACCTACTTTCGAGCATGTCCGTGACCGTGGACTCGGCTATCGATAGATTAATTACACTATGCAGAGGTAGTGCACTGTACCCACACCATGGAACCCATGGCCTCGCTCTCCCATTCGGGTGGACCAACGCCATTACGACGAAACCCTCCATTGCCATGACACTCTCTCGGCCACTCCGGCTCGTTTCCCATCGGAATAGTCCTGGGTGGCCCCGTGCCTACCAAAAGCACAACGACCATCGTCGTGGCCAAACATAAACTATCCCAAACGGGGACTCGGTACCATAATCTCAACAACGGGCACACAAGGTTATGTCTGCTTACCGGGCCAGGGTACCGCACGCCCATAACCTTCCCTAGTTGGAGGTACCGACCAGAGGCATGACAATGGACCGAATAAAGGCCTTCCCTTAAAGGAAAATGTGGTTGAACTGGGAAAAACTCAATTCAGTGGCACCATGACCCGGTCAACGATATATTCAAGTTGAGTTATTAGCAGGTTCAACTTAAAAAAATAACCGGTGTCATAAAATGACATGCAAATGCAACACACAATTTGTATTATCATAAATGGGTCAGCTCTACCACACCAAGTATAAGCATCAACAACTTCTATTACTCCTCTAGTTAGGATTTAATTTCAATTAAAATAGAATAAATTCTAGCAAAATTTTACCATAGCTCTTATGCAAGAAAATAACTTCAAATACATATTTATATCCATAACCATATTAGTTCTTCATAACCCAAACTTTCTTCTAGTCACATTAACCACTTAATCAACTTCCAACTTTCTGTAAACTAAATATAACAACTAAATCCAGCAACCAACTGAATAAAAATAATAAAAGTGATTTATATGCATGGATTAAATCATTTATTCAAGTTGGAAAAATCACAAATTTTGAAATGGCACCATGAAAATGTTGCCGTGGCTTGCCTTAGTGCATATGAGGTTCACAAACCTCCTAGTGATCCTCAAGACAAGCTTCACCTTCTGAAAAGATTTAAAAGCACAAAAAGAAAATATAAAGAACCATTCTAAAAATCACCAGAAAATCTACGCAGCACAGAAAAATCTCATTTTTGGTGTGCTGCAAGATTTCTTTACAAAGAACACAATGCAAAAAGAATCAATTCATTTGGACTTATGGTTAAAAAGTTATTGCTGTTTGAAGTTCTCTGGAATATATATATATATTTGAATTTAAATAAACAAACTGAGGGTGGGGGTGATGTCAAAGGCGTAAAGCCTCAGGGCGCCACCACTCGTACCGCTTCACGCGAGTACAGAGGGGCTGACTAGCAGGCCCCGCTAGTCAGGTGAGGGGGAGAGGGAGAGAGGAACAGAGACGGCCGTGGCTTCGCCGGAGCGCACGCAGGCGACGAGAGGTCCTTGGCCAAAACAAGAGGGATACATCTACAGAGGGGATCAAGGTGCACCTCCCCATACCCGTAGCATAGCTAGGGGTGGTCGGACGGCGTCGAAATCAACCTCGCAAGCGGAGGCATTGCGGGATGGTCACCGGAGATGAAAATGACGACGAGCAGCGGCGACTCCATAGGATCCAACTAGGTGGAACAACACCACCAGAGAGTGGCAGAGGCTCTGGAAGGGTTGCCCTGGCCTGAGAGGGGCTGGAGCTACCACGACGACCCAAGGGGATCGCCGGTGAGCTCGAGCTCGGGGACGGCGGCCTGCGGCCTGCCCGGCCGGGCTATGGGTTCCTACGCAGTTGTTGAGTGTGTGGGAGTGGAGTGTGGTGCTCGAGAAGGCCGGGAGGGGTTCCATTTATAGGTGAGCCGAGAGGGGGGATCGGGGCTCCGCCGACGACACCTGGATACTGCACCCGGCGACGAACGGCGTCAATGAGAGGGGGAGAAGGCGACGTGGTTCACGCGAATGCTGTGGACCGCAGGGCGCACCGCACTGTTGCCTTGGCCGGACCGCGCCCGTGCTCGCTGCGGCAAGCTCTAGCATCGGCGAGTGCCAGGAGGAGCTGAAGGAGTCGAGACGAGGATGGTGACAGGGTTTGGCAAGCTCTGGCAGGTGGGGAAGTGAGCACGCACGAAATAGAGCGCTCGGTGGCACTCAGAGCACATCGACTAGCAGGCTGGCATGGTGCACACGCATGGTCACCGCATGAACTCTGCCCCCAGGCTGACTTGCATCCAAAGATCATGTCTGGCATGTTGTTCGTGGTAGATTTGAGTGTTACCATGGTTTGGTTTGGACCCAGACATAGTAGAAGAGATTTCACAAGCCTGGTAAGATTCTGGACAGTAACTTTGAGGGTTTACTGAGGTCAAATAGCTGGGAGTTGGGAGCTGAGCTTTGGAGGCTAGCCATAAGTTACTTTGGTGAAGATGCACAAGAAATTTCAGCTACTATGGAGCAAGTAAAATGGTAGTTGCTGTAGAAACTACCATTTCTGTCCAGAACAGAAAATATTTTCTGTAGCAAAAATATTCCAAAAAGTAGTGCAATATTTTTGCTCAGAAAGGTGTCCTAGGGTTCGAAGAATATCTATGAATTTTCTCAGATTTTTGTGGGCAAGAAAAGTTGGGGTTGCTTTGGAGCACAATGAGCTAACTAGGGTTTTTGAGAGGGAAAATGAATATTTTTCTTTAAAGAAAAATATTCCAATTATTAGTTTAGGGTGAACCAGAGAGGAATAGATGATTTGAGATGGAGATGAGGCACTTGGGTGAAAGCCAAGTGTACCCAAGTGTTTAAGTCCATATGAAAAGATTCAAAAATCCAAGTTTCAAACAAAATCCAAATGAAAACCCAGGCAAATAAAAGGGGGCAAAAATCAGGCTGTCACAAACCTCCCCCACTTAGAATGAATCTCGTCCTCGAGATTCGGTTGCTTGGGAAAACCATTCCGGATAATGTGTCCTTAGGAACTCTTCCCATTCCCAAGTTGATTCTGACTCGGTATGATGCTCCCACTGGACTTTATAAAACTTCCTCACTTTACTGCGAGTGACCCTTTCCATCTGATCCAAAATTTTCAATGGTCTCTCTTCGTACGTTAAATCCTTTGCCAATTCTATGTTGGTCATGGCAGTCCTTTTCTCAGGCGGGGATATGCATCACCTTAGCTGTGAGACACGAAACACGTTATGCACATCGGACAATTCTGAGGGTAGTTCCAACTGATAAGCGACCGTGCCCACTCGAGAAATAACTGGAAAGGGGCCAATAAATCTAGGTGCCAACTTTCCACGAGTCTGGAATCTCTTGACTCCTTTCATAGGAGTGACTCGGAGGTATACGTGTTCTCCGGGCTCAAAACTGATTTGTCGGTGTTTTGCATCAAAATAACTCTTCTGTCGAGATTTGGCAAATTGCGATCTATCTCTGACCTCCTTAACTTGTTTCACAGCCTCCATCATAAGATATGTCCCGAAGATACGGCTATCTCCAGTCTGAGACCAATTTAAAGGGGGTGCGGCACTTACGGCCATACAAATCCTCGTACGGTGACATCTTTAGACTGGTTTGGAAGCTGTTGTTGTAAGAGAACTTGGCATAAGGCAGACAATCTTCCCACTTAGATCCTTGGGCCTAGACACAGGCTAGCAACATATCTTTGAGTATTTGGTTTACCTGTTGTGTCTGTCCATGAGTCTAAGGATGATAAGCGGTACTGTATTTCAGCGTTGTTCCCAAGGCTTGATGGAGACGTGACCAAAAAGCGGAGGTAAAGAGTGAACCTCGGTCGGAAATGATGGTTCGAGGTACTCCATGCAGACTGACTATTCTAGACACATACAACTGTGCAAGTTGGTCTGCTCGATATGTGGTCCTGACCGGGATAAAGTGCGCGACCTTGGTTAAAGTCTCCACTATGACCCATATTGCATCATTGCCTCGCCGAGTCTTAGGTAGTCCGGTGATGAAATCCATGCAGACGTCATCTGATGGCTTCTCGCCCCTCGTTGGTTACCCCAAGTGGAAGGTTTGAGATGCAGTGTAGTGGAAGTTTTCCCTTGGCAAAGATACCAAGGATCGATTTCCCTGAGACTCCTAGTTTCAACAAGAAGGTGTCAACTGCTAACGGCGCCAGATATTAGCAATCAACGTGGACCTGCACACAGATACAAATAACTTTTCTCCCAACGAGTATAGAGAGGTTGTCAATCCCTTCGGCCTTGTAGTTTACAACGGATCAAACGCAAGTGATAAAAGTGATAGGTATTGCTGCAATAGTAAGTAAAAGCGGAAAGTAAATAGCGGATGTGATCAATGATGGTAATATGGACCGGGGTCCCATGATGTTCACTAGTGATGTCTCTCTCCCAAGAGATGATGAAACAGCTATGTGAGGTAAACGAATTACAGCTGGGCAATTGACAGAATTATGTGCGCAAACCAATGCTAACTATGTTACAAGAAAGGTAGAGGTTCAAAGCATGGGCGGTACGCCAAGGCAAGTAGACCGAAATCCATCTGCATCTACTACTAATCATCCACCTTGAGATATCTATCCAGAACATCTCGCTGGTATTAAGTTGCGAGTCCCACCCATAGTGTAAACTCAAAGCAACAGACAACTGCATTAAAAGAACTTTGCGTAAAGTAAACAATCCTTGCACCCGCGGGCACAAGCACCGTTGTTTTCCCCCTTGTGGCAACAGCACATCCCCTAGACTCATGTTTCTGTCACTCAAGCTAGTCATCGAGGGGCATGAACCCACAATCAAGCATAACGTTCCCTCTTGGAATCACTACCTACTACTTGGCCAAAGCAATAAATAACAACGGAGAACATGCAAGAATTACTTACGAACATAAATATAAAAGAGGTAGATCAAATATATTACTCAAACACAATCTGAACATAATCTCACAATCCATCAGATCCCAGCAAACTCAACATAGCAACAGCATAAGGATTACATATGTGCCTCGATCATGTAGGGCAGCTCACGAGGACTAATTAGTGAAGCACAAGAAGGGGAGGAGAACATCACATAGCTACTGGTCATGGACCCATGGTCCAAGCGAGACTACTCACAACTCATCCGGGAGGCGTCCATGGTGTTGGAGAGGCTCCCTGTGGTGATCCTCCCCTCCGGCAGGGTGCCGGGAAGAGTTCTCCTGGTGCTCCCGATCTTGGAAGCGCGGCGGCGGCGGAACAGAGATGAGATCACGAAAAAGGGTTCCCCTCTCGAGGGTTTCGGGACACGATATAAATATATGCCGAAGGGGGGCATCAGCGGAGGCCTGGGGGGCCCAGCCGCCCCCCCCGGCGCGGCCAGGGGGGGCACCAGGACGCCTGGAGCCCTCGTGGCCCCCCTCCGGCTATATTTTGGCAGCCGGGAAGCTTCTGGAACGCTGATTTTTTATATAATTTTTCCGGGATTTTTCTGGCAGTTCTCGTAATGGGAAAACCTGAAATACAAAAACAGCAGAAAACAGAAACTGGCACTGGGGTGCACTGAGTTAATAAGCTAGTCCAAATATGATCAAAAGTGTATGGAAGTGTATAAATATCATAGCAATATCACCCAAAAGAGGCATGGAGCAAGCGGAAATTATAGATACGTTTTGGACGTATCAACATCCCCAAGCTTAATTCCTGCTCGTCCTCGAGTAGGTAAATGATAACAAGAATAATTTTTGTGGTGACATGCTATTAACCATATAGGACTTTTCATAGTCATATGACAAAAGCTTACTGAGACAATGATTCTGTAGTAATTAAGTTGCCTCATGAGAAAATCACAAAGAACTGAAAGTTTTACAATATGATACAGAAACATCAAATAGATTTGTAATGAGCATGGTGTGCAAATATGATAAAGTGATATCTCGCTTACCCCCTTTAGTGAAGCAAAACATAAATGCAGGGGCACCTCCAAGGTTTAGGTGATGACTAGATACAATGATTTCAAAATAAACGATATCATAATCATGCAAAAGACAATGCTACTTTGGGACAATGCACATTACACTCAGAATGACAATCATGCTCTCAGTAGTTGGTGCTTTAAAAGAAGGTGGAGACTCTCGAACCGTGGCTTTTGTTCGCAAGGTTGAAAACCCGTAGTCGGAAACAAAGACAAAACATGTACCAGAGCTCTTGGTTTTAAAAATAGAGGTAATAATTATTTTCTTGATTATGCATGTTCCGTCAACGAATGCTAGCAGATAGCTCAATCACTTCTTGAGATGGACAAGTTTCGAGGAACGGCTCCCGAATGAGGACGATCACATCCTCTTAATCTCCTTTGTTTATCACTGCCAAAGTTTTCTGATTTCTCATGAACAAAGCGTGAAGGAGGGTTTGTTTGTTATATTAATTTTGAGCCGGGCGCACTCAATGCCAGTTCCTTCTCGTGTTATGGGTTTGCACATTAGACATGCAATCCCGGGGTGAAGCTTGTCCAGCTTAAAAAGATCATGAATTAACTACTACTTCCTCATGAACTTAAAACAGAGGCATAAAATAGGAATGCATTTTTTTCTGTTTCAATAATTTCGAGGTGGTACATGCAAGTCTCCGTTAGGAATGGCAGGTAAATACCATGTAGGAAGGTATGGTGGACTCATATGGCATAAATGGTTTAAAAGAATTTGGATGCACAAGCAGTCAGTCCGCTTAGTACAGGTGGAGGTTAGCAAAAGACTGGGAGCGACCAACTAAGAGAGCAATGACGGTCATAATCATGCAGAGCGACAAAGCAACATTGAATCAGGCATGGAAGTTATATCGCTACTCAGAAACAAAAGATCATCAAGGCTTGACAGACTTTCTTTACAGTCTTAAATATGCGTGAGCATACGCCAAGTCAATCAAAATAAATTCTTGAAGGAAGATATTACTAAACCATACCACATCATAGGCAAACAAATCATGTTGGTATTCCAATAACACATTCGAAACCCCCCAGCTATTTGAGACTAACCATAAGAAAACATGAACTACTAAGCACCATTATGCACGTAGCATCTTTATCATAGACATACCAACCAATGCAACGGAAGCAAACTCTCTTAATAAGATAATCATGATAATTAAAGAGAGTTCAAGCAACCAACTAAACAAAAGCTCTTTAAAAAGATAATCATGAAAACTAAAAGCTAAGCATAATAGTAGCTATTGAAAGACAAAGAACACACACAGCGAACATGAAAATTCTATGCTGTGTTCTAGGTAGAAGTGGAGCGTGTTTCTCTCCCACATAAAGAAAGCTGAGTTCCGACTTGTTATGGAAAGCTAAAGAAAACTAAAAAGGAAAACTAAAGCAAGACGCTCCAAGCATAGCACATAACACATGAAGTGATAAGAATATAGTGGAACGAAAGACGAACTGATAATGTTGATGGAGAAGGGGATGCACGGGGGCATCCCCAAGCGTCTAGTCTTCTTGAATATTTCTTGGGGGTGCATGGGGGCATCCCCAAGCTTGAGCGTTTGACACTCCTGAATCTTTTTATCATCTTCCCTCGCACACTTGAAAACTCCCTTCATACATAACTCGTCATAATCTGATTAGCGAGGTTAGTACCCTTAATAAAATAATTATTCCTTGCTGGAAATAAGGATATTCTTGAAGATCTACTGTTTCTCAAGATTGCCAAAAGGTTTTTGCAAAGAAAAAGCAAGCTCAAGGTTTGCAAAATGAAGGAAAGGCAAAACAGGACAGCATCTGTGAAAAACAGAACATCAGGTAGTAAATGATTATTTTCGGGGTACTTCTGCAACTCTAATAAAAAAACTCAGAACAGACGCACGAAAGACAATTATATAGAGCACGCTGTCGAAACAATTCAGACCAAAAAGATGATCTGGTGATTTTATACGATTTTTTCTATCCAAGGACAGAATCTGTTTCCTGGACAGCACGTCACAACTTTTGAACTTTCTTGCAATCAGAGGCTACACTTGGCACAAAGTTGAAAAGTAAAGATACAATGATGATGCTACTTTAGTAACAACATCAAGACACAACAAAAAGCAAAATAAAATTTTATTCATGTGGGCTGCCTCCCAAAAGCGCTTTCTTTTATGCCTTTAAGCTAAGCATAATGCAAAGAGGAATCAATGACCATCATAATAATCGGAGCTATAAATTGCTTCAAATGGTTCCTAAACAAGTTCACTCTTGTTCCTTCTAGGAAAGGGGTACACACCTTTTGCCTTCCCGCGTAAGCGGATTTGTCCCTTACCTATATCGATGAAGCCTTTTACCGCTCGGAGGAAGTCCCTTCCAAGCACTATATTTCCTTGGTTTGGCTCCATGATGAAGAAATCAATCATTGCAATCCCTTTAAGGAATTTAACTGGCACATCTTTTATTTTTCCCTGGATTTCAGAAATATCTCCATTAGTGTGTTCATGATAAGATGGTAATCTATCCATGTTAAATTTTAAAGAATCATGAACAATTTTTGGCATAGTAGAAACCATAGATCCAATATCACAATAAGCAAGGAAGTCTTGATTAGAGATGCTCATCCTAACAAAAGGCTCCCAATCATTGTCTATTTCCAAAATGTCTTTCTTATTGGGTTTGGGTTTCTCTACCTCATCAAGTCTAGAGCATCCATTCTCTTCTCAATAGTAGCAAGTCTATCTATGATCATAAACAAAGTAACTAGATAGACCATGTATAATTTCAAGAGCTCTAGCTTCATCACACTCTAGGAAATCTCCCTCAGCTATAATATCAAGAGAGTGTTTACACCATTTAAAAAGGCCATGGTAAAAAATTCTAAGCACAATTTCTATAGGTATCCAAGGCATAATTCTCCTATGTGCATCAGAAATTCTGTCCCATGCCTTCTTCATATTTTCTCCATCCCTTTGATGAAAATCTAGGACTTTTGATTCCCTCAAAGCACCAAATCCTAACATGTTTGGCTAAACAGAAAGGACTACTAACAGAAAGGAAAATAATTTTTTTTTGTTATTTTCGATAAAAGATACTAAAGCAAAACTGAAAGGTAAACTAACAAGACTAAAAAGCAAAGGTAAAAGATAGCGTGCAACTCCCCTATCCTGAAGAGTGGAGTCCCCGGCAACGGCGCCAGAAAACTTTGCTTGATGGCTTCTCGCCCCTCGTTGGTTACCCCAAGTGGAAGGTTTGAGATGCAGTGTAGCGGAAGTTTTCCCTTGGCAAAGATACCAAGGATCGATTTCCCTGAGACTCCCAGTTTCAACAAGAAGGTGTCAACTGCTAAAGGTGCCAGATATTAGCAATCAACGTGGACCTGCACACATATACAAATAACTTTGCTCCCAACGAGTACAAAGAGGTTGTCAATCCCTCCGGCCTTGTAGTTTACAAAGGATCAAACGCAAGTGATAAAAGTGATAGGTATTGCTGCAATAGTAAGTAAAAGCGGAAAGTAAATAGCGGATGTGATCAATGATGGTAATATGGACCGGGGTCCCATGATGTTCACTAGTGATGTCTCTCTCCCAAAAGACGATAAAACAGCTATGTGAGGTAAATGAGTTACAGCTGGGCAATTGACAGAATTATGTGCGCAAACCAATGCTAACTATGTTACAAGAAAGGTAGAGGTTCAAAGCATGGGCGATACGCCAAGGCAAGTAGACCGAAATCCATCTGCATCTACTACTAATCATCCACCTTGAGATATCTATCCAGAACATCTCACTGGTATTAAGTTGCGAGACCCACCCATAGTGTAAACTCAAAGCAACAGACAACTGCATTAAAAGAACTTTGCGTAAAGTAAACAATCCTTGCACCCGCAGGCACAAGAACCGTTGTTTTCCCCCTTGTGGCAACATCACATCCCCTAGACTCATGTTTCTGTCACTCAAGCTAGTCATCGAGGGGCATGAACCCACAATCAAGCATAACGTTCCCTCTTGGAGTCACTACCTACTACTTGGCCAAAGCAATAAATAACAATGGAGAATATGCAAGAATTACTTACGAACATAAATATAAAAGAGGTAGATCAAATATATTACTCAAACACAATCTGAACATAATCTCACAATCCATCGGATCCTAGCAAACTCAACATAGCAACAGCATAAGGATTACATATGTGCCTCGATCATGTAGGGCAGCTCACGAGGACTAATTAGTGAAGCACAAGAAGGGGAGGAGAACATCACATAGATACTGGTCATGGACCCATGGTCCAAGGGAGACTACTCACAACTCATCCGGGAGGCGTCCATGGTGTTCGAGAGGCTCCCGGTGGTGATCCTCCCCTCCGGTAGGGTGCCGGGAAGAGTTCTCCTGGTGCTCCCGATCTTGGAAGCGCGGCGGCGGCGGAACAGAGATGAGATCGCGAAAAAGGGTTCCCCTCTCGAGGGTTTCGGGACACGATATAAATATATGCCAAAGGGGGGCATCAACGGAGGCCTGGGGGGCCCAGGCGCCCCCCGGCGCGGCCAGGGGGGCCGCGCCACCAGGGCGCCTGGAGCCCTGGTGGCCCCCCTCCTGCTGTATTTTGGCAGCCGGGAAGCTTCTAGAACGCTGATTTTTTATATAATTTTTCCGGGATTTTTCTGGCAGTTCTCGTAATGGGAAAACCTGAAATACAAAAACAGCAGAAAACAGAAACTGGCACTGGGGTGCACTGAGTTAATAGGTTAGTCCAAATATGATCAAAAGTGTATGGAAGTGTATAAATATCATAGCAATATCACCCAAAAGAGGCATGGAGCAAGCAGAAATTATAGATACGTTTTGGACGTATCATCATCCCATTTCCATTGCGAAACTGGTAGTGGTTGGAGAAGTACGGCTGGCTTCTGATGTTCCGCCTTCACCTTGTTGCATATGTCACAACAGGCCAGAAATAGGTAATGTCTTTCTTCTTTCCATCCCACCAGAATATTTGCCGAAGGTCTTCATACATTTTTGTACCTCTAGGGTGCATAGAGTATGAGGATTCGTGTGCTTCTGACAGAATTTTCTCTTTCAAGTCCGATTGATTGGGTACACAAATCCTTCCACGGAATTGGAGAGTACCAAAGTGATCCTTTGAGAAATCAGAGGTATGTCCTGCTACCATATTCTTGGCATGCCTTTGCAGGACAGGGTCGTCTGGCTGGGCCTTGCGGATTTCTTCCTCAAGTGTGGGGGTAATTTCCAAAATATTAGTGAGACCAGCATCAACTATGATTAGATTGAGTTGAGCAATCTCCTCTTGAAGTTTAGGGGGCAATGATTTCAATATGACATTTAGGCTGACCGGCTTTCGACTGACTGCGTCAGCCACCACATTGGCATTACCCGGGTGGTAATTTATTCCGAGATCATAATCCTTAACCAACTCAAGGCATCTTCGCTGACGGAGATTTAAATCTGGCTGAGTAAATATATATTTGAGACTTTTGTGATCGGTAAAAATTTGGCACCTCTTCCCGATGAGGTAGTGCCTCCATATTTTTAGAGCATGAACCACTGTGGCCAATTCCAGATCATGAGTAGGATAATTTCCCTCGTGCGGTCGCAGATGTCGTGATGCATAGGCTACTACCTTGCCGTCTTGCATAAGTACGCAACCAAGTCCTTGTCTGGAGGCGTCACAGTACACATCAAAACTGCGGTAGATGTCTGGAAGAGTTAATACGGGTGCGGTCGTCAGCCGTATTTTTAGCTCACTGAAACTTTTCTTACAGTCTTCGGTCCATTCAAACTTCTTATTCTTTTTGAGCAGCTCTATCATGGGTTTAGCAATCTTGGAGAACCCTTCAATGAAACGGCGGTAATATCCAGCCAGTCCAAGAAAACTCCGGATATGTGATACTATTGTTGGTGGCAATCAATGGACCACATCCTTTACTTTGCTTGGGTCTACAGCTATACCCTCGGTGGATAGCACATGTCCAAGAAATCCAACTTGTTTGAGCCAGAACTCACACTTACTGAATTTGGCGTAAAGCTAATGGTCGCAGAGTCGTTGTAGCACTGCTTGGAGGTGTTCTCTGTGATCTCCTTCGCTTTTTGAGTATATAAGTATGTCATCGATAAAGACTACCACGAACTTATCGAGGAAGTCCATGAATACTTTGTTCATCATATGCCCGAAGAACGCAGGGGCATTGGTGAGACTAAAGGACATAACTGTATATTCATAAAGACCATATCGAGTGGTGAATGCGGTCTTAGGAATATCTTCCTTTTTAATCTTGAGCTGATGGTATCCTATCCGTAAATCGATCTTGGAGAATACCTTGGCCCCACTGAGCTGATCAAACAAGTCATCAATTCTTGGCAGCGGATATTTATTTTTGATGGTGACATCATTCAGCTGACGGTAATCCACACACATGCGGAGGCTGCCATCCTTCTTGCTTACGAAGAGAGCAGGTGATCCCCATGGTGAAGAACTGGGATGGATATATCCTTTCTGGAGCATTTCATCGAGCTATTTCTTTAGTTCCACTAATTCTGATGAGTGCATCCGTTAATACTTCTTGTATAATAGTGCGGTTCCGGGTACAAAATCTATTGCAAACTCAAGCTCTCGATCTGGCGGCATGCCTGGCAGTTCTTCTGGAAATACATCAGGAAATTCACTGACCACGGGAATTAATTCCAGTTCAGCCATGCCGGTGAAGATCATTCCTTTCTTAGGCATGCTTCTGTGAGAATAGAATTTGGTAGTCTGCCCCTTCTCACTGGTCAGAGTGACTTCTCGGGTTGCGCAATTTATGCATACTTGGTATTGGGTCAACCAATTCATGCGCAAAATAAGATCCAGCTGTACCATCTCGATGAGTATCAAGGAAGTTGGAAAGCTTATTCCATTCATATTGATTTACAAATCACGGCAGACCAGATTATTCTTGATTAAAGATCCCGGGGTTTGTACCAGCATATTTTTGCCCAAAAGTGAACAAGGAAATATGTTTTGGGCAACAAAACTCCGAGAAATAAAAGAGTGGGAAGCCCCAAAGTCAAATAAAATTATGGCAGGTATGCTATTAACATGAAACATACCAATGACTACTTCGGGGTTTTCTTGGGCTTCATCCACGGAAAGGTGATGAACGTGCCCAGCGATGTTTTGCTGGTTCGGGTATGACCCCATAAAGTTGACTCGTGGCCTGAATAGGGCGTTCGCCTTGCTGTTCTTGGGGCACTATCTGGCATAATGTCCGTTTTGCCCACAACTGAAACAAGAATTGTTGCGATGATGCTCCTCGTGCACTGGGTTGGTCACGGCATTCTTTACTTGGGTAGTGGTCTTGTTAACATTCTGTTGCCAATTGGGCTTGTATTCTACCTGAGTCTGCTGCCAGGTTCGAGCCTTCTGCACTGGTTTCCCTTCTTTCCTTGGTTCAAACTTGCGCTTGTGCTCGTTATTAGCAGGCCTTTTGTCCAGCACGAGCTTGTGCTCCCTTTCCGCAATGAAAGCTTTGTTCACCAAAGTTTGGAAGTCTGGAAAATCGAGTATGCCGAGGGTGCACCGGAGTTGCAAGTTTAATCCTCCAAGAAATCTGTCAATCTTTCTTTCTTCAGTGGCCACGTCATAAAGGGAGTAACGGGCCAGATGATTGAATTTTTGCAATTATTCACCCACAGCTAAATTTCCTTGGGTGAGTGCAAGAAATTCACGCTGCTTGGTCTTCATAATTCCAGTAGGGATATAATATTTTCGGAACTGATCCATGAATTTTAACCAGGGGAGTTCTTCATCGGCAGGCCACATGGCTTTTGCATTTTCCCACCATATGGAAGCAGCGCCTTCAAGATAATGAGTTGCATATGGAACTTTATCCTCTTCTATTGTATGGTAAATCTAAAGCTTCCTTTCAATGGTCCGTAACCAATCATGGGCATCCGAAGGGTCGATGACCTGACTAAAAGTGGGAGGCTGGGTTCTCTGAAAATCTGAAAGCTTGGAGTGATGACCGTTCTGATTTCCATTATGTCCAACCTTAGCATAAACACTTTTTAATATCTCAAGAAAATCATTACTTCTCCTTTCCTCAAACATACGCAGAATCTGCTCGGTGGTAGGCGGATTTGGCGGTGGAGGCGGCGGTGGTATGTACGGCTCGGGAGAGTGTCCTGCTTGTCGGGTGGAACGATGAGCAGGAACATCCTCGTGACCGCAGCTACTGTCGCCTCCCCGCGTCATCCTATTATGGATTTGTCCCAAGACAACGCAACCGAGATGAGAAACATTCAAAAGGAAATTGTGGAAAAGCCAGCGACAAATCCCGAGAGAAAACAAAAATTACAAAGAAAAGACAGCGAATAGAAGAAATACAGAACCAACATAATTACACATAGACTCATACATGAAGGTAATTAACATGCCTGGTTCCACTACGCTCATACAGGAAATGAAACACCATGACTCGTACAACTACATCCATACATCATCCTGACAACTGCGAATACTCAGAAGCTCTACTGCTCTGCTGGTGCTGCGCGGTCCTGTCCTGAGGCAGACTCGGATCCTGAACTGATGATGTTAGCTGAAACCTCTGGGTTAAAGGTAACACGACGGCGCTGCCTTGGAGGCTCTCCTTCCGGGTCAGGAGTAGGGTGAATCATAGGAGCTACAGCAGTAGTGAGAAGAGAAACCCACTCAGCAGAAGCACTGAGAGGATTTATGGTCGGGGCGCCCGAGCTACTCGGAGGAGTAACCGGTGAAATAGGGGAACCAGAACTGGCTGGAATGTAAGGGGTAAATCCCATGGATGCATGAGTAGTGACAGACCTAGTAGTGGCTAAAGCAATACGAGTGCGAGTCAGCTCTCGAGCCAGCTCGTGGATGAGGAGATAGCTAGCGGTAATATAACGGGAAAGGTGGCTAGCAACACTATCAGACTCCGGATCAATAGTAGGGAAACGAACACGACAGTTGTCATGCATAGAAGGATAGTATTGGAAACTTGGGTGATTCTGCATTCGGACCTCACTGTAACGGAGCTCGACAAGGATCTCGAATGCAACAAATTGGACAGCTTGTGAAGCGGTAGAAGTGTAACCGCTCCGAGAGGTACAAGTGTAAGTGCTGGAGTCGGAATTGGTGCCCAGAGTCACCACTGCCTGATACTCATACATTGAGCCTGCTAGACGCTCCCGGTACACATGATAGACTGGGTCATCTCCGAGAGGATACAGCCGACGCCACATGTTACGAAGGAGGTGAAGTGACGTGTACGGCATCAGCTGCAACTGGCACGGATACGGCACCAGAGCCATCTACACTCACAACCATTAGTATGTTAGCATAAAAAATACAGCAAGTATATACAAAGCAATAACCAGCTACACATGCTACCGGCACTCAACTTAAACTCGCATCTAGCGTTTAGTTAACACGTCATAGTCTAGCATGGCCTACAGTCAGTGCGGCTCTGATACCAAGCGTTGTGGCACCCCGACTCAGAGCGACCGGTTTACCCTGCATTGCCAGCCCAGAGACCTTGTTTTCTGGCAACACACAACATCTTGGTACAGAAAACAACGGCTTTATTGATACTAGCGGATCAAAGTTTTACATTACAACAGGTAGCGAGGCCAAGTGGCACACACGGTGCAGCTGAACAATATGTACATTATTTAGTGAACATAAAAGGCCTCAGTCATAACATCTACGCGGCAGCGGAACAACTTCGTAGCGGAACTCCATAGCACGGGGACACCGATGTGGACACGATCTAGACTCGAACGACACTCCTTTCCAGCGAGACTTTCCCGAAATCTGGCATGACACGCCAGGTCAGTACATTGAATGTACTTGCAAGCTTACAGCGAACATAAACATAATGAAAAACTATATCATGATAATTATTCAATTTTTAAAATGCAACAACAAACATATTTATGAATATAACCAACATGCTGTGCTCATGCCTTTGTGAAAATAGTCCCTCGGACTGACTGACCAGCGGTGATCCTTCTTAACATACCAACTTGACTATCTCAAAATGACATATCTCGTGATCTTTCCGGCGATCACAACCCTGACCAACACTTGGTCTCAAACATGTTGGTGGTTTTTCCACCATATCTGATAGTGCAAAGTTCATAACTTAGTGAGCAAAATTTTATGAAATTTTGACCCATGGTGTGACCTACTTTCGAGCGTGTCCGTGACCGTGGACTCGGCTATCGATAGATTAATTACACTCTGTAGGGGTAGTGCACTGTACCCACACCATGGAACCCATGGCCTCGCTCTCCCGTTCGGGTGGACCAACGGTGTTCCGGCGAAACCCCTCCATTGCCATGACACTCTCGCGGCCACTCCGACTCGTTTCCCATCGGAATAGTCCTGGGTGGCCCCGTGCCTACCAAAGTCACAACGACCACCATCCAGGCCAAACATAAACTGTCCCAAACGGGGACTCGGTACCGTAATCTCAACAACGGGCACACAAGGTTATGTCTGCTTACCGGGCCAGGGTATCGCACACCCATAACTTTCCCTAGTTGGAGGTATCGACCAGAGGCATGACAATGGACCGAATAAAGGCCTTCCCATAAAGGGAAATGTGGTTGCACTCGAAAAAACTCGATTCAGTGGCACCATGACCCGGTCAACGATATATTCAAGTTGAGTTATTAGCAGGTTCAACTTAAAAAAATAACCGGTGTCATAAAATGCCATGCAAATGCAACACACAATTTGTATTATCATAAAGAATTGGGTCAGCTCTACCACACCAAGCATAAGCATCAACAACTTCTATTACTCCTCTGGTTAGGATTTAATTTCAATTAAAACAGAATAAATTCTAGCAAAAATTTACCATAGCTCTTATTCAAGAAAATAACTTCAAATAATTTTTATATCCATAACCATATTAGTTCTTCATAACCCAAACTTTCTTCTAGTCACATTAACCACTTAATCAACTTCCAACTTTCTGTAAACTAAATATAACAACTAAATCCAGCAACCAACAGAATAAAAATAATAAAAGTGATTTATATGCGTGGATTAAATCATTTATTCAAGTTGGAAAAATCACAAATATTGAAATGGCACTATGAAAATGTTATTGTGGCTTGCCTTAGTGCATATGAGGTTCACAAACCTCCTGGTGATCCTCAAGACAAGCTTCACCTTCTGAAAAGATTTAAAAGCACAAAAAGAAAATATCAAGAACCATTCTGAAAATCACCAAAAAATGTACACATCACAGAAAAATCTCATTTTTGGTGTGCTGCAAGATTTCTTTACAAAGAACAGAATGCAAAAAGAATCAATTCATTTGGACTTATGATTAAAAAGTCATTGTTGTTTGAATTTCTCTGGAATATATATATATTTATATATATACATATATATATATATATTTGAATTTAAATAAACAAACTGAAGGGGGGAGGTGACGTCGAAGGCGTAAACCCTCAGGGCGCCACCACTCGTACCGCTTCGCGCGAGTACAGAGGGGCTGACTAGCAGGCCCCGCTAGTCAGGTGAGGGGAAGAGGGAGAAAGGAACAGAGATGACCGTGGCTTCACCGGAGCGCACGCCAGCGACGAGAGCTCCTTGGCCAAACCAGAGGGATAGATCTACAGAGGGGATTGAGGCGCACTTAACCGTACCCTTAGCGTAGCTAGGGGTGGTCAGATGGCGTCGGAATCAACCTCAAGCGGAGGCAGAGCGGGATGGTCGCCGGATATGAAGATGACGACGAGCAGCGGCGACTCCAGAGTCTCCAACTAGGTGGAACAACACCACCAGAGATTGGCGGAGGCTCTGGACGGGTCGCCCTGGCCTGTTAGGGGCTGGAGCTACCGCGATGACCCGGCCGGGGTACGGGTTGCTACGCAGTTGTGGAGTGTGTGGGAGTGGAGTGTGGTGCTCGAGAAGGCTGGGAGGGTTCCATTTATAGGCGAGCCGAGAGGGGGGATCGGGGCTCCGCCGGCGACACCTGGACACTGCGCCCGGCGACGAATGGCGTCAGTGAGAGGGGGAGAAGGCGACGTGGTTCACGCGAGGGCTGTGGACGAACGGAGACGAGCACAAGATCACGGGGAAGGCGACGAGCATGGTGCGCACCGCACTGTTGCCTTGGCCGGATCGCGCTCATGCTCGCTGCGGCGAGCTCTGGCGTCGGCGAGTGCCAGGAGGAGCTGAAGGAGTCGAGACGAGGATGGTGGCGGGGTTTGGCAAGCTCTGACAGGCAGGGAAGCGAGCACGCGCGAAACAGAGCGCTCGGCGGCACTAAGAGCGCGTCGACTAGGAGGCTGGCATGGTGCACACGCGTGGTCACCGCGTGAACTCTGCCCCAGACCGACTTGCGTCCAAAGATCATGTCTGGCATGTTGTTCGTGGTAGATTTGAGTGTTACCATGGTTTGGTTTGGACCCAGACGCAGTAGAAGAGATTTCACAAGCCTGGTAAGATTCTGGACAGTAACTTTGAGGGTTTACTGAGGTCAAATGGCTGGGAGTTGGGAGCTGAGCTTTGGAGGCTAGCCATAAGTTACTAAGGTGAAGATGCACAAGAAATTTTAGCTACTATGGAGCAATTAAAATGGTAGTTGCTATAGAAACTACCATTTCTGTCCAGAACAGAAAATATTTTCTGTAGCAAAAATATTCCAGAAAATAGTGTAATATTTTTGCTCAGAAAGGTGTCCTAGGGTTCAAAGAATATCTGTGAATTTTCTCAGATTTTTGTGGGCAAGAAAAGTTGGGGTTACTTTGGAGCACAATGAGCTAACTAGGGTTTTTGAGAGGGAAAATAAATATTTTTCAATAAAGAAAAATATTCCAATTATTAGTTTAGGGTGCACCAGAGAGGAATAGATGATTTGAGATGGAGATGAGGCACTTGGGTGAAAGCCAAGGGTACCCAAGTGTTTAAGTCCATATGAAAAGATTCAAAAATCCATGTTTCAAACTAAATCCAAATGAAAACTCAGGCAAATAAAAGAGGGCAAAAATCAGGCTGTCACAACCTCGTTTGCGACCTACTCGACCCTAGTGTCACTGATAAAATTAAGTAATAATACATTTAAAATAGAGCGAGTGTCCTCTCTATCATTTCATTTTCAATGTAGATAAAGAAAGTGCGTCTCTTTGTTAATGCATGTTTCATCAACTAGTCCCATTGCTAATGTTTAAGCGTTTCTGCAAACTGGGGTGCTTAAGTTTAGTTGATGTGAACAAAAATAGAGATTTGAATGCCTCAAGGCCCCTCCTTGTACTACCGCTGTACACTGATGTTCATCACTGGCAGAACGTGTATCGGGGAGACCTGGGTCAATTTCCAGTATGATGTAATATTTTCTTTTGTTTATTACTATATGTTTCATCAACTAGTGCCACTATAATCTAATCACACCTTTTCATTATCTGTGCAAACAGGGTTATTCAACTGCATTTTGGTGGAACTGCACAAATGTATGGATGGAACCGACATATATGCAGAGTGCGAGGTGCCAAGTAAAAATTACCGACACCAACCCTGCTCCATTTAAGCATTGTCATCCACCACCATCAATGGGATGTGTGGCGCTCACTATGGAGTATCGATCCCAGATGGAGCATCCACCAGAGATTGAAGGATCGAGCATCTACATGGTGCCGTTTGTGAGGGTGTCATGCCAGAGCGAGCCGGTGGAGTCTTCGTCGACCGAACACAGCTGCAAGAGGAGAAAAGCAGTTGGCCCGACGACGCTTCCCCTCCATCCTCTCCCTCACCATTCACATCGTCTCATGGGGCGGCTGTCTGCCGCCAAGGAATATGAGGGATCACCCCCAGACCAATAGTCGGGCAGGTTGTGAATTGTCGGGAGGAGCTTAGGGTTGTTAGTATTTGCAGGTTGTGAATTGTGTTTTGTGTTGTGTATTTTGAGAGTACTTTCAGATATGAATGTCTTTTGAATTTCAGATTTGTAGTATTGAGCATATGAAGTATATTATGAATTCTAGAGATCTATTTTCAGCACTTAAAAAATATAGTTTCATAGGAGTATAAAAGTGCAGACAATGTGATTCTCAGAGAAGAAACTGCAAGTTTCAGTTTCAGATAAGAAACTCCAAGTTCAGTTTTAGATAAGAAATTGCAACTTTCAGAGGCAGAGCATTTATATTAACATAGCCTTTTCTAACAGTGTTAACATGATGCTGGAAGTTTTATTCATGGTCGAAACTGGAACTACCGGCCAGTTAACATCATGTTGATCAACATTCATGCATAGCACATCTTCATATGATGCACAGTCAAAAATATATGTTATTTTCAAAATGCCCACACAATGTCGAGTGTGCGAAAAATAGAGAAAGCGAGGGACGAAGTTTTGGCAACTGTAGAACGTGGTGTGCGTAGATGACAATTGGGACCCACATGTCAACAAAGGCAGAGGCAAAATTTTTGGAGATATTTTCTCTGCACTTAAAAAAATGTAGTTTCATAGGAGTATAAAAGTGCAGACAATGTGATTCTCAGAGAAGAAACTGCAAGTTTCAGTTTCAGTCTTTCAGATAAGAAGCTCCTAGGTTTCAGATAAGAAACTGCAACTTTCAGAGGCAGAGCATTTATATTAACACGTCCTTTTCAGACAGTGTGAACATCATGCTGGAAGTTTTATTCTTGGTCGAAACTGGAACTACCAGCCAGTTAACATCATGCTGATCAACATTCATGCATAGCACATCTTCATATGATGCACAGTCAAAAATATATGCTATTTTCAAAATGCCCACACAATGTCGAGTGTGCGAAAAACAGAGAAAACGAGGGACGAAGTTTTTGCAAGTGTAGGACGTGGTGTGCGTAGATGACAATTGGGATCCACATGTCAATAAAGGGAGACGCAAAATTTTTGGAGATATTTTCTCTGCACAGGTGGAATCGAACCAGGGCGGTACAGCTGTCGGGTAGTGTCACTCGGCCACTGGGCTAGTTCAGTTATTTCGTTACTAATAAGGCACTTCCTCAGGTGGTCGGATCTCCTCCTGCGCCTTTGTGCGCTCGCCGCGATGCCACTGTCTGCCGTTGTGAACATGTTGAACAAACAAGAGGAATCTGTAGAGGACTTTACGTGGAGAGGCGGATAGTCCGGACCCACCAGGTCTATGGCTGTACGCAGGCAAGTGCTTCATCGAAAAAAATACTTCCTCCTAATTCTATACTGACGTTGGGGCCCACGAGTTTGTCAACATAGTTACATTTTTTAGGTGCTTCAACGTAGTTACTATAGGAGATAAATTCACAACGAAGTCGGGGAGCTGGCAGGTACCATTTATTATCACTAGGGCAGCAAGTATCAGCTGGGTTTTGGGCTGCCTCATCTAGGCTTTTTTTTTAACATCCTTAGCCCACGACCTCGGATGGGAGGTCCATAGGCCTGTTTGTATTTTCTTGAGGGCCGTCATGTATCGACCGGCCTATGGACCTCCCATCCGAGGTTTTATTTTTCTTAAAACCTCGGCAACCCAATTTATGTCTTTTTTTGAAGAAAACGCAGAGGTATGTTCTATTTTTCTATATAAGAATAGGAACGCCTGGTCCAACTTATGTTTCCCTTCTAACTATATTATATATTTAAATTATTTTGTGTGTTATTATATATTATTGTTATTGTCATCATATATTGAACAGATACTTACATATGTAAGAAAACAATATCCCACATCTTGTTAACTTATAAAAGTAATTTCTTAACAATAAAATCCTGGATTTTTTTGGCAACGAAAATCCTGGTGATTGTGTACAAAAGCTTGGTAAGATTTAAGGACCAATGTAATAATAAATCACTTATTATTTAAATATATATATATATATATATATATATATATATATATATATATATATATATATATATATATATATATATAGGGGTGGGTCTATTCTCATAACACCCCTTAAGACCTTATTCTCCTAACAAAAAGCTTATTCTCCTAACAACCCTCCTCGTCCACTCCACGCCTCCTAGCGCCCGACGCCCGCATCCTCCCCAACCCCTCCCCGCCTCCTAGCGCGGGAGCGCCCAGGCGGCCGGCGGCCAGCGTCCTCCCCAACCCCTCCCCCGCCTTCTAGCGCGGGAGCGCACGGCGGCCGGCGGCCAGCGTCCTCCCCCACCCCTCCCCCGCCTCCTAGCGCGGGGGCGCACGACGGCCGGCGGTCGGCGTCCTCCCCCACCCCTCCCCCCGCCTCCTATCGCGGGGGCGCATGGCGGCCGGCGGCCGGCATCCTGCACCACCCATCCCCCGCCTCGTAGCGGGAGCAGAGCGCGCGCCAAAGCGGCCGGCGATGCAGTCCGTCGGGGACGAAATTTCCGCGGCGGCGTTTAGGAAGCGACGCCGCACCTCACCTTCGTCCCAACAACACCTGGAGGATCCGCCCCTGAAGCATCCAACCTCAGCCATGCATGACAGGGGGAAGCGAACTGCAAGGTTGACTACTACATCGCATTCGTCGTTGATGCGAACTGCAATGGTGCACGTCCAGCCTTCTCCCACAACAATGGCAAAGGTGGAAAAAGCGCATGAGTTCCTGCAGCGGAGGTGGACTGCACGACAACAGCAGCAAGAGCTGCATCTGCAGAAAGAGGGAACTGCATATAAGGTAAGAAAATCAACATACCAAGCCCCCACATCCAGTTTGCAGTGCCGTTTTTATACCCATGCAGTCCCCCATCTTCCGTCAACTGCAGTCACATGTGTCTCCAAAGTAGAAAAACAGAAAAGGATAGTTCGAAAAATAAAAAACCCTGTATGGATCAAAATTGCAGTCCACATTGACTTAAATATGTAGAGCGCTGTTCCTAGAGCTGAAGTGCATTGTTTCTTCACGTTAACTAACAGTGCCCCTGCTGTAGAATGACAAATTGAGGTGCAATTTCTTACCGTTTCAAGAATATAATGATATATAGTACGAAAGATGCAGTTCATTTCATTGTTGACGTGCATAAAAAAAGCTTTGGCTTAATAACCTGCAGGAATTTACTATACCTCAAATACAAAAGATGCCTCGAATCATTTACAACCCCGAGGCCCTGAACTGCATTGGAAGAGAAGAGTGGGAGATGCCTGGATGGATAACACCTGAATTACCTAGGGGTTTCTTTAACACAACAAACAGAACTGCCTACTCCGTGGAGGAAGATGTAGAGGATAAAGATGAAAACAGTGAACCAAACATCATTCGAGATGGAGAAGGCAGTGAAACAAAAGAACCGCAGGATGACGAGGAGGACGACGACGATCTGGTCTTCATGGGGGAACACGCGCAGAAAAATGATGAGGAGGAGGATGATGACGAAGAGCAAATCATAACAGTTATGCAGCCAAGGTACACGCGTGTCTTTGAAACATTTGGTCAGCAGATCAGAACGGATGATATAGCACCTCCAGAAGCCGATGTTGAAACCCAGCAAGTTCGGCAGGTCCATGTGCAAACGATTCGTCGACAAAGGGACAGTGGAATTCCACCAAGGCCGCCTACTGCCTAACAAAAGAATTGGAAACAGAATCAAGGAGGGCCGCAAGCAACCAAAAAAGTAAAGTTCTCCACACTCCTGCCTCCTCGCGATCCTCAATTACACAGGTCTGTTGTCACCCCTCCATGCCCAATAAACATCGGTGAGCTGCAAACACCATTAGAAGAAAAACAGTACACGCATGTAAGCATCCTTGCCTGACTACTGCAGTTCAGTTATTACGCATAGTTTCATCTTGTGCATTCTCATTAACAAAAAAAGAAACATTCCATGTTGTATGTGTGCAGGATGAGAACATGCTCCAAGAACTTGTGCCTGTGAAAGGTATGCAGTTCACATCAGAAGATGCGGCGCGATAATTCTACAACACGTATGCGAGGCATGCAGGCTTCGGCACACGCAAAAACGGCGGATACAGAACAAACAGATACATCGTGTGCTCAAAGGAAGGCAGAAGCAAACAAACTGTCACTGATTATGACAGAAAGCGAGAAAAAACATCAAAGAGGACTGGCTGCAAGGCGGGGATGAGATTGAAAAAAATAAAGGATGTGTTTGTGATAGCAGAGATTGAGCTCAATCACAACCACAGGATGATTGACAGCCCGGCTATGCTTCTGCACATGCACTCGCATATGACGGATGACCCGTTGCTCGATAAACTAGTGAAGGACATGCAGAGCGACAACCTCACGCACACGCAAATGATGTCAACCCTGTCTAGGATGTCAGGAGGACTGCACTTTATGGGGCGCACCAGCCGTGACTGGGTGAACAGGTACGTTTACTAAAACAAAAAAACGATATATCACCTATTTCATGCAGTCCGCTTTGTGCATTTTCTGTATCTCCCTAATGCTGCAAGTATATTATTATTTCGAACTGCAGGAAGCACCAATTCGCGAGGGAGGAAACAGAGGACGATGTGCAGAAACTCCTGGTTTTCTTTGAAAAGATGCAGCAAATAAACCCGGAGTTCTTCTATGATTACGACAAAGATGTCGATAACCGTGTGCGCAACATATTCTGGGCGAACGCCAGCTGCAGGGGATCGTACGAAGATTTTGGAGATTGTGTCACATTTGACACGACCTACAAGACCAACAAGTTCCACATGCCTCTGGGCGTCTTCGTTGGAGTCAACCACCACCTCCAAAGTACAATATTCGATGTGGCTCTCATCAGAGACGAAACAATACCGACTTTCGAGTGGGTGTTCCGGACGTTCTTGCGTTGCATGAACAACAAGCGGCCAATCTGCATACTCACAGGTATGCTGAAAAAAAGAGTGAACTTAAATAACAATGCAGTTCACTGTCAAGTTTTGTAGTCCATTTCTTACATCCAATGCAAAAAAAGAAAAAAAAAACAGGAAAAAGGATATGCAGTTCTCTCAATAACTCGATGCTTGTTTTTTTTTCAAAAACATGCAGATCAATGCCCCTCCATGGATGCCGCGATAAAAAGTATGCTCGTAGGCACGCTGCACAAGTTATGCCGTTGGCATATACTAAAAAAATACAAGGATCACCTGTCCTTGCTGTACAAAGCCTATGAGAAATTCAAGGATGAGCTGACCTCCGTTCTCAACCACCCGCTGATGCCATCAGAGTTTGAACGCGCTTGGCATGAGCTCATGGAAAAGTACAACCTGCAAAATGATGAGATTATGAAGGCGCTGTGGACAGACAGAAAAGAATGGATATCGGCTTACTACAAGGAGGTGTTCTGTGCACGGATGACGTCGACACAGAGAAGTGAAAGCATGAATCGGATCTTGAAGAGGAATTTTGTCAAGGAAAGACACGACCTGCACAACTTTGCGTCCCAGGTGGACAGGTGCATCCAGACAAGGAAGGGCGTCGAGCACGCGGAGACCATAGCTAACGAGGTATATAAACAGAGCAAATTTTTTAGAGATGGATGAGCAATTAATAAAAACAATACTCGCTTTCTTGATTTTTGCTGCGAAAAAGACAACTACTTAACTGGTTTTCTTTGTTTCACAGACGGAAATAAAGACTACTACTCAGTTTGGATTCGAGGTTCAGCTCTCCACGTTTTACACCAGGGCGGTCTTTGCTGACTTCAAGCAAACGCACTACCGCAGCACTGCCTTCAGATCAGAGCAGTCCACTGACAACCCAACGAAATATTTGGTGCGCCACTACAACCGGTCTGATGATTTTTATTGGGCAAGACACGAGTTCCAGGCGGTTGCTGATGTGACGAACGGTATCTACGAATGCGAATGCAAGCTGTGGACACACACAGGTAAGTGAGACAGGAAAACAAAAAAATAAGCACACGTAAAACAAAATGAAGTTCACTTATTGCTCGTAGCAAAAAAAAAAGAGATTAAAAACAAAAAAAATATATAGTGAGGTTCACTATAGCAGCAGACCCAGGACCTATTTATAATGCAGTTCGCAAAACCAAAAAAATTAAAAAATGTTGCCTATTTATGTGAAGTTTTCTGGCACGAGTAACCCAATTTTTTTCTTTTGCTGCAGGCATGTTCTGCGTGCACATCATTTGCATGTTGGATCAGCTGCAGGTGGACAAGATACCTGAACAGTACATATTGAAGAGATACACACGGAACGCACGCCAAAATCCAACTTTTGACCGCAGAGACTATGAGCAAACTGCTCCGGATGGGAGTTCGATGTTCTGCCGTAGGAGACTACTTGCAGAAACTGCAATGGACCTGGCGAACAGAGGTGTCAAATCGGATAGAGGGTACAACAGAGCTTTAGCTGGGATGAGAAAACTCATACAAGAAGTGAACGTAATAAATGAAGAAGAAGAGGCAGAGAAGATAATGGATGCGCGGGGTGAAGAACAAGGAAAGGAGCACGAACATGCTGCTGATGGTGCAGTTCATAATATGGATGACACAATTCTTCCCCCGCCTGTTTCAAACACAAAAGGGAGAAAGAAAGAGAGCAAATCAGCCAATAAAAAAGCTGCAGCAAATGAAAAAAGCCCTAGAAAAAATAGCAGGCCTGAGCCAGAACTGGACAGCGAAGGAAGACCACTGGGGGTAAGGATGTGTAAATCATGCAATAAGATTGCGGGACACAACTCAAGAACATGTGAGGAGAGGCTGAAACAAATCCAGGCTGAAAATGCCACCACAAATCACCAAGCTGACCAACAAGATGATAAGCCAAAGAGAAGACTATGTAGCGTCTGCAACAAGAGAGAGAAGCATAACGCGAGAACTTGTCCAAATAGAACAGAGGAAAAAGATGAAGAAGATGACGAAGAAGAAGATGCTGACAGAGAAGAGAGTGAGGAAGCGAGCGAAGCTGATGAAACCGAGGAGGAAGATGAGGAAGAAGAAGAAGAAGATGAGGAAGAAGATGAAGCAGAAGAAGAAATCAAAGAACCATCATAAAAAACGAGGGGGAGAGACAGAACGCAGAATCCAGCGCGTAGGCAAGCATCGCGGTCGCACGGTCCCATTACGAGGGGTAATGCGAACAACAAGAGCAAGACAGAAACAGCAACAACCGTTGAAACAAATGCAGTGCACAATCTGCGAAGAAGCACCAGGAAAAGGACGTAGATCAAACACATATGCAGTTTTGCATTTTAAAAAACATATTAACTTCATCATTTATATATATCGTATCGTATATAATATATATAGCTTGTGTTCAGTGGACTGCAAAAAAAAAATTTCAACATGTAATACTCAAGTTCAAAAATGAATAGATACAACATATGCCATACATGCTTTGTGACCAAATGTGCTGCGGTGGGGGGGGAGGGATGCTTCATAAAATGCAGTTCTCTTCTATATGAAAAAAGAAAATAAGATGAGAATGCCACTCTCAGAATGCGGTTCTCTTCTGTATGAAAAACCTGACATCGGAATGTCATTTTGAGAATGCAGTTCTCTTGGTCTTATAGAATCTGACATGAACGTGAATCAATACAGAAAAGCAGTTAGAAAAGAAAAAATGTGGAGTCAGACTAGGATTCACATACACTGCAGTGCGTGCGTGATGCATTTAAAGCTTGCAGTGCAGTAACCTTCGAGTACACAGTGCAATGCGCTTAGTGCAAACAAATGTAAACAAAAACGATTCCGCTTCTGAAGCGATGCAGTTCGCTTACGGGAAACGATTCCGCTTCTGAAGTGATGCAGTTCGCTTACGGCGGACGATTCGGTTCGCCTGCCCTAAAATAAATGCGCCTACTATCACCCGAAGTGCCGCGCCCCCCCTCCTCTATCCCGACGGTTGCACGCCGCACGAACGCCACGATCATCACGAACCCACGATCGCCAACACGGTTGGGAGAAGAGATCGTGTCCTCGGCAGAAGTTGCTGCCGCTCACATTTAAATCTCGCGCTTCATCCACCAGGCTGTCCGCACAAAACACACGACGCTGCGCCTTCCTCCTCCTCTACCTCCTCTTTGCAGCAATGGGGTTCAGCAGGACCTACGACGCCGTGCATGCGCACGGGAACACGAAGCCGAAGGTGATCTACACCACCGACGTCGCCGCCATGGCGACGTACGTCGAAGAGTTCAAGACACTTCTCCAGCGGCGCCGCCAGAAGATCGTCGGCATCGACGTGGAGTACACACCCGACCACAGCAAAGCGGCCCTGGTTCAACTATCCATCGGAAAGTACGACCCAGTGCTTCTTTTCCAGGTATGTGGTACATTGGGCAAGAGATGCATCCCCATCGACAGGTTCCTCGGCGACCCAAGGTAAGCAATTCTCTCTGCCGAGTATGCGTTGCAGTTCTATATGCCCGTGTATGCAGTTCCGAAAGGTATAACTTGCGGTTCACTTTCCTTAGGTTCGAGTTCGCTGGCTTCGCCATCGAGCAGGACAAGCAGAAGCTCGCAGCCTGCGACCTCCACATCCCCAACTTCGTCGACATCCAGACGAACTGGAGGGTGTCTGATGGAACGAAGCCACTGGACTCGTTGGGCGATGTAGCTGCTGCCATCATCGACGACGAGTACGCAGACATGAAGATGAAGATGACAGACCACGACCACAGCCTGTGGACTTCCATTCTCAGCACCAAGCATGTCGAGTATGCTGCCAAGGACGCCTACGCTGCGTTCGAGATATGGAACCGAATCAGCACCATGAAGAAAGGCCTCGCGCGCGCTAAAACAGAGAAGACAAGGAAGCGCCCGAGGTCATCCAGGAGGGGGTGGGGCAAGGGGGCATCAACTTCCACCTCCAACTCCAACGGGTGGAACTAGTGAAGCAGGACAGATGCTGAAACCCAAGGATTCCTGTTGCAAGTGCTCGATTTAGTTTCCCTCTGCGTATGTAGATTAGTTTGCTTTCGTTCTAGTTTGCTTTGGGACAATGTTTGCTTATGTTGCGTTAGTTTGCTTGATGATGTACTATGTTAATTATGACCGCAGAACTGTGGTTTCTATCTATCAAATATATGCAGTTCTCCGTAGTCTGTTTTCAGTATGTATATTGCTTCAAAACTGCTGCTGTAGCTAGGATACACATAAAAAACAAAACTATCAGAGCAGTTCACATGGAGAATTCTATCACAAAAGTGCTCCTGTTAAGAAGGTTGATGCAGTGCTCTTTTATTAAAAAAACTCTAGTTCCGTGTGTGGGTTAAAAAAAAGGAAAAGCTCGATGGGGGTTTCCAGAATGCATGTTCTTCAACTGCTGCTGCTGATAGGATGCACATGAAAGACTATATGTAAAAAACCAGTTCACTTATACTCAGAATTCTCATAAGAAAATACACTAGAAGCCACGCAAAAAATGTCAAATTATTACAACAAAAATGTCTCATGCTGTTGCTGCTCAAGCGAGACTGATCTAAAGCAAATTTAACTTGATTTCCAAACACTTTGCATGCCTATAAAAAATAGCCATGACAACATCCCCTGCCTGAAGACCAGCTTCCTCCACAAATTCCTTCCAGCCATCTTTGAGAACCAAACAATCATCAGAGCCAACAGAATACATAACATCAACATCATGATATCCATTCTTGCTGACCAACACCAAATTAACACAGCTTTCTGTTACCCTGACTAGACCAGAAGGGAATTTCTGCAAAAAAAAAACAAGAACAGAAAATAAAATAAGAACAACTAAGAAAAAGATTACAATCTTTCATAAAAATATATTGATGTCAACACGTAATAATATTGACTAGACAAAATTGCTGCTGCTCCTACAATGTTCATAAAAAAACTACTATGGGGAAAGTAGTTCGCTTATACTTGGTAGCAAAAAAATTTCTTCAGAAAACTAATACTCCTACAAAAATTCAGGTAGCGTTAACTACAAACAACACATGAAAAAGAATATCCGAGAAATACATACCCATGAAACACTGACATCATCGTCAGTCAACTGATGGACGAATGGAGCCCGAAATCCAATACCTGAAGAATATAGAATAGAACAGAGAGCGATGTGCCGCTGCCTCTGGTTCAGAACCAAACCTTCAGAAAAAACGCATGTCTCCAGCATCGGCTCCAACCTTGCCAGGCAGTCGCACGCGCAATCCATTGCCAGGCGAAAAACAGATCTGGTTGGGAGAAAAAACAGATCGAGCAGGAGTGGCGCCGCCACGGATAAGGTGAGATGGGAGCCGCCAGGGATAAGGTGGGAGGGGAGCCAATTGACCCACCAGTATATATATATGTAAAACAGACAACATAAAAAAACGACAAATAAAGCAGTGCGGTTACATAACGAAGTGCATTCCGCATTGCATATTACTGCAGTCCACCGCGCTTGACGAAAGCAAAAAAACTTATCAAACTAGTCCCCCGACACCCCCGTGGCTGTAATGCAGTTCATACAGGCTCGCATTGCATATTAATGCAGTTCGCCGCACTACAAAAATTCAACGCGCATTGCATATTACTGCGGTCCACCCCTCTTGACCACGATTCAGAGACGAAAAACACAGCCTGCAATGCAGTTCTAACAACTATAAAATGCAAAAAAACTCAAAAAACATCTTTGAGAAACGACCAGAGCCAGTCGCGCCGCAAAAAAACATGGACAAAAAACTTAAAATTCTTCCAAATTAACAACTTAATCCGCTCCAATTCATACGGATAGATCAAAAGCAGCCCGTAATTGCCGAATACAACAGAATATTACATACAAAAACGCAACAATTTCGATCCGCACGGGGAAGAACAGAGAACAGAGAATAGAGAAAAGCGGAAGAACGGACGCAGATCCGCCAAATCCTAGGATTTCCGTCGTTTTCTCGCAGAATTCAGTGCTTAACCACATATTAAATCAGCGCACGCACGAATAAACCAGTAGAAATCAGTCAAACTATATATATATATATATATATATATATATATATATATATATATATATATATATATATATAACAAAATGCTCAGCCCCTGTTTATTTTTTGATAACATTGCTGCGCCCACCCCAACATTATAATTAGAATCAGCGCAGCAAAATCGTGTATTTCGAGAAAGTGCAAATGGCCTGTAATTTTTTTTAGGAAAAACATAAATGGGCCGCATGGACGCTACATTATTTGTTCACCCAGCCCAGCTAATGGACTGTAATTCAAAAAAATGATCAAATGGACTGTCAAATTCTACCTCGCAAAAAATAGACTGTAAATTCTAAAAAATGGGTTGAATACGTGCCACATTTTTGGAGGCTGAAATGTGGGCCAATAGGCCGAAGCCAATGCAAGTCGTTGTCAACTTAGTGAACAAATGATTCTGACATTGTTAGCCGTTGGATTTACATCCAACGACCGACATCCATCTTCAATATCTTGTCTTCTTCCTCCAGCGTCGTCGGGACCACCTGCTCACGCCTCCAGCTGTTAGTAGCTCTGCTTAGCACGCTTCGCTGTGAAGCGCCACTCCACCATTGGCCAGGCCATCCCTCCACCACTCCACATCCCCTGTTCTTCTCCACCGATTTCCGAACCACACCGCACCAGAACTAGTTAACCCTCATACAACTCTCCGTCTGTGACTCTACTCCCGCGTCTTCCCATCTCTGGCTCGTTGCTGTCCGGGGCCTCGCCGTCGTCCAACACCTTGGATGCGCTCGGCGCGGAGTGGTCAATGTGGTCAACGAATGACACCATCGGAAGTAGATTGTGCGTGGAGATGCTAACAGCTGGGTCCACGGCCGCATGCAAGGAAATGCCTCCTTATTACGCGCAAAATATTGATTCCTCCACGTGACAACTGGGACCCACCGGAAGGGCCTCTGTATTTCGCGAAAAAAACGTTCCCACCGCTTACAGGTCAGACCCACCAGCTATATCTTCGCACGCAAGGAAGTGCCTCCTTATTACGCAAAAAAAATGAATACTCCCCCTGGTAGTTGGGACCCACCTTGGTGGGAGGCTGACTTGTGGGCCTACTAAGTTGATGGGGACGGAGTGCTTTGTCAACTTAGTCAATATGAACGATTCTAGCTCCAGTGATAGTACGATGTCCATCCAATGGCCGTAGTGCTTCTTCAACCTCTGGTCTTATTACTCTAGCCGCCCAAAGCAGCGCCGGTCGTGCTGCATGCTCCTGCCTCCCGTGGTCGGCTGTGCTGCCGCGGAGGCCTCACCGCCCCCTACTATTCCAACCGATGGCCAGGCCTTGCGGCGACGGCATCCTCACACCGCAGCCGAACTATTGAACCCTCATACTCCTCTCCGCGCGGGCTTCCACTACTGCGTCTTCCCCGGCTCCGCGTCATCCCCTTCCTTGGCCTCGCCGTTGTCCACCGCCCTGGTGCTCTCGGCGCGGCGTGGTCAATGTGTTCAAGGAACGGCTTCCATCGGACATGGACTGTACGTGGAGAGGCTGACAGCTGGGTCCACGACGGCAGCAAGGAAGTGCCTCCTTATTACGTGGAAAATAATGATTCCTCCACCTGACAATAGGGACCCACCGGACGGGCCAATGTATTTCGCGAAAAAAAGTTCCCACTTGACTGCTGGGACCCACCGGACGGGCCACTGTATTGCGCGAAAAAAACATATCCCCCGCTGTCAGCTCGGACCCGTCGGAAGTGCCTCCTTATTACGCACAAAAAAATGAATACTACCCCTTATGGTTGGGACCCACCTTGGTGGGAGGCTGACTTGTCGGCCTACAAAGTTGACGGGGACGGAGGGCCTTGTCAACTTTGTCAATATGAACGATTCTAGCTCCAGTGACCGTAGGATGTCCATCCAACGGCCGTAGTGCTTCCTCAACCTCTGGTCTTCTTGCTCCAGCCGCCCAAAGCAGCGCCGGTCGTGCTGCATGCTCCTGCCTCTCGTGGCCGGCTGTGCTGCCGCGGCGGCCTCACCTCCCCCTACTATTCCCACCGCTGGCCAGGACCTACGGCGACGGCATCCTCACACCGCAGCCAAACCAGTGAACCCTCGTACTCCACTCCGCGCGGGCTTCCACTGTCGCGTCTTCCCCGACTCCGCATCGCTCCCTTCCTAGGCCCCGCCCTCGTCCACCGCCCTGGTGCTCTCGGCGCGGCGTGGTCAACGTGGTCAAGGAACGTCTTCCATCGGACGTGGACTATACGTGGAGAGGCTGACAGCTATGTCCACGACAGCAGCAAGGAAGTGCCTCCTTATTACGCGGAAAATAATGATTCCTCCATCTGACAGCAGGGACCCATCGGACGGGACACCGTATTTTGCGAAAAAAATGTTTCCCCCCTGACTGTTGGGACCCACCGGACGGGCCACCGTATTGCGTGAAAAA
>LR738710.1:649862974-649947660 GCA_902687465.1 Secale cereale
TGTCAGCTCGGACCCACCGGAAGTGCGTCCTTATTACGCACAAAAAAATGAATACTCCCCCTGCTGGTTGGGACCCACCTTGGTGGGAGGCTGACTTGTGGGCCTAGTAAGTTGACGGGGATGGAGTGCTTTGTCAACTTAATCAATATGAACGATTCTAGCTCCAGTGATCGTACGATGTCCATCTAACGGCCGTAGTGCTTCTTCAACCTCTGGTCTTGTTGCTCCAGCCGCCTAAAGCAGCGCCGGTCGTGCCACATGCTCCTGCCTCCCGTGGCCGGCTGTGCTCCCGCGGAGGCATCACCGCCCCTACTATTCCCACCACTGGCCAGGCCATCCCTCTACTCACCCACACCCCCTGTTATTCCGTGGCGACTACAACCTCACACCACAGCGAACCAGTGAACCCTCGTACTCCTCTACGCGTGGGCATCCACTGCCGCCCCTTCCTAGGCCTCGCCGTCCCCTTCCTATGCCTCGTTGTCGTCCACTGCCCTGGTGCTCTCGGAATGGCATGGTCAACGTGGTCAAGGAACGACTTCCATCGGACGTGGACTATACGTGGAGAGGCTAACAGCCGGGTCCACGGCCGCAGCAAGGAAGTCCCTCCTTATTACACGCAAAATATTTATTCCTCCACCTGACAGCGGGGACCCACAGGACGGGCCACCGTATTTCGTGAAAAAAATTGCCCCTGACTGCTGGGACCCACCAGCTACATCTTCGCACACAAGGAAGTGCGTCCGGGCAAAAAAAAACCATTCGCCCCCTGACTGCTGGGACCCACCAGCTACATCTTCGCATGCAAGGAAGTGCCTGAGAGTCGGGACCCACCTGGTCGAAGTGTACGTAGCTTTGTCATTCTGGTCGCGAACGTGTACGTACATACTGGTAGATGTAGAGGCGCGCACGTGTCGTAGCAGAGGCGCGCATGTAGCATGTACACATACGTACACCGGCTAGGGTGCAAGAAAGTAAATGCGGCCATGTACGTACATACAGGCGGGGTCTCGAACGCCTACTCTCGCGTACGTACGACCAGGGCTCGTGTACATGGCTGGGTCGGAACGGAGAAATAGCATCGTCGTCGTGTTCATGGGGAGCCAACCGGCTGGGTCAGAATGGAATGCGTAGTCGTGTTCATCGGGAGGGTTTGGACAGAACAGCCGATGGAAACGAGGCCTAGAGTACCGCAGAACGGAGGAAACGTCCTTGTGTTCGACCGACCACGTTCGAAACGGGATCCTGTTCATCGGGAGGGGTCTGGCGTACCGCAGAACGAAGGAAATGGCCTTGTGTTCCACCGGCCACGTTCGAAACAGGATCCTATTCATTGGGATGGGTCTGGCGTACCGCAAAACGGAGGAAACAGACCTCCTACGGTCGAAACGGGGGTCCTGTTGATCGAGAGGGGTGTGGCGTACCGCAAAACGGAGGAAACAGACTTGTGTTGGAGCGCTACAGTCGAAATGGGGGTCCTGTTCATCAGGAGGGGTGTGGCGTACCACAAAACGAGACTCCACGAGATACTGTTCATCTCCATCGTCGACCCCCTCCAGCCTCCACGGGCTACTATTCATCCACCGTCGACCTCCTCCTGCCTCCACCTGCGACTGTTCAGCCTCCACCGCGCGCTACTCCACCGGCTACTGTTCAACCAGCCCTCTCCATGGGCTCCAGTTCAACCACCCCTCCATGGGCTACTGTTCATCCAGCCCTCCACCGTCTACTGTTCATCCAGCCCTCCATGGGGTGGTCCTGTTCATCCAGCCCTCCACGGGGTCCTGTTCATGCAGCCCCAACCAGCTCGATCGATCGGGGTCCTGTTCATCCACCCCCATCGGGAACTGTTCATCCAAACCCCCCAGCAATGCTCACTATTCATGCAGAGGCAGCATCGATCGGCTTCAGTTAGCAGCAGTAGCGAAGGAATCGCTCGATCGGGTTCAGTTAACAGCCATCGATCGATCGCTCGGGTTCAGTAACGCGTAGCCTGCAATGCAATCGCTCGGGTTCACTTAGAGCCCAATACCTCGCCCGGGTTCAGTTAGAGCCCAACGCCTCGCACCCACGCGCGTGCGTGTACGAGAGAAACGTGCATCGCTTGGCCCCGACCACCCACCGTAATCGGGGACACCCCAATATTTCCCTCGCCCTCGCTTCTACCACGGTTTTTTCCGTCATGGACGGCCCAAAGAATGTCATGCAGCTGCATCTCCGGCCCGCCCAGGACGAAAAGCCCATTTTCTATCATGATTGTTTGTCATAGAAGTAGGACCCCACCACATCTATGATGATACCGTGTTTTGTCACAATTATTGTCATAGAAGTGTCATAAGTATGACAGAAAAAAGTTTTGTGCGGCTCAAATTGTCATGGATGTGTCTTTTTTGTAGTGATGGGTATGGGCACTCCCCTTGGCAACTGGCAAGCTTGGGGGAGGTGCCTCGGTATCGTATTACCATCACACCTTTATCTTTATCGTTTTTCTTAGTTTGATCCATTTGGTTATATCTTGATCTAGTAGAATAAAGTTTTAGTATGATCTAGTTCTGAGTTTTGCTTCGAGATCTATCTATGTAATCGAGTCCGTGAGTTATATAATAAAGAGTAGTTTTGAGTTGAGGGCTTTACTTTCTTGCTATGATGTTGAGGGAATAAATAAGACAAAAAAGATCATATGTTGATCTTATGGAAAGTAATGACTTCACATATAAAAGGTATGATGAATAAAAGTTGTGAAGAGTTGACAAACATAGTTTTGGTCATTGTTGCAATTAATAGGAAGTAATAAAGAAAGAGAAGTTTCACATATAAATATACTATCTTGGACATCTTTTATGATTGTGAGCACTCATAAAAATATGACATGCTAAAAAGTTGAGGTTGGACAAGGAAGACAACATAATGGGTTATGTCTTCTTACATATGAATAGAGGTTACATTGTCATGGATCCTCCAACATGTTGAGCTTGCTTTTCCCCCTCATGCTAGCCAAATCCTTTGTACTAAGTAGAGATACTACTTGTGCATCCAAACATCCCTAAACCTAGTTTTGCCATGAGAGTCCACCATACCTACATATGGATTGAGTAAGATCCTTCAAGTAAGTTGTCATCGGTGCAAGTAATAAAAATTGTTCTCTAAATATGTATGATCTATTAGTGTGAAGATAATAAGCTTTATACGAACTTGTGATACGAAAGAAATAAAAGCGATGGACTGCATAATAAAGTTCTTTATCACAAGCGGCAATATAAAGTGACGTTCCTTTGCATTAAAATTTTGTGCATCCATACATAAAAGCGCATGACAACCTCTGCTTCCCCCTGCGAAGGGCCTATCTTTTTACTTTTATCATTTACCATTATACAAGAGTCAAGGTGATCTTCACCTCTCCTTTTTTACTTTTATCCTTTGGCAAGCACAATATGTTGGAACTATGAACCATTATTGTTGACATTACCCTTGAGGATGTAAAGGACAATGAACCATTATTGTTGACATTACCTTTTTTACTTCTATATATCCATGCGGATGTAAAGGACCATGAACCATTATTGTTGACATTACCCTTGAGGTAAACCGTTGGGAGGCGAAACTACAAGCCCCTATATTTCTCTATGTCTGGTTGAAGCTTTGAACTCATAAGTTTTGCGTGAGTGTTAGCAATTGTAACGACTAAATGATGGTAGAGTATGTGCACTTGCTGAAAAGCTCTTATATTGACTCTTTCCAATGTTATGATAATTGCAATTGCCTCAAGGACTGAGATCATAGTTTGTTAGTTTTCGATGAAGTTTCTGATTCATACTTTACCTTGTGAACGAATTGTTACTTTGGCATAAGAATTTATATGACAATATATGTTGCTGTTCTAAAGATGATCATGATACCCTCATGTCCGTATTTTATTTTTATCGACACCTCTATCTCTAAACATGTGGACATATTTTTCGATTTCGGCTTTCACTTGAGGACAAGCGAGGTTTTAGCTTGGGGGAGTTGATACGTCCATTTTGCATCATGCTTTTATATCATTATTTATTGCATTATGGGCTATTATTACACATTATGGCACAATACTTATGCCTTTTCTCTCTTATTTTACAAGGTTTACATGAAGAGGGAGAATGTCGGCAGCTGGAATCCTGGGCTGGAAAAGGATCAAATCTCAGAAACCTATTCTACACAACTCCAAAAGTCCTAAAACTTCACGGAGAATTATTTTGGAAAATATAAAAAATATTGGGCGAAGAAAGTACTAGAGGGGGGCCACCTACTATCCACAAGGGTGGGGCAAGCCCTACCCCCTGGGCGCCCCTGCCTTGTGGGCCACATGGCAGGCCCCCGATGCCCATCTTCTGCTATATGGTGTGTTCTAACCTGGAAAAATCATAAGGAGGTTTTTTGGGAAGAAGCGCTGCCGTCTCGAGGCGGAACCTGGGCGAAACCAAGCTAGGGCTCCGGCAGAGCTATTCTGCCGGGGACACTTCCCTCCCGGAGGGGGAATCGAAGCCATCGTCATCACCAATGACCCTCTCATCGAGAGGGGGTCAATATCCATCAACATCTTCACCAGCACCATCTCCCGTCAAACCCTAGTTCATCTCCTGTATCCAATCTTTGTCTCAAAACCTTAGATTGGTACATGTGTGTTGCTAGTAGTGTTGATTACTCCTTGTAGTTGATACTAGTTGGTTTATTCGATGGAAGATCATATGTACAGATCCTTAATGCTATTTAATACCCCTCTGATTATTAACATGAATATGCTTTTTGAGTAGTTATGTTTGTTCCCGAGGACATGGGAGAAGTCTTGTTATAAGTAATCATGTGAATTTGGTATTCGTTCGATATTTTGATGAGATGTATGTTGTCTTTCCTCTAGTGGTGTTATGTGAACGTCGACTACATGACACTTCACCATGATTTGGGCCTAGGGGAAGGCAGTGTGAAGTAATAAGTAGATGATGGGTTGCTAGAGTGACAGAAGCTTAAACCCTAGTTTATGCGTTGCTTCGTAAGGTGCTGATTTGGATCCATATGTTTCATGCTATGGTTAGATTTATATTAATTCTTCTTTCGTAGTTGCGGATGCCCGCGAGAGGGGTTAATCATTAGTGGGAGGCTTGTCCAAGTAAGGGAAGCACCCAAGTACCGGTCCACCCACACACTACTAGCGAAAACCTTATACACAGAATGTTAGCAGCAGCGCGACACAAAAAGAGGCGCTACTGCTAATTAGCAGTAGCAAGGATAAGGAAACCACGCAACTGATGTAAATTTAGCAGTTGCGCGTGTTGTCTAAACCGCGCTGCTACAAAAATCCAGTGACAATACCCACAAACCTAGGTTTACCAGCAGCGGTGCCATGATGCGCGCTACTGCTAATGCAGTAGTAGTAGTGTGCTTTTTAGTCTCGTCACTGCTACTAGTTTTGAAATTGTCCACACGGTTGGCCCATTTAGCTGTAGCGCGTGTGACGAAAGGGCGCTCCTGCTACGCTCTTAGCAGTAGTGCATTTCTCCTCCTGCACTACTGCTAAGACGCAGCACCACACCACCTTTACACCCGTCCTCCCCTCCCCCATCTCCTCTCCTCCCTTTGCCCTACCTCCCACATCCTCCCTCTCTCACTCTTCTTCTTCCTCAATACTTCTCCCCCCATTGCTCTCGGAAAAAAAGAAAAGTGAGAGAAAATAAAGGAAAAGAAAATAGAAGGAAACAAACAGGAAAACTATTATATAGGTACTGGTTATAGCAGCAGCGCTTTTGTGAGAAACGAGCTATTGCTAGTCAAGATAGCAGTAGCAGTTTCTACACGTAACCGCTATAGCTACCTGGAGTAGCAATAGCGCATTTTCCGTAAATGCGCTACTTCTATGTCCACTTAACCCCCAAAATCCCCACTCCTCTCTTCATCCCGTATCTTTTCCCCCAAATCCCCACTCTCTCTCTCTCCTCCGTCGTGCCGCCGCAGCCCTGCCCTCGCTGCGCCTTTGCGCTCGACCCCGAGCGACCCCGGCACCGGCTCCGGCCCGGCCCCCAACTTCGACCCCGACGCTCGCCCACGGCCCCAACCCCAGCCCCGGCCCCGACCCGGCTCTGGCTCCGACACTCGCCCACGGCCCCGACCCCGACCCCTCCCTCTGTAAGCCCCCACCGCTCCTCCTCTCTATGGTAGCTAGGTTTTTTGGTTAATTCACTTAGGTTTTAGTTAGGGCAGATGGTTAATTAGGGTATATATTTAGTTATGAATTTAGCTATGGTTTTTCTTCAAGTTCTATATTTTTCTGCCTTTTATATGCAAATATGAAGTGGACATGTGATATGTGAACATGTGATGTTTTGGACATGTCATATTTGGAATTTGGACATGTCATTTGGACCTGATGATTATGTGCAGGGTAAATGATCCGAGTGGCCTATGTTACACCGAAATGTTGATTCATTTCCATTCTGGTGAATTTCAGGCGCTCGATATGTCCATTTTTTATAGCAAAGGTCATGCCGAAAATTTCCGTGAATTTTGGCATGATTTGTGCTAGACAGTAGACATATCGAGTGCTGCGAGTTGCTGGGAAACGACATTCTGGCAAACATAGATTTGTTTCTTGAGTCTCGGCGACTTTGAGAGTGAAACTGCTAGGGACTACATCCAAAACTTCATGGTATAGAATAAGGACCAGGAAATTGTCCTCCTGCCTTATCATCCAAAGTAAGTCAGTTCCGGACAACCCTTTTGTACATTTCAATCATTCCTTCTCGCTCATATGGAGAATAATTTGAGGTGTCTTTTCCCCACAGCAACGGGCGCGCCGTCCTTATCGTTCTTTACCCGCGAGTCTCCCACGCCATGTATTTCGACCCTTCCAGAGACTACGAGAAAAATGACTATACCCACATAATGAATATTCTAGATGATGCTCTCCAAGGCTTCAGCATTAGAGGTGGCCACGTGCAGATCAGGAAACAAAGGAACATGAAGATGGGTTTCACGCATAAAACTAACTTCTGCTGCATCCATGTCCCAAAACCAAGCAAGAAGGATAGATTCTACATCGTCCATCTCATGATTGAGTTCAGCACAGATCACCAAAAGCTTCGCATGATAAGCAGAAATGATGATCATATCCACAAGTGCCTAGAATCTCATGGAGAAGCGGATTATAAAGTTAGAGATGACTTCTTTCGCATCCAAAGGGACAGTGCGACGATCATCATGAAAGAAGTTGTCGATGAGAAGGGGATGTTCCACCACAGCCCTATATCGCGAGCTGACGTCCGAACTCGCATAGGCATGCAACGTCTAGACCTCACACCGTTCAAGAAGCTAGGGTCCATCCTCGATGATATGGAAGGATGGAACTTCTAGTGATTTACGATGCCGATGATGATGATATGTGTTGGTTGAACTTGTATACTTTCTGTAGCGATGAAACTTTGTGATGTCCACGGTCCCTGTCGAACATGCGTAACGCTACTTTGTTAGTATGCGTACGATGACCTGCGTACCTCTAGTTATTTAGTTTGCGTACTGTATGTTGCATCTAGTTGCTAACCCTTTCTTTTTTGTGTTGCTCTAGTATATTTTGTTGCATATGATTGTACATCCTCTTGATGAAGATGCATCTCTAGCAGGTACCTAGTTTCTTGATGGCGAGATGACAGTGCTATGTCGTGTACAAAGGGAAGGTTCCGGGGGTGTACAATGAGTGGCCTGAGTGTCAGACGTTGTAGTTGGAAGTATTCGAGACTTGCATGTATCACTATTTTCGAGATGATGACGAGATACCACTTTGTGTTGGATGATGATTATGATGAGACTATTTGTATGTATATGCTATGATTACATTTGTGGCCTCGCAGGCATTTGTATGTGTATCATGTTAACATTTGTATCTGCTAAAGATTCTTGTATAAAGCCTATTCAAATACAACACAAATATACAATTTTTTTAACTAAAATTAGCAGTAGCGAGTGGGGAAAAGTTAGCAGCAGCATGACAGTAGCAGTAGCGCGTCCAGCCAAAGCGCGCTAGAGCTATTAACAGTTGCAAGGTTGCGCGAAGCACGCTGCTGCTACACTTGTATAGCAGTAGCGCGGGCGCGCACGCGCTGCTGCTAAGGGTTAGCTGTAGTGCCTTATTAGTAGCGCCGGTCCCCGCGCTACTAATATACCTGGAACCCGCGTAGCTGCTAGGCTTTTCCCTAGTAGTGACATATCAAATTATCAAAGTAATGAACGTGAATCATATGAGCATGATGAAAACTAACTTGACAACAATTCCCATGTGTCCTCGGGAGCACTTTGCTTTATATAAGAGTTCGTCCAGGCTTATCCTTTGCTGCAAAAAGGATTGGGCCATCTTGCTGCACCTTATTTACTTTTGTTACTTGTTACCCGTTATGAATTATCTTATCACACAACTATCTGTTACCGATAATTTCAGTGCTTGCAGAAAATACCTTGTTGAAAACCGCTTGTCATTTTCTTCTGCTCCTCGTTGGGTTCGACACTCTTACTTATCGAAAGGACTACGATAGATCCCCTATACCTGTGGGTCATCACCTCGAGAGTAAGGATGGCAATTTTACCCATGGGTACGGGAACCTATGGGCACTGTACCCACATGGGCAGGGTATGGGCACACTTTTATACCCATGGGTAGTACCCATGCATACCCTACCCGTTAGGTCATGGGTACGGTATGGGTATAGCCTTGTACCCGCGGGTATACCCATACCCTGTCCGCTTGTGAACTAATGTTAAGTTGTAATCAATTAATCATTAATTTCTCATGTGACTCGTCTACTCCTATTGACTTATGGGTGTATTGTGATTTCTAAATTTTGATAGTGGTCATGTACTCATCTACCTGTTATTGAGCTGAGATACTTGATTTTTTTGTCAGATGTGCTCTCAATGAGTGTAAAATGTGAACAATTTGTGTACTATTTGTTCTACCCGTTGGGTACCCAATGGGTACGGGTACCCATTGGGTATGGGTATGGGTATAGTTTCATACACGTGGGTACGGGTATGGTTAGAATTTCGTACCCACTGACTATACGGGTATGGGTATGGTATTGCTCTACCCTACACATACCCTACCCATTGCCATCCTTACTCATGAGGCCCTCGGTGAAGCTGCTAAGTCTCGCTTGCTTGCCCGCTACTGAAGAGGGGGTCTCATGAGGCCTGGCCCTCATGTGGGGTCTTGCTCATGGTGCCCGCTGGTGGGCCATTTGTTGGGCCGTCTCCATGCGCCGCGTCCTGGGCCGAAGGTAGATGGGCATGGACATTCTGGGTTCCATTGGCCCGACAACTCCGAACAACATTTGGTCACCAACATGCATATCCCAATATTACCCTCGCATCACCAAACGTTAAGCGTGCAGACCCTATGGGTTCGAGAATTATGTATGCATGACCGAGACACCTCACCTATCAATAACCAATAGCGGAACCTGGATGCCCATATTGGTTCCTACATATTCCATGAAGATCTTCTATCAGTTGAACCACGATGTCGAGGATTCAGTTCATCCCATATGCAATTCCCTTTGTCCGGCGATATCTTGCTTGCCCGAGTTTCGATCGTCGGCAATACGAACCTCTTCTTTGTGAAGGATTGCTTCCCCACCCACCCTTACGAAGTTGTGCTGCCTGCCCGCAACATTGGCCTACCCATTAATCTAGCTTGTTAGATACCGAAGATGGCAAATGCTAGAGGGTTTAGAAGGAATTTGGGTGGAGGTGACCATGGAGGGCAACAACAATAGACTCAAGATCAAGTGCAATTGATGCGTTGCAACAAGTAGTAGGGGCCACGTATGCACTTCAACTTTGCTCCTCTCATATAGGTCCTGGTTTTGGATACTAAGGTCCTTATCCTCCATGGGTGCGGTTCAAACCCTACTAAGGCCCCACTTCTCTCCTTCCAAGAAGGACCATGGAAGATGCCTCCAGAAGGGCCCTAGAGGGGCATGTATATGGGAAAGCAACAATTCTTGATGGAAATATGCCCTAGATGCAATAATAAATTTGTTATTATTTTATTTCCTTATTCAAGATAAATCTTTATTATTCATGCTAGAATTGTATTGACCGGAAACTTAAATACATGTGTCAATACATAAACAATTACAGTGTCTCTAGTGAGCCTATACTAGACTAGCTCATTGATCAAAGATGGTTAAGGTTTTCTAACCATAGACATGAGTTGTCATTTTATAACGGGATCACATCATTAGGAGAGTGATGTGATGGACAAGACCCATATGTTAGCATAGCACTTGATCGTTCAGTTTATTGCTACTACTTTCTTAATGTCAAATACATGTTTCTTCGACCATGAGATCATGCAACTACCGGATACTCGAGGAATACCTTGTGTGCTATCAAACATCACAACATAAATGGGTGATCATAAAGAGGCTCTACAGGTATCTCCGAAGGTGTCTGTTGGGTTGGCATCGATCGAGACTGGGATTTGTCACTCCGTGTGACGGAGAGGTATCTCCAGGCCCTCTCTGTAATATAGTGTCACAAGAAGCTTGCAAGCAAAGTGACTAAGGAGTTAGTTGCAAGATGATGTATTATGGAACGAGCAAGGAGACTTGCCAGTGATGAGATTGAACTAGGTATGGAGATACCGACGATAGAATCTCGAGCAAGTAAGATACTGACAAACAAAGTGAACTACGTATGTTGTCATAAAGGTTCGATCGATAAAGTTCTTCGTAGATTATGTAGGAGCCAATATGGGCATCCAGGTCCCGCTATTAGTTATTGATCGGAGAGTCATCTTGGTCATGTCTACAACATTCTCAAACCCGTAGGGTCCACACGCTTAAAATTCGTTGATGATATAGTATTTTATGAGTTATGTGAATTGGTGACCGAATGTTGTTCAAAGTCCCGGATGAGATCACAGACATGGTGAGGAGCTCCGAATGGTCCGGAGGTAAAGATTGATATATAGGATGATAGTATTTGGTCATCAGAAAGGTTTCGGAAAGTACCGAGTATTTATCAGAGTGCCGGAAGGGGTTCCAGGAGGCCACATGTAAGTGGTGGGCCTTATGGGCCAAAGGAGGGAAGCACACCAGCCCACAAAGGGGGTTGGCGCGCTGCACCTCGCTTGCCCATGGGCCAAGGAATAAGGGAAGGAAGGGGGAGGTGCCCTAAGGCAGTCATCCCCCCTTTCCTTCCCCCATGTCCATATATGGTAGGGGGCGCAACTAGGCACGCGCCTAGGGCATCCTCTGGCCACTTGGGGCCCGCCCTAGGGCTAACTCCTCTCCCCTCCACCTATATACATGTGACGAGGGGAGCGGGCAACACACACAATGATCCCCAAGCCGTGTGTGGTGCCCCCTCTCCCTCTAGTTCTAGTTCCTCCTCCATCCACGTACGTTGTGCTTGGTGAAGCCCCGCGGATAGATTCACCACCACTGTCACCATGCCGTCATGCTGCTAGAACTCATCTACTACTTCGTCTCTCTTGTTGGATCGAGAAGGCGAGGACGTCATCGAGCTGAATGTGTGCTGAACGCGGAGGTGTCGTATGTTCGATACTTGACCGGGACAGATCGTGAAGGTGTATGACTACATCAACCACTTTGATAAACACTTCCGCTTAGCGATCTTCAAGGGTATGAAGATGCTCTCTCCCCTCTCGTAGTTATGCATCTCCATGGATAGATCTTGCGTGTGCGTAGAATCTTTTGTTTTCCATGCAACGTTCTCCAATAGTGGCATCATGAGCCAGGTCTATGCATAGATGATATGCACGAGTAGAACACAAAGGATTTGTGGGCGGTGATGTTCATACTGCTTACCACCAACATCTTATTTTGATTCGGTGGTATTGTGTGGTGAAGCGGCATGGACCAACCTTACATGTCCACGTACATGAGACTGGTTCCACCGACTGACATGCAAGTTGTTTTGCATAAAGGTGTCTGGCGGGAGTTTGTTTCTCCTACTTTAGTTGAATCGAATTTGACTACGACCAGTCTTTGAAGAAGGTTAAAACGGCAAACTTGATAATCACCATTGTGGTTTTTGCGTAGGTAAGAATGGTTCTTACTAGTTGCCCGTAGCAGCCATGTAAAACTTGCAACAACAAAGTAGAGGACATCTAACTTGTTTTTGCAGGGCGTGTTGTGATGTGATATGGTCAAGATATGATTTGATATATGCTGATGCATGAGATGATCATGTTTTTAATAAGTTTACGACTTGCATGTCGATGAGTTCGGCAATAGGGAGGAGCCTTAGGGTTGTTTTTAATTATTGTATGACCTGCGTGTGTCACACCCTACATTTTGTAACATGGCTATTACATTAATAAAGCATGAAAATTTGGACCAACAAAAACTTTTTTTTGCATCATTTGGCTTTTATTTGGAGTTGGTTTTTCTCTCTGTGATTTCAAGTGCTCTTTAAATTCAACATAGCCCCACCTTCTATACTTCATCTCCTTGCTCCAAACTTCTGTCCAGTGAACATACCATGCGTATAGAACAGTATAGTATTTTCTTACAAAAATAATTTGGCCAAATAGTATTTTCCAAATTAGTTTTCCAAAAACCCCTGAATTGAGATTTGCACTGCAAGTACTTGATTTGGGGTGTGAAAAATCTTTAAAAAGGTATATTTGAATCCTATTAGGTATAGGACTCCCATAAACCACAAAAGTATAATTTTAAAATTTATTTTCCTATTTTATTTAAAGGCTTTTTCTTTAGGCCAGAAATGGTCTTTAATAGGTGAAAATTATTTTAATGTTTCAAAAATATTTGAGAAAATTTAGGGAGACTCATAGGACATATATTGTCCATATATAAGAGTTTCAACACATGGTCATGTTCAAAATATTGGACAAATCCCTCAAAAACTCTTTCTGGATATTTCAAGCTTTTGAAATATTTACAAAGGAAATATTCTCTGAAAATTCCAGAAAAATCCTAGCAGGTCACATACTCATAATATGATGACCTTGCAAAGTTTCAGCTCAATCCAAATTGTTTTGGTTCACAAAAGTGCCCCAAAACCATTTCTGTTCATATTCAAATTTGAACAACTTTACATTACCAACTTGTTCCAAATGCCCACAAACTTTGTGGACATGTTCACAAACCCAAATGATGACACTAGACCAAGTGGTGCATCAAGGGGAATGGATTTTCATGACTAGACTTTGATAAAAGCATTTATGTTGATTTCTAGGGTTTACAAAAGTTGCATTGGTAACCTTGCCCAAATGAGCTCAAATTTGGTGGAAGGGCCTAATTATATGTGCCATTTCATCCTGTGGAGTCTCATGCCAAGTGAAACCTATCTTCTTTCCCAAACAAACTACAAACACCTTCAGGCCAATTACCAAAACAACAACTTTGGCTTCTTCCACTAATCCAAATAGGCTCAAGTTTTTACCACAGCACCACCAAGACCTCTTCTACCTCCAGTAACAATGGCTGCTCCTCAGCTCAATGATTGAGGGGTGAAACCACCTCTTTTACATCTCTAGACAACTCCTTGCACTCTTCTTTCTCAACCCCCTCTCATTCTAGAAGCCCTCGAGTGCATCCAATGCCATTTCCCAATTGTTTACTGCCTCCCTTAGATACCAAACACTAGTGGCCACGCCCACATGGCATAAACAATGCTGGTGCCGGCCATAAGCGCGCTCTGGAGTGTGCTATAGTGCGCTCTGGCACAGTAGCCGCTCCTGGTCAAGCGCGTCCGGCCACCTCGGCCCTCCCCCTTGCGCCAGCCGAGGCGCCACGACATCCACGACACGCCACAACTTGGTCCCCTCCTCCTTCTCCCTCCTATGGCCTCCCTCGCATGCGCGCCAGCCGCCCGCAAGCTCCAATCCTCGGCCTCACATGTGCGAGCTATCTGGAGCCTCCCCCGCTCCTTCTCTTCCCTCCTCTGGACGTGGACCTCATCCACGAACGGCCTGGGCTCTCTCCCGAGTGCTCTCACGGCCTCTGGCCGCGCCCGTGACCTCACCGGCGCACAAGTCCACGGTGGACCAGCGCCCGGCTATATAAGCCCGCCCCGGGCCGCTCCAGTGGTACTAGCCTCCCCCTCTTCCCACCTAGAGCATGCTCGCACCACTCACCCGCCCTCAAGGGGCTTCTGTGCTCGGGATCGACCGAAGCCCCGCCGCCTCGGGTCGCCGTCGATCCAGAGGTACATGCCTCCTTCGCCCCCACTCTCGCTCGATCTGGGACCACACGGACCCACTAATCGACCCCCCTCACTTTTCCGCATCAATCACATGCCGAACAGAGCTATTCCTCCACCACCCGACGCGCCGCCGCCCAGCCACCTCGTCGCCGGCGAGCCAGGCCACCCCGGCGGCCAACTGCTCCTCCACCTGAACGACGACACCCCGCTGAGCCCGACGGTACCTTCCCCACCTCCAGCCGTGCCCTATATCGCCGGCGGCGAGCTCACCGTCGGCTCTGGATGGAGGTAGATGACAGCGACCATGGGCCCTGTCCGTCAGCGTCACGCCCTGACGGGTGGGACCCACCCGGCAGGTTCGAAAATGCACGCGCGCGCACCGGTTCGCCCGTCGGCTGAACGCGTATTCCGCATGTACGCCTTCGACGTGGCCACACCGAGCGGGTTGTTTTCCCTCTGGGCCTGCTGCACTGTGACACAGTGCCAATTTCCTTTTTCTTTTTCTGTGGATTTTCAAATATTTTGACAGATTGAAATATTTGACCAATCAAATATTTCCAATTCCACAAATCTTATAATATTCCAACCTATTTAATGATGTAACTTTCACACAAATTCATGAACCCTTTCTGTACTGTTCAAATTCAAATTCAAATTTGAACAATGAAACCTCTGTTTAAAATCCCCATCATCCTTTTCTATCACTCCAAATACAAAACTAAGAATTTTCCCCTTCTTAGTTTTTCTCAACACTTTGACTTTTCTATTTTTATTATTGCCTTATTTTCCCGTTGTTCTACTGCGACGAATAGATCACGTGTTTGATGAAGTAGTTGGAGAAGAAGAAGGAGAAGGGCTTGAAGACTTTGAAGACCAATCCAAGCAAGGCAAGCAGCCCTTTGACCATGTCTAATAAACCCCTTTTTACGCATGTCATATAACACTTATTGTCAATGCACCAGAATCATGTTGAGGTGATGACCACTTGTGTGGGTTGCCTTATTTCCTTCCTATTGATACTTGCATCAAGCATGACCCTACCTTCCTATGAGGATTATGCGGGTGGGAGTAGATAGGATGCTATATTAGAAGCTACGCAAATAGGGCGGGGACATGCATAGTGATGGAGGCATAGAACTTTGAAAGACTTTTTCAAAAACCCCGTCGGGTGCCACTTATGCCCGAGGGAGATGATGAGTTGGGTAACCACTTGATGACGAAGTGGTGTACCAAGGCAAGTGTGTATGTTATTTTCAAAACGGATTGGTTTAAGTTGCGACCGTTATTCCAACCTTACATTCGCAACCACTCTACCATTATATGGGAAAGGGCATTATTGATTACCTAGGCTGATACTAGCATGGTGCCCGCACTACTAGTGACGGGGGTGACACGAGGTCACTCTCGGTATGGGGTCGTGCTTTGATAGGTGGCCATGACTATTTTTACAGGGCACCGGACACACTGTTGGTACCCCGTGCCAGTGGTATGTGATGAATATGGGAGCGAGGCTCCACAATTTTAAGATGTGAAATGTTGGGCATGGGGGTTACTACCAATCGAGTGGACTCTATGTTAGTGTCGTCTAGGGAAAGATAGTGATCGGGTGCTTACCCCGGGTACTTGAGGTACCGCGGGTCGTGGATGACATGAACGTTCCCCGGATCTCGTGGGTAAAGTGTGCAACCTCTGCAGAGTGTAAAACTATTCGAATAGCCGTGTCCACGGTCAAGGACAGTTGGGTAACCGCTCTTGGGCTACGTCCAATGTTTGCGAAACCTCGTGTGTGTGTGTGTGTGTGGGAAGAACCGATTGAGTCAAGACAAAAGACTCGACATGTTGACTGAGATGGAAAGATCAAACTTGGCTATGTTGGTATCTGTAACCTATTCTCTTATGATGCATGCTTCACTAGTAGGTAGTTCATGACATTGCACTAAAAAAATTGCTTTCTGCAAATATACCCTATTCAGTGCTATATCATGCCTTGTCATACTTGTTCCAAAAACATGGGTTGCTTGCGAGTACATTCAAAGTACTCATTGGCTTGCCACTGGTTATTTAATTGGCCAGGCATGGAAGAGCAGGAAATTGAAGAAGAATTCTTTGGAGACGAACATGCGTACTAGGATGCTTTCCCAGTCGGAATGCATGTAGGGTTAAGGCAAATGGCATGGGTTCTACTTATCTATGAAGACTTCCGCTATTTTAGTTTATTTATTGTTCATCCCATGAGGCTTTATCTATGTAAGACTTGACCATAACGATCATAATTTGTGTAAGACGATATGTATGAATGTAAGACTCTTGTTATTCATCTTCTGTGTGTTCAGTGAGCATTGATCTCTGGGATAACTATACACGTGCATTCGGTGATCTCGACTTGCGAGTCGGGGTCCCCATAGCGTGTCAATCATTAAGCGCCATGTAATTGCTTTACTTTATCGCTAGGCGTTAGCAATAGTTTAGAAGCAATAGTTGGTGAGACGACCCCGACACTATGATGGAGATCAAGGTGTCGTGCCAGTGACGATGGAAATCATATCGATGCTTTGGAGATGGAGATCAAAAGCACAAGACAATAATGGCTATATCATGTCACATATTTTGATTACATGTGAAGTTTTATCCTTTATGCATTTTATTTTTCTTAGAATGATGGTAGCATTATAAGATGATCCCTCCACTTAATTTGAAGATAAAAGTGTTCTCCCTGAGTATGCACTGTTGCCAAAGTTCTTCGTTTCGAAGCACCTCGTGATGATCGGATGTGATGGATTCTACGTTCACATACAACGGGTGTAAGCCAGTTTTACACATGCGGAATACTTGGGTTCAACTTTACGAGCCTAGCATGTACATACATGGTCTCGGAACACTGGATACCGAAAGGTTGAACATGAGTCATATAGTAGATATGATCAATATGCAGATGTTCAGCATTGATGACTACCCCATCTCACGTGATGATCGTACATGGGTTAGTTGATTTGGATCATATATCACTTAGACAACTTGAGGGATGTTGATTTAAGTGGGAGTTCTTTAGTATTTTAATTAAATGAACTTAAATTAGTCTTCATAGTTTTTGCAAATCTATGTTGTAGATGAATGGCCCGTGCTACCGTTCCTTTGAATTTTAATGCGTTCCTAGAGAAATCTTAGTTGAAAGATGATGGTAGCAACTACACGGACTGGGTCCATAACTTGAGGATTATCCTCATTGCTGCACAGAAGAATTATGTCCTTGATGCACCTCTTGGTGTGCCAACCCCTCCAGTGTCTGTCGACATTATAAATGCCTGGCAGTCGCGTGTTGATGACTACTGGATAGTTCAGTGTTCCATGCTTTACAGCCTAGAACTGGGACATTAAAAGGGTTTTGAATGCCGCAGAGCATATGAGATGTTTCAAGAGCTGAAGTTAATATTTCAAGCAAATGCCCGGGTTGAGAGATATGGAGTCTCCAACAAGTTCATCAGCTATAAGATGGAAGAGAACAATTCTGTCAATGAACACATACTCAGAATGTGTGGGTACCACAACCACTTGACCTAGCTGGGAATTGAGTTCCCAGATGAGTGTGTTATTGATAGAGTTCTTCAATCACTTCCACCAAGATATAAAGGCTTCGTGATGAACAATAATATGCAAGGAATGACCAAAACAATTTTAGAGCTCTTCACGATGCTGAAACCGGCAGAGGTAGAAATCAAGAAGGAGCATCATGTATTGATGGTTAACAAGACCACTAGTTTCAAGAAAAAGGGCAATGGAAAGAAAGGGAACTTCAAGAAGAATAGAAAGCCAGTTGCTACTCCTAGGAAGAAACCCAAGTCTGGAGCTAAGCCGGAAACTGAGTGCTTCTACTACAAAGGGACTGCTCACTGGAAGTAGAACATTGATAGATGTTGCTACTCCCGTGGAGAAGCCCAAAGCTGGACCCAAGTCTGAGACTGAGTGCTTCTACTGCAAGGGTAATGGTCACTAGAAGGGGAACTGCCCCAAATATTTGGCAGATAAGAAGGATGGCAAAGTGAACAAAGGTATATTTGATATACATGTTATTGATGTGTACCTTACTAATGCTCATAGTAGCGCATGGGTATTTGATACTGGTTTGGTTGCTCATATATGTAACTCAAAACAGGAGCTGCGGAATAAACTAGGATTGGGTATGGACGAGGTGACGATGTGCATTGGGAATGGTTCCAAGGTTTATCTGATCTCCGTCGGCACACTACCTCTACATCTACCTTCACGAATAGTTTTAGACCTCAATAATTGTTATTTAATGCCATCGTTGAGCATGAACATTATATCTAGATCCTGTTTATTGCGAGACAATTATTCATTTAAGTCAGAGAATAATGGTTGTTCTATTTATATGAGTAACATCTTTTATGGTCATGCACCCTTAGCGAATGGTCTATTCTTGTTGAATCTTGATCGTAGTGATGCACGTATTCATAATATTGATGCCAAAAGATGCAAAGTTGATAATGATAGTGAAACATACTTGTGGCATTGTCCTTTAGGTCATATTGGTGTAAAGCACATGAAGAAACTCCATGCGGATGGACTTTTGGAATCACTTGATTATGAGTCATTTGATACTTGCGAACCATGCCTCGTGGGTAAGAATACTAAAACTCCGTTCTCTGGAACAACGGAGTGGGCTAATGACATATTTGAAATAATACATACCGATGTATGTGGTCCGATGAGTGTTGAAGCACGCGGCGGGTATTGTTATTTTCTAACCTTCACAGGTGATTTGAGTAGGTATGGATATATTTACTTGATGAAACACAAGTCTGAAACATTTGAAAAGTTCAATTAATTTTATAGTGAAGTGGAGAATCATCATAACAAGAAAATAAAGTTTGTACAATCTGATCGCGGAGGTGAATATTTGATCTACGAGTTTGGCCTTCATTTAAAACAATGTGGATTGTTTCACACCTCACGCCACCTGGAACACCACAAAATAATGGTGTTTTTCAAGGAAATATGCCCGAGAGGAAATAATAAAGTTGTTATTTTATATTTCCTTGTATCATGATAAATGTTTATTATTCATGCTAGAATTGTATTAATCGGAAACTTGATACATGTGTGAATACATAGACAAAACAGAGTGTCCCTAGTATGCCTCTACTAGACTAGCTCATTGATCAAAGATGGTTATGTTCCCTAACCATAGACATGAGTTGTCATTTGATCAACAGGATCACATCATTAGGAGAATGATGTGATGGACAAGTCCCATCCATTAGCTTAGCAACTTGATCGCTTAGTTTTATTGCTATTGCTTTCTTCATGACTTATACATGTTCCTATGACTATGAGATTATGCAACTCCCGAATACCGGAGGAACACCTTGTGTGCTATCAAACATCACAACGTAACTGGGTGATTATAAAGATGATCTACAGGTGTCTCCGAAGGTGTTTGTGGTGTTGGCATAGATCAAGATTGGGATTTGTCACTCCGAGTGTCGGAGAGGTATCTCAGGGCCCTCTCGGTAATGCACATCGTAATAAGCCTTGCAAGCAAATGACTAATGAGTTAGTCACGAGATGATGTATTACGGAACGAGTAAAGAGAATTGCCGGTAACGAGATTGAACTAGGTATGATGATGCCGACGATCGAATCTCGGGCAAGTAACATACCGATGACAAAGGGAACAATGTATGTTGTTATGCGGTTCGATCGATAAAGATCTTCGTAGAATATGTAGGAGCCAATATGGGCATCTAGGTTCCGCTATTGTTTATTGACCGGAGAGATGTCTCGATCATGTCTACATAGTTCTCGAACCCGTAGGGTCCGCACGCTTAAACGTTCATTGACGATATAGTATTTAATGAGTTATGTATGTTGGTGACCGAATGTTATTCGGAGTCCTAGATGTGATCACAGACATGACGACGAACTCCGGAATGGTCCGGAGATAAAGATTGATATATGGGATAATAGTGTTTGACCTCCGGAAGGGGTTCCGGATGTTTCCCGAAATGTTTGGGTACGAGAACACTTTATTTGGGCCAAAGGGGAAAGCCCACAAGGTTTTTGGAAAGCGCAAAAGGAAGTTTTGTGGACTTCAGGGGCCAGACGCCAGGGTTACCCTGGCGTCTGGGTCCAGACGCCGGGAACCCTGGCATCTGGCCCTGGAGTCCGAGAAGGACTCTTGCCTTTTGGGTGAAACCGACTTTGTGGAGGCTTTTACTCCAAGTTTCGACCCCAAGGCTCAACATATAAATAGAGGGGTAGGGCTAGCACCCAAGACATCAAGATACACCAAGCCGTGTGCCGGCAACCCCGACCCTCTAGTTTATCCTCCATCTAGTTTTTGTAGTGCTTGGTGGAGCCCTGCAGAGATTGTTCTTCATCATCAACCGTCACCACGCTGTCGTGCTGCCGGAACTCATCTACTACTTCGCCCGACTTGCTGGATCAAGAAGGCGAGGACGTCATTAATCTGAACGTGTGCTGAATGCGGAGGTGTCGTACATTCGGTACTAGATCGTGATGGATCGTGAAGGTGTACGACTACAACAACCACGTTGATAAAAGCTTCCGCTTTTGGTCTACGAGGGTACGTAGACACACTCTCCCCTCTCGTTGCTATGCATCTAGTACAGAGATCTTGCGTGATCGTAGGAATATTTTGAAATACTAAGTTCCCTAACAGTTTTCGAACGTCGTAACCATACGTTAGATTGGTAGTTCTTGCAATGGGAGATGTGCTTAGTTTTGGGTTCAATCTTGCGGTGTCCTCACCTAGTGATAGAAGGGGTAGCGACGCACGTATTGCATTGTTGCCATCAAGGATAAAAAGATGAGGTTTATATCATATGGCTTGAGTTTACCCCTCTACATCATGTCATCTTGCTTAAGGCCTTACTCTATTCTTATAAACTTAATACTCTAGATGTATGCTAGATAGCGGTCAATGTGTGGAGTAATAGTAGTAGATGCAGAATTGTATTTGTCTACTTGTCACGGACGTGATGCCTATATTCATGATCATTGCCTTAGATATCATCATAACTTTGCGCTTTTCTATGAATTACTCGACAGTAATTTTTTAACCACCGTATGCTTTATTCAAGAGAGAAGCCTCTAGTGAAACCTATGGCCCCTGAGTCTATTTTACATCTATTATTTTCAGATCTATAAAACCAAAAACCCAAAAATACCTTGCTGCAATTATTTGATGTTTACTTTATTTTGCTTTTTTAATTTAGTTTTAATTCTATCTCTATCAGATATCACTCTTGTTCGTGATGTTGAAGGGATTGACCACCCCTTTTCTGCGTTGTGTGCAAGTGTTTGTTAGTTTGTGCAGGTGCATATATTGGGGACTTGCTTGTACCTCCTACTGGATTGATACCTTGGTTCTCAAACTGAGGGAAATACTTATCTCTACTTTGTTGCATCAGCCTTTCCTCTTCAAGGAAAAAAATCAATGCAAGCTCAAGAAGTAGTAGGAATAATTTCTGGCGCCGTTGCCGGGGAGGTCTACATCAAGCCTGCCAAGTACTTGTCATAAACTCTCATCTCTTGCAATTCATTATTTGCTATTTTCCTGTCATTTTTATCTCCCCCACTTCTAAAACATATTTAGAAAATCACAAAAATATCTGCCTTTTTATTCGCCCTTTTCCCTTCGTATTTTCCGTTCGCTTTTGTTTGCTTGTGTGCAAGATCGCTTTCATTGTCATAATGAATCTAGAGAATACTAAGTTGTGTGACTTTTCCAATACTAATAATAATGATTTTATTAGTACTCCGATTGCTCCCACCACTAGTGCGGAATCTTATGAAATCAATGCCGCTTTGTTGAATCTTGTGATGAAAGAACAATTTTCCGGTAGTCCTAATGAAGATGCTGCATCCCATCTAAATACTTTCGTTGAGTTATGAGATATAAAAAAGAAAAGAGATGTGGGTGATAATATTATTAAATTGAAGATATTTCCGTTCTCTCAACGTGATCGTGCTAAAACTTGGTTTTCATATTTTCCTAAAAATAGTATTGATTCATGGAATAAGTGTAAAGACGCCTTTATTTCCAAGTACTTTCCACCTGCAAAGATCATCTCTCTTAGGAACGATATAACAAATTTTAAACAACTAGATCATGAGCATGTTGCACAATCTTGGGAAAGGATGAAATTAATGATAAGAAATTGCCCTACTCATGGTTTAAGTTTATGGATGATCATACAATTTTTATGTCGGATTGAATTTTGCATCTAGAAATCATTTAGATTCGGCCGCGGGGGTACTTTCATGGAAATCACATTAGGAGAATCTACTAAACTCCTAGATAATATTATGGCAAATTATTTTCAATGGCATACCGAAAGATTATCTACTAGTAAAAGGGTGCATGCAATGGAAGAGATTAATACTTTGAGTGAAAAGATGGATGATCTTATGAAATTAATTGCTAGCAAGAGTTCTTATATGGATCCTAATGATTTGCCTTTGTCTACTTTGCGTGAGAATAATAATGAATCTATTGATGTGAATTTTGTTGATAGGAACAATTTTGGTAATAACGCGTATAGAGGCAATTTCAACCCTAGGTCATTTCCTAGTAATGTCTCTAATAATTATGGTAATTACTACAACAATTCTTATGGAAATTATAATAAGATACCATCTGATCTTGAGAGTACAATTAAGGAATTTATAAATTCCCAAAAGGTTTCAATAATATGGTAGAAGAAAATTTGCTTAAGATTGATGATTTGGCTAGGAACGTTGATAGAATTTCTCATGAGATTGATTCTTCGAAAATTAGATCTCCAGCACCAAAGCATGATATTAATGAGTCTTTAAAAGTTATGCAAGTTTCTATCAATGAGTCCAAGGAAAGAACGATTAGGTTGTGTGCTACACATTCTTCTAGTTTATGCAATAATAATGTTGAAGATCTTAAGATGCTTGGTTTAACTCCTATTGAATCTTTGTTTGCTAATATAGATCTTGAAAAAGAAGGGACTGGAGATGAGTCAACTTTAGGTAAAAGTCGTCATAATAATTTGGAGAATAATGATCTTAGTGAAAAAAGTGATAAAAGTGGGACTGAAGAGATCAAAACTTTAGCAAGCAATGAACCCACTACTTTGGATTTCAAGGAATTTAATTATGATAGTTGATATTTGATAGATTGTATTTCCTTGTTGAGATCCATGTTAAATCCTCCTCATTCCTATAATCAAAATAAGGCTTTTACCAAGCATATTGTTGATGCTATGATGAGATCTTTTGCGGAAAAACTTGAGTTGGAAATTTCAATCCCTAGAAAACTTTATGATGATTGGGAACCTACTATTAAAATCAAGATTAAAGATTATGAGTGTAATGCTTTGTGTGATTTGGGTGCTAGTGTTTCCATGATTCCGAAAAATCTATGTGATTTACTGTAACACCCCGGTGTAATGATGCTACAGTAACCCTTGGGGTTAAGTTAATCTTTTGCTAAACTAGTGTTTGATCATCATTGTCTAATATCTCTTGCAAATTCGAGTTGAATTTAAATTTCAAAATAAGAGTGAAATTCAAAATTGATCAAACATGAAAACTAAAATGTTCATCATGTGGAAAATATTCTTTTGTTAATATTGGTGGTGAGCCAACATTTTTGCAAAATGTTTAAAGTGTCCTAAACTAATTGAAACAGATGCTTTAAAGGAAAAACAAATGAAACTATAAAAAGGGGGAAATGAGGGAGAGGCCCTCTGCCTCACCTGGGCTTCGACCCACCCGAACCAACTGGCCTAGCTAGGCCGGCCCACTCCTCCTCCCTCGGTCGCTCTCTTCCTCCCCTATTCAACCGACCAGGGCTCCTCCCATGGGCGCCACCCGACCACCTCGCCGGCCTCGCCGGGAGGGATAAGGGCGACGCCTCGGACGCCCCTCCCACTCACCTCACCACGCGCTCCTCTCCTCCCCAGATCCACCTCTCCCCTCTCCCACTGCTTCGTTCTGGAGAGGAGACCGACACGGTCTCCTCCGTTCTCCGTCGTCCACCGCAGCCACTGTCACCCGAGGCGCCCCAAAGTGCCCTTCCGCTTCGCCGGCATCCGCTGCATCTTCCTCGACCACCCGCTCGAGCCGGAGCCCGCTGCAACACCACCTCTACTACTTCTTCCTTTGGATGTCGAGCCCGTCGCCGTCGTTCGCTCCCACAATTCCTGCCCTGGCCTTCCCAGCAACGGAGGTGAGCCCCGCTTCCTTCCCCTCTCCTCCGTGCATCTTCCCCTGCCCATAGCTGCTTCCCCCGTCGTGCCCAAACCCACGGCGAGCTCGCGGTCGCCATGGCTCCGCCCGTGGTCACCGGCCTCTGGCCGCGACCGCCTGCGCCCGACGCACTCTTTCCCGCACGGCCGTACGTGGCCTTACCTTCCCTCGCCTTCCTCTCCACCTGCCCGTGGCTGCGACCGTCCGTTCGCGCCATCCTGCAGCTGCGCCCGCCGCCTGCGGCCTTGTCCGCCGAGCCGCTCGGAGCCACCCGCGCCCTCCAGCGCCGCCTTGCGCGTGCCCGCTCACCCAGCTCGCTCCCCGGCCCCGCGAGCCTTCCACGCTCGCCGACGCACCACCTGCGCCCTAGCCAGGCCCCGGGCAGCACCCGGTCGCGCCCCGGGACGCGCTCGCCCCCACGTCATTGTGCCCTCGCGCGCCCTGTGCCACGCCCACCGTTCCCTGCAGCCTTGCCCCCGTACTGCCGACCGGCCTTGCCCCGCCCGCACGCTAGCTCTGCTCCGTCCGGCCCTGCCACGCTCCGCCCGCTCCTCCAGCCGCCCCGCCGCTCCTCGCTCACCGCCGCGCCCAGCGCTGCTCGCCGACCGCTGCTGGCGCCGCCCCATCCCTTCCTCCCGTCGCTCTTAGCTGTTGCGGCCGCGGCCACAGCCGCCGGTAAAAAAAAGGAAAAAAGGTTTAATAATTAATTAATTAATTAATTAATCAGTTAATTAACTTAATTAACCGTGCTTAATTAGTCTAATGAACTAGGTTAGTCTAATTAAACCTATTAGTTAATATGTACCTATGACAGACGGGTCCCATCTATCAGGTTTGACCAGTCAATTGGTCAGTTGACCTGCTGACGTCATGGTGATGTCATGCTGACATCACCTTTCACTATTCTGGATAATGTTTGTTTAAAATAATTGAATAAATCCAGAAAATGCCTAAAACTTTGGAAAATCATAGAAAATGAACCGTAGCTCAGATGAAAATGTTTTATATATGAACGACGAGACAAATCCGACTACGCGGTCTGTTCGTCTGCCACATGCTCCTAGCATAGCGAACATGCAACTTTCCCCCTCCGATTCATCTCTCCGAAAAAGCCAAACTTCGGGAATACTTCCCCGGATGTTATCCCCTTCATCGGTATCGTGTAGCAGTGCGTTAGAACACCCTAGCACTGCGTGTTGAGATGTCGTGCTTCCTTGTTGCATCTGTATGCCTCGTATTTATTGTTTCTTCCCCCTCTTCTCTCCGGTAGACTGCGAGACTGATGCTACCTTGTTGATCGACTGCATCGACAATGACCCCTCCTTCTCGTCTTAGCAACCAGGAAAGCCAACCCCCTTCGATCATTCCGATATCACCCATTCCCTTCTCTCTTAAGCTTGCATTAGAACTGCTACTACTTTTTGTATGATCCTATTCTGATGCATAGCCTGGTGTTGATACCGCTTTCATACCTTACATGTTTATACTAAACTGCTTAGTATAGGCTGGTTAGAGATCCACCAGTGACCCCCCACATTGTCCCGACTGTCCCGCTGGATTATCAGAAGACCCGATCAACGGGATCGAAGACCAGGCCCCGACACCGCACATCACTTTCCCCTTAGTTGCTCGACACTACTGGGTTACTATCGAGTGCCGAGGGTGAGACCTCATCAGCACTTATGATGTTAACCTTGTAGGTTAGTTCATCGGTTATGGTCATTGAGGGTGATTTCCTCCTTCTCCACTCCCGATAACGACACTGTCGTGTAACTCCTCAAGAGTGGACCTCGAGGGTGACTCCTCTTTCATTCACCTTAACGATAAACATCAGGTGGAATTCCATCGAGGGTGATTTCCTTAGGTTTCCCTTTGGTGTTACACACACAGCTACTATGGTTACTATGACGACTTGGCCCTGAGAGGTACCCGCGCGAGCTTAATTGCGAGTGATGTGTAGTCGGGTTGACCTGGAAGGTGCCGGCGAGATAAATACGAGGTGTGGCCGAGCATTCTTAGCCCTTGCCACAAGTCCTCGAGACGGGGCGATGGGGTCACATGATCATGTGTCTCTGCTCGTTACCGCGCGTTCCCAAGACACTAAACGGTTTGGATATTTGATCCGAGGGGCCTCTGGCCTGATAGCGCTAACCATCACGTGGGCATAGTATGGGCGTTCTGCATCGTATGCATCAGCCGAAGCTTAACTGACGTCATGCGACTGAGTGGCGCGCGCCGGGTTGGACTGGTTATGCACCTACCTTTTTAAGGAGGTAGCTAGGTCTGCTCACCAGCCGCCCACGCAACGTGCAGGAGTTCCCGTGGAGATGGCGCATGACCCCTGGGGGCATAGGTTTAGTCCGGCATGCATGACCTCTCTATTAAGCCTAGGTAGGGTTGTGGCATATTGTTTGGCCGAGGCCGGGCATGACCTAATGGTGTGTCCGGCCGGAGTTAAGCGAGCGTGGTGGGTAAGTTGGTGCATCCCTGCAGGGAAGAAAACATTTATCGATAGCATGTCCTATGGTAACAGACACTTGGAGTTGTATCCCGATAGCTACAACTAGAACTGGATGCTGAGGCATGAATTGGATATGTTGCTTCGGGAGTCGATAAAGGATCCCGGAGCGTTGAAACAACAACAAAAATATGACTTATGTTATACTACTCTACTTCCCCCTCTTGTTGCAAGACGGTGGTTTCCAGAAGATGCTAGTCTTCGATAGGACTAGCTTCTCCCCTCCTATTCTAGCATTTTGCAGCTTAGTCCATAGATACTACCCCTTTTCATTGGTACCGATGCATATGTAGTGTAGATCCTTGCTTGCGAGTACTTTGGATGAGTACTCACGGTTGCTTTGCTCCCCCTTCCCCTCCAGCCCCCTTCTTTCTTCTTTCTGGTTGATGCAACCTGATGGTGGAGTCTAGGAGCCAGATGCCACCCTTGACGACTGCTACTACCCCGACAGAGCCTACTACAAGGTGAAGACAACTGACGACTAGGAGTAGTTAGGAGGTCCTAGGCAGGAGGCCTTGCCTTTTCGATCGTGTTGTTTTTGTGCTAGCCTTTTTAAGGCAAACTTGTTTAACTTATGTCTGTACTCAGATATTCTTGCTTCCGCTGACTCTTGTGTATTCGAGCTTATGTATTCAAGCCCTCGAGGCCCCTGGCTTGTAATATAAAGCTTTATTATTTTAATTTGTTTCTAGAGTAGTGTTGTGATATTTCCAGTTAGTCCCTGATCTTGGTCGTACCCATTTGCGTGCATGATTAGTGTACGGTCAAATCGGGGGCGTCACAAGTTGGTATCAGAGCCGACTGCCTGTAGGTAGCCCCCTTTCCAACTCCTTGGCCGGAGTTGAGTCTAGTCTTTGAAAATTTGTTTTACTAACATGGTTGTGTGGCTTACGGGCCCATGTCACCATTGGGTGGTATTAGGATCTTTTACTCCTCGATCCTCACTCCGGGACTCTGAACTCTCTTCTATTCGGGTTAAACGAATGTACTAACTCTAACATTAGGATCCAGTGACCACATTGACCCCAAAGTTGGATAAGCCATTGTTATTCCTTAGAATAGTATTTTGAATGGTACACACTCTGTCTTACTGGCTACTATGTGGTACCCGTCGAACCTCGTTCATTCTACATGTTAGATAGCGAATAATTCTTTGTCTTTGCAAATGCTCAATGATGAACTATCCTTGTTACATGTTAGCAGGATGGTTAGACCAAATGGTCACGGCCGTGGTGTCAATGATCCACCACCGCCTGAGTTCTTTGCCGGAATGATGCAACCGTTTGAGCTGAATCGCCAGTTCATGGAAGGAGTGATGGCTCAGTTTCCTCGCCCAAATATGAATCAGCAGCCAGCCCTAGTAACTCTGCAAGACTTTGCACAACTCAACCCTGTTGTCTACCGCAGCTCAACTCAGCCACTGGATCCTGATGGCTGGCTTCGAGACATCACTTTCGAGCTAGAGTCTGCTGATGTAGCCCCTGCTAACTATGTCACCTTCGCGGCATACTATCAGAGGGGCACCACTGCTCAATGGTGGGACAGCCACAGGCGTACCCTACCTGATGGAACGGTCATCACTTGGCCGAATTTCCAAGCCGCCTTTTGTGCCCGCTTCATTCCACAGGGAATCATCGACAGGAAGAAGCGAGAGTTCTGCAACCTCATCCAAGGCAACCAGTCTGTAGATGCTTATCAGCGGGAATTCTTGGACTTGTCCCGCTACGCTGAAGAAGACATTGATGCTGATGCTCACATGCAAGAAAAGTTCCGTGATGGACTTCACCCTGATATCAAGCTAGCACTTCTCGCTCATGACTTTGCCGACTTCGCCACCTTGGTGAACAAGGGTATTCAGGTTGAGACTAGTCTTTAGGAACACCAGGGATCCCTCAGGCGCAGCCGTGATGCTAGCTCATCTTCGGGCCCATTAGCGAAGAAGCGTTGGATTTGGATTCCCCACATCATGTATTGTCCAAATGCTCCTGCTCCAAGACAGTCCTATGATGCTCCGCGTCTGCCTCCTCCACCATCGAGGCAGCCTCTTCGCACTATGCCACCTTAGGCTCCTACTCCCAATCCCAATGATGGTTCAGATGTGACCATCCAGGTCACCGTGCTAGGGATTGTAGTCAGAGCAAGAACCACCTGGCCCTCCCTGCAGTTGGCCGTAACAATCAGCCCCACAACAACGATACCAGATCTTATGGTCGTGGTCAGGCTAATCATGTTGATTTGAATGAAGCTCAAGACCAGCCTGCTACTGTCATGGGTACTCTTCTCGTTAACTCAGTACCGGCTTCTGTGTTATTCAATTCAGGAGCATCACATTCATTCATGTTAGAAAATTTTGCTTACGCACACGACATTCAATGCGAGCCATGAACACTCCAATAGTGGTACGCACCCCTGCGGGGCAGTGTCGAACCACCATGATTGGTCGCGACGTCCCCGTTGAAATCGAAGGCTTGGAATTCCATGTTTCCCCCATTATATTGGAGTCTTCTAATATTGACCTCATTCTGGGGTATACCTTGAATGCCTTTAATGCGTTGAACGCAGCACCTCTCGAGGGTATTGAGAAGATTCTAGTCGTTCGCGATTTCCAAGATGTCTTTCCAGAAAAGTCCCAGGCATACATCCTACACGGGCTGTTTAATTTGTCATCGACTTGAAACGAGGCACCGTTCCTATTGCCAAACGACCCTACAAGATGCCACCTCATGAGCTCCTTGAACTTAAGAAGGAAATCGACAAGTCTCTTCGCAGTGGATTCATTCGTCCAAGTTCCTCTGCTTGGGGAGCACCTTCTCTCTTTGTGAAGAAGAAGGATGGCACGAACCATTTGGTCCAAGACTACCGTCCTTTCAACCAAGCTACTATTCAGAACAAATATCCGCTTCCCCGGATCAACGATATGTATGATCAACTAGCTGGTTCATCAGTTTTCTCTAAACTCGACTTGAGGTTGGGTTACCACCAGATCCGTGTTCGTGAAGAGGATATTCCAACGACCGCATTCGTCACTCGTTAGGGTTCTTATGAGTACACCGTCATGTCCTTTGATTTGACCAATGCTCCAGCGACATTCTCTCGTTTGATGAACTATATATTCATGGATTACCTCGACAAGTTCGCTGTGGTCTATCTGGATGATATCCCGTTATATTCAAAGAATAAAGAAGAACATGCTGAACATCTTCGTCTTATTCTGGAAAAGCTTCGAGAGCATCAACTATATGCCAAGTATTCTATGTGTGAATTCTAGCTGCCCGAAGTAACCTACCTTGGTCATGTGATCTCCAAGGATGGTACTGCCGTCAACCCAGAGCGAGTTCAGGCTATTCTTGACTGGACCCCTCCCAAGAATGTCAAGCAAGTCATAAGCTTTCTCGGACTCGCCAGCTACTGCCGTCGTTTCATTGAGAACTTCTCCAAGATCGCCAAGCCACTGACCAATCTGCTACACAAAGGCATTAAGTTTGAATGGACAGACAAATGTCAGGAAAGTTTCTTGGCTCTCAAGGACAAGCTGACTTCTGCCCCAGTGCTTGCTCCTCTGGATTCTCAAAAGGATTTCGTCATATATTGCGATGCTTCACGACAAGGGTTAGGCTGTGTCCTAATGCAAGAGCGCAGGGTGATTGCTTATGCATCTCGTCAAGTGAGTTCTCACGAAGAAAACTACCCAGTTCATGACCTCGAGCTTGCAACGGTTATTTATTCATTGAAGCTATGGCGACATTACCTTCTCGGTAATCGTTGTGAGATCTTCACCGATCATCAGAGTCTGAAGTATCTGTTTACTTAGCGAGATCTAAACCTCTGCCAGCAAAGGTGGATGGAGGCTATAGCAGATTATAACGTGGGTATTTCCTATACTCCAGGCAAGGCTAATGTCATGCCCGATGCCCTGAGCCGCAAGTCTTATTGCAATAACCACATGGTTCATAAAGCTCAAAACCGCCTTCATGAAGAGCTCAGCAAGCTGAACCTTCAACTAGTTCCACAGGGTTCTCTGAATAACCTTGTCTTGGAACCAACTCTATTGAATACAATTAAGTCTGCTCAAGCCAAAGATGCTCACATTGATCTAATGAAAAAGGATCTTGCCTTAGAAAAATCTAGAGATTTCTCACTTGCTGAAGATGGGATCTTGTACGTCAGAGATCGCATAGTGGTACCCCGCTTCGAGCTTATGACTAAGAAGGTGATGAAAGAAGCACATGACACCCCTCTCTCTATTCATCCGAGAAGTACTAAGATGTATCTAGACATTCGTCAGAAGTACTAGTGTTCTAACATGACGCAAGACATTGCCCGGTATATCGAAGATTGTGACATTTGTCATCGCGTCAAAGCAGGACATAAGAAACCGGCTGGACTTCTACAACCGCTTCCGATTCCTGAATGGAAGTGGGATAAGATTTAAATGGACTTTGTCACTGGCCTTCCCAAGTCTCAGAAAGGTAATGATGCTATCTTTGTCGTCATCGAGCAATTCTCGAAGGTTGCTCACTTTCTGCCAGTCAAGGAGACAATCACTGCTAGTCAATTAGCAAACTTGTATATCTCCATAATTGTGTCACTCCATGGCATTCCGAAAGAGATCAGTTCAGACCGTGGTAGTACTTTCACTTCGAAGTTCTAGGATAGTTTCCAAGAGGCAATGGGAACTCATATAACCCGGAGCACTGCTTATCATCCCCAATCCCAAGGCCAAGTCGAGTGAGTCAATCAAATACTTGAAGACATGCTTCGGGCTTGCGTTATTTCTTTCGGCAAGAAGCGGTAAGAATCTCTTCCTTATGCGGAGTTCTCCTATAATAGTTATCAAGCCAGCTTGAAGATGGCACCCTTCAAAGTGCTTTATGGACGTAAGTGCAGAACCCCTCTGAATTGGTCAGAAACTGGGGAATGGATGCTCATTGGTCCAGACGTTATTCAACAAGCAGAAGAGCAGGTTCGCATTGTCCAGGGTAATCTCAAGGCAGCCCAGTCCCGCCAGAAGAGCAACTATGACCGGAAACACTGGGTTCAACTTATCAACCTAGTGAACAAGCTTATCTGCGTGTCACTCCTTTGAGTGGCACTCATCGGTTCGGAGTGAAGGGCAAGCTAGCTCTGCGCTACATTGGTCCCTTCCACATCCTCGCCCGTCGTGGACTGGTGGCTTATCAACTGGAGTTGCCACCTCAGTTCTCTCACGTCCATGACGTCTTCCACGTGTCGCAACTTCGTCGTTGCTTCAAGGATCCGGGACGTGAAGTGGATCCGGAACTGATTGAAGTGCAAGATGATCTCACTTACAAAGAGCATCTGATCCGCATTCTTGAAGAAGCTGAACGTCGAACCCGCCAGAAGGTTACCAAGTTCCTCAAGGTGCAGTGGTCAAATCATTCTGAAGATGAAGCCACTTGGGAACGCGAGGATAATCTTTGGGTCGAGTATCCCGACCTTTTCCCTTCTACCTCTTAATTCTCGAGACGAGAATTTCTTATAGAGGAGGAGAGTTGTAACACCCCGGTGTAATGATGCTACAGTAAACCTTGGGGTTAATTTAATCTTTTTGCTAAACTAGTGTTTGATCATCATTGTCTAATATCTCTCGCAAATTCCAGTTGAATTTAAATTTCAAAATAAGAGTGAAATTCAAAATTGCGCAAACATGTAAACTAAAATGTTCATCATGTGGCAAATACTCTTTTGTTAATATTGGTGGTGGGCCATCATTTTTGCAAAGTGTTTAAAGTGTCCTAAACTAATTGAAACAAATGCTTTAGAAGAAAAAGAAATGAAACTATAAAAAGGGGGGAAAGGAGGGAGAGGCCCTCTGCCTCACCTGGGCTTCGGCCCACCCGAACCAACTGGCCTAGCTAGGCCGGCCCACTCCTCCTCTCCCGGTCATTCTATTCCTCCCCTATTCAACCGACCAGGGCTCCTCCTGCAGGCGCCACCCAACCACCTCGTCGGCCTCGTCGGGAGGGGAGAAGGGCGGCGCCTCGGACGCCCCTCCCACTCACCTCACCACTTGCGGATCTCCTCCCCAGATCCACCTCTCCCCTCTCCCTCTGCTTCGTTCTAGAGAGGAGACCGACGCGGTCGCCGCCGTTCTCCGTCGTCCACCACGGCCACTGTCACCCAAGGCGCCCCAAAGTGCCCTTCCGCTTCGCTGGCCTCCGCTGCATCTTCCTCGACCACCCGCTCAAGCCGGAGGCCGCTGCAACACCGCCCGACCCCTTCTTCTAATGGACGTCGAGCCCGTCGCCGTCGTTCGCTCCCGCAAGTCCTCCCCGGGCCTTCCCAGCAACAGAGGTGAGACCCGCTTCCTTCCCCTCTCCTCCGTGCGTCTTCCCCTGCCCATAGCTCCTCCCCCCGTTGTGCCCGAACCCACGGCGAGCTCGCGGTCGCCATGGCTCCGCCCGTGGTCACCGGCCTATGGCCGCGACTGCCTGCGCCCGACGCACTCTTGCCCGCACGCCTGTATGTGGCCTTGCCTTGCATCGCGTTCCTCTCCACCTGCCCATGGCCGCAACCGTCCGCTCGCGCCGTCCTGCCGCTGCGCCCGCCGCCTGCGGCCTCGTCCGCCGAGCCGCTCGCCGCCGCCAGCGCCCTCCAGCGCCGCCCTGCGCGCGCCCGCTCATCCTGCTCGCTCCCCGTCCCCGCGAGCCTTCCACGCCCACCGACGCACCACCTGCGCCCTGGCCAGGCCCCGGGCGCACCCGACCGTGCCTCGGGACGCACGCGCCCCCGCGTCGTTGTGCCCTCGCACGCCATGCGCCACACCCGCCGTTCCCTACGGCCTTGCCCCACTACTGCCGACCGGCCTTGCCCCGCCCGCACGCTCTCTCTGCTCCGTCCGGCCCCGTCGCGCTCCATCCGCTCCTCCAGCCGCCCCGCCGCTCTTCGCTCACCACCGCGCCCGGCGCTGCTCGCCGGCCATGCCGCCGACCGCTGCTGGCGCCGCCCTGTCCCTTCCTCCCGTCGCCCTCAGCTGCTGAAGCCGCGGCCACAGCCGCCGGTGCCAGACCCCAGCGGCCATGCACCCCCTGCGTTCCGCCCGCCTTCGCCGAGGCGGCGCAGCGGCCTCGCCTGGCCTCGACTGGGCACGTGCCCAGCGCCCCGAGGTCGGGCGCCCGAACCCCGCGCGCCCGTTACGCCCGGCCCACTAAGGCCCTAGGCCTATGGCAAATGGGGCCCAACCCCCTTTAAAAAAAGAAAAAATGGTTTAATAATAAATTAATTAATTAATCAGTTAATTAACTTAATTAACCGTGCTTAATTAGTCTAATGAACTAGGTTAGTCTAATTAAACCTATTAGTTAATCTGTACCTATGACAGACGGATCCCATCTGTCAGGTTTGACCAGTCAACTGGTCAATTGACCTGCTGACGCCGTGGTGATGTCATGCTGACATCACCTTTCACTATTCTGGATAATGTTTGTTTAAAATAATTGAATAAATCCAGAAAATGCTTAAAACTTTGGAAATTCATAGAAAATAAACCGTAGCTCAGATGAAAAGGTTTTATGTATGAAAGTTGCCTAGAACACTAGCATAGCACTGCGGTTTGTTCGAATACGCGGTTTGTTCGTCTGCCAGATGCTCCTAGCATAGCGAACATGCAACTTTGCTCCTCCGATTCATCTGTCTGAAAAAGCCAAACTTCGGGAATACTTTCCCGGATGTTATCCTCCTTCGTCGGTATCGTGTAGCACTGCGTTAGAACACCCTAGCACTGCGTGTTGACATGTCGTGCTTCCTTGTTGCATCTGTATGCTTTGTATTTATTGTTTCTTCCCTCTCTTCTATCCCGTAGACCGCGAGACTGATGCTCCCTTGGTGATCGACTGCATCGAGTACAACCTCTCCTTCTCATCTGAGCAACCAGGCAAGCCAACCCCCTTAGATCATTCTGATATTGCCGATTCCCATCTCTCTTATGCTTGCATTAGAACTGCTATTGCTTTTTTATCATCATATTCTGATGCATAACCTGTTGTTGATACTGCTTTCATACCTTACATGTTTATACTAAACTGCTTAGTATAGGCTGGTTAGAGATCCACTAGTGACCCCCCACATTGTCCCGACTGCCTCGTTGGATTATCAGAAGACCCGATCAACGGGATCAAAGACCAGGCCCCGACACCGCACATCACTTTCCCCTTAGTTGCTCGACACTATTGGGTTACTATCGAGTGCGGAGGGTGAGACCTCATTAGCACTTCTGATGTTAACCTTGTAGGTTAGTTCATCGGTTATGGTCATCGAGGGTGATTTCCTCCTTCTCCACTCCCGATAACGACACTCCTCAAGAGTGGACCTCGAGGGTGATTCCTCTTTCGTTCACCTTGACGATAAACATCAGGTGGAATTCCATCGAGGGTGATTTCCTCAGGTTTCTATTTGGTGTTAGACACATAGTTACTATGGTTACTATGACGGGTCGTCCATGAGGAGTACACGCGCGAGCTTAATTGCGAGTGATGTGTAGTCGGGTTGACCTGGAAGGTGCCTGCGAGATAAATGCAAGGCGTGGTCGGGCATTCTTAGCCCTTGCCGAAGTCCTCGAGACGGGGCGATGGGGTCACATGATCGTGAGTCTCTGCTGGTTACCGTGCGTTCCCAAGACACTAAACGGTTTGGATATTTGATCCGAGGGGCTTTTGACCTGATAGCGCTAACCATCACGTGGGCATAGTATGGGTGTTTTGCATCGTATGCATCAGCCGAAGCTTAACTGACGTCATGCGACCGAGCGGCGCGCGTCGGGTTGGACTGGTTATGCACCTACCTTTTTAAGGAGGTAGCTAGGTCTCCTCACTAGCCGCCCACGCAATGTGCAAGAGTTCCCGGGGAGATGGCCCATGACACCTGGGGGCATAGGTTTAGTCCGGCGTGCATCATCTCTCTATTAAGCCTAGGTCGGGTTGCGGCGTATTGTTTTCCGAGGCCGGGCATGACCTGATGGTGTGTTCGGCCTGAGTTAAGCGAGCGTGGTGGGTAACTTGGTGGACCCCTGCAGGGAACAAAACATCTATCGATAGCCTGTCCTACGGTAACGGACACTTGGAGTTGTATCCCGATCGGTACAACTAGAACTGGATGCTGAGGCATGAATTGGATATGTTGCTTCGGGAGTCGAGAAAGGATCCCGGAGCATTGAAACAACAACATAAATATGGCTTATGTTATACTACTCTACTCCCCCCTCTTGCTGCAAGACGGTGGTTTCCAGAAGATGCTAGTCTTTGATAGGACTAGCTTCTCCCCCTCTTATTCTGGCATTCTCCAGCTTAGTCCACAGATACTACCTCTTTTCATTGGTACCGATGCATATGTAGTGTAGATCCTTGATTGCGAGTACTTTGGATGAGTACTCACGGTTGCTTTGCTCCCCCTTTTCCCCCTTCTTTCTTTTTTCTGGTTGATACAACCAAATGGTGGAGTCTAGGAGCCACATGCCACCCTTGATGACTGCTACTACCCCGACGGAGCCTACTACTACGTGGAGACAGCTGATGACCAGGAGTAGTTAGGAGGTCCCAGACATGAGGACTTGCCTTTTCAATCGTGTTGTTTTTGTGCTAGCCTTCTTAAGGCCAACTTGTTTAACTTATGTATGTACTCAGATATTGTTGCTTCCGCTGACTCTTGTGTATTCGAGCTTATGTATTCGAGCCCTCGAGGCCCCTGGCTTGTAATATAAAGCTTTATTATTTTAATTTGTGTCTAGAGTTGTGTTGTGATATCTTCCAGTGATTCCCTGATCTTGGTCGTACACATTTGCATGCATGATTAATGTACGGTCAAATCGGGGGCGTCACATTTACTAGGGTTCCATAAACTTGATGATTGTTCCTTAAATTTGCATCTAGCGGATTCCACTATTAATAACCTATGGGACGGATTAATGATGTTATTATTGTTGCAAATAGGAATTATGTGCCCGTAGATTTTATTGTTCTTTATACGGATTGCAATCCAACATGCCCTATTATTCTTGGTAGACCTTTCCTTAGAACGATTGGTGCAATTATTGATATGAAAGAAGGAAACGTTAGATTTCAATTTCCATTAAGGAAAGGCATGGAGCACTTTCCTAGAAAGAAAATAAGGTTACCGTATGAATCTATTGCGAGGGCTACTTATGGTTTGAGTACCAAATATGACAATACCTAGATCGTTGCTTTATACCTAGCTAAGGGGGTTAAACAATAGCGCTTGTTGGGAGGCAACCCAAATTTATTTTGGTTTTTACTTTTTTTTGTTCTTAAATAAATATATTATCTAGACTCTAGTTAGATGCGTTTTCATGTTTTAATTTAGTGTTTGTGCCAAGTAAGACCTTTGGGATAATTTGGAAGATAGTAGATTGGTTTTTTCTGGAAAACAGAGACTTTTGCGTCCAATATCAGAATTTTTTCTGCTTGCTGGAAAGTGAAAAAATTCTGATTTTTTTATAAGTTTCTGATATTCCAATTAGCCATGTTGTCCTAATGTTTCAGAATTTTAGAGATGCAGAAGTTTTACATCAATTTACATCTTTACATAATGTTATGTTTTTGACAGATTATGTTTTCTTTGTGTTGTTTGCTTATTTTGATGCATCTATGGCTAGTATCGGGGGGTATCAACCATGTAAAAGTTGGAATACAATAGATATTACACCAATATAAAATAATAATGAGTCCACAACAGTACATACAAGTAAGGATCTCACGAGTTTTCAGTTGAGTTTTGTGTTGTGAAGTTTTCAAGTTTTGGGTAAAGATTGGATGGACTATGGAATAAGGAGTGACAAGAGCCTAAGCTTGGGGATTCCCAAGGCACCCCAAGGTAATATTAAAGGACAATCGAGCATCTAAGCTTGGGGATGCCCCGGATGGCATCCCCTCTTTCGTCTTCCATCCATCGGTAAATTTACTTGAGGCTATATTTTCATTCACCACATGATATGTGTTTTGCTTGGAGTGTCTTGTATAATTGGATTCTTTGGTTTTTAGTTTGCCACAATCATCCTTTCTACAAAGACCTTTTGAAAGGGACACACATGAATCGTGAATTTATTAAAATACTCTTTGTGCTTCACTTATATCTTTTGAGCTAGGTAGTTGCTCTAGCACTTCACTTATATCTTTTTGAGCACGGCGGTGATGTTTATTTTGAAGAAATTGATGAACTCTCATGCTTCACTTATATTATTTTGAGAGTCTTTAAACAACATGGTAATTTGCTTGGGTTATGAATTTAGTCCTGCTATGATAGGCATTCAAAGAGGGTATAATAAAAACCTTCATAAAGAGCATTGATTTATGAGAAGTTTAATTCCTTTCAATTGTTTTGAGATATTAAGATGGTGATATTAGAGTCATGCTAGTAGTAAATCATGTGGTTAAAGAAATAATTGTGTTAAGATTTGTGATTCCTGTAGCATGCACGTATGGTCTTCTAGTTATCTGATGAAGTTGGAGCGCAATTTATCCTTGATTGTCTATCTTTGCATGAAAGTCGGGAGCGCACGATGGTTAACTCCTACCAACCTCTCCCCTAGGAGCATGCGTAGTAGTACTATGCTTCGAGGGCTAACAATTTTTTGCAATAAGTATGTGAGTTCTTTATGACTAATGTTGAGTGCATGGATTATACTCACTCTCATCCTTCCACCATTGCTAGCCAGTCTAGTACCGTGCAACTTTTGCCGGTGCATCAACCCACCTTATACCCTTCCTCAAAATAGCCACCATACCTACCTATTATGGCATTTCCATAGCCATTCCGAGATATATTGCCATGTAACTCCACCGTTACATTTATTATGACACGCACCATCATTGTCATATTACTTTGCATGATCGTAAGATAGCTAGCTTGATGTTTTCATGGCATGTCCGATTTGATGTCATTGCTACGCTAGATCACTCCACATCCCGGTACACCATTGGAGGAATTCATATAGAGTCATATTTTGTTCTAGTATCGAGTTATAAGTAAATAAAAGTGTGATGATCATCATTATTAGAACATTGTCCCATGTGAGGTTATGAATAAAGAGGCCAAAAGAGTCTCCAAAAAAATAGAAAAAAAAGAGAAAAGAGTCTCCAAAAAAACAGGAGCCTAAAAAAAGAATGAGAGAAAAAGAGAGAAGGGACAATGTTACTATCCTTTTCCACACAATGAGTTGTGGGCGATAATAGTCATAATGCTTACCAGCATGTCATACTTTGATTCAGTGGTATTGTGAGATGAAGCGGCCCAGACAGACATTACGCGTACGCTTACGCGAGACTAGTTTCATCGTTACGAGCACTCGTTGCTTAAAGGTGACCGGCGGGTGTCTGTCTCTCTCACTTTAGTTGAATCGAGTGTGGCTACGCGCGGTCCTTGTGAAGGTTAAAACAACACACTTGTCGAAAAATCGTTGTGGTTTTTGTATGCGTAGGTAAGAACGGTTCTTGCTCAGCCCGTAGCAGCCACGTAAAACTTGCAACAACAAAGTAGAGGACGTCTAACTTGTTTTTGCAGGGCATGTTGTGATGTGATATGGTCAAGCCGTGATGAGTTATACGTTATTGTATGAGATGATCATGTTTTGTAAATTATAAGCAACCGACAGGAGCCTTATGGTTGTCTCTTTATTGTATGAATTGTGAAGGCCGTGTAATTGCTTTACTTTATCACTATGAGTTAGCGATAGTTGTAGTAGCAATAGTTGACGAGATGACCACCACGCTACGATGAAGATCATGGTTTCAAGCTGGTGACGATGGAGATCATGACGATGCTTTGGATATGGAGATCAAAAGCACAAGATGATGATGGCCATGTCATGTCACATATTTTTTATTGCATTTGATGTTTATCTTATTATGCTTCTTATTTTGCTTAGAACAACAGTAGAATTATAGGATGATCCCTTACAAAATTTCAAGGTACAAGTGTTCTCCCTGAGTATGCACCATTGCGAAAGTTCTTCGTGCTGAGACACCACGTGATGATTGGGTGTGATAGGCTCTACGTTCAAATACAACGGGTGTAAGACAGTTTTGCACATGCAGAATACTCGGGTTAAACTTGATGAGCGTAGCATGTACAGACATGGCCTCGGAACGCTGGAGACCGATAGGTCGAGCGTGAATCATATAGTAGATATGATCAACGTAAGATGTTCACCATTGAAAACTACTCCATCTCACTTGATGATCGGACATGGTTTAGTTGATTTGGATCACATGATCATTTAGATGACTAGAGGGATGTCTATCTAAGTGGCAGTTCTTTAGTAATATGATTAATTGAACTTTAATTTATCATGAACTTAGTCCTGGAATTATTAGCATATCTATGTTGTAGATCAATAGCTCGCGATATAGCTTCCCGTTTATTTTTATATGTTCCTAGAGAAATATAAGTTGAAAGATGATAGTAGCAATGATGCGGACTTGTTTCGTGATCTGAGGATTTTCCCCATTGCTGCACAGAAGAATTATGTCCTTGAGGCACCGCTAGGTGATAGACCTACTGCAGGAGCAGATGCGGATGTTATGAACGTTTTGACAAAAGCTCGGTAGGATGACTACTTGATAGTTTAGTGCACCTTGCTTTACGGCTTAGAATCGGGACTTCGAAAAATGTTTTGAATGCCACATAGCATATAAGATGTTCCTAAGAGTTGAAATTCGTATTTCATACTCATGCCCGTATCAAGAGGTATGAGACCTCTGACAGTACTTTGCCTACAAGATGGAGGAGAATAGCTCAACCATTGAGCATGTGCTCAGATTGTCTGGGTACTACAATTGCTTGAATCAAGTGGGAGTTAATCTTCTAGATAAGATAGTAATTGACAAAGTTCTCTAGTCACTATCTCCAAATTACTAGAACTTCATGATGAACTATAATATGCAAGGGATGACGAAAGTAATTCCCGAGCTCTTCGCGATGCTGAAATTGGCGAAGGTAGAAATCAAGAAAGAGAATGAAGTTTTGATGGTTAACAAGACCACTTGTTTCAAGTAAAGGGAAAAGGGATAGAAGGGGAACTTAAAGAAGAATGGGAAGGAAGTTGCTACTTCCATGAAGAAACCCAAAGATAGACCCAAGCCTGAAACTGAGTGCTTCTACCGCAAAGGAAATGGTCACTTGAAGAGGAACTACCCTACAAACTTGGTGGCTAAGAAGGATTGCAAAGTGAACAAAGCTATATTTGATATACATGTTATTGATGTGTACTTTACTAGTGTTTATAGCAACCCCTCAGTATTTGATACTGGTTCAGTTGCTAAAATTAGTAACTCAAAACGGGAGTTGCAGAATGAACATAGACTAGTTAAGGGTGAAGTGACAATGTGTGCTGGAAGTGGTTCCAAGATTGATATGATCATCATCGCACACTCCATATACTTTTGGGATTAGTGTTGAACCTAAATAAATGTTCTTTGGTGTTTGCATTAAGCATGAATATGATTTGATCATGTTTATTGCAATACGTTTATTCATTTAAAGTCAGAGAATAATTGTTGTTCTGTTTACATGAATAAAACCTTCGATGGTCATACACCCAATAAAAATAGTTTGTTGGATCTAGATCGTAGTGATACACATATTCATAATATTGAAGCCAAAAGATGCGAAGTTAATAATGATAGTGCAACTTATTTGTGGCACTGCCATTTAGGTCATATCGGTGTAAAGCGCATGAAGAAACTCCATGCTGATGGGATTTTGGAATCGCTTGATTATGAATCATTTGATGCTTGCGAACCATGCCTCATGGGCAAGATGACTAAGACTCCGTTCTCCGGAACAATGGAGTGAGCAACTGACTTATTGGAAATAATACATACTGATGTATGCGGTCCGATGAGTGTTGAGGCTCGCGGCGGGTATCGTTATTTTCTGACCTTCACAGATGATTTGAGCAGATATGGGTAAATGTACATGATGAAACATAAAGTCTGAAACATTTGAAAAGTTCAAGGAATTTCATAGTGAAGTGGAAAATACTCGTAACAAGAAAATAAAAGTTTCTATGATCAGATCGCGGAGGCGAATATTTGAAGTTACGAGTTTGGCCTTCATTTAAAACAATGTGAAATAGTTTCACAACTCACGCCACCTGGAACACCACAGCGTAATGGTGTGTCTGAATGTCGTAACCGCACTTTATTAGATATGGTGCGCTCTATGATGTCTCTTACCGATTTACCATTATCATTTTTGGGTTATGCATTAGAGACAGCTGCATTCATGTTAAATAGGGCACCATCTAATTCCGTTGAGATGACACCGTATGAACCATGGTTTGGCAAGAAACCTAAGCTGTCGTTTCTTAAAGTTTGGGGCAGCGATGCTTATGTGAAAAAGTTTCAACCTGATAAGCTCGAACCCAAATCGGAGAAATGTGCCTTTATAGGATACCCAAAGGAAACTGTTGGGTACACCTTCTATCACATATCCAAATGCAAGATATTCGTTGCTAAAAATGGATACTTTATAGAGAAGGAGTTTGTCTCGAAAGAAGTGAGTGGGAGGAAAGTGGAACTTAATGAGGTAAATGTACCTTCTCCCGAATTGGAAAGTAGTGCATCACAGAAACTAGTTCTAGTGATTCCTACAGCAATCAGCGAGGAAGCTAATGATGATGATCATGAAACTCCAGATCAAGTTAGTACTGAAGCTCGTAGGTCAACCAGAGTGCGTTCTGCGCCATAGTGGTACGGTAACCCGGTTCTGGAAGTCATGTTACTAGACCATGATGAACCTACGAACTATGAGGAAGCTATGATGAGCCCAGATTCCGCAAAATGGCTTGAGGCCATGAAATGTGAGATGGGATCCATGTATGAGAACAAAGTGTGGACTTTGTTTGACTTGCCCGATGATCGGTAAGCCATTTAAAATAAATGGATCATTAAGAGGAAGACTGACGCCGATGGTAATGTTACTATCTACAAAGCTAGACTTGTTGCGAAAGGTTTTTGACAAGTTCAAGGTGTTGACTATGATGAGATTTTTTCACTCGTAGCGATGCTTAAGTCTGCCCGAATCATGTTAGCAATTGCCGCATTTTATGAAATCTGGCAAATGGATAACAAAACTGTGTTCTTTAATGTATTTATTAAAGAAGAGTTGCATATGATGCAACCAGAAGGTTTTGTCAATCCTAAAGGTGCTTACAAAATGTGCAAGCTCCAGCGATCCATCTATGGAATGGTGCAAGCATCTCAGAGTTGGAATATACGCTTTGAAAAGTTGATCAAAGCATATAGTTTTATACAGACTTGCGGTGAAGCCTGTATTTACAAGAAAGTGAGTGGGAGCACTACAGCCTTTCTGATAAGTACATGTGAATGACATATTGTCGATTGGAAATGATGTAGATTTTTCTGGAAAGCATAAAGGAGAGTTTGAAAGGAGTTTTTCAAAGAAAGACCTCGGTGAAGCTGCTTACGTATTGAGCATCAAGATCTATAGAGATAGATCAAGACGCTTGATAATTTTTTTCAATGAGTACATACCTTGACAAGTTTTTGAAGTAGTTTAAAATGGAAGAGTTAAAGAAAGAGTTCTTGCCTATGTAGAAAGGTGTGAAGTTGAGTAAGACTCAAAGCCCGACCACAGCAAAAGATAGAGAGAGAATGAAAGTCATTCCCTATGCCTCAGCCATAGGTTCTATAAAGTATGCCATGCTGTATACCAGACCTATTGTATGCCCTGCCTTGAGTTTGGCAAGGGAGTACAATTTTGATCTAGGAGTAGATCACTGGACAGCGGTCAGAATTATCCTTAGAGGAGTAAGGAAATATTTCTCGGTTATGGAGGTGATAATGATTTCGTCATAAAGAGTTACGTCAATGCAAGATTTGACACCGATCTGGATGACTCTGAGTCTCGATCTGGATACACATTGAAAGTGGGAGCATTTAGCTAGAGTAGCTCCGTGTAAAGCATTGTAGACATAGAAATTTGCAAAATACATACGGATCTGAATGTGGCAGACCCATTGACTAAACCTCTCTCACAAGCAAAACATGATCACACCTTAGTACTCTTTGGGTGTTAATCACATGGCGCTGTGAACTAGATTATTGACTCTAGTAAACCTTTTGGGTATTGGTCACATGCCGATGTGAACTATAAAGTGTTAAATCACATGAGGATGTGAACTATTGGTGTTAAATCACATGGTGATGTGAACTAGATTATTGACTCTAGTGCAAGTGGGAGACTGAAGGAAATATGCCCTAGAGGCAATAATAAAGTTATTATTTATTTCCTTATATCATGATAAATGTTTATTATTCATGCTAAAATTGTATTAACCAGAAACTTAGTACACGTGTCAATACATAGACAAACAGAGTGTCACTAGTATGCCTCTACTTGACTAGCTCGTTAATCAAAGATGGTTAAGTTTCCTAGCCATACACATGAGTTGTCATTTGATGAACGAGATTACAACATTAGAGAATGATGTGATTGACTTGACCCATTCCGTTAGCTTAGCACTTGATCGTTTAGTATGTTGCTATTGCTTTCTTCATGACTTATACATGTTCCTATGACTATGAGATTATGCAACTCCCGAATACCAGAGGAACACTTTGTGTGCTTTCAAACGTCACAACGTAACTGGGTGATTATAAAGATGCTCTATAGGTGTCTACGATGGTGTTTGTTGATTTGGCATAGATCGAGATTAGGATTTGTCACTCCGATTGTCGGGGAGGTATCTCTAGGCCCTCTCGGAAATGCACATCACTACAAGCCTTGCAAGCAATGTAACTAATGAGTTAGTTGCAGGATGACGCATTACGGAGCGAGTAAAGAGACTTTCCGGTAATGAGATTGAACTAGGTATGTGCTTCAAAGTAGCACCATTTTCTTAATTTTAGAAAGTCTCCTTTGTTGTCACTTTCATATTTTACTAGTGGGAAATTTTCGTTATAGAACTTGGCTTGTATATTCCAACAATGGGCTTCCTAAAATGCCCTAGGTCTTCATGAGCAAGCAAGTTGGATGCACACCCACTTAGTTTTCTTTTGAGCTTTCATACACTTATAGCTCTAGTGCATCTGTTATATGGCAATCCCTACTCACTGACATTGATATCGATTGATGGGCATCTCCATAGCCCATTAATTTTCCTAGTTGATGTGAGACTTTCTCCCTACTTTTATCTACTACCACCTTCTATTACAGACATAGTGCTATGTCCATGGCTCATGCTCATGTACTGCGTGAAGAGTTGAAACAGCTGAATGTGACAGCCTGATTTTTGCCCTCTTTTATTTGCCCGAGTTTCTTTTGAATTGAGTTTGAAACTTGGAATTTTTGAATCTTTTCATATGGACTTATTCACTTGGGGTACCCTTGGCATTCAACCAAGTGCCTCACCTCCATCTCAAATCTTCTTTTCCTCTCTGGTTCACCCTAAAATAACAATTGGAATATTTTTCTATATTGAAAAATATTCATTTTTCCCTCTAAAACCCTAGATAGCTCATTGTGCTCCAAAGCAACCCCAATTTTTCTTGCCCACAAAAATCTGAAAAAATTCACAAATATTCTTTGAATCCTAGGTCACATTTCTGAGCAAAAATATTGCACCTCTTTTTGGAATATTTTTCCTACAGAAAATACTTTCTGTTCTGGATAGAAATGGTAGTTTCTACAGCAACTACCATTTTACTTGCTCCATTATAGCTGAAATTTCTTGTGCATCTTCACATTAGTAACTTATGGCTAGCCTCCAAAGCTCAGCTCCCAACTCCTAGCCATTTGACCTCAGTAAACTCTCAAAGTTACTATCCAGAATCTTATCAGGCTTGTGAAATCTCTTCTAATGCATCTGTGTCCAAACCAAACCATGGTAACATTCAAATCTACCACAAACAACACGCCAGACATGATCTTTGGACCCAAGTCGGCCTGGGTGCAGAGTTGACGCGGTGACCACGCGTGTGCACCATGCCAGCCTGCTAGTCGACGCGCTCTGAGTGCCACCGAGCGCTCTGTTTCGCGCGTGCTCGCTTCCCCGCCTGCTAGAGCTTGCCAAACCTCGCCACCATCCTCGTCCCGACTCCTTCAGCTCCTCCTAGCACTCGCCGACGCCGGAGCTCGCCGCAGCAAGCACGGGCGCGGTCCAGCCAAGGCAACAGTGTGGTGCGCACTGTGCTCATCGCCTTCCCCGAGATCATGTGCTCGTCTCCATTTGCCCACAGTCCTCGCGTGAACCACGTCGCCTTCTCCCCCTCTCACTGACACCGTTCGTCGCCGGGCACAGTGTCCAGGTGTCGCCTGCGGAGCCCCGATCCCCCTCTCTGCTGGCCTATAAATGGAGCCCTCCCAGCCTTCTCGAGCACCACACTCCACTCCCACACACTCCACAACTGCGTAGGAAACCGCAGCCCGGCCGGGCAGGCCATAGGCCGCCGTCCCCGAGTTTGAGCTCCCCGGCGATCCCCTCGGGTCGTCGCAGTAGCTCCAGCCCCTCTCAGGCTAGGGCAACCCTTCCAGAGCCCCAGCCACACTCTGGTGGTGTCGTTCCACCTAGTTGGAGCCTCTGGAATCGTCGCTGCTCGTCGTCGTCCTCATCTCCGGCGACCATCCCGTTCTGCCTCCGCTTGCGAGGTCGATTCCGACGCCGTCTGACCACCCCTAGCTACGCTATGGGTATGGGCAGGTGTGCCTCCATCCCCTCTGTAGATCCATCCCTCTCGTTTTGGCCAAGGAGCTCTCGTCGCCTACGTGCGCTCCGGCGAAGCCGCGGCCGCCTCTGTTTCCCTCTCCCTTTCCCCCTCACCTGAGTAGCGGGCCCCGCTAGTCAGCTACTCTGTACTCGCGTGAAGTAGTACAAGTGGTGGCGCCCTGAGGCTTTACGCCTTTGACGTTACCCCCCCTCAGTTTGTTTTTTTAAATTCAAATATATATATATTACAGAGAACTTCAAACAGAAATAACTTTTTAACCATAGGTCCAAATGAATTGATTCTTTTTGCATTGTGTTCTTTGTAAAGAAATCTTGCAGCACACCAAAAATGAGATTTTTTTTTGTGCTGTGTAGATTTTCTGGTGATTTTCAGAAGTGTTCTTGATATTTTCTTTTTGTGCTTTTAAATCTTTTCAGAAGAGGAAGCTTGTCTTGAGGATCACCAGGAGGCTTGTGAACCTCATTTGCACTAGGGCAAGCCACAACAACATTTTCATGGTGCCATTTCAATAATTGTGATTTTCCAACTTGAATGAAGGATTTAATCCATGCATATAAATCACTTGTATTATTTTATTTCTGTTGGTGGTTTGATTTAGTTGGTATATATATAGCTTACAGAAAGTTGGAAGTTGATTAAGTTGTTAATGTAACTAGAAGAATGTTTGAGTTATAAAGAACTAAGATGGTTATGTATATGAATAATTATTTTGGAGTTATTTTTCTTGCATAAGAAATATGATAAAAAAATTCTAGAAAAGATTCTGTTTGAATTGAGATTAAAACCTAACCAAAGGAGTATTAGAAGTTGTCGATGCTTATGCTTAATGTGGTAGAGCTGGCCCAGTTCTTTATGACAATGTATATTTTGTGTTGCATCTGCATGGCATTTCATGACGCTGGTTATTTTTAGTTGAACCTACTAATAACTCAACTTGAATTTATCGTTGACCGGGTCATGGTGCCACTGAATCGAGTTTTCCCTAGTGCAACCACATTTGCCTTTATGGAAAGGCCTTTATTCGGTCCGTTGTCATGCCTCTGGTCGGTACCTCCAACTATGGAAGGTAATGGGCGTGCGGTACCCTGGCCCGGTAAGAAGACATAACCTTGTGTGCCCGTTGTTGAGTTTATGGCACCGAGTCCCCGTTTGGGACAGTTTATGTTTGGCCACGACGGTGGTCGTTCTACCTTTGGTAGGCACGGGGCCACCCAGGACTATTCCGATGGGAAATGAGTCGGAGTGGCCGAGAGAGTGTCATGGCAATGGAGGGGTTTCATCGGAACGCCGTTGGTCCACCCGAATGGGAGAGCGAGGCCATGGGTTCCGTGGTGTGGGTACAGTGCACTACCTCTACAGAGTGTAATTAATCTATCGATAGCCGAGTCCACTGTCATGGACACGCTCGAAAGTAGTCACCCCATGGGTCAACATTTAATAAAATTTTGTTCACTAAGTTATGAACTTTGCATTGTCAGAGATGGTGGAAAAACCACCGAGATGTTTGAGACCAAGTGTTGGTCAAGGTTGTGATCGTCGGAAAGATCACGAGGTATGTCATTTTGAGATAGACAAGTTGGTATGTTAAGAAGGATCACTGTTGGTAAGTCAGTCTGAGGGACTGTTTTCACAAAGGCATGAGCACAACATGTTGGTTATATTCATAAATATGTATGGTGTTGCATTTTAATAATTGAATAATTATCATGATATTGTTTGTCATTATGTTTATGTCCACTGTAAGCTTGCAAGTACATTCAATGTACTGACCTGGCGTGTCATGCCAGATTTCAGGAAAGTCTCGCTGGAAAGGAGTGCCGTCCGAGTCCAGATCGTGTCCACAGCGGTGTCCCTGTGCTATGGAGTTCCGCTACAAAGTTGTTCCGCTGCCGCGTAGATGTTATGACCGAGGCCTTTTATGTTCACTAAATAATGTACATATTGTTCAGCCGCACCGTGTGTGCCGCTTGTCCTTGCTACCTGTTGTAATCTAAAACTTTGATCTGCTAGTACCAATAAAGTGGTTGTTTTCTGTACCAAGAGGTTGTGTGTTGCCAGAAGACAAGGTCTCTGGGCTGGCAATGCAGGTTAAACCGGTTGCTCTGAGCCAGGGTGCCACAATGCTTGGTATCAGAGCCGTGCTGACTGTAGGGAACGTTAGACTACAACGTGTTAACTAAACGTTAGATACGAGTTTAAGTTGAGTGCCGGTAGCATGTGTAGCTGGTTGTTGCTTTGCATATACTTGCTTTATTTTTATGGTAACCTACTAATGGTTGTGAGTGTAGATGGCTCCGGTGCCGTATCCGTGCCAGTTGCAGCTGATGCCGTACACGTCACCGCACCTCCTTTGTAATGTGTGGCGTCGGCTGTACCCTCTCGGAGACGACCCAGTCTATCGTGTGTACCGGGAGCGTCTAGCAGACTCAGTGTATGAGTATCAGGCAGTGGTGACTCTGCGCACCAGGTCCGACTCCAGCACTTACACTCGTACCTCTCGGAGCGGTTACACTTCTACCACTTCACAGGCCGTCCAATTTGCTGCATTCGAGATACTTGTCGAGCTCTGTTACAGCGAGGTCCGAATGCAGAATCACCCAAGTTTCCAATACTATCCTTTTCTGCACGACAACAGTCGTGTTCGTTTCCCTACTATTAATCCGGAGTCTGATAGAGTTGCTAGCCACCTTTCTCGTTATATTACTACTAGCTATCTCCTGATCCATGAGCTGGCTCGAGGGCTGACTCGCACTTGTATTGCTTTAGACACTACTACGTCTATCACTACTCCCGCATCCATGGGATTTACCCCTTACATTCCAGCCAGTTCTGGTTCCCTGATTTCACCGTTTACTCCTCCGAATAGCTCGGGCGCCTCGACCATAAATCCTCTCAGTGCTTCTGCTGAGTGGGTTTCGCTTCTCACTACTCCTGTAGCTCCTATGATTCACCCTACTCCCGCCCCGGAAGGAGAGCCCCCGAGGCAGTACCGTCGTGTTACCTTCACCCCAGAGATTTCAGTTAACCTCATCAGTTCAGGATGCGAGTCTGCTTCAGGAGAGGACCCCGCAGCACCAGCAGAGCAGTAGAGCTTCTGAGTATTCACAGTTGTCAGGATGATGTATGGATGTAGTCGTATGAGTCATGATATTTCTTTACCTTGTATGAGCGTAGTGGAACCAGGAATGTTAATTACCTTTCATGTATGAGTCTATGTATAATTATGTCGGAACTATATTTCTTCTATTCGCTGTCTTATCTTCGTATTTTTGTTTTCTCTCAGGATTTGTTATTGGCTTTTCCCCGATTTTCCTTTTGGATGTTTCACATCTTGGTTGTGTTGTCTTGGGAAAAATCCATAATAGGATGACGTAGGGAGGCAACAGTAGCGGCGCTCACGGGGATGTTCCTGTTCGTCATTCCGCCCGACAAGTAGGTCAGTCTCCCGAGCTGTACATACCACCACCGCCAAATCCGCCTACCACCGAGCAAATTCTACGTATGTTTAAGGAAAGGAGAAGTAATGATCTGCTGGAAATATTAAGAAGTGTTCAAGCTATGGTTGGACAGAATGGAAATCAGAACGGTCATAACTCCAAGCTATCAGATTTTCAGAGAACCCAGCCTCCCAGTTTCAGTCAGGTTATTGATCCTTTGGATGCCGACGATTGGCTGCGAACCATTGAAAGGAAGCTTGAGATTGCCCGGACTGCAGAAGAGGATAAAGTTCCATATGCAACCCATTATCTTGAAGGCGCTGCTGCCATATGGTGGGAAAATGCAAAAACCATGTGGCCTGCTGATGAAGAACTCACCTGGTCAAAATTCAAGGATCAGTTCCAAAAATATTATATCCCTACCGGAATTATGAAAACCAAGCAGCATGAATTTCTTGCACTAATCCAAGGAAATCTGTCTGTGGGTGCATATTTGCAAAAGTTCAATCATCGGGCCCGTTACTCCCTTTATGACGTGGCCACTGAAGAAAGAAAGATTGACAAATTTCTTGGAGGATTAAACTCGCAACTCCGGTGCACCCTCAGCATGCTCGATTTTCCAGATTTCCAAACTTTGGTGAACAAAGCTTTCATTGCAAAAAGGGAGCACAAGCTCGTGCTGGACAACAAGCCTGCTAATAACGAGCACAAGCTCAAGTTTGAACCAAGGAAGGAAGGGCAACCAGTGCAAAAGTCTCGCATCTGGCAACAGACTCAGGTAGAATACAAGCCCAATTGGGAACAAAATGTTAACAAGACCACTACCCAAGTCAAGAATGTCGTGACCAACCCAGTGCACGAGGAGCGTCGGCGCAACAATTCTTGTTTCAGTTGTGGGCAAAACATACATTATTCCAAACAGTGCCCCAAGAACAGCAAGGCGAACGCCCTATTCAGGCCACAAGTCAACTTTATGGGGTCATACCCAAACCAGCAAAAAAACGCCGGGCACGTTCACCACCTCTACGCAGATGAAGCCGAAGAAAACCCCGAAGTGGTCATTGGTATGTTTTCTGTTAATAGAATACCGACCATAATTTTATTTGACTCTGGGGCTTCCCACTCTTTTATTTCTCGAAGTTTTGTTGCCCAAAACAAATTTCCTTGTTCACTTTTGGGAAAAAATATGCTAGTACAAACCCCGGGATCTTTAATCGAGAGTAATCTGGTCTGCCGTGATTTGGAAATCAATATCAACGGAATAAGCTTTCCAACTTCCTTGATACTCATCGAGTCGGTACAGTTGGATGTTATTTTGGGCATGATTGGTTGAACCAATATCAAGTATGCATAAATTGCGCAACCCGAAAAGTCACTCTGACCAGTCAGGAGGGGCAGACTACCAAATTCTATTCTCATAGAAGCATGCCTAAGAAAGGAATGATCTTCACCGCCGTGGCTGAATTGGAATTAATTCCCGTAGTCAGTGAATTTCCTGATGTATTTCCAGAAGAGCTGCCAGGCATGCCACCAGACCGAGAGCTTGAGTTTGCAATAGATCTTGTACCCAGAACCGCACCGCTATACAAGAAGTATTACCGGATGCCCTCATCAGAATTAGTGGAACCAAAGAAACAGCTCGACGAAATGCTCCATAAAGGATATATCCGTCCCAGCTCCTCACCATGGGGATCACCTGCTCTCTTCCTAAGAAAGAAGGATGGCAGCCTCCACATGTGTGTGGATTACCATCAGCTGAATGATGTCGCCATCAAAAATAAATATCCGCTGCCAAGAATTGATGACTTGTTTGATCAACTCAGTGGGGCCAAGGTATTCTACAAGATTGATTTACGGACAGGATACCGTCAGCTCAAGATTAAAAAGGAAGATATTCCTAAGACCGCATTCACCACTCGGTACGGTCTTTATGAATATACAGTTATGTCCTTTGGTCTCACCAATGCCCCTGCGTTCTTCATGCATATGATGAACAAAGTATTCATGGGCTTCCTCGATAAGTTCGTGGTAGTCTTTATCGATGACATACTTATATACTCAAAAAGCAAAGGAGATCACAGAGAACACCTCCGAGCAGTGCTACAACGGCTCCGCAACCATCAGCTTTATGCCAAATTCAGTAAGTGTGAGTTTTGGCTCAAACAAGTTGGATTTCTTGGATATGTGCTATCCACCGAGGTATAGTCGTAGACCAAAGCAAAGTAAAGGATGTGCTCGATTGGTTACCACCAACAACAGTATCACAGATCCGGAGTTTTCTTGGACATGCCGGATATTACCGCTGTTTCATTGAAGTGTTCTCCAAGATTGCTAAACCCATGACAGAGCTGCTCAAAAAGGATAAGAAGTTTGAATGGACTGAAGACTGTGAGAAAAGTTTCAGTGAGGTAAAAATACGGCTGACAACCGCACCTGTATTAACTCTTCCAAACATCTACCGCAGTTTTGATGTGTACTGTGACGCCTCCAGACAAGGACTTGGTTGCGTGCTTATGCAAGACAACAAGGTAGTAGCATATGCATCACGACAGTTGTGACCACACGAGGGAAATTACCCTACTCATGATCTGGAATTGGTCGCCGTGGTTCATGCTCTAAAAATATGGTGGCACTACCTCATGGGGAAGAGGTGCCAAATTTTTACCGATCATAAAAGTCTCAAGTATATATTTACTCAGCCTGATTTAAATCTCCCTCAGCGAAGATGGCTTGAGTTGGTTAAGGATTATGATCTTGGAATAAATTACCACCCAGGTAAAGCCAACGTGGTGGCTGACGCACTCAGTCGAAAGCCGGTCAACCTAAATGTCATAGCCCCCTAAACTTCAAGAGGAGATTGCTCAACTCAATCTGACCATAGTTGATGCTGGTCTCACTAATATTTTGGAAGTTACCCCCACACTTGAGGAAGAGATCCGCAAGGCCCAGCCAGACGACCCTGTCCTGCAAAGGCATGCCAAGAATATGGTAGCAGGACGTACCTCTGGTTTCTCAAAGGATCACTTTGGTACTCTCCAATTCCGTGGAAGGATTTGTGTACCCAAGCAGTCAGATTTGAAATAGAAAATCCTATCTGAAGCACACGAATCCTCATACTCTATTCACCCTGGAGGTACAAAAATGTATGAAGACCTTCGGCAAATATTCTAGTGGGATGGAATGAAGAAAGACATTGCCTATTTTGTGGTCTGTTGTGACGTATGTAACAAGGTGAAGGCAGAACATCAGAAGCCAACCGGACTTCTCCAACCGCTGCCAGTTTTGCAATGGAAATGGGATAACGTCTGGATGGATTTCATCACCGGACTACCCAAGACTCAGTGAGGCAATGATGCAATATGGGTCATAGTGGACACTTTAACAAAGGTCACTCACTTTATCCCGGTCAGGACCACGTATCGAGCAGACCAACTTGCATAGCTGTATGTGTCCAGAATAGTCAGTCTGCATGGAGTACCTTGAACCATCACTTCCGGCCGAGGTTCACTCTTTACCTCCGCTTTTTGGTCACGACTCCATCAAGCCTTGGGGACAGCGCTGAAATACAGTACCGCTTATCATCCTTAGACTGATGGACAAACAGAACGTGTAAACCAAATACTCGAAGATATGTTGCGAGCCTGCGTCTTGGCCCAAGGATCTAAGTGGGAAGATTGTCTGCCTTATGCCGAGTTCTCTTACAACAACAGCTTCCAAACCAGTTTAAAGATGTCACCGTATGAGGCTTTGTATGGCCGTAAGTGCCTGATGACCCACAAGTGTAAGGGATCTATCGTAGTCCCTTCGATAAGTAAGAGTGTCGAACCCAACGAGGAGCAGAAGGAATGATAGGCAGTTTTCAGTAAGGTATTTTCTGCAAGCATTGAAATTATAGGTAACAGATAGTTTTGTGATAAGGTAATTGGTAGCAAGTGACAAAAGATAAAAGTAAATAAAGTGTAGCAAGGTGGCCCAATCCTTTTTGTAGCAAAGGACAAGCCTGGACAAACTCTTATGTAAGGTAAAGCGCTCCCGAGGACACATGGGAATTATCGTCAAGCTAGTTTTCATCACGATCGTCTGATTCGCGTTCGGTACTTTGATAATTTGGTATGTGGGTGGACCGGTGCTTGGGTGCTGCCCTTACTTGGACAAGCCTCCCACTTATGATTAACCTCTAATGCAACCATCCGGAACTACAAAAGAAGTATTAAGGTAAACCTAACCATAGCCTGGAACATATGGATCCAAATCAGCCCCTTACGAAGCAACGCATAAACTAGGGTTTAAGCTTCTGTCACTCTAGCAACCCATCATCTACTTATTACTTCCCAATGCCCTCCTCTAGGCCCAAATAATGGTGAAGTATCATGTAGTAGACGTTCACATGACACCACTAGAGGAAAGACAACATACATCTCATCAAAATATCGAACGAAGACCAAACTCACATGACTACTAATAGCAAGACTTCTCCCATGTCCTTAGGAACAAAAGTAACTACTCCCAAGACATAATATTGTTCATGATCATAGGGGTATTAATATGCATAATGGATCTGAACATACGATCTTCCACCAAATAAACCAACTAGCATCAACTACAAGGAGTAATCAACACTACTAGCAACCCACGGGTACCAATCTGAGGTTTGGGTACAAAGATTGGATACAGGAGATGAACTAGGGTTTGAGAGGAGATGGTGCTGGTGAAGATGTTGACAAAGATAGCCCTCCCCAAGATGGGAGAGTTGTTGGTGATGACGGCGGTGACGATTTCCCCCTCCCGGAGGGAAGTATCCCCGGCAGAACAGCTCTGCCGGAGCCCTAGATTTGTTTCGCCTCGAGACGGTGGCGTCTGGTCCCGAAAGCCTCCTTATGATTTTTTTTCCAGGTCAAAACACCTCATATAGGAGAAGATGGGCACCGGGGGCCTGCCGGCTGGTCCACGAGGTAGCGGGGCGCGCCCTGGGAAGGGCGGCATGCCCCCCACCCTCGAGGATAGCCGGTGGCCCCTCTCCTGGGTTTCTTTCGCCAGATATTTTTTGCATTTTCCGAAACGATGTTCTGTGCAGTTTCAGGGCTTTTGGAGTTGTGCAGAATATGTTTCCAGAGTTTGCTCCTTTTCCAGCCCAGAATTCCAGCTCCCGGCATTCTCCGTCTTCATGTGAACCTTGTAAAATAAGAGAGAAAAGGCATAAGTATTGTGACAAAACATATAATAACAGCCCATAATGCAATAAATATGAACTTATAAGCATGATGCAAAATGGACGTATCAACTCCCCCAAGCTTAGACCTCGCTTGTCCTCAAGCGAAAGCCGATATCGAAAAATATGTCCACATGTTTAGAGATAGAGATGTCGATAAAAACAAAATAAGAACATGAGGGCATCATGATCATTTTCATAACAACAAATTTAGTAAATATAGTCCTATTACTCTCATGCTAAAGTAGCAATTTATCCACAATATCAAGTATGTATCATAAACTTCATTGGAAACTAACAAACTTTGGTCTCGGTCATTGAAGCAATTGCAATTTATCATAATATCGGAAAGAGTCAATATAAGAGCTTTTCATCAAGCCTACATACTCAACTATCATATAGTCTTTCACAATTGGTCACACTCACGCAATACTTATGTTTATGGAGTTTTAATCGGACACAGAGAAAGATAGGGGCTTATGGTGTTGCCTCCCAACCTTTTACCTTAAGGGTAATGTCAACAGTAGTAGATCATGAAAACTTACATCCAAGTGGGTATATATGTCTGGATCTTTCCAACACAATGTGCTTGCCAAAGGATAAAATGTAAAGAGGAAAGGTGGGTTTCACCTTGACACATATAAAACAAGAATAAAAGATAGGCCCTTCGCAGAGGGAAGCATATGTTGTCATGTGTTTTTATGGTTGGATGCACAAAGTATTAACATAGAAGAACTTCTCTTTATATTGCCACTTGTGATAAGGACCTTTATTATGCAGTCCGTCGCTTTTATTACTTCCATATCACAAGATCGTGTAAAGCTAATTTCTCCCACACTAATAAATCATACATATTTGAGTGGATTTGCAACATGACAACTTACTTGGAAGGATCTTTCTCAATCCATAGGTAGGCATGGTGGACTCTCATGGCAAAACTGGGTTTAAGGATATATGCAAGCACAATATACTTTATTTCGGATATAAGAAGACATAACCTATTATGTTGTCTTCCTTGTCCAACATCAACTCTTTCGCATGTCATACTTTAATGAGTGCTCACAATTATAAAAGATGTCCAAGATAGTATATTTGTATGTGAAGCCTCTCTTCTTTTATTACTTACTATTAATTGCAACGATGACCAAAACTATGTTTGTCACCTCCCAACAACTTTTATTTATCATACTCTTGTATGTGAAGTCATTACTTCCCATAAGATCGATATGATCTCTTTGATACTCTTTATGGTTTCTTTCTTTTTATCATACCCAAGTGAGGAAATAAAGCCCTTGACTCAACACTAATCTTTATTATATAGCTCACAGACTCGATTACAAAGGATAAAGCTCACAAAGCAAAAGCTCACAACTAGATCATGCTAACTTTATTCTAATAGATCAAGATACTACCAAAGGGATCGAACTAAGTAAAACGGTAAAGATAGGAGTGGTGGTGATACGATACCGGGGTCACTCCCCCAAGCTTGGCAGTTGCCAAGGGGAGTGCCCATACCCATATGATTATGTCTATTTCTTCGGGGGTGGTGATGATGGAGTTGTTGATGATGTAGGCTGGTTGTCCACCTTCCAAGGCATGGGTTCACCATCGTAGAAGGATGATCGAGTCTCCGGGAAAGTCAAATCTGCAGCCATACTCATCTTCTTGAATCTATATTCATACTCACAGTTTTGGTTTTGCAAGTCATAGATCTGGGCTTGGAGGTGATTGATCTTCTCTTGAAGATTGGAGATGGCTTCCCCAAAGATCCTTGAGTCCATCTTGAGGTTGTTGGCAAGCTCCGAGATCATCAGGTGGTTGGCGTTGAGTCCTCGTTCCACCATACCTTGGCACTTGAAAACTTGCTGCTCCATTGCATCGAGCCTTGTCTCCATGCTTCCGGTCCTCCTTGGCCCCTCAACATCACGGATGTGCAGCACCCCCTCATGCAACTGCATGGTTTTAGGGTGGTGCAGCACCTCCGCAAGGTAGGGGTTGATGACCTTCTCGAAGAACTTGTCATTGGGGGTGTTGCAGGACGCCATGATGATCTAGATCTGTCAAAAACAGCAGCTCGAAACGAAAACAGACGATTTTTGCGTGATATAGAGGTCAAAACCTTCGGGAGTATATATAATGAATTTTTACCGACCAAAAGGAGTAACCCTCAAGAAAACGGAGTCCGGGGGACACATGGGGTGCCCTCGAGGCAGGGGGCGCGCCCCCTACCCTCGAGGAGGCCTCGTGTCTCCTCCGGATTGCGGTTTATTTTTCTATTTTTCTAAATATTCCAAAACGGAGAAAAATTTCCTTTAGAATTGTTTTGGAGTCGGTTTACTTACCGTGTCACGTACCTCTTCCTTTTCGGAGGCTGAATCATTCTGGAAAGTGTCCCTTATGTATTCCACCGGGGTTATGGTTTCAATAACATTAGTTTCAACATTTATAGGATTACCTGAGATATAATGTTTGATTCTTTGACCATTCACCACCTTCGGATTTATGCCTTCGAAGTTGTTGATTTTTATGGCACCAGAACGATAGACCTCCTCGATAACGTAAGGACCTTCCCACTTGGAGAGAAGTTTTCCTACAAAAAAATCTTAACCGATAGTTGAATAGCAAGACATAATCACCTATGTTAAACTCACGCTTTTGTATTCTTTTGCCATGCCATCTTTTAACCTTTTCTTTAAATAACTTGGCATTCTCATAAGCCTGGGTTCTCCACTCATCGAGACAGCTAATGTCAAATAACCTCTTCTCACTGCAAGTTTGAAATCATAGTTGAGCTCCTTAATATTCCAATATGCCTTATGTTCTAGCTCAAGAGGTAAGTGACAAGCTTTTCCATATACCATCTTATACGGAGACATACCCATAGAATTTTTGTATGCAGTTCTATAGGTCCATAATGCATCATCAAGTTTCTTGGACCAATTCTTCCTAGACCTATTAATTGTCTTTTGCAAGATTAATTTCAACTCCCTATTACTTAGTTCTACTGGACCACTAGTCTGTGGGTGATAGGGTGATGCAATTCTATGGTTGACATCACATTTAGCAAGCATCTTACGGAAAGCACCATGAATAAAGTGTGAACCACCATCAGTCATTAGATATCTAGGGACTCCAAACCTTGGAAATATAGCTTCTTTAAGCATCTTAATAGAGGTGTTATGATCAACACTACTAGTTGGAATAGCTTCTACCCACTTAGTAACGTAATCAACAGCAACTAAAATATGTGTGTACCCATTAGAGGCAGGAAAAGGTACCATATAATCAAAGCCCCAAACATCAAATGGTTCAATAACGAGTGAATAATTCATAGGCATTTCTTGACTTATACTAATATTACCAATTCTTTGACATTCATCACAAGATAAGACAAACTTACGGGCATCCTTGAAGAGAGTAGGCATGTAATGCCCCGGATGTAATACTTTCCCTTTTGGGCATATAATATATCTCTGGCTTCATCTATTCCATTCGGGGTTCTTTGTCTTTCGGGTTTTCGTCGTTTTGTTGTGTGCGTGTGTGGCATTCATTCGTATCATGTAGACATATGCATCGCATTGCATTTGTGTTGTTGTTTGCATCCGGTACCACACGTTCCTTCCCGTTGTCCGTTCGCGTTCCGGAGCTCCCTCACGTGTCCGTGGCGTCCCGTAGGCCTACTTTGGTGTTTGGCCGTGTAACGTAACCGGTTTGGCACGAGGCTTGTCGTGTGTTGTTGTTTTGGTATGTGTAACCCGCCTGTCAAATCTCGTCGCGTTTCGAGTCCGTTTGCTACCCCAACAGTTATTCTCGTGGGCTCAAAGTGCCTCCACTTTGAGGCCCAACACACCCCTCCAACAGCCCACCAAACCACCCCTAACCACTTCTATCATCTAGGCCATCCAAATCTGATCCTGTGACCGAAAACCGCACTCCATTTGGACAACCCTAGCTACTTGTGCCTATATATTTGTCCACTCCCCCAAATTTTGCCCCAAATTAAGGAAACCCTAGCTCCCCTAGCCACTTCTCTCCCACCTCCAGCCACCTCGCCGGAGTTCCGCCGGAATCTCGCCGTAGTTCGCCGGAGATCACCACCACCTCGCCGGAATCCTCCTCACCACTCCTCCACCTCATCTCCTCCCTCCTCTCACCCTCCACCGGCGCCTCACCACCCAGCCACCCACTGTCCGGCCGGATCCCGCCGGCTCGAGGTCGAACCACCGCCGCCGGCTTTGAAGCACCTCACGCCGCCGCTGGATCGACAGATTGGGGAGAAGCCCCGATCCGATCGGGCGTTCCTCCGTTGACCGGCCGCCTGGGCCCTTCCCCGATTCCCCGACTAGATCCGGCCCCAGGCCGCCTCACCCCACCTCCGCGGGCCCCAAGCTGGCCCGTCTGCACCGCAGGCTCCTCCCTCCGCCAATCGCCAGGCCGCCCCGCGATCCGGGCGCTCCAGCCGCCGGACGCTCCAGCCGCCTCCTGGGCCGGCCTGCCCCTCCTTCGCGCCGACCAAGCCCGCGCCGCCTCCAGTCGCCAGGCGCCCAAGCCGCCTGGGCCGCGCTGCTCGCTGGGCCGCTCCCCGGTGCCGCGTTCGCCAGGGCCCAGACGCCGTCGAAGCCGCAGGCCGCGCCGCCCGCCTCCCTCCGTCCTGAGCCATTTTGCCCGAAGGCCGAGCCGCTTCGCGGGCCGCAGCTCTCCAGCCGCAGCAGATCCGAGCCCGTTGACTTTTCTTCAGATCTAAGGTTGCTTCAAATCCTAAGTCCCCAGATTTTTGTGTGCTGATGCTATATTCAAACGTGGATATCTTTTTGTGCATAGCTCCGTTTTGCGCAAATGACATGTCCAGACGTTCGTGGTGATTAGCACTACGTTTCATTCCTTTGTGCCATGCATGTTCGAGATCATCTAGATGCTTATTTTTCTGTTGCAAGAGTGTATCCCGATATAAACTGCTGCTATGTGTTGTTTTTATGCCATCTTTGCATAGTGATATCTTTTAGCTCGTTTATCCGAATGATGCAAATGGCATGACCACGTGTTCGTCTTGCCATGCTCTACATGCTGCTTGTGTTAGGTTGCATGATAGATTTATTCTTGCCATGTATATCTTCGTTGCAAAGTGCCATGTGGCTGTGATGTTGTTTAACTTGTTATGAAATGCCATCTTGTTGAGCTCATTGCTATCGTTGTGTTTATCTCCATGATGCATGCTTGTATGTTTCGGAATCACCATCATGTGTACTTTGATGTGGTGCTTACCACTTGCCATGTTTAGTTTCGAGGTGACTTAAACTTGCTCTCAAAGATGCCATGATGAAACTGCTGTTTTAACACTTAGTGGTTTTTCACTAAGTCTGGAATCTTTAATGTTCCGATGCCATGTTTGCGTGCTGTTCTAGGACAAACCATGATAGTTTTGGAGTGTCTCTTGATGGTTCCTTGTAGTATATATTATTGGCTATCCATTCATGTTCTCATATGATTATTTAAGTGGCTGTAGCATATTTAACTTTTGCTCCAAAGTTTCAATAAAATTCTGCTGTCAGAATTTTGTTGTCAAGTTCAATATGTCCAAGCTTGTTGCTATTGATTCGTGGCTCCTTTGGGGGTGCACCTTTGGACTTATTTGTTGTAGGATATGTCTAGTTTATGTTCATGCTCTTTTCCATGGTGTTTGAGTGCTGTAGCTTATTTATCTAGTGCTCCGAAGTTGCTATGTGGCTGTAATTTTCAGCTTTCGCCTATTTTTTGTTTCGGGCATAACTTTTAGCCCGTAGCTCCGTTTTCAGCGAGTCTTATATGAAACTTGATTGATTTTCCGTGTAGATTCATAATATCCTATTGTTATCATGTTTTCAAGCTTTTTGCGTGAGTGCTATTTTCCGTGCTTCGTGTGCTCTCTTAGTGCATCCATCATGCATCCATCATTTTGGTGTGCGCATTGCATCTTGTTGATTCGTGCCTTGTGTGGTTGTATTGTTTAGAGCCGGAAGCTGAGACCGAGTACGAGTACGAGCACGAGGTTACCAACGAGGTTGAGCACGAGGACCCTTCTTACGATCCGAACGACTACTCTTCAGGCAAGATGACCGAACCCCGATAACATTACTATCTTTGCCTATTGCTAGAGTAACGCTCTATAGTTTTGCCTCGATGCCCATGTTTTTCCTGTCAGCCTCCTACTTGTAACCATGACCATTTTTAACCACCCTACCTATGCAAACCGTTGCTTGGCTAAGTACGCTTCGCTCAGCCCTTCTTATAGCATTGCTAGTTGTAGGTGAAGATTGAAGATGCTTGCTTCATGTTGAAGTTTGTATGGTTATATCACACTATATAAATGCTTAAAATGAAATCATCTATATATTGGCAAGGGTGGAAGGCTAAGCCTTTTGCTTGGTGATTTATTCCACTCATGCCGTTAGGAACCGTTTAAACCGGTGTTATGTTCCTTGATTATGTGTTCCTAACACGGTTGGGGTGTATGGGACCCCCTCGATAAACCGCTAAGTGCTAAGTCTTTTCCAGCAAGTCCCAACATTGGTACTATTTGCCTAATAACTAAATAAACTTGCATAGGGAGTAATTAACCCTCTTTATTAATCAACAACCCGGGGCCAGTGCTCCACATGAGTGTTGGTCAGAAATGAGCAGACTGCGGGGCCACCTCAAGGAAACTCGAGGTCTGGTAAAAACCTGTAGGATGACTTATCCGGTCGTGGCCTGAGACGAGATACGCGCGGCTACTATCAGGGTGTCGGCACGCCGGGAGGATTTGCTGGATTAGCCTTACCTTAGTTCGGAGTATCTTGAGCACGGGATTCCGAGAATACTCGGGTCTTCCCACCTTGGAGTTGCGACTCCGCGGATCGTGGGCTTGTCATGGGCCAAGTTGGAACACCCCTGTAGGGTTATGAACTTTCGAAAGCCGTGCCCGCGGTTATGTGGCAGATGGGAGCTTGTTAATATCTGGTTGTAGATAACTTGACACAATGTTCCAATACACTACCAGCGTGTGTACCGTGACTGTCAATTTCCGAATAGGGATTCGGGAGTTGAACACGGTGGGGTTATGTTTGAGGTGTTTTGGCTAGGATCACTTCGTGATCATCCTTCGACCGAGGCACTTCTCTTCTCGCACTCTTTCACGTAAGCTAGTTCTAGATGCTGCTGCAGACACTTATTCTTTTCTTCAACCTTATCCTCCCCCAAGGCTTGAATAGTCTTGTTACCCGGGAACGGGATTGCTGAGTCCTCTGTGGCTCACAATTTACTTCACCATGCCAGATGCAGGTCCGATGGTGAGCTATCCAGGTGACGGCACCGAGCTAGACTGGGAGTACGACGAGGAGCGTAGTCGATACTATGTTCGTTATCCTGATGATCAGTAGTGGAGACTTCTACTAGGATTCGATCCGACCTGTGGATTTAAATTATGTTTGGTATCTTGTCATTTGAATTTTACCCTTAGAGGGCTGTGATGTTTTATTGAATGATGATTTGGATATGTAATATATTTGTGTGACGTGGCGAGTGTAAGCCAACTATTTTATGTTTTCCATCCCCATCTTTTATATGAGTTGTGCAAAGATACCAAACTTGCGATCATTCCAGCATGGGGTTATGTCTCTAAGTCGTGCCTCAACACGTAGGAGATATAGTCCCATCCTGGGCATTACAAGTTGGTATTCAAAGACTTATCCGACCTAGGAGCCCCCACTGATTGATCGAATCGTTGACGGTCGAGTCTAGGCACACACTGAAAACATTTTGAGTCCTATATTTATATCGGAGAGTAGGATTTATTTGCTTCTCATCCCCTTTCCCTCTGGTGAGGACTCCTGACGACTACTCTTGCCTCTTCTACTTTCAAAAATTGCACCAACTTTTTTTAGGAATCTCGCGAGTATTCTGGGATTGTTTCGATGTTCTTGTGACGAGAATATTGTTCTCGATGCCTCCTGACATTAGGGGTTGTGGCAGTGTCCCGGGGAGTTGAGCTTCGGGGTATTGTCGTCACAAGCATATCGCAGTAGTACTAAATACTTAAGACGGCCGACATCGAAAATCTCTCCTATACGGTTAGTGGCAAGATAACCCCGACATCACCCAGTACTGGGGAGGTAGTTCGGGAGTATTGCCATAGCTTGTTATAGTGGATGCTTTTCGAAGGTCCGAGGTAGACAGTTTCCGAGAAAGACTGGTTATGTGTTGAAGGATGGATACAGTTGGATGTATGTTTAGAGTTGATTGCGCGGTGCTTCCCCTGTATCCCCAACACCTGATTGCATAACTGGAAAATTTCGGAAATTAATAGGTGGGTTTATCCAGTAGATCGTAGGCATTCTTCCAACGAATGCAGGTTAGCGAGTTCGGGGTTCTACATTGAGTGAAGTGGTTTTATGACCGATGTTCCGATCGGGAGTTGCATCTTAAAGGGTCCTTGGCTATGCTGATCCGGGGATTGCAAAACCCTTACGTAACGCGTTCATATGCTTTCAGCACAAAGATGTTAGAACGAAGCTCCTATCTTGTGTTTGTTTCCATCCGTACCTTGTTGTTTTTCTTATTTTACCTTTTGTCTCCTATGTGGCTTCTCGTGAAGATTGATGTTATCATTTAACTGAGAATTTCATTCGTTCCTCTTGTTCGAATGATTTCATTCGTTCCTATTGTTCGAATGATTATTGTGAAGACTTGTTGCAATTCATTCCATTGATTCAGCTTTATCTTCTTTCAATCAATTGCTGATTCGTGGTCATCTCTTTCAGGATAGCTCCGAAACGAGTTCCCAACGCTAACCCAGAGGGTGAAGAGGTCCCAGATCGTCCTCCTTCCCCTCCTCCTCCGTCTGAGGCTTGGAGAGCGATTATGCAGACTACAACTCAGAACACCCAGATGTTGATGCAGATGATGCAGCAGATGCAAGCTAATCAAGCTAATCAGGGTGTTCCAGGGAATCAAGGCAACTTCTTCAACCAACAGCACCATGCTACTCTCAACCAGTTCTTGGCCAATAATCCAAAAGCTTTCAGTTACTGTGTCGACCCTCTTGATGCTGAAGATTGGTTAACCGATATCAAGAAGCATTTTGAGTGCAGTAACGTAAGAGAAGACGACTATGTGAAGTTTGCAGCCTTCCAACTCAAAGATCAAGCAGCTGACTGGTGGCAGCAGTACAAAGACTCCAGGCCAGGTCGTGTGATCTCTTGGGAGGATTTCTGCATGGACTTTCGCTCTCACCATATTCCAACAAGTGTCATCGAGGGTATGCGTGAGCAATTCCGCAACCTGAAGCGGGGCTCTATGACAGTCTACCAGTATAATGTCAAGTTCCAAAACCTCGCCCGCTATGCTAAGCAAGACATTCCTGATGCCAAGAGCAAAATCTACCAGTTTCGTGGTGGTCTCAAAGATGAACTTCAACTTGCTCTCACCTTGTTCGAGCCCGATGAGTTCGACAAATTCTATAACATGGCTTTGAAACAAGAGGCAGCTCAGCTTAAGATGGAGGCTTCTAAAAAGAGGATTCGAGATGCCGTTCACTCCTCCTCATCGTCTCAGATGGTAGCGAAACAACAGAAATTTTGGCTTCCTCCTCCTCCAGTGATTCGAGCTCCTTACAACAACTCCAACAGCAACAAGAACTCTAGTGGACGTGGTTTCTCCCACCCACCCAACCCGAGCAACCAGTCGAGGAACCAGTTTCAGTCTCAAGGCTCCAAGTCAAGTGGTTCTCATTTCCGTCCTCTCTCAGAAGTGACTTGCAACAAGTGCACTCAGAAAGGTCACTATGCCAACAGATGTCCGAACCCGAAGCGTCTTCCACTTCCTCCACCTGTGAGTTCAGCTATTGTCAAGCATAATCCCAATCAAGCAAGGGTCAATCTGATGAATGCAGCTGAAGCAGAGAATTCTTCTGATGTCATATTGGGTAACCTTTCAATTAACTCTATACCTGCTAAAGTGTTATTCGATTCTGGTGCTTCTCTCAGCTTCATATCAAGGCCATTCTTTACCAAGCATAATTTCAATTCGGCATTTCTTGATAAGAAGTTGCAAATTATTTCTCCGGGCAAGTGCATGACTTCAAATTTGATGGCTCCGAATGTTTCCATTCGCATGGGTGATTATCGATTTCTGGCTAATCCGGTGGTTCTTGGCAATTCTTACATCGACCTCATCCTCGGGATGGATCGGCTTTCTCAGCAAGATGCTCACATTGATTGTGCACAAAAGGAAGTCAAGATGACTCATCCTGATGAAGATGTGATTATCTTTGCCTCCAGGGATAACACTATCAGGCTTTTCTCTCTCAATGATAAGGGCGGAATTAATGCCATATCTCAAATTCCGGTGGTGAACGAATATCAAGACGTCTTTCCTGAAGAACTTCAAGGCATGCCTCCACACCGTCAGGTGGAATTCGTCACTGAACTCGAGCCGGGTACTGAGCCAGCATGCCGGCGTCCGTACAAGCTCTCTCCTAAAGAATTGAAGGAATTGAAGAAGTAGCTTGATGAACAGGAGCGTATGGGTCTCATCAGGCCTAGTACGTCTCCTTGGGGCTGTGGTGTCTTATTTGTCAAGAAGAAAGATGGCACGGAGCGTCTATGCGTTGATTACCGGCCATTGAACAAGAAGACGATAAAGAACAAGTATCCGCTCCCCAACATCAATGAACTCTTCGAGCAGCTCAAAGGAGCTAAAGTGTTCTCTAAGCTCGATCTCCGAATGGGCTATCACCAAATTCGCATTCGCGAGAAAGACATTCCCAAGACTACCTTCAGAACGAGTTTCGGTTCATACGAGTATACAGTCATGTCCTTTGGTCTCGCCAATGCTCCTCCTACCTTTTTGAGAATGATGCACTACATCTTCAACCCATATACTGGCGAATTTGTGCTTGTGTATCTGGATGATATTCCGGTATTTTCCAAGAATGAAGAAGATCACGAAAAGCACTTACGTTTGGTTCTTGATCGAATTCGTGAGCATAAGTTATATGCCAAGTTCTCCAAGTGAGAATTTTGGCTCGATAAGGTTTTGTACCTGGGCCATATTATCTCAGCTGACGGTATTGCGGTAAATCCCGAGAAAGTTGAAGCAATTGTCAACTGGGAAGCTCCTCAGAACGTCAAGCAACTCCGCAGTTTTCTGGGTTTTGCCAGCTATTGCAGAAGGTTCGTTGAGAACTTCTCCAAGATTGCCAAGCCTCTTTCCAACTTGCTTCAGAAGAATGTCAAATACTTTTGGTCTCCAGAGTGTGAGGTGGCATTCAGAACTCTCAAAGAAAAGCTCGTCTCTGCTCCAGTTCTTACTCCTCCAGATGAGTCCAAGCCCTATGAAGTATTCTGTGATGCTTCTCTTAAAGGACTTGGTGGTGTGCTTATGCAAGATAAGAGAATTGTGGCATACACTTCTCGTCAGCTCAAGCCAAGTGAGAAGAACTATCCCACACATGATCTCGAGCTAGCAGCTGTGGTACATGCGTTGATTACGTGGAGACATCTATTGTTGGGCAGAAAAGTCGACATCTTCACCGATCACAAGAGCTTGAAATACATCTTCACACAGCCGAATCTGAACCTCCGCCAGACTCGTTGGGTTGAAATGATCCAAGAGTATGATCCCAGCATCGAATACACTCCTGGCAAGGCGAATGTGATTGCAGATGCTTTGAGCAGAAAGGCATATTGCAACAGCCTTCTTATCAAGCCGTTCCAGCCTGAGCTTTGTGAAGCTTTCAGGAAACTCAACCTCCAAGTTGTTCCGCAGGGTTTTCTTGCAAATCTTCAAGTTGCTCCTACCTTGGAAGATCAGGTCCGTGAGGCCCAACTCAGTGATGCCATGGTGCAGAAGGTGAAACATGGTAGTGCAAAGGGCACTCCTAAATACAAGTGCTTTCGTGTTGATGAGAGAGATACCTTGTTCTTCGAGGACAGACTCGTTGTTCCCAAAGGTGATCTCAGGAAGCTCATAATGGAAGAAGCACATGATTCTCTCCTTTCCATTCATCCTGGCAGCTCCAAGATGTACCAAGACCTCAAGCAATCTTACTGGTGGACACACATGAAAAGGGAGATTGCCCAATTCGTGAACGAATGTGATGTCTGCAGAAGAGTGAAGGCAGAACATCAACGTCCAGCCGGTCTTCTCCAACCTCTTCCTATTCCCGAGTGGAAATTCGACCACATTGAAATGAATTACGTCACTGGCTTTCCTAAGTCCAAGAGAGGGAATGATTCTATCTTCGTGGTGATTGACAAGCTTACCAAAGTCGCTCACTTCCTTCCAGTCAAAGAATCCATCAATGCAGCTCAATTGGCAGAGTTGTACACTTCCAGAATTGTGTCTTTACATGGCATTCCTCAAGTTATCTCCTCAGACCGTGGAAGTTTGTTCACATCCAAGTTCTGGGACTCCTTTCAGTCCGCCATGGGCACTAAGATCAGGTTCATCACTGCTTTTTACCCTCAGACTAGTGGTCAAGTCAAGCGAGTGAATCAGATTCTAGAAGACATGCTCAGAGCCTGTGTCATATCTTTTGGCATGAAATGGGAAGACTGCCTTCCATTTGCTGAGTTCTCTTACAACAACAGCTATCAAGCAAGTGCAGGCAAAGCTCCGTTTGAAATCCTCTATGGCAGAAAGTGCCGTACCCCTCTCAACTGGTCTGAAACAGGCGAACGTCAACTTCTTGGCAATGACTTGATCTCAGAAGCCGAAGAAATGTGCAAAGTCATACGTGAAAATCTCAAGGCCGCTCAGTCGCGTCAGAAGAGCTACCATGACGGCAAGCATCGTGATTTGGCATTCAACATTGGTGATCATGTCTATCTCCGTGTTTCTCCGATGAATGGCACCCAAAGATTCGGTATCAAAGGAAAGCTTGCTCCTAGATACGTCGGGCCTTTCAAGATTCTTGGCAAAAGAGGCGATCTAGCCTATCAACTTGAGCTCCCTTCAAACTTCGCCAATGTTCATGATGTGTTCCATGTGTCTCAACTTCGCAAATGCTTCAAGACTCCTGAATGCATGATTCCGTTTGAAGAGATTGATCTTCAACAAGACCTGTCTTACCGAGAGCATCCCGTTGCTATTCTCGAATAAACCGAGCGCAAGACCCGCAACAAGTCCATCAAATTCTTGAAAGTCAAGTGGTCACATCACACCGACCGAGAAGCTACGTGGGAACGAGAAGATCATCTTCGTTCCGAGTACCCCTCCTTTTTCCAGTCCTAGATCTCGGGACGAGATCTTTCTGTAGTAGAGGAGAGTTTGTAATGCCCCAGATGTAATATTTTCCCTTTTGGGCATATAATATATCTCCGGCTTCATCTATTCCATTCCGGGTTCTTTGTCTTTCGGGTTTTTGTCGTTTTGTTGTGTGCGTGTGTGGCATTCATTCATATCATGTAGACATATGCATCGCATTGCATTTGTGTTGTTGTTTGCATCCGGTACCACGCGTTCCTTCCCGTTGTCCGTTCGCGTTCCGGAGCTCCCTCACGTGTCCGTGGCGTCCCGTAGGCCTACTTTGGTGTTTGGCCGTGTAACGTAACCGGTTTGGCGCGAGGCTTGTCGTGTGTTGTTGTTTTGGTATGTGTAACCCGCCTATCAAATCTCGTCGCGTTTCGAGTCCGTTTGCTACCCCAACAGTTATTCTCGTGGGCTCAAGACACCACTTTGAGGCCCAAGACACCACTCCAACAGCCCACCAAACCACTCCTAACCACTTCTATCATCTAGGCCATCCAAATCTGATCCTGTGGCCGAAAACCGCACTCCATTTGGACAACCCTAGCTACTTGTGCCTATATATTTGTCCACTCCCCCAAATTTTGCCCCAAATTAAGGAAACTCTAGCTCCCCTAGCCACTCTCTCCCACCTCCAGCCACCTCGCCGGAGTTCCGCCGGAATCTCGTCGGAGTTCGCCGGAGATCACCACCACCTCGCCGGAATCCTCCTGACCACTCCTCCACCTCATCTCCTCCCTCCTCTCACCCTCCACCGGCGCCTCACCACCCAGCCACCCACTGTCCGGCCGGATCCCGCCGGCTCGAGGTCGAACCACCGCCGCCGGCTTCGAAGCACCTCACGCCGCCGCTGGATCGACAGATCGGGGAGAAGCCCCGATCCGATCGGGCGTTCCTCCGTTGACCGGCCGCCTGGGCCCTTCCCCGATTCCCCGTCCAGATCCGGCCCCAGGCCGCCTCGCCCCTCCTCCGCGGGCCCCGAGCTGGCCCGTCTGCACCGCAGGCTCCTCCCTCCGCCAATCGCCAGGCCGCCACCCTGGGCCGCCCCGCGATCCGTGCGCTCCAGCCGCCGGGCGCTCCAGCCGCCTCCTGGGCCGGCCCGCCCCTCCTTCGCGCCGACCAAGCCCGCGCCGCCTCCAGCCGCCAGGCGCCCAAGCCGCCTGGGCCGTGCCGCTCGCTGGGCCGCTCCTCGGTGCTGCGTTCGCCAGGGCCCAGACGCCGTCGAAGCCGCATGCCGCGCCGCCCGCCTCCCTCCGTCCTAGGCCGTTTCGCCCGAAGGCCGAGCCGCTTCGCGGGCCGCATCTCTCCAGCCGCAGCAGATCCGAGCCCGTTGACTTTTCTTTAGATCTAAGGTTGCTTCAAATCCTAAGTCCCCAGATTTTTGTGTTCTGATGCTATATTCAAACGTGGATATCTTTTTGTGCATAGCTCCGTTTTGCGCAAATGACATGTCCAGACGTTCGTGGTGATTAGCACTACGTTTCATTCCTTTGTGCCATGCATGTTCGAGATCATCTAGATGCTTATTTTTCTATTGCAAGAGTGTATCCCGATATAAACTGCTGCTATGTGTTGTTTTTATGCCATCTTTGCATAGTGATATCTTTTAGCTCGTTTATCCGAATGATGCAAATGACATGTCCACGTGTTCGTCTTGCCATGCTCTACATGTTGCTTGTGTTAGGTTGCATGATAGATTTATTCTTGCCATGTATATCTTCGTTGCAAAGTAACATGTGGCTGTGATGTTGTTTAACTTGTTATGAAATGCCATCTTGTTGAGCTCATTGCTATCGTTGTGTTTATCTCCATGATGCATGCTTGTATGTTTCGGAATCACCATCATGTGTACTTTGATTTGGTGCTTACCACTTGCCATGTTTAGTTTCGAGGTTACTTAAACTTACTCTCAAAGATGCCATGATGAAACTGCTGTTTTAACGCTTAGTGGTTTTTCACTAAGTCTGGAATCTGTAATGTTCCGATGCCATGTTTGTGTGCTGTTCTAGGACAAACCATGATAGTTTTGGAGTGTCTCTTGATGGTTCCTCGTAGTATATATTGTTGGCTATCCATTCATGTTCTCACATGCTTATTTAAGTGGCTGTAGCATATTTAACTTTTGCTCCAAAGTTTCAATAAAATTCTGCTGTCAGAATTTTGTTGTCAAGTTCAATATGTCCAAGCTTGTTGCTATTGATCCGTGGCTCCTTTGGGGGTGCACCTTTGGACTTATTTGCTGTAGGATATGTCTAGTTTATGTTCATGCTCTTTGCCATGGTGTTTGAGTGCTGTAGCTTATTTATCTAGTGCTCCGAAGTTGCTATGTGGCTGTAATTTTCAGCTTTCGCCTATTTCTTGTTTCGGGCATAACTTTTAGCCCGTAGCTCCGTTTTCAGCGAGTCTTATATGAAACTTGATTTATTTTCCGTGTAGATTCATAATCTCCTATTGTTATCATGTTTTGAAGCTTTTTGCGTGAGTGCTATTTTCCGTGCTCCGTGTGCTCTCTTAGTGCATCCATCATGCATCCATCATTTTGGTGTGCGCATTGCATCTTGTTGATTCGTGCCTTGTGTGGTTGTATTGTTTAGAGCCGGAAGCTGAGACCGAGTACGAGTACGAGCACGAGGTTACCAATGAGGTTGAGCACGAGGACCCTTCTTACAATCCGAACGACTACTCTTCAGGCAAGATGACCGAACCCCGATAACATTACTATCTTTGCCTATTGCTAGAGTAACGCTCTATAGTTTTGCCTCGATGCCCATGTTTTTCCTGTCAGCCTCCTACTTGTAATCATGACCATGTTTAACCACCCTACCTATGCAAACCGTTGCTTGGCTAAGTACGCTTCGCTCAGCCCTTCTTATAGCATTGCTAGTTGCAGGTGAAGATTGAAGATGCTTGCTTCATGTTGAAGTTTGTTGGGTTATATCACACTATATAAATGCTTAAAATGAAATCACCTATATATTGGCAAGGGTGGAAGGCTAAGCCTTTTGCTTGGTGATTTGTTCCACTCATGCCGTTAGGAACCGTTTAAACCGGTGTTATGTTCCTTGATTATGCGTTCCTAATACGGTTGGGGTGTATGGGACCCCCTCGATAAACCGCTAAGTGCTAAGTCTTTTCCAGCAAGTCCCAACATTGGTACTATTTGCCTAATAACTAAATAAACTTGCATAGGGAGTAATTAACCCTCGTTCTTAATCAACAACCCTGGGCCAGTGCTCCACATGAGTGTTGGTCCGAAATGAGCAGACTGCGGGGCCACCTCAAGGAAACTCGAGGTCTGGTAAAAACCTGTAGGATGACTTATCCGGTCGTGGCCTGAGACAAGATACGCGCGGCTACTATCAAGGTGTCGGCACGCCGGGAGGATTTGCTGGATTAGCCTTACCTTAGTTCGGAGTATCTTGAGCACGGGATTCCAAGAATACTCGGGTCTTCCCACCTTGGAGTTGCGACTCCGCGGATTGTGGGCTTGTCATGGGCCAAGTTGGAACACCCCTGCAGGGTTATGAACTTTCGAAAGCCGTGCCCGCGGTTATGTGGCAGATGGGAGCTTGTGAATATCCGGTTGTAGATAACTTGACACAATGTTCCAATACACTACCAGCGTGTGTACCGTGACTGTCAATTTCCGAATAGGGATTCGGGAGTTGAACACGGTGGGGTTATGTTTGAGGTGTTGTAGCTAGGATCACTTCGTGATCATCCTTCGACCGAGGCACTTCTCTTCTCGCACTCTTTCACGTAAGTTAGTGCTAGATGCTGCTGGAGACACTTATTCTTTTCTTCAGCCTTATCCTCCCCCAAGGCTTGAATAGTCTTGTTACCTGGGAACGGGATTGCTGAGTCCTCTGTGGCTCACAGTTACTTCACCACACCAGATGCAGGTCCGATGGTGAGCTATCCAAGTGATGGCACCGAGCTAGACTGGGAGTACGACGAGGAGCGTAGTCGATATTATGTTCGTTATCCTGATGATCAGTAGTGGAGACTTCTACTAGGATTCGATCCGACCTGTGGAATTAAATTATGTTTGGTATCTTGTCATTTGAATTTTACCCTTAGAGGGCTGTGATGTTTTATTGAATGATGATTTGGATATGTAATATATTTGTGTGACGTGGCGAGTGTAAGCCAACTATTTTATGTTTTCCATCCCCATCTTTTACATGAGTTGTGCAAAGATACCAAACTTGCGATCATTCCAGCATGGGGTTATGTCTCTAAGTCGTGCCTCGACACGTAGGAGATATAGTCCCATCCTGGGCATTACAAGGCCAATAAAAACCGAATTGCAATACCTTGTGTTCAGTTCTGTCTCCCGCATGGTGTCCTCCATAGGCTTCGGAGTGGCACTTGCGTAGGATCTGTTCATGTTCATGTTCAGGTACACAACGTCTAATAATACCATCTACTCTTTCTTTATAAAGATGTGGGTCATCCCAGAAGTAATGTCTCAAATCATAGAAGAACTTTTTCTTTTGCTGGTATGTGAAGCTAGGAGGTATAAACTTAGCAACAATGTAATTAGCATAAGCAGCATACCATGGGGCAGTACGAGAAGTACATATGACAGCTAGTTGTTCATCAGGGAAGCTATCATCAATAGGTTGCGGGTCATCAAGCACATTTTCTAACCTAGACAAGTTATCTGCTACAAGGTTCTCAGCTCCCTTTCTATCAATAATATGCAAGTCAAATTCTTGTAGCAAGAGAACCCATCTAATAAGTCTAGGTTTAGCATCTTTCTTTTCCATAAGGTATTTGATAGCAGCATGATCAGTGTGAATAGTTACTTTAGAATCAATGATATAGGGTCTAAACTTATCACAAGCAAATACAACTGCTAAAAACTCTTTCTCAGTGGTAGCATAATTTCTTTGGGCACTATCTAGAGTTTTACTAGCATACTGGATAATATTCAATTTCTTATCAACTCTTTGCCCTAGAACAGCTCCTACAGCATAATCACTAGCATCGCACATAATCTCAAAGGGTAAATTCCAGTCAGGAGGCTAGACAATAGGTGCAGAGATCAATGCTTTCTTAAGTATTTCAAATGCTTCTAGACAATCATCATCAACGACAAAAGGAATATCTTTTTGTAAGATATTAGTCAGAGGCCTGGAGATTTTGGAGAAGTCCTTTATTAACCTCCTATAAAACCCGGCATGACCAAGGAAACTTTGTATACCTTTGATGTCCTTTGGGCATGGCATCTTTTCAATAGCATCAACTTTAGCTTTGTCAATTTCAATACCTCTTTCAGAAATTTTATGTCCCAAGACAATGCCTTCATTAACCATAAAGTAGCACTTCTCCCAATTCAAGACAAGGATAGTGTCTTCTCATCTCTGCAAAACTCGATCAAGGTTACTTAAGCAATCATCAAAAGAAGATCCGTAAACGGAGAAATCATCCATGAAAACCTCAACAATCTTTTCACAAAAATCAGAGATTATAGCCACCATGCATCTTTGAAAGGCAGCAGGTGCATTACATAAACCAAAAGGCATATGTCTATAAGCAAACATACCGAAAGGACAAGTAAAAGTGGTCTTTTCTTGATCCCCTTTTGACACAGGTATTTGAGAGAAACCAGAATAACCATCTAGAAAGCAAAAATGAGTATATTTGGATAACCTTTCTAGCATTTGATCAATAAATGGCAAGGGGTAATGATCTTTCTTAGTGGCTTTATTTAACTTACAAAAATCAATTACCATCCTATAACCTCTAACTATTCTTTGCGGGATCAATTCATCTTTATCATTAGGGACAACAGTCATACCTCCTTTCTTAGGAACACAATGGACATGACTTACCCACTAGCTATCAACAACTGGATAGATAATACCTGCCTCTAGAAGCTTTAGTATTTCCTTTCTTACCACTTCTTTCATCTTAGGATTTAACCGTCGCCGATGATCAATAACTGGTTTAGCATTTTCTTCCAAATTTATCTTCTGTTGGCCTATAGTGGGACTAATGCCCTTAAGATCATACAGAGTATATCCAATAGCAGCACGGTGCTTCTTCGGAGTTTTCAATAATTCTTCTTCCTGCTCTGAAAGGTTAGCACTAATAATAACAGGTTATATCTTCTTTTCATCAAGATAAAAATACTTAAGATTATCAGGCAAAGGTTTAAGTTTAAACACGGGATCACCCTTGGGTGGAGGAGGATCCCCTAGGATTTCAACAGGCAAGTTGTTTTTCAATACGGGTCCCTGTGTAAGGAATATTTCATCTATTTCCCTTCTCTCATTCATATGCATATCGTTTTCGTGGTCTAGCAGGTATTGTTCTAACGGATCATTAGGTGGCATGGCAATAGAAGCAAGACCAATAATTTCATCCTTACTAGGTGTTGCCATTTCAAGGGGTTGTCTACGGAATTTAGCAAAGTTAAAATCATGAGACATATCTCCTAATCCAACAGTGACAATATCTTTCACGCAGTCTATCTTGGCATTAACAGTATTCAAGAAGGGTCTACCAAATATAATGGGACATAATACATCTTGTGGGGAACTAAGAACAAGAAAATCAGCAGGGTATTTAACCTTCCCACACAAGACTTCAATATCTCTAACAATCCCAACTGGTGAAATAGTATCTCTATTAGCAAGCTTAATAGTAACATCAATCCCTTCTAACTCAACAGGTGCAATATCATGCATAATTTCGTTATACAAATCAAGAGGGATAATACTCGCACTAGCACCCACGTCACATAAACCATGATAGAAATGATCTCCTATCTTAACAGAGATAACAGGCAAACCTACAATAGGTCTATGTTTGTTCCTAGCATTGGGTTTGGCTATTCTAGAAGACTCTTCTTGGAGATAAATAACATGTCCATCTAAATCTTCAACCAAGAGATCTTTAACCATAGCAACACTAGGTTCAACTTTAATTTGCTCAGAGGGTGTAGGTGTTCTAGTATTACTCTTACGAACTACAGTTGAAGCTTGAGCATGATCCTTTATCCTAACAGGGAAAGGTGGTTTCTCAATATAAGCAGTAGGAATAACAGGATCAACATTATAAGTGATAGTCTTTTCTTCAACTTTAATAGGTTCAACTACTTTTAATTCAATAGGGGGATGGTATTTAAACCACTTCTCCTTGGGGAGATCAACATGAGTAGCAAAAGATTCACATAAAGAAGCTACTATCTCAAAGTCAAGTCCATATTTAGTGCTAAACTCACGGAAAACATCGGTATCCATAAAAGCTTTAACACAATCAAACTTAGGGGTCATACCTGACTCCTTACCTTTGTCGAGATCACAATCTTCAGAGTTGCGTTGAATTGTTTCCAATAAGTCCCATTTGAAGTCAATAGTCTTCATCATATAAGAGCCAGAACAAGAAGTATCGAGCATGGAGCGATTATTATGAGAAAGCCGAGCATAAAAATTTTGAATGATCATTTCTCTTGAGAGGTCATGATTGGGGCATGAATATAACATTGACTTAAGCCTCCTGCTACCTCTTGAGCTTGCGTTGTATTCCCTCGAAGAGGAAAGGGAGATGCAGCACAGTAGCGTAAGTATTTCCCTCAGTTTTTGAGAACCAAGGTATCAATCCAGTAGGAGACCACGCGCAAGTCCCTCGCACCTGCACAAACAAATAAGAACTTCGCAGCCAACACGATAAGGGGTTGTCAATCCCTTTACGGTCACTTACGATAGTGAGATATCATAGAGATGATAGTAATATTTTTGGTATTTTAGGTTTAATAAAACAACAAATAAAAGCGGTAAAAGTAAAGTAGATGTAGATTGATATGTTGAGAATAGACCCGGGGGGCATAGTTTTCTCTAGTGGCTTCTCTCATGATAGCGATATTCTACGGCGGGTAAACAAATTACTGTCGACCAATTGATAGAAAAGCGAATAATTATGAGACTATCTAGGCATGATCATTGTCTATAGGCATCACGTCCGAGATAAGTAGACTGAAACGATTCTGCATCTACTACTATTACTCCACACATCGACCGCTATCCAGCATGCATCTAGTGTATTGGGTTCATACGAACAGAGTAACGTCTTAAGCAAGATGACATGATGTAGAGGGACAAACTCAAGAAATATGATAAAAACCCCATCTTTTTATCCTCGATGGCAACAATACAATACGTGCCTTGCTGCCCCTACTGTCACTGGGAAAGGACACCGCAAGATTGAACCCAAAGCCAAGCACTTCTCCCATTGCAAGAACTATAGATCTAGTAGGCCAAACCAAACCAAACCAATAATTAGAAGAGACTTGCAAGAATATTATGAGCACACATAAAAAGTTCAGAGAAGAACCAAATATCTTTCATAGATAACCTTGATCATAAACTCACAATTCATCGGATCTCGACAAACACACCGCAAAAAGAGATTACATCGAATAGATCTCCTCGAAGATCGAGGAGAACTTTGTATTGAGTTCCGGAGAGAGAGAATAAGCCATCTAGATACTAGCTATGGACCCGAAGGTCTGAGGTAAACTACTCACAACTCATGGTGAGGGCGATGATGATGATGATGAAGGCCTTCGTGATGGATCCCCCTCCCGGAACAGGCTATAAGATGGGATCTCCACGGGAACAGCAACTACGGTGGTGGAATTAGGGTTTTCTCTTTGCGTATGGAGTTTCTGGGGTACGTAGGTATATATAGGAAGAACGGGGCACCGGGGGCCGTGTGGGCCAGCTCGAGGCAGGGGGGCGCGCCCCCCACCCTCGAGGGCTGGTCCCACGTCCCCTGACTTGGCCCTGAAGACTCCCGAGCGTGATTTCCTCCAAAAAATCTCTCGCGAAGGTTTCATTCCGTTTGGACTCCGTTTGATATTCCTTTTCTGCGAAACCCTAAAATAGGCAGAAAAAATAGCAATCTGGACTGGGCCTTTGGGTTAGTAGGTTAGTCCCAAAAATGATATAAAAGTGAATGATAAAGCCTATCAAACATCCAAGATTTCATAAATAATAGCATGGAACAATAAAAAATTATAGATACGTTGGAGACGTATCAAGCATCCCCAAGCTTAATTCCTGCTCGTCCTCGAGTAGGCAAATGATAAAGAAAGAATTTTTTTATGTGGAATTGTCACACCCTGCATTTTGTAACATGTCATTTGTATCAATGAAGTATGAAAATTTGGACCAGCAATTTTTTTTGGCATCCTTTGGCTTTTATTTGAATTAAGCTATTTGCCTCATGTGTTTTTCATGTGCTCATTAAAGTCAACTATTACCTCTTGTAGAATTCATCTCCATACCTAAAACTTCTGCCCAATGATCATGCCAAGTGTTATATAGCAGTATAGTATTTTCTTATAAAAATAATTTGGCCAAAATGTATTTTAAAAATTTAGTATTCCAAAAACCCCTGAATTGAGGTTTGCATTGCAAGTGCTTGATTTAGGGTGAGAAAAATTATTTCAAAAAGTATATTTGAGACCTAGTAGTCATAGGACTACATAAACCACAAAAGTATAATTTTAAAAGTTATTTTCCTATTTTATTTAAAAGCTTTTTCTTAAGGCCAGATATGGTCTTTAATAGGGAAAAATTATTTAAGTATTTCAAAAATATTTGCCAAAATTCAAGGAGACTCATAGGACATATATTGTCCATATATAAGAGTTTCAACACTTGGTCATGTTCAAAATAATGGGCTAATCCCTCTAAAACCCTTTCTGGATATTTCAAGCTTTTGAAATATTTACAAAGGAAATATTCTCCAAAAATTCCAAGGAAATTCTATCATGTCATATATGACATATTTGATGATCTTGCCAAGCCCCATGCCTTGGGAAGCAACATAGCATCCTCAAAACCCTTCAGAACCATTCTGTCCATATTTGAAGTTTGAGCAACTTTACATTGCCAAACTTGTCCAAATGCTCTCAAACTTGGTGCACATGCTAGAATGGCCTAATAGGGCATCTAGACCAAATGGCACAAGATTTGGAGTAGGGCAACTTGATCAGAATACCCCAAAACCCTTTCTGTTCAAATTCAAATTTGAACAACTTTACATTACCAACTTTTTATCTGGAGCTTCAAACTTTGTGAGCATGATCTATACCCCAAATGAGACTACACCAAGTGGTGCATCAAGGGGAGATAATTAGCTTGACTCAAACAAGATGAAGCCATTTATGTTGTTTTCTAGGGTTCACCAAAGTTACATTGGCTAGTTTCTTCAAATGAACCCAAATTTGGTGAAATACCCTATTTCCTTATGACATTCAATCCTGTTATGTGTCATGTCTAGTGGAAATCATTTGCTTGACCAAAACTTGATCAAACACCTTCTGCCATTTTACCAAAACCATCATCTTGGCCACTTTTACCATTTACTTTTGCCTCAGCTTTCTACCACAGCTTCATCTAGTTACATTCTACCTCCAGTAACTCCCCCATGTCTACAGCTCCATGATTGAGGGATGAAAACCCCAATTCACCTTGCTGGACAGCCAAATTCTACCTAGTTACCAGCTTCACTCCTCTCTCATTGATCATCCAGAGCATCCACGGCCACACCGGAGTTGCGTACGTCGTCCTGGACCCCCCAGACACGGCGGACACGCCCAGAGAGCCAATGGCATGCCATGGCATGCGATAAGCTCGCTGTAGAGCGCGCTACAGTGCGCACCCGCACTGTAGCTTCACCCAATCGCATGCCCCAGACCACCTCGTGCTCCTCCCTCGCGCCTACCGATGCGCCTCGACGTCTGCGACCCTTCCCGGCGCTGTCCCCCTCCTCCCTCTCCCTCCAGTGGCCGCCCTCGCACCTGCGTTGGCCGCCCGCAACCTCCACTCATCGGCCTCACACGTGCACGCCCTCTGGAGCCTTCCCCGCTCCTCCTCTCCCCTCTACTTGGCGTAGACCTCACCCATGAACCTGCCCAACTCGAACACAAGCGCCTCTTAGATACCGTATTTGACGAGGTTGCCGAAGAAGGAGAAGGGGAAGGATTTGAAGACTTCGAAGACCAAGCCAATCCAGGCAAGCAGCCATTTAACCATGATACACTTGTGTTCTTCGGAACCCGTTTGTTTCCGAATGCATGATGATAAGAGTTACGGTGGTGACCTAGTTAAGAACCACCACATGATGCATGCTTACTCATGATCTTGCTATGTGCTAGATGTCATGCATATGATTAGTAGTGATGCTTAGTGATGCATGTGTGCCGTGAAACCTTCGTGGTTGCATTGTTTTCAAAAAAAACATCGGGTGCCCCTAACGCCCGAGGGTGACATTGAGTTAGGTCATCACTTGAGGAAGAAGTGATGTGCCGGTAAAGAACTTGTGCATGGGTGAAATGATGGATTAGATTTATGCGTGACTACCGTCCCCAACCAAACATGTGCAACCACTCTACCCCTTATGGGACGGGGCATTATTGATTACTTAGGTCGATAATAGCATGGTGCCCGCATTACCAGTGACGGGAAGACTTGAGGTCTTTCCCGGGACGGGGTCGTGCTTGGATAAACGACCATGACTGTTTTTACAGGGCACCGGACACACCGTTGGTCCCTTCGGGTACGCGTGACATTGAAATTAGGGCAAGTCCCACGATCTATTGTTTGTACTCGAGGGCCGTGTACCAACGAGTGGACCCTATGTTAGTGTCGTCTAAGGAAAGGTAATGACCGGGTGCTTCCCCCGAGTACTTGAGGTACTGCGGGATCGTGGGTGACACGAAAGCTTCCCGGATCTTGTGGGTAAGGTGCGCAACCTCTGCAGAGTGTAAAACTATTCGAATAGCCGTGTCCACGGTCATGGACAGTTGGGTGGTGCTACTTAAACTATGTCCAGAATTTTACTACATCGGTGAAAGTATGTGTGTGTGATGAGTCAAGGTGGTGACTTGACTCGTTGAGTTGAATCATATACATGTTGATATCGGTAACCTGTCTTCGAGGTTACGTGAGTTTATTGATGCATACACTTGATGGTAGAATATTTATCCTAGCTCATAGCTAGATTGCTCATTGTTGTTCAATTGCATTGTTACTTTGAACCAAATCATGGGTTGCTTGCGAGTACATTCAAAGTACTCATTGGCTTGCCACTGGTTATTTAATTGGCCAGGCATGGAGGAACAGGAATATGAAGAAGAGTTTTATGGAGACGAACATGCGAACTAGGAAGCTATCCCAGTCAGAATGCCTGTAGGGTTAAGGCAGATGGCATGGGTTCTACTTATCATCGAAGACTTCCGCTATTTGAGTTGTTTGCTATTCAGCCCTTGAGGCTTTATCTATGTAAGACTTGGCCATAATGGCCTTAAATTGTGTAAGACGGTATGTATGGATGTAATACTCTTGTTATTCAGCTTCTGTGTGTTCAGTGAGCATTGATCTCTGGGATCACTGTACACGTGCATTCGGTGATCTCGACTTCTAAGGCGGGGTCCCCACAGAGCTGGTATCAGAGCCATCCTGACTGTAGGAAGCCTTAGTTAGCATGGGAGTTAGTTAGATGAGACCCCTTTTTCAAAAAAAAAACCTTCTGAACCTCTCTTCTTTTCTAAACCTTACCAACCTGAGATTTCATCAGCTTATTAACCTCTCCCATTCCACCTTTGTAGATGGCCGCTGTACCTGAAGAGCACCTGACCACTGGGTTTCCCTTGCTTCTCGAGGATAGCCTCCAGGAGTGCCAGTTCCACCGAGCGCCCATCCTCACCTACCTTGAGCATTGGGTTAGCGACACTGAGGTGGAGTACCATGTGGAAGTGATCGTGAAGGCAAACGATCCTCCCACAAGTTGGTTCTTTGAGGGACCCCAGATGGAAACACTACCTCTCGATGTCGAGGCTGTTGCACTCAAGGCACTAACCTGTCTCCGCGAACTTCTTCCAGAGATGGCAGCCAAGATGACGACCCGCTTCTTACCTTACCGGAAGGAAGGTGAAGATGAAAGCAATGCACTAGCCCCTCCACTGAAGGAAGGACTCTCGCTTCGGTTCCAGACCTACTTCAGTCTATGTGCCGACACCTTGGCACAAGACTTGGCCTCGGAATCGATGAAGCTCCGAGAAGAACTTCACAAGACCAAGGCACTTCTTCGTCGAGCTCAAGAGAAGACAAATAGGATCAAGAAAGAAGGAGCGCCTTTCGGACAGTCCGCTATCGCATACCGTGGCGGAAGGCCCTCCGGAGATGTATCTTCCAAGAATGAAGAACCACCTCGGCGACGCCGGATGACGGCAAGGGAATATCGCAAGCTTTTCCCTGCACCACCGACAAAGCATCGTCGTATCCAACTCCTCCACTCCCCCACACCCTCAAGTGACAAGGGGGCCCAGACAGATGAAGACAGGGAGGAAGACCCAGAAGAGCTGGAATACGTGACCGAGCATTCCGCCACTTAGGCATTATTCGCTACTCGGATATGCCAGTTCGTGACCTCTACGGTAGGATAGGTCGTGTAACCCCTATGCGTAGTCGAGTCCTTGTATGGTTCATATGAAACCATCTAGTATTTGCTTTTGTTGTGTTGGATGTATGTCGTATTCTTCCTTTGGGAATGTGTAAATGACTGCATCACCCATTTGGATTTTAATGAATGTGTTTGGCCTTTCGGCCCTTGCATGATTTGATTAGTGTCACACCCACCCCCTTACTAGGCACCCATCTATCTTGCTTTCCCTCTTCCAAGTCATGAGACCTTTTACCGCTCCAACAGGATGCCTGTTGTAACAAGTACTGGTACCTCTACCTAGCAGCCTGAAGCCGGAGCATCCGCTCAGTTAGAGGCCGGCCACGACCAAACCAACGACCAAGCTCCACCACCACCACCTCCTCCGAACATGGACATGGCTCAGCTTCTCCAAGCTTTCCGAGAGGAACGCCAAGCCAACACTGCATCCCTTCAGTTGATTGCTCAAGCTGTCACCAACAACCGCCAGCCGGCGGGGAATGGCAATGGACGTTCCACGTTGGCAGAGTTCAAGAAGCATGCACCGCCAACTTTCATCGAGACTGCTGAACCCCTGGATGCAGACGACTGGGTCCGCACCATTGAGGACTTGATGGAACTAGTCGGATGCACCGAAGAACGTGAGAAGGTGGCTTATGCAGCCCACTGCCTCGGGGGGACTGCTAGAGCTTGGTGGGATGGATTCAAGGTCATGAATGTTGAACAAGACATCACTTGGGCCAACTTCAAGGCAGAATTCCGCAAAACCCACATTCCTTCCGAGATCATGGCTATTAAAAAGCGTGAATTCCGAGCCCTGAAGCAAGGAAGTGGCATTGTCAAGGAGTACATGCAGAAGTTCAGTGTTCTGTCAAGGTATGCCCCTGAAGATGTCAGCACTGATGCTGCAAAAATGGAGCGCTTCATGGAAGGCCTTAATCAGACTCTGCAATACTCGCTTGTCGTGTGCGCTTGCCCGACCTTCCCTGACCTGGTGAACAAAGCACTCATGCTTGAAGACAAGCGGTGTGCTCTGGAAGACACTCGCAAGCGCAAGATGGTCAGCAAGGGAAGTTCCAGCAACCAGAAGACTCGTCCGTGGAAGTCAGCCCCGGCCAAGCCAACCTATCAGCAATCAAGAGCTCCTGCACCTCGCACCAACTTTCAGCCTCAGCAGTATGCCAACCCAAGGCCAGCTTTCAACCCCAATAACAGTGGTGGCAACAAGATCAACAATCCAAACCAAGTCACTTGCTTTGGATGTGGTCAGTCAGGACACATCTGATGGCTTCTCGCCCCTCGTTGGTTACCCCAAGTGGAAGGTTTGAGATGCAGTGTAGCGGAAGTTTTCCCATGGCAAAGATACCAAGGATCGATTTCCCTGAGACTCCCAGTTTCATCAAGAAGGTGTCAACTGCTAACGGCGCCAGATATTAGCAATCAACGTGGACCTGCACAAAGATACAAATAACTTTGCTCCCAACGAGTACAGAGAGGTTGTCAATCCCTCCGGCCTTGTAGTTTACAAAGGATCAAACGCAAGTGATAAAAGTGATAGGTATTGCTGCAATAGTAAGTAAAAGCGGAAAGTAAATAGCGGATGTGATCAATGATGGTAACATGGACCGGGGTCCCATGATGTTCACTAGTGATGTCTCTCTCCCAAAGACGATAAAACAGCTATGTGAGGTAAATGAATTACAGCTGGGCAATTGACAGAATTATGTGCGCAAACCAATGCTAACTATGTTACAAGAAAGGTAGAGGTTCAAAGCATGGGTGGCACGCCAAGGCAAGTAGACCGAAATCCATCTGCATCTACTACTAATCATCCACCTTGAGATATCTATCCAGAACATCTCGCTGGTACTAAGTTGCGAGTCCCACCCATAGTGTAAACTCAAAGCAACAGACAACTACATTAAAAGAACTTTGCGTAAAGTAAACAATCCTTGCACCCGCGGGCACAAGCACCGTTGTTTTCCCCCTTGTGGCAACAGCACATCCCCTAGACTCATGTTTCTGTCACTCAAGCTTGTCATCGAGGGGCATGAACCCACAATCAAGCATAACGTTCCCTCTTGGAGTCACTACCTACTACTTGGCCAAAGCAATAAATAACAACGGAGAACATGCAAGAATAACTTACGAACATAAATATAAAAGAGGTAGCTCAAATATATTACTCAAACACAATCTGAACATAATCTCACAATCCATCGGATCCCAGCAAACTCATCATAGCAACAGCATAAGGATTACATATGTGCCTCGATCATGTAGGGCAGCTCACGAGGACTAATTAGTGAAGCACAAGAACGGGAGGAGAACATCACATAGCTACTGGTCATGGACCCATGGTCCAAGGGAGACTACTCACAACTCATCCGGGAGGCGTCCATAGTGGTGGAGAGGCTCCCGGTGGTGATCCTCCCCTCCGGCAGGGTGCCGGGAAGAGTTCTCCTGGTGCTCCCGATCTTGGAAGCGCGGAGGCGGAGGAACAGAGATGAGATCGCGAAAAAGGGTTCCCGTCTCGAGGGTTTCGGGACACGATATAAATATATGCCAAAGGGGGGCATCAGCGGAGGCCTGGGGGGCCCAGG